>CM022666.1:10169576-10819576 GCA_012295275.1 Chrysomallon squamiferum
GTTCATTCTGTGGTTCACCAAAGCCACCACTTTCCTTTCTTAATTCCTTACATACAAAATATCTGTTTCTTCTAAATAAATGAAAAAGAACATTGTATTTAGATTGGTCGAAAAAAAAAAAAAAAAAAAAGTTTGGTTTTTATAAACTGGAAATGTTTATGCAAAAGGTTTGTTCTAAGTTTGCCTTCCTCTTCTCAGTCAAGCATTGTCAATACACCAAAAACAAATGATATGCAGTGATTGTGTGTATGTATTCATGGTCATTCTCTTATATACCTTTACAGTGACAACATCCAAGTGTAAAGTATTTCCAGTTATTGAAAAGGTTTCCACATGTCTAATTCAAATTGTATTCAAAATGTATATAAGAAATATATTTTGGAAGGTACATTGATATGGTTGACACTTTATTTCTATAATTTTATTTTTATCCCAGTTGTGCAAACCCGTTTAGAAATAAACCCGTTTTAATTAGATTTGGACATAGAAATATTATTAAACAGTTTAGACAAAATTACCAAAATAAAAAAAATAAAATAAAAAATGAAGCTACGCAAGGAAAGCTGCAAAATGTAAGTATATGTAAATAACAATAAAACAGTGATAATAAAAGAGAAAAAATAAAACAAAATTTTTTTCTGATGGTCATTGTTTTCCTTTTTTATATATTTTTCCTTATCTGTTTTCAAAGCAAGTATTCAAAGCAAGAAAAACAATACATATTACAGTACAAATACATTTTATTGAAACAATTAATTCAAGAATGAAAAAAATAAATTGTAACAACATGTGTAAAAACACAGTACAAATTTCATTAATGAAAATTAAATGTCCACTAAAACAAATAATAATTGTATAAAAGTTACAATACTGTAAATATTTTTGCTGCCTTAATAAAAATTAAACAGATGTAGTCCAATATGGCTTCTTAATGCTTTTAACAATAAAAGTATAATGATACTGGGATAATAAATAAACAAAAACATTTATAATACTTTATTATTTTTAATTTTACAATTTTAATACCCATTTCATTTTTATTACTGATGTCAACAACAATTTCATTCCAACTCAACTTTTTTTTGCTGTGGTGGTTTTTTATTTTTATTTTAATTTTTTTTGTTGAGAAAATGAATTATTGTCAGCTGATACCAATGATGACACTTTCTTCTTTGTTAGATGACAGTTCCTGGCAGGTAACATGTAAGTTACGTTCTCTGAAATATCAGAATTGAAAAAAGTTATCCGACTTTTCATTTTGTTTTATCAACATAAAATCTCAGTTCCTGTTATATTCTTAAGGCAAAATAGTTAGACACACACAGCTATATTTTACTGATAACAGAACACTGTGTTTAAATTAACCTTAATTACAAAGTTATTAAAAATGTACTGCAAGTTTTCTTTTTAAAAATGATTAATTAATTATCAACATAATTTGGGTGCTGAGTACTTGGGTATTAAAATATTTTTAAAAGAGAACTGGGTTTGCAGTTTTCTTAGACCAAAGGAAATATATTTTAAAAATCTCAAAACTGGTGAACTAGTCGGGCAAGGGGTTATTAGATTTAAAACAACAATAATAAAAGAACAAAAATAATCTGTATTTAATTAAAGATTTAAATTTCATTATTTTCTTAATGATCTATAGATTTGATATAGTTTACCTTTTAAGATGAAAGGTTGTTTGAACATTGCTTGGTGTTGGTAAATCATGCATCACAATCGGAAACAAAACAAAACAAATGAAGTATTAGGATCACACAAAATGAAAACAAATACTAATTTTATTATCTGATTTATAATAATAACAACAAAAACAACAATAATAAAAAAACAAAAAACAAATGTACCTTTGCTAACAAAGTTGCTGTTTCTAAAGAAGGTGGATCTTCTGCTTCGTAAACCACTAAGAAGAAAACATTCTTATCATCGGCTAAAGTGTATGTGTGTTATTTACATGATGGAATTAAAATATGCTTGGGAACAGCAAGGGATAATTCCATGTTTGAATCACTAGTAATCTTTAAATTAATAAATAAATTTAATGTAATGTGATAATGAAAATAATCAAACATAATGACAAGAGAAGAAATCCATTGCTGAAAGTCAATGCTGTATGTTGATTTTATCAAATTATTTATAAATGGCAAAAACACTCCTACAAACAAAGGGGGCACATACACGAACAAAATATGAATTACTGATTAAAACAATTATTATTTTAGATATATTAAAATAGATTTAATTTCATTGATGATAAAAATTTACAATTCATGGGGTTTTCATATGTATCAGCAATCTAAACAGGAAGCTATATACAATACCTTGACATAAATAGCTTTAGACAGACATTTAACTTCCAGATAATGTTCAAGCTCTTGAAGATCCTGAATATCTTTGCCAACTAATATAGCAGCCTGAAATTGCAAAGACCAAAAACAACAACAACAACAACAACAACAACAATAATATAAGAATAATAAGAATAAAAATGAAAATAAAATGAAAGCACACACACACACACACACACATATATAAAATGACTGTTGCAGATTGAAAAGGCCTACTCCCAACAAAAACCAGATGCAAATAGCAGATACTTAACAAAACAGAGATAAAACTAGGGATGAATTCTAAAGTGCATGTTAAAGTATTTTTTATTCGTGGTTGACACATAATATTAAACAAATTTCTTTTCAACTGATGGATCATAAATCTAGCCTAAGAGACATATTATTAATCAAACCTCTTTTGCAGCACCAGTTGCTATCACCTCAGCAGCTGGAAAAGTTTTCTCCTCCTGGCAGGAAATCTGATATTGCTTTCTGTCGCATTGGAATCTTGCTGCCTCCTCCACACAGTATTACCTTTAGTAACACAAATACATAATATTCAGTTACAAACAGTAATGATGTAATAATAAAATATAAATATTATTTTTATTACGCTTATTAGCATTATTCCCTATATTTTAGCACACAGACCAGTGATTCCCAATTTGAGAATATAATGGGGGGGGAAATTTGAAAGTGATATAACATGACCAAACTTCCAGTTACACTTCGGCTATACGTTATTGTGTATCTGGCAGCACCTATAAGCAGTTTGTTTACTTATAGGATTAAAGATTTCTACTTTATATTACAGTAATTACACTTTTACAGTTTGTTTTATTTCATAAGGGGACATAAACATTTTTTAGCAAAAAATGGTTGGGACTAAGTGAAAAAAATTAAAAGGTTGAGCTCCAGTTAACAAAATGCTTTTTTCTTTTTTTCATTTGTGTCTTATGAACATTCATGTGTAGATATTAGTATGTCTACGTCAAAATGCATACTCAAACACAAATGCCAGAAATCCAAGGAAAATGAAAAACCCATTCGTGACTTCATCTGTGGATTCCGGTCTTCATTTTCCTCTCATCAAGGTGGGAAAACAAACCGTAGAAATGTCAGAGTTTCATTTAACAAACTTTAAAACAAATACACTTATTATTATCATCATCATGTTAATAATTATTATTCTGTTTGATGATAATGTTGTTGTTGTTCTTGTTGTTATTCTCATTATTATTCTAATTATCAGTACTGCCATTATTATTATTATTATTATTATGGTTCTTGTTGTTGTTATTCTCATTATTATTCTCATTATCAGTATTGCCATTATTATTATTGTTGCTGTTGTTACTGTCATTATTATTACTTTATTTTATTTTATTTTATCTTATTTCATTTAATTACTTTTTCTAAAGCCAATATTTTTATTTTTTATTTATCTTCTTCACAAAATGTACAGGCATTTCTCTGTACCATTCAGGTGATGTCTTTCTCCTGCGGCATTCTTTCACCTTCTTCACCACTGTCATCTACGGAGTATGAAGCAGAACATGCATGTGTAGACATCAGTATTAAGACTCTGATGACTAAGTCAAAATGCATAAACTCCCACACAAATGCCGGCAACCCCCAAAAAATAAAAAACCCATTCCTGACTTCATCTGTATATAGCTCCTCTTCTAATCCTGTGAAAACAAATCCAACAACTGTCAGTATTTCATTTAACAAACATTAAAACAAATAAAAAATTAATTCCATTATTACTAGTATTTTTATTATCATCATCATTATACTAATTATTCTTTGATGATGATGTTCTTATTAACTTTACTGTTGTCATTATTAGTATTCTAATAATGATGATTCTTGCTTCTATTACTATTAATTTATTTCATTTTATTTTAATTACTTTTTGTATAGCAAATATTTTTAATTTTCACTTTTTATTAATTACTTCTTCACAAAATGTACAGACATTTCTGTTTACCATTTAGATGATGTCCTTCTGCTGCAGCATTCTTAAGCAGGAGGTGCATGTGTAGACATCAGTATGTCTACGTTAAAATGCATACACACCAACTCAAATGCCAGAAAACCAAGGAAAATGAAAAACCCATTCCTGGCTTCATCTGTGGATTCTGGTCTTCATTTTCCTCTTGTCATCCTGGGAAAACAAACTGTGGAAATGTCAGTATTTCATTTAACAAACTTTAAAAGAAATAAAAAAAATAATTCCATCATTACTAGTATTGCCCTTTTTATTATCATCATTATAACATGTATTCTCTTTGATGATGATGTTGTTGTTGTTGTTGTTGTTATTATCTTTATTATTCTCATTTTCAGTACTGCCATTATTGTTTTCACTATTATTGTTGTTTTTGCTGTATTTATCACTTTGTTTTATTTTATTTTATCTTATTTCACTTCTTTTAATTATTTTTTATGAAGCCAGTACTTTTATTTTTTATTAATCCCAAAACTGAAAAACCCATTCCTGACTTCATCTGTGTATTCCTGTCTTCATTTTCCTCTAGTCATCCTGTGAAAACAAATCCAAAACATGTCAGTATTTCATTTAACATACATTAAAACAAATACAAAATTAATTCCATCATTACTAGTATTAGTCTTATTGTTATAATCATATCATTGTTCTTACATTCTCTTTGATGATCATGATTATGTTTTTAATTAACTTTAATACTGTCATTGTTACTACTATCACTATTAATATTATTACTATTAATTTATTTCATTTTATTTTAATAACTTTTTGTAAAGCACATATTTGTATTTTTCACTTTTTATTATATTCTTCTTCACAAAATGTACAGGCATTTCTGTTTACCATTTAGGTGATATCCTTTTCCTGCTGCATTCTCAAGAAGAAGATGTATGTGTAGATTCTCCTCTTCATATCCTGAGAAAATAAACCGTAGAAATGTCAGTATTTCATTGTAAAACTTTAAAACAAATACAAAATTAATTCCATCATTACTAGGGTTATCCTCATTACTATCATCATCATGATAATTCTTTGATGATGATGATGATGATTTGATGTCATCGTTGGTATTGTTCTTGTTAACTTATAAACCATTTTCATGATTAATAATACGAGCGTTATCTCCCGTATAACTTTCAATAATAACAGCATTATCATGTGTAATAATATCAGCGGTGAAGTTGCTATTACCATCACTAATAGCAGCAGTTTTAGGTCTAATAATACCATCAGTACAGCTGATACTACCATTACTAATGTCAGAGGTATGATGTGTAATAATGCCACCAGGACCGATTTTATTACCATCATTAATACAAGCATTAATAAAGTAATCCCAGAAGTAACAAATGTAAATTCGATCAGTCTTTAAGGTGCTCTTTCGACGGTGTTGTGCGTTTACCATTAAAGGTCACTTCGGACACCATTGTCTTCATTATCACCCAATGAGAAGTTTGATTTTTATTTACTATAAGAACGACACTTAGAAACATACAAGAGATATCATAGTGTTTGTGAAGAGTAAAGGCAACAGTGGATTTGCAAAGACATTCAGAGGTCGGTGACTTTCCTGAAAGCAAGATGTCTGAATATCAGTTTGCTGTTTTTAAAGAGTAATCTTGAAATGAAACCACTGCATTCATCTCCTGCATCGCAATCTCTGTTCTTAGTTACAAGAAGCCGGTACAAAGGGTGCTGTGCTAGCATCAGGTGTAGCTCGTAAAATATCTGTATCAGTAAAACTGTAACGCTGAATGACGCGATGGAACTGAAAGCTTAGAGACTTCCAGAGAAATGACTCCTCGATTCGTATTTCATAAAAGTGAGTCAGTATCTTTCATGTAGACACAAGCAACAAGTTTGAATGCCTTCAGTTCTGATGATTTGGGAGATTATCGTCTTCGCTATCAACCGAAAAGGAGCTTCATGTCTGCTTATTGTAAGAAAGAAACATACACACATAAAGAACATTGTACACTGTGTGAATGGGAAGCATGAAAGAAATCTTGCGAAGACATTCAAAGATCAGTGACTTTCCTTAACACAAGACATAAACATGATAGTGCTGGCATTAGTGATGGCAATGGTAGCGGTAGTGATGGTAGAATTAGACTGAATGTTGCTGGTATTAATGGTGCAGCTTCTGTCTTGGTATCATTAGAAATAATTGTGGTGGTGTTAGTAATGGTAATAGCAGCAGTTCAGGTGGTATTGTTAGGTGTGATTATGCTGCTATTAGAAAAGCCAATAAGAGCGGTATTATCTGGTATTATCAGACAAGATAGTGCTGGCATTAGTGAATGCAATAGCAGGAATGCTGGTGGTATTATTATATATGATAATGCTGGTATTAGTGACGGTTATAGCAGTGGTTCTGGTCGATTTATTTAACGTGATAGTGCTATCATTAGTGAACGTAATAGGAGTGGTGCCGTTCGTATTATTTCACATCATAGGGCTTTTTTGCATCAGTAGCATTATCATACCTAACAATACCACGAGCACTCCTTCTATTGCTTTCAATAATGCCAGCACTATCATGTCTGATAATACCAATACTACCGCTCTTATTGACTTTTCTAGCAGAAGCATTATCATATGTAATAATACCACCAGCACTCCTTATATTACCATCACTAACACCAGCATAATCTTGACTTATGATAGCACCACAAAAACTGCAGTTACCATCATTAATACCAGCACCATCAACTCTAATTGTACCATGACTTCCGCTACTATTATCATCACTGCTGATATCATGTCAAATAAAACCGCCAGCACCCTTCCTATTACGTTCACTAATGACAGCACTATCATGTTTAATAATACGACAAAGCCGCTCCTATAAACGTCACTAATTCCAGCACTATAAAGTTGGATTGTACCATCAGTACGGCTGCCATTACCATCGCTAATGCCAGCACTGTCACGACGAAGAATACTACGAATATCGCTGCAATTAGCGTCACTAATACTATCACAATCGTATCTAATAATGCCACTAGAACCGCTCTTATTACCTTTACTAATGCCAGCACTATCGTGTGAAATACCACCAACACCGCCGCTAATACATTCACTAATTAGAGCACTTTCATGACTATGCAAAACATAACTAAATTATATAAGACAAGACTGACAGTACCCGGTGTTTTATGAAAACCATTTCGGCTTATTCCGTAAAGTTTAATATGGCCGTATTTTAACCGAAAACTGAGGTTAAGTAATTGGTTAGTTTTTATGAACAAAATCGGCAACTTGTACTTCTGATTTGTCTGAAAAGAAGATGACGCATCATCGTGTATGGATACAACTATTGAGAACAGTGGCCGGTTTTACATTTTCGTTGGTAACCAATTTGTTACTGACAACAAAATTAAAGGCTTAACCGTTTTTCTATCCTAACAAACACCAATTACTAGCTGTTACTTATGTAGTGTTATCAGCAATTTTAATTATTATTATTATTATTATTATTATTTATTTATTTATTTATTTATTTACGAGAATAGTTTCAGGCTGATGGATTTGTGTGGATTTAAAATACAGTTAATAATGTTCATGCTTTGTGAGTCTATGTTGATGGGGTGGGAAATATGTGATGAGAGGAGCGAAAAAGTACGGGAAGGGCATGGGTTGGGGAAAGGAAAGGGGGTAGGAGCGCGAAGGGGCGGAACATGATGGGACAACAAAGGACTGAATTTACCTTTCTATGCTGGACCGAACCAAATTTGACTGGACTGGAAAAAACTTGATGGTGTGGACTAACAGGACTGGACAAGACTGGACAGGATTTGAGCGGTTAGGACAAGAAGTGACCAGTCAGCACCGGGTTGTAGTGGACAGGACGGGACAAGGATGGACAATGCAGTTTTCTGCTATGCCATACCGTCACAACCCACCCTAACCTCTTTATTGATGGTGAGTATTAGGAGGGGAGCGTTTGAGGGAATGGAGAACAAGTGGTGAACTCAAGTTTTTTACTGTACTGGATTGACAGTATCTGACAGGTTCTTTGCTGTTCCGTCACCTCCCACCCAATTTCCCAGAGCGGAGGTCATGGAAGGGTGTGACGGAGAGGGTTAGGGGTGGATAGTGATACCGGGTGAGAGAATGGATATATATATAAACTTAATATAACTTGAACACAGATTTGAATGGAAGTCAGTGCTAAAATAGACACAGGTACAACAAATGTTTATCTCCCTCTTTTTCTTCCTTTGTTCCAGTACAACAATTAAATATATACACTGTGCTTAATTTGTCCACTGAGTGGTGAAAAAAGATAAAGAAAGACTCCGCTACTAAAAACTTTTCTGTAAAACAGTGTACTACAAATAGTACATATTCAAAAAGTGCATTTCTTTTATGATAATAACCTAAGAATCATCAAAGAATTTTTTTCTTTGTTTCTTTGCTTCTTCAGAGAGAAAGGATTGCAGGGAAATAATTTCTCAACGCAATGACTTATATCTGTATTGACTCATATATACAGAGCATTCACACAACATAATTTATTGAAATAAAAGATATTTTTAAATTTATCCTAACACTAATGACATAAATTTCCAAATGTTATATGAAAAGTCTGTCCAGGTAAATAGATACTAAAAATGCTGGAGCTAAATCTAACCTAACGCTAACCTGGAAATAATTCTGATCTTTACCCTTACCGTAGTCCTAGCCATAATCTTGCTTGTAGAAAAAAAAAAAAAAATCAATAGATAAATGAAGTAAAATAATTAAAACAATAAATAAATAAAAAATCAATACTTTTAGTTATTTTTTTTATTTTTGTTTTGTTTTTGTATAGATAATAAAAAAAAAATTCAAATTGTTACTTCTTGTTCATAGTAAAAACAAAAACTCAAACTGTTACTTCTTGTTCATAGTAAAACAAAAACTCAAATTGTTACTTCTTCATAGTAAAAACAAAAACTCAAATTGGTTCTTCTTGTTCTTAGTAAACACAAAAACTGCAGTTGTTACTTCTTGTTCATAGTAAAAACAAAAACTCAGAAAAATGTGATGTTTAATTATTACATAAAATAAAATATAATTTTGTTATTATTATTATTATTATTATTATTATTATTATTATTATATTTTATTTATATTTTTTATTTTTTTAAATAAATTAATAAAAATAATATCAATAATAAAAACAAATATGTTACTTGTTAGATATACATAACGAATTAGACATATCGTTTGAAAAAGTAAAATTTGTGCAGACTGTACCTAGTCCTATCATTATCTTCCTCTCAGCAGCCACCCGTATTTCTACCACTGTTAACACAAACCATCAAAACATTCAGCTAAGTCTGAAAGAGTTATCTACTCTTACTTAAGAACAATAACCAGGTGGTATGTTACTAAATTATTGTTTACATTTTCATTTTCATTCACAGTGAAATTGTGGACTCTGTTTCCTTTAAATAAGTACTTTTATTTTAATCTGATAACTACAAAATGTTTAAGTATCAATCACTGTAGCTTAATATTATGAAATCTGGGTCAAAGAACTCGGAACATTTCGCTTGTCGAAATAAGTACCGAACATTAACGAAGTTTTCCGATTTGCTTTGGATTACATATCGGCAGTGTATTTTATATATATAATTGATTTATTCAGATTAGAATAATTAAATGAAATAAATGAATAAGTATTTAGCATTTTTTAAATGTATTTATTTATTTGGTGTTTTATAACAGAATATAGAAAATTATAATATGTATAAAATCAGCTGCATGATTCTTCTTAGAGTAATTATAATGTATAACAGTATCCATGTGTTTCTTGACAATGACAACCTGTCATAATTCACATTTCTTCCTTCTGGTTACATTGAAACGCTTATAATTACATGCACATACACGCAGAGAGAGAGAGAGAGAGAGAGAGAGAGAGAGAGAGAGAGAGAGAGAGAGAGAGAGAGAGAGAGAGCTGTAAAAGCATATCACAGACAAACAGCTGTACTTGTGACAGAAATATTCAGTGCAGTAAACGTGTTACGTGTTGAATCGTCTTTCTTCGCGTGGTTTCTTTTAATCTGTTCTTAGACAACTTGTGTTGATGATGATGAAATAAACTCTAAAGAGAAAGTGACTGTCATACTGTACTGTTCGTCTTTAAAACTTTGCGCTTAAATTTTGTAAAAGAAACTGTTAGTCAGATTTGTCCATTGTTTCTTTTATTTAGGCTCTGGACATAAATTTTAATACGTGCAGCCCCGGTGCTAGGTTTATCTCTACTGCTACTACTAAAATTGCCACTGCCACTTCTGCGACTACGATTACTACTGCAATTTATTTATTTATTTATTTATTTATTTATTTATTTATTTATTAGTATTAATATTATTGTTGTTGTTGTTGTTGTTGTTGTAGTTATTATTATTTAAAGATACAATGGAAGGCAAAACAGCAATAGTGACGGGATCAACGTCAGGGATTGGTTTGGGGGTAGCCAATCTGCTTGCTGAGAAAGGCTGCAATGTTGTTCTGACGGGACTTGGAGAAACAACAGAGACTGAATCCATATAATTTTCGTCAGTAAGTGTAAATATAAAACAGTATACAACATATAATTATGTACAATTACAGTTCAGTAAAAACGTATCAGTAAATAGAAAAACAATACACCAGCGTATTAGTAAAAACAAATACAAAACAGCATTAGTAAGTACAAAAGAAAACATGTCGGTATTGTATTGATAAATGAACCATAATGATTATTTATTACCAGAACCATGTGAAATGTCGTCACCAAGTGAATCACAGGACTGAAGTGTACGCCAGAACTAACATTCATTGTAGATCTGTGTTTATTTTTCGAGTTTCTTTCTAATTTCAGAAAATTCAGAGGGCGTGTTGATTTTGTTCCTGCAAATCTTACCGATACTTCATCTATAATTGAATTTTGTAATCACGTGCTCACCATATATCCAGATGGCGTCGATATCCTTGTGAACAATGCAGGTCGGTTATTGTCATTAGTAGTAACAATAGTCGTTATAATCGTAGCAATCGTTATGGTGGAGGTAGTAGAACTCGGGGTAGCAGTAGTAATAGTAGTAGTGGCAGTAGCAGCAGTAATAGTAGTAAAAGAAATAGTAATGGTTGTGTTAGTTGTTATGATAGTAGTAGTCGTTATATTAACGATGATAATAAGAACAGTAGTTGTTGTAGAAGCAGGAATAGTAGTAGTAGTAGAAGTACTTGTAATGTGATGGTAATGGCAATGGTGGTGGCAGTAGTACTAGTAGTATCGTTATTTGCTATTAATTTTACTTGTTTTTTCATCAACATCAGCGACAACAACTCTCTCTCTCTCTCTCTCTCTAAAATTCAAATTGTTAAAAATAACAGGGATCAACAGATTTGCTCTTCAGAATACGATTATAAAACTATATATTTATAAAATCTGTTGACGTTTGTAGGCTGGGGTAGAATCGTCAATATGTCGTCACAGATGGCCATGATCAGCGCTGTGGGTAAAGCGCCTTATTCCGCGGCTAAAGCTGCTCTTGTCGGATTAACAAAGGTCAGTCTTATATTCCTGTCTAACCGATTATTATTATTGTTGTATTTAAATTGTGTTATAGTTAACATTGTTACAGTTTACGATGTTTAAGGGAACAGGAAGAAGGGACAGTATTATATATATATAAAGCCACCGGCAGCATGCGTCAGTTTTGTTTGTAGCAATTTTTGAAACGAAATAAATTATTTGGAAATTAAATGAACTTTATGTTTTAATGTTAAAACATAACAATTGGCGACGAGGATGGGATAACACTTATTGAACTGTTTCCTGAAATTAACTATTTATGAAATATGGCTACCTACGGTAAAGTTGAAGAGTTTGATCTAGAAAGTTCCGATTGGGATGAATACATCGAACGTTTGGAACAGTATCTGCTGGCGAATAATGTAGACGATGCCGAAAAGAAACGTTCCATTTTGTTGTCCGTATGTGGTGCCAAGACTTACAGGTTGATTCGAAATTTGACTTCGCCTGAGAAACCGGCAAGTAAGACTTACGAACAACTGAAAACTTTGATAGGAAATCATCTCAAACCAAAACCTTTGGTGATTGCGGAACGGTTCAAATTCTATCAACGGAAACAAGAGCCCGGAGAGACTGTAAGTGAATTTTTGGCTGAATTAAGAAAATTGACAGAACATTGTGAATTTGGTGCATTTTTGACTGAAGCATTAAGAGACATTTTGGTCTGTGGTCTGTCTGAAAAGTCTATACAGAAAAAACTTCTATCTGAACATGACTTATCACTGAGTAAAGCATTGCAAATAGCTGTTAGTATGGAAATGGCAGCTAGAGAAACTGACATGCTGAAAATTGGAATGAAGTCAGAAACGGAAAAGTTCCACAAAGTTTCTGTCATTGAATGCTTCCGGTGCGGTAAAACTAATCATCATCCTGATGCATGTTTTTACAAAAAGGCAAACTGTTATACGTGTAATGAAACAGGACATTTGAGTAGAAAATGTCGAAATCAAAAGAAAAAAATTGAAAGACAGGAAAGCAAACAGCTGGAAAAAGGAAAAAAGAAATTTCCAAAGTTGAAAAAGAAAAATTCTAAACTGAATGTTGTGAATCAAGATTCTGATAGGGACCTTACGGAATCAGAAAGTGGTCCCAGTGATTCTGAAATTGAAAATGCTGAATCTGAAACAGGTTTAAAAATTCATGACGTTCAGGAAGAATCTGGAAGTAACGAAACTGAATCAGAAATTATAAAAGCTGTTCTTGAAAATAAAGAGGTTGCAATGGAAAGGAATGAAAGTGATTCTGAACCGTCAATTTTCACCGTGAAATCTACGAAAGCGAAAGAAATTCAAATTTCATTGGAACTCAATGGTGTGCCTTTCAAAATGGAAGTAGATACAGGTGCTTCTGTATCCATAATTTCTAATAAGGTTTAATCAGGAAAAATTGAAGAAAACAGTGCCATTGAAATCAACGTCGATTGTGTTGAAAACTTATACTCATGAAGCGGTGCCAGTTCTTGGGAAAATTGAGGTGACTGTTAAATATGGAAAGCAGAAAAAACTTTTACCTTTAATTGTGGTTAAAGGAAATGGACCAACTTTGTTTGGGCGGAATTGGTTCCAAAACATTCAGTTGGACTGGAACAGTATTAAGATTATGAAAGCCTGTGGAAACTCTGAAGATTTGTTCACTAGATACTCAGTTTTTTCAAATAAGTTGGGAACAGTAAAAGGCATAAGAGCTCATCTGAAAGTGAAAGAGGATGCTACTCCAAAGTTTTTCAAGGCTAGACCAGTACCTTATGCTTTGAAGGAAAAGATAGCTGATGAACATACTTGATAAACTGTAATTGAACTATTATGGTGTCCAATGAAAAAAAAAAAAAAAAAAAAAAGTTTATTTTTTAAGTTTAAAGTTCCATTGTTTAATTATTACTAATTAGTAAATCAAACAAATTTATTTTAGAAATTTACATATAACATAATTTATGGGTAAATTGAAAATTTGGAGGGGAGGAAGTGTTGTATTTAAATGGTGTTATAGTTAACATTGTTACAGTTTACGATGTTTAAGGGAACCGGAAGAAGGGACAGTATTATATATATATAAAGCCACCGGGAGCATGCGTCAGTTTTGTTTGTAGCAATTTTTGAAACGAAATAAATTATTTGGAAATTAAATGAACTTTATGTTTTAATGTTAAAACATAACAATTATTATCATCATCATCATCATCATCGTCATCATTATTATTTATTTATGTATGTATTTATAATCTTCATCATCATCATCATAATCATTTCTTTTAATATTCAGAACATGTTTTGTTTATTTTATAATACCTCTGAGTTTTTTGGAGGGTTTATATCAAATAAAACTGAGCCAATAGTTTGAGTGCTATGTTATACAGGATATGATGTACATTTTATGTAATATATTATATAGGATATATGTTAAATATTATATAGCATATTTGATATATCACACTTTCAGGGTGTGGCGCTAGAATGCGGTCAGTATGGTGTCACAGTGAATGCCATTTGCCCTGGGTATGTAGATGCACCCAGTAAGTATACTGTCACCAGTTACATTATAATTATCTAATCTTTGTAATCTAGTAGTCTAGTCTGATTTATTACTACTACACTGATACTTAATTGTTGTATTGAGATGATTACATGTTTAGTATTATAGATGATTACATATTTAATATTATAGATGATTATATATTTAGTAGTATAGATGATAACATATTTAATATTACAGATGATTACATATTTGATATTATAGATGATTACATATTTAGTGTTATAGATCATTATAATGATGTTTTATTACAGTGGCAATAAGACAAGCAGAAGATAAAGCGAGAAGTCTGGGTATTAGTTACGAAGAGGCGATGGTAGATAAAAACAGATATCAGCAAAATATTAGTGGTTACTAATGTACATGTTAACAGAAAAATATTTATTATTATATTTGCATCGTTTACGTTCACAGTTGTCTTTTTCTAATTGGACGTCCCATTATTTTTATATTTTTATTTGATTTTGGCATGTTTCATGATTATGATTATGATTTTTCTTCTTCCTCTTGTTATTGTTTATTTTTTTATTTTATTTTATTTTATTTTTATTTTTATTTTTATTTTTATTTTTATTTTTATTTTTATTTTTATTTTTATTTTTATTTTTATTTTTATTTTATTTATTATTTGTTTATTTATCAAATTCTTTTCTTCTTTTTTTTTGTGAGAAGGTCCTTTTTAAATTCTTTTATTATATTAATACAAATAATGACAGAATGTAAAATATATTTTAATTTTGTGATTACGTAATGTTACAGTAAAATGTTTGTGTTGTAAACACATTTCTTGTAATTATTATTATTATTATTATTAATTTACAGAAACGTTTTACAGATCCTAATCCAACCAAGAAAGCCATTCAAATATCAGAGGTAAAATCTAGCTGTATGAAAATTTTAGTTACAAACAAAATAAATAAATTAATTAATTAATTAATTTAATTTAATAATAATAATAAAAAAAAATTAATTAAAAATATAATTAAAATAAAGTTATATGTATTATTTAGAAAAATATTGCATTATAGAAAATGTTTAGAAAGCAAATAGTACTGGTCAGTTTTTATACAGTGGATTTTGGTAATTATTTATAATTATGTTATACAGTGTTTTAAGAAAATATATGTTATGTAAATTGTGTTTAGAGAAAATATGTAGTTTTGTATAACACAGTTCTGATAAAAATTTGTTTTACATAGTTTTCATATAATTTGTATTACGTAGATGTTGGTTTGTTGTTTTGTGTATGTGTTGTAACTGTGGGTGCGTGTGTGTGTGTGTGTTATGCAGGTTTGAGAAATTAATTTTATATAGTGTTTTTATCAAATGTATTTATAAAATTTATTAAATTTGTGATACATGTTTGTTTGTTTGCAGATAGCCGATCTTGTTCTTTTCTTGTGTTCTCAGTCGGCGGTCAACATGACGGGATCCGCTGTCGTCATCGATGGCGGCAACACAGCACAGTAGCTGTCGTACGTTACGACGTGAAAATACAAAAGGATAATTCCTATGATTATTCCATTCTGTTCTGTGTATTCAGACCAAAACTGTTACAGATAAACTAAAACAAAAATGTCAAATAACCGATGATGATGATGATGATGATGATTAAAATACAAAAAGGATAATTCCTGTGATTATTTCATTCTATTCTTTGTGTATTCAGACCAAAACTGTTAAGATGAACTAAAACAAATTTTTCAAATAACTGCCGATGATTTTTTTTTTTTTTTTTGTTCCTAATCAAAGAAAAATTCAACATTCTGATCCAGAGTTCAGACCAGCCACAACAAGAAAGACAAATAAAAAAAGAAATAAAGAAAAAAGAAAAAGAAAAGATGTTTTGGATTCACCATTACCTGCGATTTCCAAAGCAGTTGGGCATAGTATAAATTCATCTCATATATTCTTTAATAATAAATAAAAAAAATACAATTTTATTTTTCTATAATTAAATAGTAATATTCGAAACCACACAAAAAAAACGTAACAAATGATAATAATGTATCAGATGCTAAAAGCATATCAAATAGCAATGTATCAAACAACTACTCCACCTCTTTTTTAGCCATTCTAATCATCTAAATTTGGAACAAAACCCAACACACATTGCAACTTAACTGTCAATGAATAATCAGTTTGCAATTTATGTAATATTTTCTTACTTCACATTATTAGTAACTGCTTTATAATATATAATCTGAAATAAAATAAAAATATAAAAGTTCGATCGACAATTGCAGTCGTAACACACAGCATTGACTGCGTTCTGTTCTCAAGCAGCTCTTTCAACGCTGTTAATGAATAATCTGTGGATCTGATTTAGACGATGTGGTGCGTGTGTGTGTTTATTGAGAAGAGACGAATACCTATCGCAACCGCTCTCTGTAGGAAGCACTCAATCGTATGCAGTCGTAACAGATAGCATTGAATGCGTTCTGTTCTCAAGCAGTTCTTTCATCGCTGTTAACGGTTAATTATTAAACCTGATTTATTTGAGGTAGTGTGTGTGTGTGTTTATTGACAAGAGACGAATACCTATCGCAACCGCTCTCTGTAGGAAGCACTCAATCGGGTGCACACATAACAGACAGCATTGAATGCGTTCTGTCCTCAAGCTGCTCTTTCAACGCTGTTAATGGATAATCATTTGATCTCATTTAAGTGATGTGGTGCGTGTGTGTGTTTATTGACAAGAGACGAATACCTCTCGCAACCGCTCGCTGTACGAAACATTCAGTCGTGTACACACATAACAGACAGCATCGAATGCGTTCTGTCCTCAACCTGCTCTTTCAACGCTGTTAATGGATAATCATTACATCTCATTTAAGTAATGTGGTGCGTCTGTGTGTTTATTGAGAAGAGACGAATACTTGTCGAAACCGCTCGCACTACGAAACTTTCAATCGTATGCAGTCGTAACACACAGCATAGAGTGCGTTCTGTTCTCAAGCAGTTCTTTCAACGCTGTTAATCGATAATAATTAGATCTCATTTAAGTGATGTGGTGCGTGTGTGACTTTATTGACAAGAGACGAATACCTCTCGCAACCGCCCGCTGTACGAAACACTCAATCGGGTGCACACATAACAGACAGCATTGAATGCGTTCTGTCCTCAAGCAGCTCTTTCAACGCTGTTAATGAATAATCTGTAGATCTGATTTAGACGATGTGGTGCGTGTGTGTGTTTATTGACAAGAGACGAATACCTCTCGCAACCGCTCGCTGTACGAAACACTCAATAGTGTGCACACACAACAGACAGCATCGAATGCGTTCTGTCCTCAAGCTGTTGTTTCAAAACTGTTAATGGATAATCACTTCATCTCATTTAAGTAATGTGGTGCGTGTGTGTGTTATTTGAGAAGAGACGGATACTTGTCGCAACCGCTCGCACTACGAATCTTTCAATCGTATGCAGTCATAAGACACAGCATTGAGTGCGTTCTCTTCTCAAGCAGCTCTTTCATCGCTGTTAATGATTAATTACTAAACCTGATTTATTTCAGGTAGTGCGTGTTTCTGTTTATTGACAAGAGACGAATAACTCTCGCAACCGCTCGCTGTACGAAACATTCAATCGTGTGCACACATAACAAACAGCATCGAATGCGTTCTGTCCTCAAGCAGCTCTTTCAACGCTGTTAATGGATAATCACTTCATCTCATTTAAGTAATGTGGTGCGTGTGTGTGTTTATTAACAAGAGATGGATACTTCTCGCAACCGCTCGCACTCCGGAACTTTCAATCGTATGCAGTCTTAAGACACAGCATTGAGTGCGTTCTGTTCTCAAGCAGCTCTTTCAACGCTGTTAATGAATAATCTGTGGATCTGATTTAGACGATGTGGTGCGTGTGTGTGTTTATTGAGAAGAGACGGATACTTGTCGCAACCGCTCGCACTACGAAACTTTCAATCGTATGCAGTCTTAAGACACAGCATTGAGTGCGTTGTGTTCTCAAGCAGCTCTTTCAACGCTGTTAATGAATAATCTGTGGATCTGATTTAGACGATGTGGTGCGTGTGTGTGTTTATTGAGAAGAGACGGATACTTGTCGCAACCGCTCGCACTACGAAACTTTCAATCGTATGCAGTCGTAACACACAGCAGTGAGTGGGATCTGTCCTCAAGCTGCTCTTTCAACGCTGTTAATGGATAATCATTAGATCTCATTTAACTCATGTGGTGCGTGTGTGTTTTTATTGACAAGAGACGAATACCTCTCGGAACCGCTCGCTGTACGAAACACTCAATCGTGTGCACACATAACAGAGAGCATCGAATGCGTTCTGTCCTCAAGCTGCTCTTTCAACGCTGTTAATGGATAATCACTTCATCTCATTTAAGTAATGTGGTGCGTGTGTGTGTTTATTAACAAGAGATGGATACTTCTCGCAACCGCTCGCACTCCGGAACTTTCAATCGTATGCAGTCTTAAGACACAGCATTGAATGCGTTCTGTTCTCAAGCAGCTCTTTCAACGCTGTTAATGAATAATCTGTGGATCTGATTTAGACGATGTGGTGCGTGTGTGTGTTTATTGAGAAGAGACGGATACTTGTCGCAACCGCTCGCACTACGAAACTTTCAATCGTATGCAGTCTTAAGACACAGCATTGAGTGCGTTGTGTTCTCAAGCAGCTCTTTCAACGCTGTTAATGAATAATCTGTGGATCTGATTTAGACGATGTGGTGCGTGTGTGTGTTTATTGAGAAGAGACTCAAGCAACCGCTCTTTCAATTATGCAGTCGTTAATCTGGATAATGGATAATCATTAGATCTTATTTAAGTCATATGGTGCGTGTGTGTGTTTATTGACAAGAGACGAATACCTCTCGGAACCGCTCGCTGTACGAAACACTCAATCGTGTGCACACATAACAGAGAGCATCGAATGCGTTCTGTCCTCAAGCTGCTCTTTCAACGCTGTTAATGGATAATCATTAGATCTCTTTTAAGTAATGTGGTGCGTGTGTGTGTTTATTAACAAGAGACGGATACTTTTCGCAACCGCTCGCATTCCGAAACTTTCAATCGTATGCAGTCGTAATAAACAGCATTGAATGCGTTCTGTTCTCAAGCAGCTCTTTCAACGCTGTTAATGAATAATCTGTAGATCTGATTTAGACGACGTGGTGCGTGTGTGTGTTTATTGAGAAGAGACAGATACTTGTCGCAACCGCTCGCACAACGAAACTTTCAATCGTATGCAGTCGTAACACACAGCATAGAGTACGTTCTATTCTCAAGTAGCTCTTTCATTGCTGTTAATGGATAATCATTAGATCTTATTTAAGTGATATGGTGCGTGTGTGTGTTTATTGACAAGAGACGAATACCTCTCGCAACCGCTCGCTGTACGAAACATTCAATCGTGTGCACACATAACACACAGCATCGAATGCGTTCTGTCCTCAAGCAGCTCTTTCAACGCTGTTAATGGATAATCACTTCATCTCATTTAAGTAATGTGGTGCGTGTGTGCGTTTATTAACAAGAGACGGATACTTCTCGCAACAGCTCGCTCTCCGAAACTTTCAATCGAATGCAGTCGTAACAAACAGCATTGAATGCGTTCTGTTCTCAAGCAGCTCTTTCAACGCTGTTAATGAATAATCTGTAGATCTGATTTAGACGATGTGGTGCGAGTGTGTGTTTATTGAGAAGAGACAGATACTTGTCGCAACCGCTCGCACTACAAAACTTTCAATCGTATGCCGTCGTAACAAACAGCAATGAATGCGTTCTGTTCTCAAGCAGTTCTTTCATCGCTGTTAATGGTTAATTGTTAAACCTGATATATTTGAGGTAGTGCGTGTGTGTGTTTATTGACAAGAGACGAATACGTAAGCGCTCGCTGTACGAAACATTCAATCGTGTGCACACATAACAGACAGCATCGAATGCTTTCTATTCTCAAGCTGCTCTTTCAACGCTGTTAATGGATAATCATTACATCTCATTTAAGTAATGTGGTGCGTGTGTGTGTTTATTGAGAAGAGACGGATACTTGTCGCAACCACTCGCACTACGAAACTTTCAATCGTATGCAGTCGTAACACACAGCATTGAGTGCGTTCTGTTCTAAAGCAGCTCTTTCATCGCTGCTAATGGATAATCATTAGATCTCATTTAAGTGATGTGGTGCGTGTGTGTTTATTGACAAGAGACGAATACCTCTCCCAACCGCGCGCTGTACGAAACATTCAATCGTGTGCACACAATACAGACAGCATCGAATGCGTTCTGTTCTCAAGCAGCTCTTTCGTCGCTGTTAATGGATAATCATTAGATCTCATTTAAGTGATGTGGTGCGTGTGTGTGTTTATTGACAAGAGACGAATACTTCTCGCAACCACTCTCACTACGAAACATTCATTCGTGTGCACACATAACACACAGCATTGAATGTGTTCTGTTCTCAAGCTGCTCTTTCAACGCTGTTAATGGATAATCCAGTCTGATCCATAACTAACAGCAGCACAATCGTGTCTGATAACAACACCGATATCGCTGTAATTAGAATGCTTAATACCATCTAAGTCGCGTCTAACTGATGACACAAGTGCAGATTTCGTTATCACCAGTGATTCCAGCACTATCGCGTATAAGAATACTACCCATATCGCTGGAATTGACGTCACTAAAACGAGCACAGTCGTCTCTAACAATTCCATTAGAACCGCTCTAATTACCTTCACTAACACCAGAACAGTGAAGTGTAATCGTACTATGAGTACCGCTCCAACTACCATCACTAACAGCAGCACAATCGTGTCTAACAAGAACACCGATATCGCTGTATTTACTACGCGCAGCCTCAGCTCCGCTTAATATCAGTAATTGTTTTACTACCGTTCCAAAAAGCAGCACCATCATGCCAAATAATACCGTCAGTGCCCCCCTACTATTCCGTCCTATAGTAACAGCACAATCCAGTCTGATTGTACAATCAGTATCGCTCCCACTACCATCACTAATGCCATGACTAAGAAGACCACTTTAATCGCTGCCATTAAATCGCTGCCATCTAATAATGATACTAGAATTGCTCTTATTACCTTCACGAATGCCGCCACTATCGCTGTAATTACAGAGTGTAATACCAGCTCAATCTCGCCTGCTAATGTCACCAGTACCGCTGTTACTACCTTCATTAATACCAGCTCTATCATGTCAAATAATACTATCAGTGCCACTCCTATTCCGATCTCTAATAACAGCACTTGCAAAGCAATCTTTGCTCTGTTCATATTTCGTAAAAGTGGGTCGGTATCTTTCAAGTGCGAATAGTATTGGAAGACATTTTACAGAAACGCGTAACACCGATAGAAGAGCTTCGGAAGAAAACGTATTCAAATATGTTACTTGAGTCTACTCGCACTTGAAAGATACTGACCCACTTTTACGAAATACGAATCGTGGAGTGTTTGCTCTGGAAGTCTGTAATCCTCAAGTTCCATCGTTGCATTCAGGAGATGCGTTGCTTCATTTACTATCCACGTCTTTTACGATCTATAGCTCTTGCTCTCGTAGCACTCTAATAGTGAGTGCGTAACATGTTTGAGAGAAGTGCTCCTGAAATAAAGGCATTCAATGTTATTACTTTAGTTAATTCGCACTTGAAAGATACTGAAAATGCGTGTATTAATGATGGTAATAGCAGCGCTACTGGTGGTATTAATACACATGATAGTGCTGTTATTATGATGTTAGTAGGAGCTGTACTGTTGGCATTATTAGACACAAGTGTGTTTTGCTATTACGGAAGTTAAAGGAGCTGCACTGATGGTATGATCAGATACCATTGTGTTCATATTAAGGATGGTAATTGCAACAGTGCTGGTGGTATTATAAGTCACGATAGTGCTGGTAGTAGTGATGCCAATAGGGGTCAGGGTAGTATGATTAGACATGATGGTGCTGATATCAGTGATGGTAATAGGAACGGTACCAGTGGTATTATGAGAATTATGAGCCTCGACTGTGTTGGTATTAGGGAAGATAAGAGCATCTGTACTTTTGGCATTATTAGACTTAATAGAGCTGGTATTAATGATACTAATACCAACACAGTCGTGTCTCATAATACCACCGGTAATGTTCCTATTATTAGACATAACAGTGATGGCGTTAGTGATGATTATAGCGATACTGGTGGAATTAATACACATGATTGTGCTGGTATTAGTGTTGGTGATAGCAGCGGTTCTTGTTAGACATGATAGCTCTGACAACAGTGATGGTAATAATACCGCTGCCGGTGAACTGGTGGTATTATTAGACACGATAGTGCTGGTATTAGCGATGGTAATAGCACCTGTTCTGGTAGTATTATTAGACAGGATATTGCTGGAATTATTGAATGTAATACAGCGGTACTGTCGCTGTTATTAGACATCATCGTCCTGATATTAGTGATGGTAATAGCAGTGGTAGCTGTGGTATTATTAGATAAGTTAACAGTGATTAGAAATGACAACAGCTGCGGTATTCGTGGTATTATTAGACATGATAGGGCTGGTATTACTGATGGGAATAGCATAGCTAATGGTTGCGTGATTAGACATGATAGTGCTGGCATTATTGATGGTAATAGTGTAATGGTGATATTATTACACACATAACAGTTGCAAAGCGGCCATTATTCTGCTAGTATATTTTCTAATTCTTAATGTAGCTTATTATTATTATTATTATTATTATTATTATTATTATTATTATTATTATAAAAATTATTATTATTATTATTGGGGTTTTTTTCCAGTATGTCATTACATATGTTTTACAAGCATTGTTTCCCATAATTATTGTTGTTACAAATTACAAACAAAACCTTATTCATATTTTTTTCTAAAGTAAGAAATGTTTTAATTTAGTTTAGTATTGATACTGGCTGAGCATTATTTATTACTTACCTGAAATTCCAAAATCTGAAACGTTCTGATGTGCCATAATGCTACCACAAAGTAAACTTGAATCCTATACTTATTTCACTTTTTCATATTTATTTGTTTTTGTGTTTGAAAACATTTCTGACAAGAATTAAAACACCATTTTCCTTCATATTCTACAGCAGATTTGATCTGTTAATGTCTAAAACTGTATTTATACGTAGTGACCTCTTGGAATTTAGTTTCCATGACAGTTTTTCAAGAGATGTGACTTCTAAGTCATTTTCTGAAATTCAGAACAATCGTAACAGCTATAAAACAGTATTTATACCAGTTCTAAAATAATTCTAACCTTTATTTGCAGTTTTCAACTACCCAGTTTCTAACTTTATTCTGTTGGTTTTTTGTTTGCTTTTGTTGGGGTTTTTTCGCTGATGTTGCACCGTAGCCGCTGTCATATTTTTTAATGAAACTGTATTTATACTGAGTGAGCCGTATGATGTTTTATGCTTCGTTTTGTACATATTTATGTCTAGATTTCGTTTAACAACATGAGCTTTTGAAATTCTTTATTTTCGTTGTATTTTATACCTAGGATTTTTATAGTATAAGAGAACAGCGTCACCCACTTCATAAATAGGGGTAAAGATTTTAAATTCTGTTCATTGCTTTCGAGGGTTGCCGTATAGGCCTTAGCTCTTTATTTTATAAAATGATGTAACCATTCGACATCAGATCGAATCAATTTTATTGCGAAGTGTTCTGTGGCATCTTTTTATCTTTCGTTGTGCCTTTGGATGGTATGGTCTTCTTACTACATCTTTTATTCCTATTGTCCTTAGAAATCGTTTTATTGCCCCTCGGAATTCACAGTCATTGTCATGTTGGACAATTACTGACAGTCCGAACCACTGAAAAATATTTTGCAGTTCATGTTTCACAGAAGCACTTCTTTTGTCAGATAATGGTCGAAGATGTATATCTCGTAAAAATGTCCATTACCTTTAGTATATACGTATATATGTTGCATACTGTCTTTAGTCATGTCTATTAAATCGATTTGTAGATGACCATACACACGTTTACATTTCCCTGAACGAATGAGTGCTGCGTTGGAAAAGCGAGCTTTTAATATTTGATTTATACGATTTGTTTCCCGTATGTTCGTTTCCCCTAAGCCACCATTTTTTTTTTTTTTTTCTAAATTTATGATGTAAACTTCTGATTCCACTTCCTTTGCTTTGACTAAATTCAGAATTTATGATTGATGAGATTTCCGACTGTTAACAACTGGTTTGCCTTTAAACAATAATATAAAACGATTTTTTACCACGACATAATGGATTATAATCTTTATAGCTGTAGTATTGCCTTAAAACATTTGCCTGTTTGTTCTTTTTTTAACGGGGATATTAAAGTCTTCCCTCGAAATCTGAACAAGAGTGTCATATATATCGTCTTCCATTGCAAAAACACTTCTTTTCCCCGCCCTGTCCACATGTTTTTATAGGGTTTTTAATTATAATTAGAACGATATAATTTCTGTTTTTAAATGCATTAATTATAGTTTTATTGTGAAACATTTTCCCCTGGCACTGAAAATATCAGCTTCAAGTAATATGAATACGTAAGCTTCCTATAATTATTCAGTAATGTAATATCCAACATTTATCCAAGAGATTAAGCATCAGTTACTTACAACAACTCATTTCAGTCACACATACACACACACATATATAAATCCAAGACAAAACTCCATTGTACAAAAGCTTACTCAATAATAACAATTCTGCACAAAACCCGTTCAGAAACATTTCTGAATGCATTTGAAAAAAATAACTTTTTTGATTAAAATATTGTTCTGCTAATTGGTTTGGTACTTATCGTTCAACTAATAATACAATGTAAAGATATGTTTAGTAATAAATGGTATGAAGAGCAACAATTATGAAAAACATATAACTAAGGTATGGTATATCTAGTAATGTATAATAAATCTTGAAAATGGTTCTCTGGACACTCTCATCTGAAAAAGGCATTCAACCTGCCCTTGACTATGTTACGTCTTGGACAAAGAAAGAAATCAGCTGATACTCTTTTATCACTCTCCACAAAGCAGGAAGTAAGTAACCTAAAACTAAATGATATACTCTCCAGTACAAGGACCATTAGACGTGCCTAAGAGTCACTTTTAACATCCAGGTGGAGAAAGCTGAGCCCAAAGCTTGAAGAAAACATGCCAAAATGAAGAAATTAGCTGGCATCAAGTGGGGTGCAGATCATAACCTACTGAAAAGAATCTAACAAGGAGCAAACAGACCATATCTTGAGTACGGTTCCAATCACATCAACAAAAGCTAGTCAGGGTTCAGAACTAAGCACTAAGGATAATAACCTCCATTGAGAAAATGGAAAAGCTAGCTGGTATAGTACCCCTCGACAAACACTGGGAATCCAAGCTAATAATACAAGCCAATAAACAACATAATTATTAACTGAGACAGACTCAAAAAACTAGCTTTCAGAACTGAGCAACATATGGTGTACTGCCAGATAAAATCCATCAAGTTAACACTGTTAGCTGCATCCCACACTGGGAACAAAAATTGGACAGTGTAAAGATGTGCACAATGTTCCAACACCTGAGCTCTGGAGATGAACATAGTATGCCATACAAACAAGCTCTGGCACTAGCCATGAGTGATGAACAGACCTAAAGACATCATGGTCACAGATATATACTGTGATCTGCAACAAAAGCAGTGGGAAATTGAGGCGCCGGAATATGAATCTTGGACCCTACTAGCTTCCGAGAGGAGTCATATTTTCCTACAGGGAAACACTACACAAACTATGCTGCAGAGATTAAGGCTCTCATTCATGCTGCCAACATCATCAGCACCAGACACAACCTGTCATCTTCCTCAAATATGGTCTCTCTGCCCTCCATGCTCTTGAAAAAAAGTAAAATAAAATAGAAAGACTTTCAGAAGCCTTACATCCCATCAGTAGTGTCAACCAAGTCATTTTAAAATAGTAATAATACTACTAATAATAATAATAAAAATAAATTAATTAATAAAAATTAATTGATTAATAAAAATAATTAATTAATTAATAATAATAATAATAATAATAATAATAATAATAATAATAATAATAATGATAATGATAATGAAGTAATAATAATAAATCATGATCTGTTATATTCTAAGGTATGTTGAATATATGCATCAACCAACACCTGCTAACAAATATAACAGCAGCTACTAAAAATTACATTTTTAATAATAGCTTTCATTTTGTTAGTCTTGAAAGTGTATTGCAGAACCCTTAAGTCATACTTAATTAAAATATATTCATAATATTGCAATAAATAAAAATGCACCTAGGTCTTTACAGTATTTGGTTGTTCCAAAAAATAAAGTCAGCGCCAGCATTATTGTTGTAAAATAATTGCGCATTGTTGTTGAATTAATCACTCTAGATCCTAATAATAAATTTAAAGATGATAATAATAAACACAAAAATCAGTGTTTTCCATCATTGCGAATAACAGCCAAACAGTCAGAGACACAACCTGCTTTAAATAGTATTGTTCACATGAATATTCATGGGGGATGTATGTATGTTTTTGGTCAGCTATCTGCATATGTTAAATGCTTGAAATCTTCGCATTTTCATTTGTAATAATAATAATAATAATAATCATCACAGTTTGTCCTCCAAAAGATTATGTTGCCCTAATTATTTTTGTGCATGGAAGAAAGTGTTCCAACAACATGTAAGTCATATTGGAACCAGGATATAAAATGTGGGTGGGAAACCCACAACTGTTGAAAGGAACAATGTACGAGTCTTTGAATTCTCTGCGGGTAACTATTTTTATTTTCTTTGTAATCTGCCTCTTTCATTTTCTTTGTGGTTCCTTTACATTTGCCATGTAATGCCACATTAAAAAAATAATAATAATAAATGAATAATTTTTAAAAAATAGAACATTGAACTTTATCCATAAAATTAATATCTACACTGTTATGTTTTAACATTAAAACATAAAGTTCATTTCAGTTTCCAAACAATTTATTTCGTTTCTAAAATGGCTATGAACAAAAACTAACACATGTTCCCGGTGACATCATATAATTATATCTCCCTTATTCCGGTTCCCCCGAAACATCATAAACTGTAATAATGTTAACCACAACACCATTTAGATACACTTCCTCCCCTAAAAATTTTCAATTTACACATAAATTAGGTTATATCTAAAATTTTAAAATAAGTTTGTTTAATTTACTAATTAGTAATAATTAACCAACTGAACTTTGAACTTAAAACAAATAAAATAAAATTTTGTTTGTCCATTGGACACCATAATAGTTCAATTATTACAGTTTATCAAGTATGTCCATTGGTCACATACAGAACTTCAAATAACCAAAACTTATTTCAAAAAAATAAAATTAAAAAATAACACTAATTCTACAATCTTTCAAAGAATTCCATATTACAAAGATTCACATTAAATCACTTTAAATAATTTCTATCTGTCTTTGAGTTGTTTTTCGAGCACATCTAGGATATCTCGGGATGACCGTATTGGTAGTTGCAGTACATCATCAACATTATTGTCGATGGCATTAGAAGCATCCTCAACAGCATTAGAGATAACCGTTCTGTTTTTCATCTCAGTGTCTTCCACTTTAACGGTTGGTTCAACAAATTCCATTTCAGACTCAGTACCAACTGCTGACAGTTCTGTGGAAGTGTTCCTATTATCCTCCAAATAGGCACATTTATGAGGTTGATCCATGTGTCTTTTACACACAAAATCTCCAACTTTCACTCTGGGTCATTCCACGTCAAATCACCCCCCCACCAAAAAAAAAAAAAAAAAAAAAAAAAAAAAAAAATTTAAACACAACCATCTCCAATTTTTATGAAACTTTATACTTGTTTACTGGGATCCCACAGCATCAAATCTGAAATTGCAGACCAATCGGACCAGTGGTGTGGGTGATATGGCCTCCCAAATTTTGAAATTTTTGCCAAAAATGGGTGTGACCACCAACCTTTCAACCCTCATATCTTAGGAACTACTGGGCAAATCTTCATCAAATTGTATTGTTGAAAAGCAATATGACAAAGATTCCAAATCTGCCATTATTGTTCAGTTTGGAAAAATGTTGGGTACACTGGTGACTGTGTGATCTTTGTTATGACCTTGAAACTGACCATGAGATGATCTTTATTGAAATTTAATCTCCCACATGTTAATTAAAACATATAAAAGTTTCCTGGGTGTAATATTTTTTGTTTAGCCATAATATAGATTTAAAAAATGCATGTCCATGAAAATACCTTTTCTGCCATTAACATCTGATTAGCTAACACCTGAATGATCAATTCCTGATGCTAGGAATCACCATCTCTTTTGATCACCAAGTAAGACATTATAGGCCTACATGTATGATCATATGATATCAAACTACTTACTTCCCTCATTATCTTCTCACCAGTTCAGCAGTCACAGAATCATTCAGTAATCCACTTCCCCCATAGAAGATGCAATAGCAGGTATTCAATGACACAGAAGATGTCCTATTCATTAATCCAACAAGTGTCTTCGTTGTTTGGCCAGTGAAATAACTTAAAAGGTCCGTGAGGGTGCATGAAACGAATGATGAAGTTGCCATGCTCTTTTGTAACGTCCTCATTTAGCCCAACCCATGCCTCATTGTCATACAGGAAAAAAATGAATTTTTAAACCTGTTTCTGATTCAGCATTTTCACTTTCCGAATCACTGGTACCACTTTCTGATTCCGTAAGGTCCCTATCAGAATCTTGATTCACAACATGGGGTTTAGAATTTTTCTTTTTCAACTTTTTAAATTTCTTTTTTCCTTTTTCCATCTGTTTGCTTTCCTGTGTTTATATTTTTTTCTTTTGATTTCGACATTTTCTGCTCAAATGTCCTGTTTCATTACACTTATAACAGTTTGCCTTTTTGTAAAAACATGCATCAGGATGATGATTAGTTTTACCGCACCGGATGCATTCAATGACAGAAACTGTGGAACTTTTCCGTTTCTGACTTAATTCCAATTTTCAGCATGTCAGTTTTTCTAGCTGCCATATCCATACTAACAGCTATTTGCAAGATTTTTCTCAGCCAAAAATTCACTTACGGTCTCTCCGCGCTCTTGTTTCCGTTGATAGAATTTAAACCGTTCCGCAATCACCAAAAGTTTTGGTTTGAGATGATTTCCTATCAAGGTTTTAAGTTGTTCGTAAGTCTTACTTGCCGGTTTTTCAGGCGAAGTCAAATTTCGAATCAGCCTGTAAGTCTTGGCACCACGTACGGACAACAAAATGGAACGTTTCTTTTCGGTATCGTCTACATCATTCGCCAACAGATACTGTTCCAAACGTTCGATGTATTCATCCCAATCGGAACTTTCTAGGTCAAACTCTTCAACTTTACCGTAGGTAGCCATATTTCATAAACAGTTAATTTCAGTAAACAGTTCAACAAGTGTTATCCCATCCTCGTTGCCAACTGTTATGTTTTAACAATAAAACATAAAGTTTATTTCAGTTTCCAAACAATTTATTTCGTTTCAAAATGGCTACAAACAAAAACTAACGCACGCTTCCGGTGACGTCATATAAATATCTCCCTTATTCCGGTTCCCCTAAACATCGTAAACTGTAACAATGTTAACCATAACACCATTTAAATACAACATACACAAGCTCCATTGAAGTACCAGTCATAAAATTTGGACTTTTCACGCGCCATCGCTTATTTCGTACTGAAGATAGTGCTTTTAGTTATACTGACAAGAGAAAGCAGTAGAACCATAAAGTCAAATTAAACATCGGGTCATAGTGGGGGAAAACGCCTCGCTTGGACATGTCATAAGCAGATTAAAATAAAATATATTTAATTATAGCAACGTCAGTTATAAAGCCAGAGTCGTCAAGTTACAATCCATCCAATCTAACAACAGACATATAATTAATTAAAATACCTACATTCATTAATACGTAACGATATGAGCCGAGTGCTATAAAATAACGCACAGACCAGTGTCCAGATACAACGCACTTGGCTGACCAGTAATAAACACTTCGGAACTCGGCTCATCTCTCTTTCACTTTTTTATTTAGGTAAGTACCTTTAAACTATGTTTGTTATAAAATGCTATTTATTACATGTTGGCGCACCAGGAACACGCGCAATATGTACTTTATTGATCTTATATTACAAATCGTTAGTAACTACATGTACAATAGTAAACGCAATATGCATTGAAACAATATATACACAATTTAACTAATGCCGTTGTTTACTGATATCTGTGTATACATCCATTATGCATAATTAATATATATATATATATATGTAAGTATGAATCGATTTCATGTACACATCTTATATTGTTGCAAGATGTATATATATGTATTCTATGTAAAATACAGTGCACTTGGCTGACCAGCAATAAACACTTCGGAACTCGGCTCATCTCTCTTTCATTTTTATATTTAGAACAGAGGCGATGCCCTAGATATTGGACACGCTTGGGAAAAACCTGTTACGGTCTGACGCGTCTGAGAGTGACTTGGCCAGAAGCTGTGGTAAATTTAAAAATCACATATCTTTGTGTGTCTGTTTGTCTTGTCTCTTTCGTTTTTGTATTTAGACTGGACCCCATTGCTCCCAGACTGCATTCCCCAAAATAATAATCACGGTTATAAGTGGTGGAGATGCAGGGCAATCATTAAGATTTATATTAATCCAAGCATAATGGAGATATGGTAGTCAGTAAGATTTGTTATTAAAAATGTGGCGTAAAGGGCGCATGGTAGTGAAAGGAAGGTAATTCTATAGTTTTGTCGTTGAACCGGTTTCACCGCAAGAACTGGAGTCGAGAATATCACCATTAGCCAAACGAGCAGTATCCCCCAGATAGAACCTATGACAAAATGAAACCAAAGGGATACATCAGTAGGTGATCCGGAATTGAAATATGCTGTGGCCATCAACAATCTTAATATATTAACAGAAGTAATATATTCTGTAACTTCTATGATTGAACACCCATAAGTACTCCCATTAAGTCCCATGCCTGTCAAGGCTCTAACAGGAAAACTGGCTTTTGACCTAACTATGGAAAATATTTACGACCCCTTTTTCGTCTGCGTCCAGACTGTGTCTTGCGGATATGAAAGTCTTTACAAACAGAAATGAGACCATCGTAAATGTAAAGCTGACGAGCCGCTAAGTCAATGGTAGCACTGTTGTGTGTAAGGAAGGCCATGCCAAGAATGAGGAAGTGATGAAGAGAAGAAAAGACATGAAAGGTTTGTGAAATAGAAATGTTGCCCATCCGAATTTTAAGAGATAATGACCCTAAGACTGGATGTTTTTCTCCCCCTACTCCTATGATGACAGGGATGTCAGACTTGGACATTAAGGGCTGTACTTGTAATTTGTGCATGAACTGTTCGCTAATACAGCTAATGGATACACCTGTGACTACAAGAGCGGTCGTTTTAACCTGACCCAACATAACTTGAACTGTGTTTTTTGTTAAGGCAGCTACAAGTGAAACGAATTCTGGTTTGTGCCTGATATCAAATTTTCTCTGTCTATCAGGAGCGAATTCCTATCTGGTTTGGCTATTGTAGCGTTTAATGCATACTGATTCATGGTGACCTCTATATGAACAAAATGTACAAATTGTGTTGGCATGTGGACAAACAAATCCATTAGGGCAGTACTCACCACATCCTTTACAGCGCTGTCGTAGTTGGGGTGGTAGAGGGTGCTAATACTGTCTGGTTGGTCGCTGCCGTGGAGCCGACATCTGTCTGTTCTGGTGGGCTTGATGGTATTGTGGCTGGAATCTTGGTTGGTTTGCTGGTTGAAATACTGCTTGGTATGCAGGCTCCTGATTCTGTTTGTGGTAAGGTTTGTTCTTTGTGGTTGGAAATTGTGGCCCGAAACATCTTTGGCTAGATGCCTGAGGTGGTGACATTTCCTGTTGCGGTATGGCCTCGTGCTGTAGTCGGTTGACCTCATTACCTTTGTTAGTTAGTAAGTCTTCCACCAGTGTCGACAGGTGGCCCACATTTTCTTCCAATTTAGTCCCATTGGGCAGCTGCATCATTATAGTGGATTGGTTAGCTACATGCAAAAAGTCTAACCTATTCAAGCGTTGTCGGTTCTTTATTGTGGACCCAATGTCGAAGAGTCTCCTGAAGGCCGTTTACAGCTATTGCTACTACAACCTCTTTTTGTAGGTTTTTATGTTATGTAGCTGTTTGGACTCGTGTTATGTAGTCCTCCACGGCCTCAGTTGTTTTCTGTGGCATGGAAAGAAGTGTCATCTGGAAAGCCGAATTTTGTTTGAACCGGTTCTCAAAGGCTTGTTTCTGGTATGGTAGGCTTTTCTTTGTTTCTTCTGTTAAGTCCTGATGCCACATCTTGGCTGTTCCCTTTAAACAGAATGGCAGCAACAGACACGCTCATTCATTTGAGTAACCGTTTAAAGCAATTAGTCCTGTGAAATCATTCCACCAAGTCGACATATTCTGGCTGCCACAAAATTTGTTCAGTGTTACATGGGCCATTATGGGAGTAGCCGTTTGTGCCGTTGGTACTGGTAGGGAATTAATAGCTGAATCTCTAGTTGTTGACATAGAAGAAGATGGCGTGACCTGAGTAGTAGTTGTAACTGCTGTTGGTGGCTGTATGAATATTGCTGGATATAACGCCGGTATTGGCGTTGGTGTTGTCGGTGGGTCTATTTGGAAACCTCGAAGCCTCTCTCTGTTGTTTATTGGACTGATGGGAAGTAATCGTCTCAAGAAGGGTACAGATCAAAGAGATCTCGTTGAAAACGCATGCCCACTACTTATAACCTACTCGCGGGCGTTCACTAAACACCTCTGCAGACAGCCTCTCTGAATTTACTTTGCAACTTTAATGGCCACTTTGAGTTTGTTAATCCCAGTGTTTCTTAGTTTATAAAATAACTGAAATTCCCCTAATTATATAATACAGCTTCTAAAAGACGTCTGCATGCGCTCTTCCATTTAGTTTTTGTCTATTTACCCCCATTTTCTGACATTAATTTGGTAAACATTTATAAACTGTAAAAATGTAAATTATAAACATGATTATAAATAAAAATATCCATAATATACATCTATGCTGAAGATAAAATGTAGCACACATTCTGCTTTAAATGGGCATATAAAAATAAGCGTTTTGTGAATATTATATAATTCACTACATAGAAAACACAGTTACGATCAAAAATAAGTCTGGCAAAGAGGCACAAATGAGGTTCCGTCACAGGTCATGAAGTGAATGCGTCAGCCGGGAATTTGGTGCCAAGCAGTCGGCTGTTCTTCTGTAGACGCGGCTCGGGTAGGCCCACTTTTAAAGATCATTTCTTGGAAATATTTAAAGATTCTCCAACGGGCTACCATTATACTGACGCGGAATGTCGGACAGCAAATCAGATTGTACGTGTTGTACTGCTGGCCCTTAATTCCTAACTGTTGGTGCACTCATTGTTGTTGAAGGAAAACTAATACAGACAAAAGTTGAGTTTGTAACGCTAAAATCCGGTATCGCCATTAACAATAATAATGAAATGAATAACATTGCCTGACCTTTTAAGATATAGATATGAGCTCTGCAACGAAGGTATGTTTGCAGTTAGTTCGGAGTTATAATGTTGGAAACAGAGATATTTTTATATTTTCAAATATATATTTTATTTGGTAGTACTTAAAAAAAGGAATGGCATGGGTCATTCGAGTCAGTATTTACAGCACTGAATTTTCCTTTATCTTTTGTTAATATGAATGAAAAATAATAATATCAGATTTTTTTTATTTCTGCATTCTTATTCATATATATCAATAAATATGACGATAGTTTAACTTTCGGAAAATATCATTTTCCTATAAAAATTATATCAAGAGAAAGAGCAAGAAAAGTAGAAAAATCATAAAATGACCACAATATTTTTTTATACAATGGATCTGAAATAGTTACCTCAATAAAATGTGTCAGTACTTTTCCTTCAGAATCTATGGAGAAACTGTGATTGATTTTAGTCATTTTGCAATATAAACAAAAAATAAAATCTGAATATCTAAAAATATATTATCTAAAACTGAAATATTTTACCACATAATTACTAAAACAAATGTAACATCAAACTTTTCAGACATCAACAGCAACAGGAATTGCAACAGCTGTGACATTGCTGAAAACACCCCTTATTTTGATATCTAAAATTAAGTTCCTGCTGCCATAAATATTTGTATGAAATTTGGCTATGAGAGAAATGCATAATTTGTAACCAGTATTATGTATATGATTTAAAGTCCCAAATAAATTTACTTTAGTCATACAACAATCATTTTGATACTGTAATGTTGTCTGTTGATTTTCAGTTCTTTATCACGTGTCAAGAAATAAATAAAAATTATTAAGTTGAATATTTAAACTATGCTATATTTGTTGCTTTTAAAAATAATGTAAAAATGATGATGAAACAGAAATACATGAATGAGGTAACACCCTTCAAGGAAAGTAAAAGCATGTCACAAAAATGGGGCAACCTTCTCCTGCAGTGCTGAGATGGCTTTTGTTTCGTACCTATATCATGATCATTATTTAATTATTATAATAACTTTAAAATACGAGCAGAGCAATGTAAGCATATTAGAAGTAACAACAAGTGCGAAAAACTGGATTTTTTAAAGAGAAATTCAAGTTTTATCAGATCCCATATTCATGGTGTTAACATGAAAAATTGTGGAGTGATTGTAATTTAATGTTCTGATAATTCATGTAATTTTTGTTGTTTCAGGCTTTATTGAAACAATATTATAATCAAAGTTCATTAAATTCTTTTATCTCCCTTCAAAAGCAACTGTAAGATATTTTCTGAATATCAAATTCCTTGTATGAGATTGCAATTCTAGATAAGCTTATTTTGTAGCTAAATAATTATATTTAGATATTATAATAAAAAATTAATCTACTAATGTACATTACAAATAAGCATCAAGTTTTTGATCAAGTAACCTAATATGAGGTGATAATGGTTTGTTTATGACCTGTATCGTAAATCTAATGATTTGGTCTACTGCTAGAAAGTAACTGAATGAGTTGATTATATCACATTCTTCATAACAGCTTGCTCTTATTAGCATGTTAAATTTTTTCACTTCCTCGATTATGCCTGTATGTTGGCATCAAAATATGGTTATCATTTGTGTTGTTTGGGGATGTATGGATTGTTCAACCTGTCGAGATAAAAAGCAGTGCCTCTTTGAAATCCCCAAGGTAAATAAACACCAAGGAAGCCAAACTTGGAAGATTTCGAGTGACAGAAGAACATGAGACTTTCAAGAATAAACCAAGCAAATGTCATTTAAAAGTATGTTTAGGTCACTTTATAACAGGTAATTAAATCAGTTTACTTATAATAAGTTTATTTTTTTCTACTTTTTTCAACTTTTATTGTTAAAATACATATTAATCCATCAGTAAATTGGTCATAAATTTTATTACAAACTAAATTAATAACTGTTTATATTTCATTAATGTAGAATAAGAATAAATGAATGAACTATGTAAATTAACGATGAAAAATTCCAATAAGAAGGTAAAATATTATTTTTTATGGATGAGTGGTGATGTTACCCCAATCTTAAAATTACAGATGGTTGTTAGTGACCCTAAGAAATGTAGAGTTTAACCATGTGAATTGCTCCACTAATTACCCATAGTAATTAATTTGTATGGTGTAAGCACATATTATTTTTTATTTCAAACAAATTGACAATTATTACTAAATCATTAATAATGTTGATAAATACACTTAATATGGTATCAACTTGATTTCAATATTTTGTTCAGCATGTATTTTTCTATTTACAGGAAGAAATGCAGATGTGTTTGATCTGATTAATCCAGACCTGGCACCTTCACTAAGAATGGAACCAACACCTGATGTGTCTGATCATGCTGAGAACTCATTTAAAAAAATGTTATGAAAGGCTGAAAGTAGAAATGTTAAGTTCAGAGATTTACAGCAGAAAACATGGAACTTAAAGAAAAATTAAAAAGTAGGATATTCAGTCCAGATGCCCTCAAAGATGATGAGGAAAGAGTAAAACATTACACAGGACTTTGTTTTACAGTACTTATGGCTTTGTGTAATTTTATTTCTTAGATATGTCTGAGACCACATTAACAGTTTTAACAAGACTCAATCTAAGCCAACAGGACCTGGGTTACAGATTTATAATTTCTGCAAGTTGTATGTCCAAGACATTTCATGATGTCATACAAATAATGTTTGTGAAGATGAAATAATTTAATACTATGGCCAAACCGAGAGTAACTATAGTTAACAATACTTATGGCATTCCATAGATATTTTGGAGTTAAAGTGTCAGTTACTTTTGACTGCTTTGAGATATTTATATATTATATAGCTAACTTATTAGCTCAAGCTAAAACTTGGTCAAATTACAAACCTCAGAATACTATTAAATATTTAATTGGTATTACACCTCAAAGTGCATTTTTAACAAAGGGGGGGGTATGTTGTCAGAGCATCAGACAAACATGTAACATTGTCGCCTATCAATCTTCTACTGGGTGACATTGTGCTGGCAGACAGTGGTTTGACATAAAACAAAGTGTTGGGCTATACTGTGCAGAAGTGAAAATTCCAGCATTTAGCAATGATCACCTTTAGAACTTGAAGCCTCCAGAAAAAAGGTGCATACCAGAATTCATGTCAAGAGAGTGGTTGGACTGGTGCTTAACAAATACACAGTTTTGCAAAGTACTATTCCCATTGACTATCTGCACACAACAAATGAATTGGTATCAACAGTTGATAAAATAACAACAGTCTGCTGCGCATTGTCAGATATATGTGAGTCTGTGGTTCCCTTTGACTGAATAAAAAGAAAATCTAAACAGCACATGTAGTGCAAAGCCACAACTTTGTAACAGAGTCTGAAAATCATTTGAACATAATTGTTACCATATAACATTTTCACTTATAAATACTTTATATTTTCACTTTATTTTTTATGTGCATTTTGCAATATATTTTATTTTCAAAAATGTAATCTGTTTATAAACAATTAACAGTTTGAAAATTTATTGTTCTAAAAAAAAATAGTGTCTGCTGTGCAACCTGGTTAGCTCTAACAGTGTTTTAAATATTTGTGTCTAATTGGCATACACCACAAAACATAACAATAATTATAAAAATAAGCATGACTCGTTTATTTTTAATTTTTCATTATGTAATTTTTGAGACAAATAAATTACAATATTTTTTAATTTACTGACTTTGTCTTTCTTTTTCATATTTTCTTCTTACATTCATTACAGTTGTCATTCAGGATGTTAGGACTTTGAATGGTCTTGAGTTCGCTTTTCTAACAGGTTTGGTAATACTGCTAATTTAAAAAACTGCTCTGCCTTTTCTGCCATTTCAAAACAAAACTTCTCATCAAAAAGATATTCTTTCTGTGAAGAAATCGGCTTTAATCCACACCAAAATGTCACAATATTCCACCATGGTAAGTAATAATTGGCACTGAACTTGATAGTGGTAAGGGTGTGACTTTTTTAAACAGATTGGTCACTTATCATTTATAACCAAACCAGTGTCTTGCCATTGAACATTTTTATGATCCCCATGTCTGTCTTGATGAAAATGACTTGAAAGCAGGATAATAGATTTCCTTTAAAAGAATCTGATGGACTGTCAACAGAGGTTCTGCATGTTGCTTTTATTCTGGAGGCAGTAATGTTTCCTGTCTGGAATCTAAACCTCTGCTTGCTGTTTGATTGTAATTGTTTATCAGTTTTGCAGTTCAGTGGCTCTTCCTCACTAACAGAGATTTCCATGCCTACATTTTGACAATATTTAATTAACTTTTCCTTACTAACAGATGTAAAAGTGTCATCAAACAATTCTGAAAGTACTTTGGGATGCTTCTTGTCCAATGCATTTGATTGATGGATGCTTGCCTGATTTTTTGGCTGTAAATATTAAATTAGCAATGAATACATCCTGCAACAAGTGAAAGGATGACTGGGTTTGTGTTCATGCAGCTGAGTAGAAAAAACAGTTTCAACAGTTCCTCTGCTGATGGCGTGCTCAACTTTGGAAGTTTCCTTTCCCACTGGCTGGAATTGACATACCAGTACTGATCGACTGATTTAATTGTTTTTCTTCATCGTTGCAGAGGTAAACTCAGAATCCTGTATTGTCTTGTACTGTACCTTAATTCTGCCTTTGGAAACAGTCTGTATGCCTTTTTTTCTGTCACTGTCTTACTATTTCTTATCTTTACCAAAGTTTCTGCTGCAAATAAAAGGGCTCTAACATTTGAACAGACTTCTCCAGTAGAAATGAGATGCATCACATTCTGTGGTTCAGATGGTTTCAAAATGGTATCGTTCATCCTCTGAGAATGTTTTACTTTCCCAGTAAAAACACTCCTTTCATTCACAACTGCATATTTAATGTTTAAGCCATAATTATGTTGAATCTATAGTAAAAATAAGTCTTTTGTGTAATGCTTGCACTTTTATAAACAATGGGGAATGGCCTACAATGTGGTGAATGGGAAACAGGAATTGTGGCTAAAGCCAAGTGATGGAAAACTATGTATTGACATAATAGATTCTGATGGAATATAGCTAAGGATGAAAAGATCCAAAGATGGACAAGCCTTATCCTTGAAAGAAAATATGTCGTATGAATAATGTCTAAGGTCATCTTTGAGCATCACAGGAGAAGATCGGACATGTTGTGAGTGTTTAAGATTATGAATGGTATGGACAGAGTAAATCCTGGTGAAGTCTTTGGTATGAATTCAGAGTCCAGCCGAAAAGTTTATGAAGAAATATACAAAACTAGACATCAATCAGTTTTCATCCAGAAAGAAGTAAATGACTGAAATTCCTTTCCTGCCAAAATGATCTTTCTTTGAATTTTTTGAGTTGAGTTGATACGTTTGGGCTAACAAGTATAATCAACTATGATAGTCAAGATGCTAAATTCATATATGCAGTTAACAGAATAAATCAACAGGCTTAGTCTCTGTAGTTTATGTATAGTATCATTTTACGCTATATCATTAAATCTGAAATTTGTTTATTATTTTATTTATTATTATTATTTTTTTTTAATCAGGTTGGTGAAATCTTTACTGCTGCTGGTTCTGCATTTAGCAAGCTTGGTGAGCTGACAATGCAGCTACATCCTACTACAGAACAGAGTCCTAGCAGGTGGCATAAATCATAATTTTCTATTGTCAGAATCAACAAAACTTATTTAATTAAATTAGTCACATGTATGTTAAAAAAAATAATAAATAAATTAATAATAATAATAATAATTTTAAAAATAGCAAAATTAAACATTCAGTAGTCTTTTATAGCTATATAGTTTATGAATGGCACAATTTTTAAAATTTGTTTTTATGTTTTATTATTATACTGTTTGGCATGAATATTCCTATGATATGCTTGAAGTCTGTCAGTGTGTCATATGTGGTTATTGTTTCACTGATATAATCAGTTACGAAGATTTAAAATTGTATGATATTAATGATATTCTGAACATGAACAATAATCAGTGATTTATATTCCCAGTGGTAAGTGGACAGATCAGGAGCTAGAAATGTTGAGTTCATCAGTAAAACGATTTGGTGAAGATTTGAATAAAATAAGTGATGTAATAAAGAATAGAACAATGTGAGTATATACAAGTTCTACATAACATTTGTATTTTTGCAGTATTTTAATATTTTATTTCTATTACACTAAGATTACTTTTAACTGTGTATCATTTAAATTTAACTTCATTTAAGAATTTGTTAATCTTAAAGTAATTAAAAAATAAAACCATAAATGTACAGATATTATTTTATTTATGGCTGTATCTTGCATTGCTGTTTGTATTATTCCATTTCAGTTCACCAAATAAAATGGAAAGTGTAACCTGTCTGATTCAGAGTTTAATAAACATTGATATACATGTTTCTTTTTGAATCTCCATGATGTTGATGTTGGAAAAGTAATTCCACATGGAATACTAATCTGCTGTTATTTTACATCCTTAAATTTTTGGGATCACATGACCTTGGAAAGTGTAATTAGTTAGTCACAGTATGTCACTTGGTATAACATATTAATGGTAATGAACAACTTTTTGTATAGTAAAGCATAATTCCTGAAAATTTTGTCAGAGGTTATTGTTCATGATTGCACCTAATAAGAAATCATAATTTATTCAAAGAACAAACCCTTTTTCTTCTCTTTTTTTTTTTCTGCAAATGTTGATAGAAATGAAATTGTGCCTGATCACACTTCTGTGGAAGGCATTGTGTTAATGTTTCAAACATGCTCTTGTTTGGTAAATGGCAATGTCTGGCCAAATGCTGATGGAATCTCCATTTTCGGTATGAATACATTCTGACAATATTCATCAATTCTTCGTTGAATGACATTCAAAGGATTGGTATGGCAGTGGTGATTGGCTAATTTTAAGAGGAATCTCCTCTTTCAACCAACTTGTGTTCTCTTTAATGACAATGATCTTGCTTGAGCCTGGTATTTTAAATCTTATACTCTTATACATCAGTTTGTTGGCAATACAATACAGTAGTCTCCACTTACAATTATTCATCATTCCATCATGCATAAATGATTGGCACTTCCATTTTGCTTCCTACAAAATGCAACATGTGAAAGCCAGTTAGTATTAGCAAACAGATTTGTTAAAAATAAAATTTCTTTATTTTCTCATGTATTATCAATTTTGATATGAGAATTATATCAAATTGGTAGACTTAACATTTCTATCTTCTCCACTGTAGGTTCACCTTTTTCTAGAAAATGTTACCATATATGTAATATATGTAAGCTGATCCCAAGACAAATGGTGTAGCTCTAGATTGTAAAGAATTGTACAATAATCAGGCAATGTTTTGGTTTTAATGCATACTTTTAATCCACATTATTGTTAATATATTGCACATTTACTGATCTTGTCACCATTTTAATAATCCTAATTTAATATTTTTCTAGCTAGTTTATTACTCTTTTTAGTCCAGATGAACTGAAAAGAAAGAATTTGTTGGATTTGGAAGTGAAGAAAAAAGATAACAAATTCTTATAAAGTTAAACTTTTGATTACAGTAATTCTTCCTAAAGAATAAAAGATAGCAAAAAAACATTTTGACCATTGTTCAAGCAACTGTTAATTCTTGTATTTGATACAGATCAGTAGAAAACCATACACCAAGTATTGTAAAATTCAGTAATCCATTTTGATTTATGTTAAGAACACATTTATCTGTGTTCTTTATACTCTTTGCCTAATCTTACTATATTCATTTTATCTAGCATTAACTTTTCAGACAAGATATATTGATAAAAATATTGTTATGTTTCCACAAACTCTATAAGAATTTTATCACACCAGTCTAATAGTAGTCATCAACAAACTGAAACATAAATTTGCTCTTTATCGTTCTCAGTTTCACATATATCTTTATTATTTCTTACCAGGATTCCAAGAATTTCAGCATATATAATAAAAATATAGGGAGATAACAGAACCTGCTTCCTACTTTCTGTGCCATTTTGAACAGTTTTATCATTTTCCAGTCAGAGGAAATTTTCAGCAAAATGGTAAATGGCAAGCATGAAATTGTCAGTCCCTAAAGTTCATTCTGGACCTTTATAACTAACTTGCCTGGTGTTTTGATTAATAATGTAAAGCCTAATTTTGTTTTGTATATTGCTTACTAAAGATTACAGTAATTGTTACATACTCAGTGATGATTACATAATTCTGTTCAAGAGAATTAATCATTCCTGTTAATCATATTCTTTCAGCATTAACACATGAAGCATAATGCACTGACAAGCACAAAGTCTGTTATGCATTAACTTTGCATACATTGACTGTAGCAGGACTTTGCTTAGGATGTGGAAAACATACATTATTGTCCTCAGGCATCTATTCTTTGTGTAATTCTGATTTGTAAAGAATAATACATCATGTTTATAAAATATCAATTCAAGGTCATACAAAAGGTAAAAAGGTTATGACTTTAAAATGGTCCTGTTCTAAGAATAATTACAGACTGGAATTCCTTGTGGAATTTTCTTTCCAGCAACACCTACATATGCCAAGTGACTGCTCAGATAACAGGGTCTAAAGATTAAAACTGTCAAATTTTGAAGTATTGGTCCACTGAAGATAAATGTGATATTTAGACATCTGAGATCAAATTAAACATGTATACCCATTTTTATCAAAATCTTGAGTGGTCAGCTGTGACTTTTCATTTTTTTTTGATATGACATGGAATGACCCATTAATAAAAATAAAATTAAAAAATGGTATATTGCAGTTCCCAAATAAAAAATCAGCTTAAAAGAAAAGCATTTGAGGAAGCTGGAATCCAACAGCCAACAGATTCACACACAAAAGTTGTCACAAAGCATATCACACATGTCACTCATGAACATCATTCCAAAAAACAGAAAACATCAGGTTAGAAAAGCTTTTGGTTTTTTGGGGGTTTTTTTGGTTCCACACTTAATTATTCAATTATTTTTCATTAATTTAGATATGTTATTGTTTTTCACAAGTAAATAAATAAATATATTTTTCATCATTGTTTATGTTTAAATTAATCAAAAAGCATTTTTAAATAAATGCATTAGTAAAAAGATAGGTCTAGATATTTATCAGTCTAAGCTTATCAAATACATTCATGTTACATTGTTAGTATATTAATACTATTTTTAAAAAGATATATACAAAATGTACTATTTATATTTTAGATGTAACCCTCAGTGCCCTGAATGCTCCTGAAAGTGATGTTGACATAGAAGGATTGGGAGAGAATTCAGTGTCCAAGAAACTTGATTTTGATTCTGGTAACACAGCTACTTTTTACTTTGTGAAAGTGATCTAAATCATTTAGAATTATTTGTTAATACTAGAATTAAACTTATTACACAAATATAATACATACAACAAATAATTCTAATATTTGGGAAAATAAAGATTGTTTATTTTAGATATAAAAATACTTAATAAAATGTACAAAACGTTTAATTATATCTTGTTCAAAACTGATCTTTACATCTCAAATATTAATTTTGTTATTGAAAAAAAATATATATTTCAAGTATAATTTTAACAATCTTTTATTAAATTATTTCAGATGTTGATTCCAGTATGCTGTGAATATTTGTCTTACTGCATGGATGAAGATACAGTCATTCAAATAAAAACTAAGTTGAGATTAATGGTGCTTTAGTTACATTTAGTTAAATGTATTAGTAAAATGAAACCAAAAATAAAAATCTGATAACCACAATTTATGGTGGAAAAGAAAACTTAAAAAATTATTATGATTGCTCTTCAGTTCTGAATGTTTTTAACTTGTGTCAGAAGCAATCAAAATTTCTGTACATCTGTGGCAGCTTTTGAGAAATTATTACTTGTCCAGTGATATTTATCATTTTTAAATATATGAGTTATTTAACAGGTTGCAGAACTGTAGGATTATCTAAAGATTAGGTAATATACAATGCCAGGATTTTGCATATTTCAAAATAATTAGTGCAATATTTTGAGCAAAGAAAACAAAAATGAAAGTTAACTCTTCAACACAAATATTAATACCTTGTTCTCATATCTAAATTGATCACATTTTTCTCTATTATCAATTTAGTTGTTTTTGTTGTTGTTGTGGTTGTCATCTGTTACGTGTGAGATAGTAAATGTCAAATACTGTTCACAAGTTCTAGTAGGGGTAAAAAAAAATTTGTTTTCATAATATTCATCTCTTGTATGTCATTACACTTTCCATTGCTTTATCCTATAGTTAGCATGTAAGATGCTTCAAACATATGTTGCTTTTTCTATAGTAGATAAAACCATTAAACATTTTTCAATTTGTTAATTATACTCTGTTTGGTGTTAATGTTAACAATGAATTAATTCTCATAAACTGAAGGATTACAGTATAGAGAAGAATGTATTACAGAAAAATTAAAATGCAGAAATTTAATGTGGAGGACATACTCTCACATAGTTCTTATTAAGAAACATAACTTTCTTAATCAATATCAATATATTTTTGCTGTTAAACAAATTTTTAAATGAAAATATATCTGGATGTCACATACATTTATTTGGTACAGCTTTTCTCACATTTAATAAAATAGGATCATTACATTCAAATCTATGATGATATTCTTCAATTTTGCCAAAATGACAAATTTGACATTTTCCGTCTTATCTTAGAATATTAAACCATTCAGTTTCAAATTAGAAGTTCTAAATTTACATTCTTTTGAGAGAGCACTGCAACAATTTCAGTTTTCAAGATTTGTTAAAACAAAAGTATCAGTTAACTCTTTGGATACTTTTTCACATAAGCCTTTAACATTATCAAAGTTATGCTATGTCTATGTATGTATGTATGTACACACTCCTGTAAGTCATTTAGAGAAATAGTTTTAATTGTAAAACCATTTTTATTTTCTATTGGATAACAAATAATTTACTGTAATTTTTGCCTTAGTTTCTTTACATATTTATTAAGACATTAAAAATTTGTCTATTTATACCATTTAACTTCTACAGATTGTCGAATGCTTTTTAAAAATCTGTAAAAGTACAATACAATTTTTGTTATATTTAAATAATTAAAGACTAAAGAGAATACATAGAATGATTTTTCTAAAGGTTTTTTAATCTGCATACTTAATCAAGAAGCAAGTCCAGATGTAAACAATTTACCTAAACAGGTTAATGTAATGGCATATAGTTTTAAGGCTGATGGTGGGGGCCTTCAGTTTTACATATACTGGTTTAACAAGTCCTGTTAACCAACTAGATTGTATAATTGCTAGGTCAAGAATAACATTAATCAGCAGTACATATAAAGGAAATAATATTAACAGCCCATACTTAAAATATGAAGGTCTTCTCCAGCTGATCAGTTACAGTGGGGTCTGTTCACTGTTCTAGTTTCTTCCTCAGCTGAAAAAGCTTGTTCTAAATTAGTTATTTGTCTTTGGGTGGGTAATTCTGACACATGATCAAGAACAATTTCATCAATAATAATTTTCAAAATTTTGAAAAATTTACATTAAAAATCAATTAACACAAACACCTTTATTACTGTTCGGAATTTATCTGTAGTCCATGGATCTGAAATTTTTAGCATTTGTATTTTGCATTTAATAGATGTCATATATTCCCTAACACCACTAACAGATCTGTTCAGCATTTATTTATATTAATTCTCAGTTTTCAGTAATCAACAAAATTAGCATCTTTACATGTATATTCCCCAATATTTCTATCTTCACTTCTTCACCTGTTCAACATAATCTTTAAATCTACAGATACGAAGGAAAATACAACCAACTACAGATTGATCTGTCTTTGATCGTTGTGTAATTGTCCCATCTACTCCTTGTATCAACCTGCCCTTTTAAGGTTACTCACCTCCTTTGTCTTTTATTTGATTTGTAGTTGGATACAATTTCTTTCAGATGTTCATTAACTCCATATGTTTATTAGTGCTTTGGGTGCAGCTGATTTATTTTTCTGTCTTTACACACAATAAATTTAGTTACAATAGGTCCTCTATGCTGTCAAAATTTTCCGTAGACTGTGAAAGTCAATATTGTTTTCTACATTCATTTCATTTTTTTTATAAACTACAGTGTCTTCCTTATCCTTCTCTGTAAACCCACTAAAGATCAAGTTGTTGCACAGAAGCATGACACTGCGTCATTCTCTCATGAATTCAATTCACACAATTAACAGAAGACAAACTTACATGTGACAATATTTCAAAATAACAACTGCAAAACTTGTCCACCTTAAAAATAACTTCTCAAATTAAGAAAAGTAATTTTAATTGATACATTATATTCTCTATTCATAATGTTTGTAATATAATAATCATATGCAGTTTAGTCTTATCGCACCACAATTTCACCAGAAAAATTCACTGCATATATGAAATAGTAATAACCCAAATATAAATGAAACAGATATGTCTAGAATAAAGACGTGCTTTATCGCTAAATCATAATTATTGTAAAAGAGAACTCATCAAGAAAAGTTGAATATTATACATGAACTTGATTACAATTTTGTTTAGAGATTCAAATATTTTAAATGCCCATCATGAAAATACATAACCAGTATATTGTATAAAGATAACAGGAACTAGCTTAATGACTATAAAGGCAAGAATATTAATTTTCATCTAAAATGATTCAATATACCTCAAATTACTGGGCAAAAATACTCTCTTTTTTATCCCTTTTTTGCATTTAATTTTGAATAATATTAAGATTATCCTCAACATAAAAATTACCTGTATCACATTAATAAACCCTTAATCTATTTCCTACCACACATCATTATAATATTTTTAAATTAAAGATGTTAGTAAATGCTTGTTATGTCAGTGTTAGTTGGTACCAATACAACAATCTTGTATGTTACTTCTGTTTCCTTAAGATACAAAATATATTTTTCATTACTTTTTAGACATGTCAGAAGGATGATAATACTGTTCAATCATTCAAACTCAATTATTAAATCTTCTTCATTCACAGTGTCACCAGTTTTGAAAAATACCTTTTTAACCTGAAACCAAAAAAAAAAAAAAAAATTTAATAACAGCTAACACACTTTGTACTTAGATGACAATGTATACTGGACAAATGTATTTTTTGGTTTCATTTATTTGACCAAAATGTATGGATGTGACTAGAGCTGAATATTCATCAGGATTCTTTTTTGTTAAGTGACTGCATCATTGGCATCTTTATTTAACAATTTAATTTAAAATACATAAGCAGTTACTTCACTCCTCTATCAAATTAAGAATTTTGATAATTGCTGTAATTGAAACTTACAACTGCACTTCTGGCTGCTATCAAACTGTTCTGCATCTTCATAGCCTCCAATATACAAACCTCCTGACCTTCTGCAACCTGATTTAATATAAAAATAAACAGCTATCAAAGGTTTGATAACTAGTTTTATTATGTATTATGTTAGGCTTGTAATGTTTTCTGTATTAAACTAACATAATACCTTAAAGCATGAACCTACTTTTTGTCCAGGCTCTACAGTAATGGATTTCAGAATACCAGGCATGGGAGCAAGGATGGCTGAACCACTGTCATGTTCTTTTTTTTCTGGCATATATTTGTAGAAATTTGATGCAAGATCATCAAAAACTCTCACTGAAAACTGAAATTCAAAAAAATGTTAAAGGAAATGTCTCATTTATTCTCCACTCATCATTATAAAATACATTTTTCTATGTTTATAAAACAATTTGCAGTGAAGACTGAAAACAAATACTAAGATTTGTTTCAAATGATTAGTAAGAAAAATCCAACAGGTATGTTTTAAATTGAATGTTAGTAATTCCTGATTTGTGAAAGATTACTGTAACAGATTAATAAAATAAAATGTTTTTACTATGAACATGTCAAATATGAATTTAAAATGTAATTTATAATTATGAAATAATGAAATGAAGAAAATAACCACTGTTCCAAACAATCTCAGCTCATACTGCCCCCCTCCATTTCTGTTTGTAAGCTGAAATTGAAAAAATTAAATGCCCATAAATTATCAAACTTTTTTTAAAAATTTTCATCAGTTCAAGTGTTTAATATTCTTTTATAAAATAAGTCTATAAATATTTACACTTAATTTTTTAACAGTATATTCCGAAAACAGTTTTATAATATGGAAATTTGAACATAATAATATAAATATTCAAACAATATATATATCAAGGTCTTTTTTACTCTCATTTAATTAATATCAATGCCTCCATCTTTCAAAAAAATGTATAGCCTGTAAAATCTAAAACATACCTGAAGTATTCGTTCTTCTCCATTTACCCAAGTGTTCATGATTGGTGAAACAAAACATATTTTGCCTGTTACAGTCAATGTTTCTCCATCAATATCAACCTGAAAATTAATGAACAGCAATGGAAACAAAAAAATAAGTACACTACACATATGTCTTGAAGTGTTGAATGCAACAACAGGGAGAGTAGGATAAAAATGACCAAAAATAATGAAATTCTGTGATACGGACTCAAATATGAATGACAATGTAATAGTTTAATCACGGTTTTATAAGGTTTAATTTCCACAAGTTAAAATTGCATTTATCTGAAATTATTACCTTAGTGACGACATTTGATGTTTTCATAAAACCAGTGAAAACCTAATAAACAATTTCTCAATAAAATTGGCCAAATTATTATTTCATGTTATTTATGTATCATATGCTATGGTGATATATTGTTTATATATGTAAATGAAGTAAAATAAATTTGGACACACACTGTTAATAAGTCTACAGTAATACCTCCTGATTATCTTCATTGCAAGTATATGAACTGGTTTTTGTACTAGGGTCATTTAGGTAGGTGTTTGTAATACATGAGAAGTCTGGAGTTTGCCTATTTATTTAGTATATATATATACATTTAATATATTGTTACCTTGTAACCATTCTCTATCTGTCTGATTGTTGCAGGAATTTGCTTCTGTAACACATATACACTGACTGACCATTCATTTCGCTCATCAGGATGGTTTGGCAACCTGAGAAAAAATATTATAAATACATAATAATAAAAATTACTTAATAACAAATACAAGATAAAAAGTAAATTAAAGGATTAAAGAACTTATAGTATATAAATGCAATCTTGGAAACACACATACACACACACTCATTACAAAATAACAAAATAACATCAGCGAAAACATTAAAAATAAATGATGAAAGATAATAAATATTACATTAGCAACGAATACATTTTTTTTTTAAATTTACCTTATTTGATTTATGAATGTGGAGAATCTGAGGTGATCTTTGATATACAGAGCAGCAGCCAAAGCTACAAGTTCTTTAAACTCAGAAAGTGATAGCTGTTTGCCTAAAAGAGATTAAATGTCCAAATCATTCATTTTAATACATATAAATGTATTTGGTTTTGATCCTCTGCTGCAACTATGAATATGCAGGACATATTTACACAACTGTAATGTACAAATGAAGATACAAAAAAGATTTCACATATTATTTCTTTCTTATTTATTTTAGAAAAAAAAGTATTCTCCAATTATTTTTTATTAGCATCTAGGAATTGTTTTTGATGTAATTTTCACTATGATGTAAATCAGCAAGTTGTATATGGTTTGGTACCCATGAATCCTTCTGGAAACACTGCTGACAGGTAGTTTGTGTTGATGTCTCCTGCTACAAAGTTTGGCTCAGTAAGAATGTCTCGCAACAGTGGAATATTGTGGGTAACACCTGTGAAAGATACAATATTGACTTGATATATCTTTTTCAACATTTAATTAATGTGAATGCATTTTCAGATTTGACATAAAATTAATTTATTTTATAGTAAATTAAAGAGATAAAATTGAAGAAATGTATCAGTACTGATTATTTACATACCCAAGAAAATTTCTGTGTCAAAATTCATGTATTAAATTATATATTGTAAACACAGTTCATGTTCTATTTGTACCTTTTATAACATAAGAATCAAGGGCATTAATCATGGTGTGAATGGCTTCTTGTCGGTTTGGTCCAAATGTTACAAGCTGAAAACAAGAATATTTATGTTATAAAATGGCATAAACATCTTTGTTTTTATTTATTTATTTATTTATTTATTTATTAGTGAATAAAACTCATTGTCATTTGCAATAATTTGTTAAACGTTTCAGAAAAGTAAAAAAGTACTGATACTGATAATTAGATTTGAAAACACTTAAAATAACGTACAAAAAATTTACATAAAAATAATTATAATTTCCGGGTTTTATTTTTGAGGTGTGTTTCTCGAAATCTCCATGAAATTTGATTACAATATGATATTTTCAGTAAAAACAAAAAGAGAAACACACACACACACAAACAAATTTCTACTGGATGTAGCAAATGAATCCAGTACATATAAATATGACTTTAATTCTGTTAACAACTGAAAAATAAGTCATAAAATCTTGTATACCTTGCAGATCATTGGATCATAATAAATACTTATATCAGAACCTTCCTTCACACCACTGTCACAGCGAACCTAATAAACACAAAATTCACAACAGATTTTAATATAAATCAAGATTTATGGAACCAGAATGTATGATATATAATTTTCCAAACCATTATTTGAAACTTTAGTTGATCTTGTTTACTGTGAAATAATTGATGACAAGAATTTAAAAAAACCACTTTTGGTTATTAAATTCTATTACATCATTTAAAATCCATTGAAGTCTTCAAGGAAATTTCACATTATTAGTTCTGTAAACATTATAATATACAAATTTATTTCTGCAGTAGTTCATCCACCACTAACATTTGGCATGGCTGATGGTTCTACATATCTAGTCAGTCTTCCTACAGATGGCATACCAAAGTTCTTGAAAGGATCCTGTTCATGAAAGTTAAAAAAAAAAAAAAAAAAAATTAAGAAACTAGTTATACTTCAATATCAGTGTTTAGAATCAGCAAAGCAACACTATATAGCACCTCAGGTGCATTGAAATGCTAGTTATTTCAAATAAAAGTTTTCAGAATACACCTTCAGCACAAATAATAATAATAATGATTTACATTCAAATTTAGGCTGATCTTTATTTTCAAGATAGCATGTCAGTATTAAAAAGATCAAAACTTAAAAAAGGCCAGTGAAAATCTGAACCATAAGAAATGATACTATATACTCAGAATTTCACCTCGGCATAAACTCTACATTCCAGTGACCAGCCTTCTATGGGAATATCAGTCTGCCTGTAGGCAAGCTGATGACCTGCAACAGCAATATGTTGGAAGTATTTTATTTGTAATATCTAATATAAAAAATAAATGTTTCTTAAATAATTTGAAAATAATTTGAAAAATGTAAACATACAAAACCAGGCTGCATTAACACTGACACTCTGGATTGCATTCATTCAGTTATCATTCATACATAACAAATTACCCGTAGAAATACTAAATTATATTTATTTGTCTAGTCAAATTTCTTTTAAAATATTTCTGCTCACTATACAATTGTTTGTGAAAATAACGAATGACAAAATATTTCAATTATGGAAAAAATAATCTGACATACATATGCTCGTTTTAAATAAAAGCTGCTATATGCAACATTTAGTAGATATTAAATCATTACCATAAAAACAGAAATTAAAAAAATATATACCTTTAGCTATTCTGATCATCTGGTGAACTATGTCAATGCCTGTGATGCATTCTGTGATAGGGTGTTCTACTTGAAGTCGAGTGTTCATCTCCAGGAAGTAAAATTGTTTGTTTGAATCAACAAGAAACTCTACAGTGCCTGAAAAATATTTCTTAAAATTAACTAAAGCAATTCTTGAGTATTTATGTATTTATTTATATTTCCTCAAGTAAGATTTGGCATGAAATGATAATATTTTGAAATCATGTGTAGTAAAAATGAAGTTATTACTGAAGTTAATCAATAAAATCTGTAAACAGAAAGAATTTTTTAATACTGATTACTTTATTAGTATGTAAGTTGTAACCAACAAATTTAGAACCAGCTTTAACATAATGAATGGCAATGCACTTCTGTTCTTGTCTATGGAAAAGTGCACAAAAAGGATTTCTCACAGGTAACAGTGTTTAAAACAGAGGCAGCTGGTTTTATTTAAGTGGAGACACTAGTCAAAAAATGACAATATATGAAAAAAAAATATCATTTGTCATATTTTCCCAGGACCATTTACAAAACATTATTCAGGTTCCTATTCATACAAGTTAAAAATTCCAAATAAAATCAATTATGTCCAAAAAAACTCATTTTGTGTGGGACCTGTCAATGAAATTTACACATTTTAGTCAAATTCTGCATTTATTTCTGGGTTTTATTTTTGATACCTCGAAACCTCCATGAAATTTGACATTTTGCATTTAATCGAAAACCACATTTTTTCAAAGCATAATGGGAACAATGTTCTAAAAATAGATACAACCTCCATAGAGATACAGTATACCCCTCACCTATTCGCGGTTCCCCATTCGCGGCCCCGAATATTCGCGGGTTAGGCTCTTAACCCTATCGCATCGTATGCTGGTATACCAGGCTAGCGTCATAAAGTCATAAAAACAAATGCTCAGTAAACCGGGTTTTTGTAGGTCATAGAGACTTAAGTGCCTGAAGAGTAGGAATAATTACCTAAAGTGCTGTAAAGCAGCAGCTAAGCTGTGCCATACTGTACATTAGTGTTATCATCAACATCGTATGGCACTGCAAATTTCATCATCATTTTATTATCATTCATTATTGATGACAGCACAAACAATATCAGATTTTTTCAATTATTATTGCAATACAGTACGTATTTTTTTTATAAATGCATACACTGTATGTACAGTGCATATTTTTTGTGACCGTGTATTAATAATGTTTTTAATTCCATATTATTACTGAATTGTATTATTATTACCTGAACTGTGCGTACTGTATTTATCTGTCTGTTTGCCTTTAAATTTGTTCCACTTTCTGTCAATTCTAATACATATGTTGTACGCATAGAAAATGACTTTACGGTACAGTAATACTGTATGGGTAACTATGCTATGCGGTGTTACTGTCCTCCTGTACTTACGTTTCTTTCTGATTAAAATATTGTTTCAGTACAAAATTAAAATGTGTTTACATTATCATTACTACATTAGTGAAATACATAACTGCATGCAATATTACTACATTATTACTGTATTAATGAGTAAGAGTGTCTTTAGAAAGTGTTTGGGAAGCATTTAGTACCGTATATAATCTCATAATAGACGTTTTAAAACTGCATCCAATATTCGCGGTTTTTCGCTATTCGCGAGGGGGTAAAGAACGTAACCCCCGCGAATAGCGAGGGAATACTGTACTCCTTAATTTAGAGCAACCCCGTCAAAGAATAAGAGAGAAAAAATTAAGATAGAGTTGCCCAGGGATTAGGTTGTATGATATCACATGACTTGTTGCTGCATTCTGATTGGTTATCAGCATTATTTCCGGTGACACTGTTTAATCCAGTCATTGATTTATTTTCTCCATATGTACTGTTTGAGATTTAACTTTGCCAAATCATGGAGACTTATCATGGAAAGAAAACCAGTACAAAACATAAATTTAGAAAGCAGAAGCTATCTCACAAACAATTACAATCTGCACGAAAAAATTGCAGAAAACACAAAAGACTGCCGAAACAAGCAAGGTCACTGAGGAAATGGAATCACTCAGTGGCTACTGAAAATCGGCAAGCACATGGACCTTCCCCATCGACTTTGAAAAGAAAATTGGAATTTGTTTTGGAAATAAAAGATGAAGATCTAGATCATTGTCCATTTGTTAATGATGACAACTGTCTTTTTGTGCAGGTGATGTGTTTAAAAGACCTTGTCAAAAATTTGCAATGTTCAGACTCCTCATGTAATGGATCATTAACTAACTGTCATTTTATGTGATTATTTGAAAAACCCTGTTGTAAATCTGCAGACAGTTTGTGCCACTTGTGAAAAGGGGCACAGTGAGACATTGTCATCAAATCATGCAGGTGGCCAGGGAAGCAGATTTCCTTTCATCACCATCAGACCAAGAACTACATCATGATCATTGTACAATACATCCTTCCAGGGGGTATTTTTTTTTCTTTTTTCTGCAAGCATTGAATATGGGTGAACAACCAGGCAACCATGCTGAAAATGTGGGAAAACCACTGTCAAAGGAAGTTGAGCAGTTTGTTAAACCAGTCAACATTCAACTTGGTGATGAAAATCCGTTACATAACATCACCCTGTTAGAATATATTTAAAAACTTTATTTGCTGTTTTCTCACATTTTGTTCTTTGTACTTATCTGAATTTTTGTAAAAGTGCTGCATTAAAAGTATTTGTGCTAGAGATCTCAAATTTGGAATATATATTTTTAGAAACCAACACTAGAAAATGACAGAAAGAACATCTTTAAAAAAATTATCCAATCTTTTCATATAATCTTTATAATGTGTCTAGTACGAAAAAATGCAAGTGAAAATCATAATAATTTTTTCAAAAATGCAAGTGAAGAACATAATAATTTTTTCAAAAATATTTCTTTTGAAGCATGGAAAAAGAGGCTAATTTCTTTCTGTTATTTTATAGAAATACATGCCTATGATAAACTCCAGCAGTATGAATGATGTATATATATATATATTGGTTTGGGTTGGAGAGGTTCATGAAATTGGGTATTTTAAAAAGCCAAAAATAATTACCATTTGTCATAAAAAATAAACTGGTACTAGTATTTCATAGTAACAAATGGGGATTATTTCCACCAAGTTCAATTCTATAACATAAAAAATAATGGTTTTGGTTTTCACACCTACCTGGTCCCCTTAAAAAGTTTCAACTAAATGCTATTGATATAAAATTATACAATTATATTATTAAATCACAAGAAAAAATTGTACCTGCAGAGTCATATCCAACTTGTTTTGCTAGAGCTACAGCTTGGTCCCCCATAGCAGCTCGTATCTCCAGGTCAAGAAAAGTACTTTTTAAAAAACATTATATAATAGGTATAGTTAAAATGAGTATGATAGTTTGATACTGATGGTAAGGAAAAGCTATATTAATAAGTAAAAACATATATCAAAATATATATAATAATATTAGATAAATGTCAAAGTAATCTATTACTATATTTGTTTTCCACATTAAACTCATTCAAAGTTTAAAAAAAAAAAAAAAAAAAAAAAAAAAAAAATAAGGCATTAATGTGAACTATTTAAAATATAAACATAAAACCTTGGCGCCTCTTCAATGACTTTTTGATTTCTTCTCTGTATAGAACATTCTCGTTCATTAAGCCAAACAGCATTCCCATGTTTATCACATAAAACCTTAAAAAATTAAAAAAATAAAACTACAAATTTGTTTTGTCTCATTCTTTTAAGTTATAATGTATAAATTCATTATCAGATTATAATATTTAGTCTTTTTTAAAACTGGGTAATTTCTGAAAGACATAACAGGAAATCCTCTATACAGGTTAAGAAAAATTATAGTTTTGATATGTACTTTCCCATAGTCAGGAAACCAAATGCACTGCCATTTTAATTTACTGTAGAACATGAGCCAGAACATCAAGCAGCCCAATCTACACTCAAATGAGTCAAAGAATGAATTCATTTTGCCACCCTTCATAACTCAGATCATACAAAGCCCATTAGTACTAAACCAAACCTGAATTTCTATATGTCGAGGATTTGCTATGTATTTTTCTATTAACATTCGATCATCACCAAAACTTGATGCTGCTTCTTCTGTTGATAATCGGAATGCTTGCCTAAAAAAAATAAAAAATAAATATAATAATAATAATAAAAATTTAAAGGCATAATTTAGGTGTTTATCCCTTAACTGCATGTAACTGAAAAATCATCATTCCATTTGTTGCTATCTCCAAAAACTGATTTTCCTCCTTTTTAAAGTATGGCACAATTTTTGGCACTGGCTATGCCCCTGGCTTTAGTTTTCAATCAATGACACAACTAGAAAGCCTTGCTGGTGCATTTAGGCCTACCTTAAAATTTAAGCAATTATTTGGTAAGTGATACTATTAATTCTGGCTGATTCCTTAAGTTTGGTTTGCTGCCACTCCCCATATCTTTTGTGACCTGTATAGTGAGTTAAAGTCAGCTAAAGATATTTTTCTGTTAAAGGAATAATTTTCTGTTCTTTTTTTTTCAGACATCTTTTTAATACAATGGTACAGATATATGCAATAGGGTTTTATAGTGTCCTTTAAAACAGTTTCTTTATTTGAAATAATATTTGAAATTTCACACTGCATATATGTGCTCATGGAAAATATTTTGATGTTAATAGTGATTATGTAACTATTTCTTTTATTAATTTATCTCTCATTATTGAAAGATCATTTGACATGGGTTAATTATATGTTTACTGATAATGTATATAACAACATAAAGCATCATTTTGACTGGTTATTAGATAAAAGTTACCTGCAGATATCATGTTGCACACCTTCATCTTTTGATAATACAGTGGTACCTTGACTTACGAGTTTAATTTGTTCTGTGACTGGGCTTATAACTCAATTTGAAATTAATGGTAATTAACTGAAATACCATTAATCCATTCCAGCCCCTCAAAAACCACCCCAATGTTTTGTAATATGTTTTTAAATAAGAAAAATGTATTTATAAATGACAAATATTGTATAAAAACAAAATAAAAGAGAATGTAAAGATATAAATTGGTTTTGTAAAGTGTATTTATCTTGGAGATCAGGCAAATTATTTTAACTCCTTTTGCTGGTGTTACAGCCATTATTGATTCCTTCAGCTTCAGTATGGTACATATTGTAGAAGTACTTTGATCATACTGCCTAGCCGAATTGACTACATGCACACCTCACTCATGTTTTTCTATGAATTCAACCTTTAATTCAATGGACATCATCCACTTCTTCTGCTCAGCACTGTCCTTTGCACTCAATTTCTTAGGATTCATGGTCAGAAAAAAGAAATTTAGCAAAACATTGCATCAAACTCGAGTACAACACAACAGAGATGCATGCTTCAATGGAGAGGTAACCACATGAGAAGCGCGGGATGCTGGGTGGATGTTGTGTTGTTCATTGCACCAACTAGCAGTCATGTAACTGAAGCTCACTCATAACTTGGATTCTGGCTCACATCTCAAAAGCAAAAAATTGACCAGGTGTCTGCTCTTAAGTCAGAAAACTCACAAGTTGGTGTACTCGTAAGTCAAGGTATATTATACATGTAGGTGGTTAGCAAGATGCATACAAGTATGATTTGTCTGCATTTAAGACACATCTAAGATAAACCATTAATAAATTTAGCATTTAATATCTTAAAATATAACATACACAAACACAAAAATTACACAATAAAGAAATATTTTAAAAAATGAGACAAGAATTATGTTTTTTAATATCTGTTCAACCATAAACAGGGTATATTGTAATGGATATATTTATGAAAACACCATCTTCAGAAAAATATCATATTATGGTAATATACAATTAAGGGTGAAACCTTTTAGCAGTAAATATTAATCACCTGGCCTCATTATCATTCCAAGCAATCCTCATTCCTTTTCCACCTCCACCTGCAGATGCCTTTATCATTACTGGGTATCCTGAAACACAATATCTGCTCTCTATTAACTATTAATTACTATTAATTAATCTGTATTCATAACAATAGTAATAATTACTCATGTACCAACATGCTAGATATTGTTGTTGTTAATAATTACTCTGTACTAATAACATGTATTTTGTTGTTAATAATTACTCTGTAGTAATAACATATATTTTGTTGTTCATAATTACTCTGTACTAATAGCATGTATATAGTTGTTAATAATAACTCTGTATTAATAACATGCATTTTGTTATAAATATTTATTCAGTACTAGTAACATGTATTTTATTATTACCAATCTGATTGGCCAGTTTGATGCAGTGATCAACATTCTCTACCACACCATCATAACCTGGAATCATGTTTACGCCAGCTGTTTTAGCAATTCTCTTACTCTGAATTTTATCTCCCATTAACTTGATAGATTCACTATTTGGTCCAATAAACTCAACACCAAATTCAGACTAAATATTTAAAAACATGAAATTTCCAAAATTAGGAGACTATATTATGAATATCAGTATTGTAATTTAATGCTGTATACAATCCTAAAAAACTGATGTTCACAAATAAAAAGAAAATTAATTAATTAATTAATCTTTTTATTAAGATATTAAATTTTATTTCTTCAAAGATTAATATTACTTGTGTAGCCATTTGCAGCAGATACTGAAAGAACATTAATGTTAATTATGTTGAACAGATACAGCAGTTTAACTACTGTTGTTTCAAACCAAAGCATTAACAATTATTTTTTTAAAAAGCAATATTTCTTACAAGTTTGGAGGCAAAGACTGTATTTTCTGAGAGAAAACCATAACCAGGATGTACCTAAAATAAAAACAGTACATTTTTAGAAATAGTTTATTATGTTTAATCAAAATAAAGATGTAAGTAGGTTTCATGACACCAAGGGGCTGAGGGAAGACTGAATTCAGTATATTTGTAACTGTAAAACTGGTGGCCCAAATTTGGAACCAAGTGCGTAATACATCCTATCCAGGTTTGATATCATTGGTTTTTGTGTACAAATCATTGTTTAAAGAAAAGTATAATTATATTCACAATAACAGAAAAACTTTCACTTACAGCTTGTGACCCAGTCTCCTTGACAACCTGCAGTATTTTGTTCATGTTAAGGTAACTTTTGTTGGCAGGTGCTGGACCAATGCATACAGCTTCATCTGCCAGTCTGGAATGCATCTTTGTTAATAAAAAAAAGATGTTTCAAGTTCCTTAAATGTTTGTTTTATTTCTTTATTTATCAATACAACAATTCTATTAAATAATGTAACTGTAAAGATAATTTAAGATATTCAGTAATATTCTTTAAGAATAAGCAATTCAGCATCAATAAGCAAACCAAGTCAAGGGAGTACTGGTTGTAATTGTAGGATCACTTTACTCGCGACTTTTCTATTTAGGGTTTCTGCAAAAAGATTGGAAGGTTAGAAAAGCCTACATTCCCTAGAAAGTTTTCAAATTCTCCCAGCATTTTAAGATGACTGTACATTTTATATGTTTAGTTACACTGATTGGCACATGATCCATTTAATGTGCCAGTTATCCTTAAACATATACCATACATCTGCAATTTCTTTAAATCAACATCTTTCAGTTTCTTTGGATCTTCTATGGCAATATGAATCAGATGGTCCAAAGAAGCTGGAAGAAGCCTACTGCATAACCTAGTCTTTCATAACAGAAACAGACCTCTCAACAGAAGCTTTAGACAATAGAAGGATTATACAAACTTGCATCAAAAAAAGAACATTTGGACTGAGGACCTTTGCCACTTGTTTGCATGGTAAAATCATGAGCATTTCCTGGCAGTTACCATCCTTGAAATTAATATCCATCAGTAGTTTCATTGATTTACACTCAGTTTTTACTTTTTCAAAGATCAGTGGTGATTCTATCGTTTCTCACTCAAAAGTGACACTGGTTTGGGATCCAGTGAAGTCAAAAAGAACAGCTAAATTTTCAAAAATTATTAATTAATAATCTTATGCCAATAGTACTAACTGTTACAACAGAAAACAGTTATTGGTCAGATCACTTGGGAGTCATTATAAATTTAAAGTCAACATAAAAAGGGAAATGTGGAAGAGTAATAATTCTTTATTAATATATAAGGACTAGGTTAAATTAGTAAATGAAACAGTAACAAAAATGTACCTGTCTATAATTTGAAAATTTAGATTTAATATCCAAATATGAAATACAATTTTCAATTAATAGTCAACTGTTTTTGGAAACATTACTTATGAAAAGAGGCATATCTATATCTTTTCCTGTGTTTAAAAAAAAGAAAGGTAATGAAGTGCAAAAACAAATTAGTAAACTGATTAAAGGATTAGAACAAAATGAAAATACTTCCTGAGAAAATGTAGAAGTTAAAGTTTGAACAAGCAAGAACAGAAAAATATGTCTTAAGGACAGTGTTATATTACGCCAAGGTCAAAATGGATTCATGAAGGTGAAAAACCAAACCATTTCTTCTTTTTTTTGTAATTAGTATCCAGAAATTATTCTCAGAATTAAAATACCAAATTACAAGCATGGAAAGGCAATCAAAAATCAAGAACAAATTTCTCATTTTAAATTTAAAAACCTTTTTTTTTTTTTTTTTTTTTAATTAAATTAATTTACAGTTGAAGAAATTAAAGAACAACAGAAGTAATATCATTTCTTAAAAATATGAAAAATTATAAGAATGCTGATTCTGTTGAGTTTACTGTGGAATTCTTCACATTCTTTTCCTCAGATTCTGGGCATTTTATTTTTTGATTAAATAATTACAGCTATACAATTAAAGAAATGTCCTATGTATGTGCAATGATTAAATATTATAACACATATTCCTAAATGTAATAAACAAAGAATTGGTGTCCTGAAACTCTTTTAAAGTTTACCTATAAAATGTCTTCTGGGTGTAACATGGATAAAAATGATTTTTGATAAAATTACAAACGAAGAGTATATCAGTTTATTAAAGGAAGCTCTAGTGAGGAAAATATTATGTTAATCCATGATAGTATCCTTTATACAGAATAACATGACATCTCTGGATTAACTTTAACATTACAGACCTTGATAGGAACTGTTCATCATTTATAAGTAGAATGTTAGATATTTTTACTTTTTACACATCAATTACAAATTGGGTAAAAAATATATAGGGTCATTCTGTGTTAAAACCACCCCCACCCAAAAAATTATTTTAAACCTGACTGTCTCAGATTTTTATGAAACTTGGAATACTTGTTGACTAGGATCCCACAGCACCAAATCCGAAATTTTAGGCCAGTTGGACCGAACATGGTGTGGGAGATATGGCCCCCCCGATATGGCCCCCCGCCAAAATGGGTGTGACCACCAACCTTTGAACCCTCGTATTTCGGGAACTACTGAGCCAATCTTCATAAAATTGGTATTGTTGAAAAGGCAATATGACAAGGATTCCAAATCTGCCATTATTGTTCAGTTTGAAGACTGTTGGGGTACACTGACTTTTTTACCTTCGTTATGACCCTAAAACTGACCTTGTGGATGGTGAGAACTTGAGATGACCTTTTTTGAAATTTAATCTCCCACATATAAAAGTTTGAGGTGTAATATTCTTTGTTTAGCAGTAACACACATTAAAAAATTGCCTGTCCATGAAAATAACACCATTTCTGCCATTAACATCTGATTAGCTAAAACCTGAATGACCAATTCCTGATGCTAGGAATCACCATCTCTCTTGATCACTGAGTAATACATCATAGGCCTACATGCTATGATCATATGATATCAAACTACTTCTCTCACTGCCTTCTCACCAGTTCAGCAGTCACAGAATCATTTGTCACCCACTTCCCCCATAATCTTGCAATTCTAGCCTCATCCTTTTTACTCAGGGATACATCCGTTGAAAAGATGCAATAGAAGGTGTATCAATGACACAGAAGATGTCCCCGTCACTATATTAACAAGTGTCTTCTTTGTTTGGCCAGTGAAATAATTTAGAAGATCTCTGAGGGTGCAAGAAACGAATGAAGAAGACTCCATGCTCTTCTGAAATGCCCTCAACTAGTCCAGCCCATGCCTCATTGTCATACAGACAACAGAGTTTTGCTTCTTGGCTTCAATGGAAGGCTCCTCTGGTAACTGTCGTATCATCCTCAAAATCCTGGACAGATACTAGTTCTGGTGGGTCACTCTGCAGGCTCAGCTTATAGGCATGCATCTTTGACTTAGACTCTGGAACAAACTGGTGAAATTGCTGTGTTCCCTTTACCATTTTAGCCACTTGAAACCTCCCTTGTAGTTCCAACTCATGTTTTGCTATGTCTTGTTGAAAAAGTGAATACCTGGAATACTCTTGATGTAGAAGTGCATGATAGCGTCAGTGGTCAGAACTGGGTCTGTGTAGGGACGTTACAAACTGGCCTTTGTCAGCAACTTCTACACATTCCCCCCCAATTCCATTACAGGCACTTTTCCCATGGCTTGTTTCCAAAAAATTCACCTTCCAACTCAAAGTGCTCTTCATGATGGCACAGGTTAACAAATTTGTTCTTATTTTTATATGGTCCAGCACAGCCATCAGTGTCATGAAATAGTGCAGTGAACTGAATTGATCTTCAGACTAGTTTTATCTCAGGCATAATCACTGTATTACTTTAAAATATAGTAGTCATAGTACTGGTAAATGTACCACTATTTTATATTAGACATGATAGTAGTTGAAGTAATAATAGTAAAAGTTGTAGTTGTATCAGTGTTTAATACCCATAGAAGTATTTGTATTCCAGTAGTAGTACTAGTATTACTACTACTACTGCCAGTAATAATGATGATGATGATGATAACAATAACAATGATAATAATCATAATGATAATTAAAGCAATATTAATGCTACAAGTAGTAGTAGAAATCGTGGAAGTAGTTTCATAGATGTAGAAGTGGCAATAGGTAGTAGGAGATATAATAGTGATGCAGAGTGAGTGTTAGTATAATTAGTAGTACTAGAAGAAGTGGTAGGATTGATTATAGTGCTAGTAGTAGAAGAAGTAGTGTCAGTAGAAGTAGAAAAATAAGAAATAGTTATTATAGTAGTTGTTGATATAATGGTGATGCTAGCAGTATTAGAGGTAGTAACAGTATTAGTGATAATGAAAGTAGCAGTAGTGGCAATGATGGTGACAGTAGTAGTTGTTCTAATAATAAAAGTAGTAACATTAGTAATAGTAATAATGGTAGAAGTAATACCAGTGGTGGTGGTGGTGGTGGTGGTAGTAGTAGTAGTGGAGGTGCAGATAATAACAGGAGCCTAGTGGAATTTATAATAGTAATAGCAGTCCTAGAAGTAACTACTAGTACTGAATGTTGTACATCACTGATAATAGTGTCAGTAGAAGATGTAGTATAGTAGAAACAGTTAGGAACAAAAGGTAGTGGGAATAGACAGAGTAGTAGAAGAATTACTAGTAGAAACTTCTAATTGCCATGTGTTCAGTGGGGATTTCACCAGGAGATTTCAAGGAGTTCCTGACATGCCCGAAGCACACTCCCTGTTAACCCTTTCGGCCTGATTGTGTAGAACATCTCTTGCCATTGGCATTTTTTTTATATCCTTCAGACATGTCAGGTGGATTTTGACTCCAAAGATGAGTTTTTGGTCTCAGAGAAGTGTACACATGTAGAAAATGTACACTGTAATGCACTGTATCAATCATCCGTGCAGGTATGTATTTCTTAAATCTATATTGTGGCTAAACAAAAAAAGATTACACCTCTGAAACTTTTATATGTTTTAGTTAATATGTAGGAGATTAAATTTCAAGAAAGGGCATCTCAAGTTCACATCATCCACAAGATTAATTTCAGGGTCATAACAAAGGTCAAAAGGTCAGTGTACCCCAACAGTATTCAAACTGAACAATAATGGCAGATTTGGATCCCAGTCAACAAGTATTCCAAGTTTCATAAAAATCTGAGACGGTTGGGTTTAACCCACTGGGAGATTTGACATGGAATGACCCTATACAACAATTCAATATCAAAAGTAATACAAAAGGCTTTCCTTTCATAATAATTTAATTTAGGATGGGGATGCAGGCTAGGTAAACTGCTATTTTATTAGGAATAAAGTTTTCTATTAACTTGTAAATTAATGATTTAATTAAACTATGATTCTAATTGGTATTAAAAAAAAAAAAAATGAAGTGTCTGTCAGGCAGACTAATTGTTCTAAGGTCATTAATATTACCTAAGCTAGTTTATTTTTAGCTTCACCAAATCCAAGTGAAATGTTGGCACAAATGTAAATTCTTTTTAAAATTTATTTCACATAATAAACCTGAAATATTAAAATGCACTTCAATAATGCAAAATTACAAAAAGGTGGGAATTAAAATGATAAACATTTTCAATTTTATGACAGCCTTAAAATGTACATTGATTAGAAGAATGTCCTGAAAATCCTCAAAATGGGCAACTTGATTTAAATCTAAAACAAAAATATCAGCAAATAATTTGATTGTGTATGACTATTATTTTATAAAGAACAAAACCAAACAAGTATTAATAGTTTTTGGAAAAACATTTTGATCAGCTGGGCAAAATTACAATAAAAATGAAAGCAACAAAATATAATTCACATTCTAAGAATTAATGTTTGGTATAATTAATATAAATAATAAACCATTTTTATATAAATATTATTTCAATACTAGTTTTATACATTACTTACTAAATGAACAGAAATGTTTTAACATATCAACAATTTATAATAAAATATACTTCAAATTTCCTTGAATATGCTTCCTTACTGTAAGCATTTAAAACTTTTATACATAATTCAGATTATTTTATAGAGAACAGTTTATTCAAATATAAGTTGCTTCAAAATATATATGAGCTATTAAATTCTCAAAAACAAGGTATGCAAATCACAGATTTATTTATCATGTATGACCAAATTAATGGGAGCAGTATTATCTCACACCATTTACACATGTAAAAGATTCAAATCTCTCTCTGCTTTAATATATAATTTTGAATAGAATTTAACTATTAATACATTTTTGGTTATGATTTATTTGATTAATAGCAATACTTCTATTTTTCATAATAATGCCCTGAAACAATATAACATTTATTTCTTTAATGTAATATTATTTATCATTTATAGGATAAAATACATACAAAAATATTTAATAAAATAAAAATTAAAAATTAAATGCATATTAATTTTAGTAAAAATGTTAACTTTGTTATGACACAAATTGAAAAGAGCAAGTTTGTAATGGTTAATCATTAATTTAAATATTATATTTATTGAATGAAAATACTGGACAAAATGTTCATATTAATGTCAGTAAAACCATTTTATAAAGGAAATTTGAAATAGAAAAAGATATTTTTAACAAAAATTGCAGTTTTAAAATGTAAGAATCAGCTCTGACTCAATATTTTTTTTAATTATCTTACTATAATTGAAATTAAAAAGCAAAAAAGAAAGAAAGATGACATAAAAGATATGATTCAGATGAATAACTTGTTTTGGGGAAATCCACATCTTCTTTTATGTATCTCATAGCATTGTTACCTTTTACTATTCACTTTTTATCTATTTACCTACTCCTCCCTCAATTTTAATAATATTATGTGTTATATTTATGTGCTAATGTATTTATACATGTTGTGTGTGTGTGTGTGTGTTAAAAAGATATGTAAGGTAATTCAGAGCCCCAACCCTGTTATTTTTAATTTTTATTTTGGGGCCAAAATTCATATATGAAATAAAAGTTCATAATTAAAAAAATGATAATTCACGGCATCAATTTAAACTCAGTTATAAATACTGCCTTTTGTACTATTTATAGTGTTTGATATTTTAAATATTAATAACAAAAATTTAATTAATTAATAAAGATTATTCTACACTTTGTTTTCACGAAAAAAAATATAATAATAATAAATAAATAAATAATTGAAAATAAATTTTAAAAAAGATTTTTTTTTGTAATTTAAATGTAATTCACACATACAGTCAAGCTGACAATTAACATATATGCTTTTGCTAGCAGGCTATTATTAACATATACTTTTTGGTTTACATGTATAAAGTAACTTCAATAAATAATATTCAGAACATATTGCTGTTGTGCTGATCTTTATTCTTCATCTAATATAATATGGAAAATGAAAACATGTTCTTTTATTGTTGAGTTTTTATCATTTTTACTCCATTTTAATTACAGTTTATGGTTCTTTTGCAGAGTAAAGGGACACTGTATTATGTTGCCAAAGAGGGCTATATTAAGTGAGGGTGTCTGCAGCAAACAGTGCATCAACGTATTTGCTGCAACAGCCATAATGAAATTTAATCAGTGCTGCAGTAATGTCTTACCATGTGACAGATGGCAACATTGTACAAGGAACTGCTACTGTCTAATTACTTTCTGTTTAGTTAAGCAATTTCAGTTACAATGCAATGTTGTGGCATATTTCTATTTAAACACTTAGGAGGTTTTAGGGTAACCAAGAATTAAAGTGAAATGATTTGGGGTGGCTGGGTTGCTGCAAACAATTCTGATTCATTGTATGAAAATTGATCACTTACTGCCATGGAGTCGACCTCACTGTGAACAGCAACAGTTTTTATTCCTAGTCTTTTGCAGGTTTTAATAACTCGACAAGCTATTTCTCCTCTGTTTGCAATCAGGATTTTCTCAAATTGCTAAATAAACACAAAATTGTAAAGTACATCATATGATATGACTTGCAAGCTTGTACATATAGTTTAACAAACATGTATCCAAAAATATGTGTAAGGCCAATTATTTAATTTATTAGGATTGTGAACATGAAATCAAAATGTTTACTCATGCAAACACTGAAAATCATAGGTGAGCATGTTCACACATACAAATACAGTGGTATCTTGACTTACAAGTTTAATTCGTTCTGTGACCAAGCTCATATCTCAATTTGCTCCTATATCAAATCAGTTTTCCTAACCGAAATTAATTGAAATACCATTAATCCATTCCAGCCCCTCAAAAACCACCCCAATGTTTTGTAATATGTTCTTAAATTAAAAAAATGTATTTATAAATGACAAATATTGTATAAAAACAAAATAAAAGAGAATGTAAAGAAATACATTGGTTTTGTAAAGTTTATTTATATTGGACGTCAGACAAATTATTTTAATTCTTTTGGCTGGAGATACAGCCTTTATCAACTCCTTCACCTTCAGTATTGTACATATCGTTGAAGTACTACGCTTGTACTGCCTAGCCAAGTCGACTACATGCATACCTCGCTTGTGTTTTTCTATGAATTCAAGCTTTAATTCAATGGACATCATCCGCTTCTTCTCAACACTGTCCTTTGCATTCACTTTCTTAGGATCCATGGCCAGAAAAAAGAAATTTGGCAAAACACTGCACAAAACACAACAGAGATGCTTCCGCAGGAAGTTAACCACGTGAAGTAAACAAGTGACACACGGGATTCTGGCTGGATGTTATGTTGTTTGTTGTGCCAACTAGCAGTGGCATATATAAAGCTCAGTCATAACTCGGATCTTGGCTCGCAACTCAAAGCAAAAAATCGACCAGATGGCTGCTTATAACTCAAAAAACTTGTAATTTGGGGCACTCATAAGTCAAGGTACCACTTTATAATATACACTGACATATTTGGAGCTGGAATTTCTATTTATGAATCACAATGGTTATTTAATTTTAATAAAGTGTTACAGTTTGGATATTATACTTATGATTAGAGAATGTTACTTACTGTTTCTCCATTTATATATTTGTCATTCCAATATTCACATTTACACACAAAGGCAGTAGTGTACAAGTTACTTCTAAGATTGTAACTTAATCGCTGAAAGAAAACAAATCAATGAAATTCTAAATGTTGTATTAATTCAATAAATTCTATTTCTTATTATTTGTTTACTATTTTTATTTATTTTATCTATGTCACAAACGTTTATTTTAATATATATGGATGTGACAAAATTTTCAAATTTATTTTCCTAAAACATTATATATCATTAAAAATCGCATAAAATGCATATTAAAATGACACCAAGATCTCTTTGATTGGATTTATACAAAAAAGTTACAAATTTTTATCACAATAAAATTGTGAGTTTTTTCTTTCATAACCTTAGGAGAACTTGTGATTCATTTCTGTCATTTGCAGCAAACACTGAATATTTCATACAGCTTTAATCCAATACTCAAAATAGGCATGTATTACATATCAAATTGAAGCTTTTGATGAGTTCTAACCAAGTTGCTACTATACATGAATTTTAATTAATTAATTAATCAAACAAATTAGCTCAAATTTAATGTACATTTTAATTATGTAATTCCCAAAAACTCAATATATAAAAAGACCATTCTTCAAGACTAATGAATTGTAGGGGTCTTTACATATTCACCTATTTTGCTAACATTCATTTTTTACTAGTTAATTAACAGCATTAAGTAGTGTTAATATGATTTAAAGACTCATATTTTACATATATATTATGTACTACATCATTATGTAGTAACCTCACTGTGGTGCCTGGATGAACATTCTTAGAATGGCCAAAAATGGCACAACTTCTCGTATGAGGCACCTGTTTATCACAAGGTGCAACCTGTGAAGTGGATGATGGGATCTTGGTGGTTGAATCATGGTTAATATCTGCAACCAAGCACATTGCCACGTTGGCCTGGAGTTCATATAGATGGGAGATCAGGTTCAGCCTGATCTGATCAACTGGCTGGTCATGCCAAGCTAAAGAGCTAACAACCATTGTTTTATTTATTTTTGTCAGGAGCAAAGATGGTAACTTGAAGTCTGTATCTGTTGCTCTTGGGATGGTGGTTAGGATTAATCAGGTGATTTATATTTTCATTGCCTGAGTATATCAACCTGTATCCCTGGCATTACTGTCTGGTGGTTATCCAGACTGTCTGCTGGACTCAGTGGAGGCATGGTTAATGAACTTCAATTACTCAGTTATGACTGAACTTAAAAATAAATTTAACTCAACTTTATTCTGACTTTTAATGTGCCCACACTTCCAGATTTTTTTAAAGCGAGATATTTGCACCTTTCTGTGTACTGTACATTCCAAATTTTCTACAATGCTTTAAATGTCACAAATATGGGCACGGACAGAATACATGTCAAAATGATATGGCATGTATCAATTGTGGAGGAAAACATTTCATGTACTCACGAGAATGCCCAAGGTTGCAACTGGAAAAAAAATGGTACAGCTTATTAAAGTGGAAAGAAAACTGTCATTCCCTGAGGCTAGAAAATTGGCAAAGTCATCTTCAACAGTGGTACCAAGTAAATCATGTTGCCGTTGTTAGGGTATCTACAGCCAACATAGTCATTCAGACTGGCTTAACATGGTCAAATGGTGTAGATAAATTTAAAAATATTTCTGATATTGAAAAAACAAAGAAAAAGAATGCTAAAGCAACCACAAAATATTCTAAATTGGTACACAATTCTTTGGATTCTGAAAATCTTTCAAATGGCTTATCTGCTGGACTGCCAGGTCCCAGCAAGCCTCCTGTGGAAAAGAGACCAAGAAACAAAATAAGAGTCTTCTGCAGAAAGATTAAAGAAAGCTGAAAAACAGCTGATTCTGACCAATAATCCTTACAAAATGCTGGCTGATATGGATGATCTAATGGATATATCACAAAATCATCTACAACCTCGAAAATCACCAAAAGAAAAGTTAAACCCCATATAACCTCCTAATGACTAATTCAATCATTCAATGGAATTGCCGTGGGCTTATGGCCAATTTTGATGAATTGAGCCTTTCTGTTGTTAAACATAATCCCCTTGCAGTGTGTCTTCAGGAAACTTTCCTTAAAGACACTGACTCTATTATTGTTAAGGAATTTAACCTCTTCCACAAATTCCAGGAAACTGAACACAGAGCATCTGGTGGTGTTCTATTCTTGTTAATGAAAATATTCCCCAGAGTGTACTTAAATTAAATACCAACTTACAGGCTGCAGCAGTTAAAGTCGCAGCTCATAAAACTATAAAATTATGTTCAATTTATTCACTTCCTCGCTATCATTTCAATTTCAAGACTTCAAGATCTCATAGAACTCCCATCTCCTTTTACTTCTTTTTTTCAATGGCCATCATACCTTGTGGGGATATAAAGAGGTTAATCATAGAGGTGAAGAATTTTATAGGTCTATTGTAAGATCTAAATTGGATTATGGATGAATTGTATATGGTTGGCATGCAGTTCTTACCTGCAGGTGCTAGATCCCAAACACAACCATGGGCTTAGGCCTTGTTTTGGTGCATTCAAAACATCTCCTGTGCAGAGCGTGTTTGCTGATGCACACAAACTTTGTTTGGATGCTAGACATGCAAAGCTTTCTGTCCAGTATGCTGCTAAGAGAAAATTGTTACCAACACATCCTACACATGACACTGTATTTGACAACAAATATGTGAGATTGTTTGATGCATGGCTAAAGGCAATTAAAACATTTGGTCTTCACATCAGGAAGTTTTCAACTGTTTGCAATGTTGATATCTTATAAATTTTGCAAACACCTATGCATCTTGTTTTTTCACCATAGTGTGTTAAACCAACAAACATTGTGCTGGATCTTGTGCATCTTTGAAAAGATAGCATAGATCCTAGTATTTATCATCAATTTTTCATGAAAATAAAAGAAAGAATCCATGATTTTATCCCTGTTTATACAGATGGATCGCAGAATGGGTATTCAGTGGCTTGTGCTGCAGTTTTTCCATCAGAAATATCTTTTTCCATGAGGTTGCCTGATTCACCATCAGTTTTCTGAGGTTCAGGCAATCCTTAAAGCCATGGAAAAAATTGAACATTCCTTTGCATCCAAATGTATTATTTTCACAAACTCACTTTCGTGACTTCATGTTTTACAGACAACAAATTTGTAGCATACCTTGATTGTGATGGTTATACTAAAGTTTGTCTTATTATCTAATGCCAATAAAAATATTGTTTTTTGTTGCGTACCCAGCCATATTTGCATTGCTTGCAATGAAAAGGCAGACTCTGCTGCCAAGTCTGCTTTAGATTTTTCTGAAGTCAAGGTTGGCGTACCTTACAATCATTTTAAGCATCAAATTCACAAATATATTTTTTTAATTTGGCAGGATGATTGGAACAGTATGATTGCAAACAAGCTCCATTCTCTGAAGCCAGTCCTGGGAGATTGGCAGTCCTCTTGTAGGCAGTGCATGAAGGATGAGATAGTCTTGTGTCATGCTTGCATCAGTCATACTTGTTTGACCCATTCATTTATCCTGAATAATGCTCTGACAATGCGCCACATTTTGGTGGAGTGTGATTATCTTAGGCAGATATATAAGGATGTATTTGGTCAAATAAATGTGATGGAATCATTTCGATTTCTTCCTGAACTTGTTTTAAAATTTCTGAGTTACAGAATTTTACCATATATATTATAATTTAAATAAACTTGATACTTTTTGCACTGCTCTTTACACTACACTTCGACTAATTTTGAATTCTTATATAGAATATATTAACCATTTTGTTATATTTAATTTTGTTTGACACACAGTAGCCGATTATTTTTGTACAGGGTGTCGTTAAACACTCAATCTTTCATTCATTCATACGTCATGATATTTGTTGTTTATGAAATTATGTAAAAAAAAATAATGACGAAACAGAAACGCGTATGAAGGAACCCTCTTCAAGGTAAGGAAAACGGTCAGTCAGGCTACCTTCCGCAGCGGCGTACTTATCTTACGTCTTTTGCAACATACCTTCTTAATAAATCTTGATTACATAATTAAATTGTAATACGTTTTACTTCAGTTACTTTGTAACTCAACTGTGCAGCAGAGAAATGATATTTATTTTTTTACGACTGTAATTTCACCCCCGTATATAACTGGTATACACTTATTTAATTTATCTCTAACCTGTCTTGGGTTCAAATATGCTGCTACGGTGACTTTTGAAAAATGCCTCAAATTCCAAAAGGTGCTGGACGCGGCCATTTTGTTCCAAAATGTCACGTGATTCAGATTTTTTGGATACAATCCTAAATAATAATATACAATTTTATTTATTTTTCATAGGCTAATTAGCTTTCAGTTTTTTGTTTATGTTCACATATTAGTCTATTATTGTATATTTTTAACGGAATCATAATAGCGTATTAGCGAGATGGACTCATTACCATAAATACTGCGGTCGGTCGTCTGATGGTTTGTGATGTTAGGAAAAAAGGAGTTAACATTCAAGACCATATTGACTTTTAACAGATGATCATAATTTTCTGTACAACAGAGATATCTGGACCATCTAGGATCCTTTACTGAGGTGAGGAATGTCTCTGAAATAAAACAAATTCCACTAAAAGCAGCACATTTTTCTTCATTACGCCATTTTGTGAAAGTCACAAAGCTCGTTTCCTCGTACATATTAAACATGTTCTTGTTTAGTACCTGACTCTATCTTTAAGTCAATAACGTCTAGTCAGAGAGCTGAATAAGTGTAATTAATATCCTGCCATTTCATTAATTATATGTCTGAAAGTAAACTAAACTCTTTGAAACGTTAAGCGGCTGTCAGTGTTCATGCTGAAGCAAGTAAAGGTTAGCCCAACATTTGGCAAATTAGAGGGTAATCCAAACATTTATATCAGTAAGAACTTAGAAAGTAAACAATTTTCATTTTTATAGTAAATCTCATTATATCAAATAATGAATCTATTTTTTTTAATTATTATTATTATTATTTTATGTTTTTATTTCCTTGTTTTGCATGGTTTGTCCTTTCAAACTAGCTCAGATCCAGATTCATTATTTCATTGTGCTAGTATACTGCTGTGCATTTATGTTTATTTGTTCTTTTGGGGTTTTTAAAAAATTAATTTACGTTCCTTTATGGGTTTTTATATATATTTTGGGGGTTCTGTTATTATGATTATAGTTTTTCTTCAGTTCCTTGTAATTTACTTGTAATTTTATACATAATTTAATATACATGTATGTGTGTGTGTGTGTGTGTCTGTGGATGTACGTGTGTGTGTGTGTGTGGTCAAGTTTCACTTTCTATTATTACTATACAGACACAAAATAATTAATGTTCTACATCATACACAACAGATGTATTACAGCTCAAAATTCAGAATACAAATGAACAATAATACTCTAACCATTCAAGTAATGAATTGTTTGCTGATGTGTTCAAAGATGCGTGTTGTTTTTAATTAACTATTTGGTGTTTTCAATATTTTTGACATATTATCTCATTATTTCTTAACAGAACCTTACTTCTCATTATTTTTTCATGTCTAGCTTGAACATTTTTCTGTAAAAAATGTTGATGTCATTGATTCCCTATGCAATGATATCTGTTGTTAGAGAAATATTCTTAGTCATATTGGATTTCCTACTTGAAGGAATACAGATATTAGCTAAAACAATGAAGCCAAATGAGATATATAATTATATTTACATTATTTATTATTATGATTATTATTATTATTAATTTTATTTAATTTTGTTTAATGTTGTTTGGTGAGGGACATTTTAAGTTATGTTGAGTTAATTGAATATTAATGAAATATTGATAACTATGGCTGTTTGTCTGGTAAAAGAAAAATGTTTGTCTTATTAAATCACATTTTTGAAACAATAAAAACCATTTGTTGCATAATTATATATTGTTACTGTAATATTAAATTACCTAAAATGAAATAAATATATAAAGGAAATTAATATCTACACAAACAGTGCATATAATTTGAAATTAAATTTCAATTCGGATAACAATTATATACAGTAAATATCATTGGTGTGATTATTGTCTTCTTTTTTAATGTTTTATGTATTTGTTGAATATGTACAAGATTAAACCTGCATCAGTAAACCTAGCAATCTGGGCAATAAAATTTATACAAAAACTATTTATCTTATAATCACAAGTGAGAAGTTTTATTTAGCATTTAGTTGGATCAGTTTCACATGCTTTGACAAAACATTAAGGTATTTATAGAAACAAGAATATTTAGAACTCTAACACAAATGGAGATAGGTTAAATTTATCAGTAGAATTATTATTATTTTTAATTTAGACTTTTGCATCAGTTACAGAATAAATATTCAGTAAGTCATGAATAAAGAATTTCTGCAGATTTTATAATTTTTTCTGATACCATAATCATTTCTGCAGTTATGCAAATTTTAGATCCACCTCTCTTTCTCAGCATAGCTATGCCCATGTTGACCACCATATTTGGTTCTTCACTTTTAGCCAGCTTTGTCTTTATTAATGTTTTCGCAGTATCAAATCATACACAATCATATTGTTTGCACAGTAGGATGAGTGGTAGTGACCTATGCAAGTTATGAAATAACTGAAAATGTTCTATTATTTGGTGATTTGTGGGATTCATACAAAGTCTCTTATTCCATACTTCTGAAAACTGTTTCAGCCTTTATTGTTAAAAGGCATTTTCATCCCTGTTAGATCTTGTGTTGTAGATGTAGATCTGTTTTTTGCCAGATCTAAGCATGAAAGAAATGCAGTACTTGAGTAGCTGTGTACATATGAAGTTCAGCAACTGTTGACAAATCAGGGAACATGTTCCCAAAGATGTCAAATATTAGATCATAACGACATTGAAAACTGGCACAAACAACAACATAATGATTGAGTTGACAACTGGTAGCCAAAATTGTTGATTACTTAATTACAATGTCATTCGAAGTCTGTCATAATAAAGAAAATCACATACATTGTTTATATGTTAAAACTGATAAGTCAGTAACAAATTTAAATAAATATTTTTTAAATATTATTATTAAAACAGTGAAAACTTTGTATTTGTATTTGTATTTTGCTTTTGAGCTAATTCTGAAAAATACAGCTATGGAGCAAGGTTTTGGTTGACCTAGGAAATAAAATGATGACTGAAATTATTTTTCATTATGAACTGTCTTACCATTTCTGTTACTCAGCCTTTTATTAAAACTATTCTAAATTGCTTATATAACTACCTAAGTGAATATTTCTTTGTTATATGTTCAATTGCTACTATTTTTTAGTGCTGTAATAGTTTATGAAGCTTCTGGCATATTTATTGCATACAAAATTGCTTATTCAGTTATTGTATTGGTTGATCAGATTATAATTTTCTGTTTATGTTAATGCTCACATTTTTAAACCCGTTTTTTTTTTTTATCCAAGCATGTTTGTTTAAATTATAGTGAGTGTTTTATTGTTTATTGTTTATACTTTATACTTAATTTTATAATATTAATCATATTCTGATTACATTAACGCCCTCTGTTTAAATCTGAAAAGGTTTTATGACAAAGAGAAAAGATAAATATTCATGATATGCTATAAAAGAATATATAAAATATAATATAACAAAGTTAATCTATTTTTGCTTTCATTACAATAAAAATACTTTAATTTATATTAAATCTAACTATATCATGCTATATCTTTGAAATAATTACTGTATTCCCAGGTTAGTTTGGAATCTCTGGATTTTATTATGAATTATGTCCATAAAATCCCAGTTCTGACATGAAATTATCTAAACAGAATAATAATAACAGATTTTCAATCATAATAATATCTTGCATATTGTGTCTGACAATAGCTTTTGTTACCACCCTGCAGAAAAATGTTAAATGTTTCAGTGATAAAATCTTATATAAAAATGATCTATGCAAGTAATAAAATTTTCAGATTTCATGACTGCCTCATTAATCTCTTATTTGGAAAGAAAATTGGCTTGAAGATGCTTTAATTTAAAATAACAATACACAGAGTGTATCATGCTTGGTTCCAACATAAACAGAGGTCTTGCTACATACTGTAAGAGATGGCAGGCCAGCCATCACTTATGGCTTACGATGAGTTCACCCACCAATCGACAGCAACAGCAGCAATATCCACCACCTGTTTATTCATTGTTTTGCACTTTTGGGGTCAGCCATTCACATCTTTTCCCCTAAAAAAAAAATAGATGTATTCTGAAGCAACGACTGTCATTTACAAAGCAATGCAATCCAATTCCTCTGAAATTTGCTGCTACTCACAATGCTTGTTTAATCAAAGTTGCTGTAGCAGGCACTGCACAGCTACATTATTGTGGATGTATTTCTATGATAGCTATACATTTTTGAACATGCATATCTATCTTTGCCACAAATTTTTGAACATGCATAATATTGAACATGTATAATAATTGTTATCCTAGGTACATAAACAACTTTTTAAAATATTGTCTTCATCCTTCAAAAAAAATATGCGCTAGATCCAACATTATAAAATAATTATTATTAACAGCGTGTCGCCAACTCAATGTCACATTCTCATAAATATTCATTATCATACCGCATGGAAATATTTTACTTTCAGAGCAGTGAAAAAGATCTCATATTTCACATAAACCACAAACGTGTATATATAATAATTAATATATACGGGAGGTTAAAAATATATATATATATATCCATGTGTGTATGTATATGTATATTATTTTGTATACATATATTCATGTAAAGAATATAGTTCGCATAACAGACAAAATTCACCGGCAAAAGACACTTTGATTTTATTTAATTACAAATAAAATAAACTTGTTAGTAGTTAATCCATTTGATGCAATTATTTATAGGAGTACTTGTACCCTGAACATTTTCAGTACCATCCCTTTGTATACCTTGCACCAGATATGCCAATTTCCATCATCCCTTTAACAAACACTGGCATGACCACTGATAAACAACACAGTTAACATCAGGGATGGACCTATATCATAGGCTAATGACATTAGTAACAACACCTTTGAAATACTGAAAATTTTGTCAATGGCACATTGATGATATTGTTATACTCAATGATAGCTTCAAGAACATGGCCCCAGATCATGAGACAGTTCTACAAACTACAGAATGTAATCCTTTGAAAATCCATTCTATTTCATAATTATAATTGAACACATTTAATCATGTCTGTATATGTTTTTTATGTTATATCAGTGGTTCTCTTGTCATTGTTGAACATAAAATTCTCATGCATAAGTGTGACAATGTTTACCATGTGGAATCACAATTTCAAGCCAAGCAGATGTGTGATTTCTTTATACAAATAAGTGGTGTGGGCAGTATTTTAATTTTCGATTTGTATAAATAACTGTCAGTTTTCCAGTCATGATAAAAGAAAAATTTCTAATGCTAGTGAAAAAAACAAAACATGTTTTAGTCATATATTGAAGCTAATTGATTATAGCTTTAAAGGGCCACTATGAATGTTGTAAGATAATATGTTGACTAAATCTGTACATAATGTACATTATTACTTTATTATTTCTATCAATATATATATTTAAATAATAAGTTTTGAGTTGTTTTAGAAATTATCTTTTCAAATACATATGTCATGAAATCAGCATACATGAATCAAATTAACTTTAAATTTTGTATTATTATTATTATTATGATTGTTGTTATTATTATTATTATTTAATTTTTATTTTTAAAAGCAGTTGTATCAAATTCAGCAATATGACAATTGTAATGCGTGGGAGCCCAGCAGCTGGAGATTCACCACAAGAAAGCAGCCACCAACAACAACATGGACAGCAACAGCAACCACAACTACAGCTGCCACAGACTCAGCCACCTGTTACCCAAGTACCATTAGTGACAACACAACCAGGAATGCAGCCAGTGCAGCAGCTACCAGCACAGCAGCCAGCAATTACAACATCTGCCCAAGTTCCAAATGGAACACAGTCTGATGAAGGTGGACAAGGTGATGGAGTTGTTCAGCTGGCAGATGATCAGGAACCAGAATTTCCGCATGTAGAATTGGCAAAACTGGATGAAATGATCAACAGACCAAGATGGGTGGTACCAGTACTTCCAAAAGGAGAATTAGAAGTTCTTCTTGAAGCTTCAGTCAAACTCTGCAAAGAAGGTATGGAATATTGTGACATTGACTTCACCAACATTTAGGAAAATTCAGATTAAACAGTTTAAATTGACAGGATATTGCCTGTTTAACAAATATCTTATTTTGTTAATCAAGAAGTGTATGTGAAATTCTGAATGTTTAACACCTGGTTTATTTCCAGCTAAAACATTCTACTTCTATTTTTCTAGGACTAGATACACGAAGTGAAGCTTGCCAGAGATTCTTTAGAGAAGGACTAACACTTTCATTCACAAAAATCTTAACAGATGATGCTGTTAGTGGATGGAAATATGAAATTCATGTAGGTTACTCATTGAAGCAAAATATTGCTTTCAGGGTCTTTATATATATATATATATATATATATAAGAAAGAATATATCAATTTAATTTATAATCAAATAGTTATTTATTTATGGTCAGTTGTTTGCAGATATGTAATGCATCGGAAGTTGCTGGGAATCTTATCAAGACAGAGGCCAAAATAAATTACTGGCCCATTTTGACAATTTTGCTTATATTATAACTAAAATATTAAAGTATATTGTCCTAAAAAATATAAAACACATTTTTGGTCGATTTTATGTTTAATTAAATGTAATTTGATAAATTTCTTTAAAAAAAAAAAATAATAAATTCTCTGGATTTTACCAAATTTTAATAACTTTTTTTGTCTCTCTCACACACACACACACACACACACACACACACACACACACACATGTATCCTATATCACTGTGATGTTTGTGAAATTACCTATGACCGGTGCATGAATACATGGTTTACAATACTGTTGTGCACTGTTCAAAGTGATTAAGGTTATAAATTGTTTTCAGTGTCATATTTTCAAAAACTTATTAACATTGATAACTTTACCAAAACTTACTGAGTTAATATTGTTCCCTAGATAAGAGATTAACACCTAAATACCCAAAAGATAATTGTTAGTATGGGATTGTTGGGGGATTTTTTCAGTCTTTTCTGGGGTTTTTTGGAGAATTATTTTTTATGATTAATGGCAAAAACAAAGATGGTGGCACCTATGGCCAGCCATGGGGAATGGAAGTTTTGTCACTGTTTGCAACAATAAATATGAATAACTTAGCAACTGAAAAGATTTTAGAAGACTTAATTAATGATTATTTATATTATGTTCCATAAATGATGATGAACTTGGTAGTGTACGAATCTACTCTTTACAGAAATAAATGTAAGCAAGTTACAGTTGTAAAAATGAAAGTGACAGATTAATAAAATCATGATGGTTAATCTTTCAAATTTAATTCATTAGTATTTTTAGGAGGATAGTCACATTATTTGAAAATTTCATATTTTCTTTTCTCATTAGCATTTTTGAATAATTGAAAGTGATTTTAACAGATAATTATCTGTAGCTTTCTGTAATTTCAGAAACTGAAACTATAATTTGTTGACCATGTGATGGATTTTCCTAAATTGGCATAAATGTATTTTTATTTTTTATTTTTTATGTTGCTTAACAATAATTTTGTTTATTGAACAATTCTTGTTCAGACTCCACATACCTGGCTTTATTTCAACATTTGTTCATTTCTAACATTTATTAATATTTTAGTTTGTATTTGTCTAAATATATTTCTTTTTAATACTGTAAAACCATGTTAATTCATTTAATAAGTTAAAAAAAGTATTTGTATGCTCTATTACTTAAGAAATAAAAACATTAATACTGTGATCTTTAGCTGCATATTATATTTAATATTACATATTTTTAAAAACAGGCATGTGCTATATGCAGTTTTCTTTATTTTTACAGAGAAGCATCTTAAAAAATTCTGAAAAGTTGATAGAACTGTGTGTATACAAACTACCACAAGACTGGTTTCCAATTCTTGACCTTCTGGCAATGGTCTTAAATCCTCAGTGCAAGTATGTTTAACAGTAAATCAGTTTGCAACATTGATATTTTCTATATTTTCTTGATAATGTTTTAAAGGCCATTTCAAAGCATACTTTAATTAGAATGCTGTCTAAGAAATACTCTAGATATATTGCATTAGAGTTCAAGAATTATGAGGAACTTGATATTGAAACATTTATGCTGTATTAACTTGTAGATTTCACACTTATAACGGGACACGTCAGTCAGAAACTGTGCCTGCTGGAGCTCAGATATCAGATGAATCAATTTTTGCAAGACCTCCAGATCCACGAACACCACGAGTAAGATCATTTCTTATAAAGATTATTACTGGTACTAGCAAGAATTTAGGTATCTGATATATTATTTTATATTTAATTCTCCATCAAGCATGTTATATAGTAGGTACCTGCAGCTAATTTTTAATTAATTTAATTTTATATAATACGAAAGAAAATGAAAGCTGCAGAAAAAACAAACTAAACATACAATAAATTAGGACTCTGTCTCTAATGGTTCAAAAGATACGTGGAAGTTAGTTCCATAGGTAATTGGTCATTGTTGTTTTTTTTACCATATTTTGGCAAATTGAAGGAAAGAGCAACTTTGGCCAGCTATAGCTTGAAAAATAAATGATATAAATGACTTTCAGTTAACAAAGTGCTGGGACCATGTCGTTAAATGTGCTTAATTTTTTACAGAGTTGTAAGTTTATCTGTATGTTTACAATAACATGTTGAACAAGCCATATATGTCAAAATAGAAGGTGGCAGAATGTCCCTAAGATGATTAAAACTGCAGACACTGTGGTTTCACTTTTTGCCTCATTTGAAAAATATCACTGGTGTTGTGAACAATTTGTCATGATCTTTCAGATCACATTCTAGACTCTAAAGTAACATTTTCCATAAAAAAAAAAATTCCTTTTCAATTTGAAGTAAAAATATGTTTGATCCACAGCAACCATATATTTTTTGGCACCTTAAGCCCCAAAACTTTGAGAAAACAAGTCAGGGTAGTTTCAGCAAGAATAAATTAGAATTTAACATTTGTTTGTTGTTGATTATAGTTTAAAGAGCAGCAGATCTACTATTGTTGCAGTTACTGAAAGAATTTTTTTTTTTTTTAAATCTGTTTATTTATTTTTATTTTTTTCTTATAAATGTTAGTTAAATATAATGTTATTTAAAAGGACTACAATGTTTGATGTTTATATATAATCCTCTGCCATATGTAAACTTGGCTAATCCTTGGCATCCAGAAAGGTGTTGCAGTTACTAATTAGGGACTATTAAATGGTATATGTTACAGTCAATATGTCAAACTAGGCATTTAGCCTAATGCCCAAGACCATCAGGCGTTTCGCCTAATGATTAAAATTTCCAGGAATTAGGCCAGATGACTGAATGAAAAAGAATGGCCTGTTGAGATGTGTGTGCACTTGATTATGTCAAAGGTGTCTTCAGTGGAAACATAGTACAGAGGTTTGTCTTCATCTGTTTGGTCAGTTTCTGCATGTCTCCACATGGACATGACATAGTACTCGTGGTGGGTTTTCTTTCTTGGGTCAACAGAGATCTTCTTTAGCTGGTCCATAATCAAGAAGTACGCTTCCTTAGGAACATACACTCTCTTGCTTGCTTGCTTCATACTTCTTAAACAGTTCTCTCAGAAATTGAACTTCTACAGGAACTACTGTATTTTATATAATATGAAAGAAAATGAAAGAAAAAACAAACTAAATATACAATAAATTATGACTCTGTCTCTAATGGTCCAAAAGATACATGAAAGTCAGTTCCATAGGTACTTGGTCTTTTTTTCTTTCTTTTTTTTTTTACCATATTTTGGCAAAGTGAAGGAAAGATCAATTTTGGCCAGCTTGGGCATTAGGCTAAATGCCTAAACATTTGAGACATTGGGCCAGATCACTCATTTTACATATTGACTGTAATATATTATCATGAGAGTAAAGGCAATTAAAGACACAGGTATGATCAGTCTGTCATTTGAACTTTGTACTTGCTATGATTTGACTGCAAACAAAAGTTACCTATCATCTGACCACTGTTGATATTTTCTCTGATGGAGCTAATCAAAACTCGAAGCAAAAATACTCTGTTTTAAAACTGATCAATTTATTATTTTATCATATTAAAAAAGTGATTAGTTTTTTGTTCAGCATTCTGTCAATACCTCTGGTACTAGGAGTCACAGAATACATTGTACTGTTGTGTAATATAGTTTGTTATGTTTACTATTCTTAATTTTCCATTTATTGCAAACATTTGCCTGTCTTAGAATGGAAGAGATAGTAATTGGCAAAACACAATTTTAATGTATTCATATTATATAAATTAAAAAGACAGAACACAGAGGAAAAACATGCAAGAAAATATAAACAGCATAGAAATATAATTGTTTTAAATAGTGCCAGTTTTTTTTAGTTGCACATAAAATCTATTGCTATTTAGCCCAGTAGCAAACAGAAATTACAGTGATTTTTGCTATGCATATGATGTTATTTATATATATATATATATATATATTATATATATATATATATATATATATATATATATATACACACAGACATACGCACACTAACACTTGGAACACTGAAGAAAACGATAGTCAACAAGTTATGAAAAATATAAACAACATTATAAATATAATCATTTTAAACAGCCCCAGTCCTTTCTAGTGGTCCACAAAATCTACAGCGATTTGGATTTCTAGAAAACACAATTTATGGCAATTTTACTAAGGAGCTGTTCTATGCCAAAGATGGCACACTGTAGTGTCCCACATTGTTTGAATGAGCTTTTTTTCATTTGATTGTGAGTTTGTAGAGTTTCTTTTCAGCCAGTGTTTTAGAACTCTTTATTCCATGCTTTCAATGGCTGATAACAGGTGGCAGAATTTGTTTACCCCATCACTTTTAACTCTCTCATACAAAGTACTGATTTAACACACAATCACCATTTTAATGAACACATATTAATCTGTATTTCTCTGTATTTGTTTTCATGTTCTGTTTTACATAAGGGATTTGGGAGTAGAGGAAAATAGACAAAATTTGCACTTTTAATAGTTTTTGACACTTGTTTTGGTTAGGCACCCAGTACCTACATATAGTTTTTTTCACAAGGGGGTGGGGACAGGCAGTGTTCAAGATATTTAAAAATAAAATAATCAATTTCTCATTTTGTCAAATCCACATTCTTAGGTCATCTAACTTGAATAAAAGAGATGTATACAATAAAAATGTGTTTTTGCAATTCCCCAGTCATTTTATTTCTTTTTAATTAAGTTCAGTGACACAATATTTGTTGAAAAATGTATCCTATTAGAATATATATATCTTTTTCCATTCTGAACCTTTGTTGACATTCTTCATGCAGTGGAAACCTCTGCTTTTCCACTGTTTCATGGTATAGTAATTTTTAAGATTATTTTCACATTTCCATGAATTAACAGTCTAAACAGCCACATTATCAGAAAAATATGACAGTGTTTAATAAGCTTATCCATCACCACTGTTTACAAAATTCGATGAGCCGTTTCACTGCTGATTCATACAAATTTACTCAAATAAAATGTCAGTTCAGTTTTAAGTTTGATTTTTTTCTCTTTTTTTCTACAAATTATTACATTACTTTTCTAATTTATAACTGTTAAAATTTTAGCCAAATCTGAAAAGAATTTAAAAAAAAATAGATTTCACTACAGCCTGTCCCCTTAAATCTTTTATATATTGTTTGGTTTATGATTTAGAGGCATTTTATTGTACGGTTTAATTTTGAAAAAAAAAAAATTCCTTTATTATTCTTGAATATTGAATTTGTGCTAAAATAATTGCAGGGCTGGTTAGTGGATTTGGTGAACAAATTTGGGGCTCTTGATGGATTTCAAATATTACAGGATAGATTTCTTAAAGGACCAGCATTGTCTGTACCAGTGATATGTGCATTGATTAAGTAAGTACTCTCTAATACATAATGTTGATTTTGTATGCATATGAATGTGCAAGCAGTGTTACTTCCTTGTGTGTAAGGGGAGAACATAGGATTTATTTTATCATTAGATAAATAACTTTGAAATGTAGAACTAAATTATATTAGTAATCATCAGAAATGTCTTAAGATCAAAAGGAGATCATTTTGTGTATTTTGTATTGCAGACCATTTGGGCAGTGTGCAGAAGTTTTGACAGCTCACACAGTTCAAAAATATTTCATGCCAGTAGTGGTAAGTTTTCAATTATTTATTAAAAGTTTATTAATCACCATTCAACATTATTTACTCCAGACAGATGTCCAAACTAAGGTAGTTCTGTTAATCAGACACTGTTCATCATATATGTTTCAAAACTGTTATCTCTTATAAAATTCCTTCTAAACCATTGTTTTTTGATAATAATGTGTTTTAACATTAAAATTACTCTAATTATAAATTTGAATATTTTAAATAATTTACATGGCAGTTTTAAAGTTAATTTAAATTATATTACAGGAAATAATACCAAAATTTCTGGATAATTTGACTGATGATGAACTAAAAAAGGAGTCAAAAACTGAAGCAAAAAATGATGCTTTGTCTTCAATCATCAAAGCTCTTAAACAACTTGTGTACAGACTGCCCAACCAAGAAGAGACAATCAAGAGTTTGGAGATCTTCAGGCTGAAAATGATACTCAGGTTAGATACAGGCCTTCTTTACCTTCAATTAGGTGATTGTAAAATTAGTTTTTAAAATGTTCTACTGTTACACTGGAACACGGTTAACAAAAATAAATAAAATGAATAATGTCATAATTGGTTTAAGATTTAAATTTTATTTTCATTAGCAAAGAAAGTGTTTCAGAAAATACTTTTTCTTATTAGAATGTATTATTCTGTTAATAGTACATGTAAGAATTGAAGGTTCAGTTCAAACTTTGGATAAATAATATTTCTAACTTAAAAATTGCTTGTTCAGTATTCAGTGGAAAGGAATATTGTTGCAAAAACAGAAGTAAGTTTTTACAAGTGCAGTGACAAAATATAAAGTTTTGAAACAAACACAGCATTAGTCTTGATCAGCATGCAGAATTTCTCAGTTACCAAATCAAACCAAATGCTCAGTAATTTTGTTTTGTCAGAATGTTAATAGTTAAACAAATGAAGATAGAATAGTTCCTTATGGATTTCACTATTGTATTGAGAATTGTAACTATTCGTGCAAGAATACTGAAAAAAAAATTATTGATCTATTTGGATATTACATTTATCGTGTTGTTGTTCAGAGTAATTTCAAGCATATTTTTTTAAGAAAATTTAAAGATTTTATTAAATGAAAGCTTACTTTAAAATTTTATTATTCTTTATTATTTTCAGATTACTGCAGATTTCTTCATTTAATGGAAAAATGAATGCCTTGAACGAAGTAAATAAAGTGATAACCAATGTGTCATTTCATTCAACTCGACATAATCAAATAGATGAAGATGAATGGCTAACAGCAGACAAAATGGCGGTGTGACATTTTTAATAATCTCAATGTTTCTTTACAAAAGAATAAAATATCAAACATAAATATCAAAATGTAAAATATAAAATTAAACGTTCTGTAACAACTGGAAAACTTTTCGTCTGTTATAGACAACAATGATAGCTAATAGCAATTGCCAAACTAGTAAACTCTACATTGTGTCAAAGACTTGAAAAAGTGATGGTCTAAAAAAAAATGTTGATGCTGAAGTAGCATCATTACAATTTTTATTAGGACAAAAAAATATTTTAATACTTTTATATGATACAAATATATTTTAAATGTTTTCGGTTTTCGGTATTTGTTGTGCAGTATGGCATTAAATACATTATAAGTGTGAGTAATATCCTTAATTCAAATACAAGTATAAAAGTTGATTTTCCTTAAAAAAATACTAATTTTGCTACTGTAGATGCCTTTTTAAATTTCTCTTTCAAATTGTCTGTTTTCTGTCCAAAAGGAATGGATACAGCAAAATGGTGTTCTTGGAATAGTACTTAGAGATAGTCTTCATCAGCCACAGTATGTAGAGAAACTGGAAAAAATACTCAGATTTATGATAAAAGAGAAAGCCTTGACAATGGAAGATTTAGATCTACTGTGGGAAGCTCAGTCAGGAAAACATGATGCTATTGTGAAAAATGTGCATGATCTCCTTGCAAAATTGGCATGGGATTTTACACCTGAACAACTTGATCACCTTTTTGATTGTTTTCAGGTAAGCAGTTTAACAAAATGTTCTGTAAATGATTTTTAAAAAGATGTTTTTTATTTAGAATTATGTTTTTAAATTGTTCAGCTAATCTTCCTTGGTTAATGAAATTTTTATATGGAAACAATATAATTATTGAGTTATTTTTATAATTTTGAGAATATGAAAACATTTAAATAGTTCTTCTTTTTGTTTATAGGGAAGTTGGCATCATGCCACTAAGAAGCAACGAGAGAAGCTTTTAGAACTTATTCGTCGACTTGCAGAAGATGACAAAGAAGGGGTGATGGCTCATAAGGTATGTTTTTTTTAATGGTATCACATGCTTGAAATGAACTGATAGAAAATGAAACTAAACCATAAAGTAATCCTCTGACACATTAACATTGTCTTAGGGAGACAGTCATATTTCTGTGTTTTGCTTTACATCAAATACCATTCTCAGGGAAACTGCTGTCTTCACTTGGTTAGAGAATCAGGGTTTGAAACAGAAAATTATTTATTATGATAATGTAAATAATTATTTTAATTTCTTCAGGTGTTGACTCTCTTATGGAATCTTGCTCATAGTGATGATGTTCCAACAGAAATTATGGACCAGGCATTAACAGCACACATAAAAATTCTTGATTACAGTTGCTCCCAGGTATTAACATCTTTAGTTATTAGTATGAACACTAAATTGCAAAAATAAGCAGTATTAAAGGCTAAAAAATTATATTTCCCATGAATACAAAGTATGTGGCTTATCATTAAGATTATCATCGTTGGTTTATGCTGTGCTTTCTTCAGTCTCAGAAGAATTATTTTCTGGTTTAGGATCGTGATGCTCAAAAAATCCAGTGGATCAATAGGTTTGTGGAGGAGTTAAAAAATGACAAGTGGGTCCTGCCATCACTGAAACAAATCCGTGAAATATGTGCCCTTTTCACAGAGGTAAGTATTAATGATATATAGTATTAATATTAAGTTTGATGTGTAGTGGCACGGAAATTGTATTTATTCTAATTTCATTATCATAATAAAACACTTTTGGTTAAGTGACATTTTATTTTTTAATATGGAAAAAAATGCTAGCTCAGTTATCAAAAGTAAACATTTATATATAATAAGATTTTACAATCAAAACATAAAGATAATTTTTGTTTTATATTCTCCTCATTGAAAATGGCTTATATTTTCTGAAAGGAAGAGCATGTACCTATTGAGCCATATACCTTTTGTTTGTTAAGCAAGAAATGACCAAGGTAGTTTTATTAATGTTTTTAATGTGATATAAATACAATTTAAAATTTGTAATTATTTCAGGCTCCACAAAGCTTCCCCCACTCTCAACGAGCACCTAATATGTTCTACAGAAATAATGTTATTGGGGATCTGCAGTCTCAACATTCAATTGTAATGCTTGTCTCACAGAATCTTGCAGCCTACATAAACAAGGCCAGAATGTATGCAAAAGGTGAGATCCTTTTTCTTTTCTTGGTACACTGAAAATGATATTGATAAAAAAACAAATTCAGAATTTAATTTATTTTTTTCTTCAATTATCTTGAAACTGGAAAGCTTTTTTCAGATTAAAACAAAGAATTATTTTGCCTTTTATAATAACAGTAAAAATATCTATTTTTTTTTTATACATTGTGTAGGTATCAGCAGGCAAATTTTTTCTGACTTTAATTTCACATAATATGCAAAAAAAATAATGAAAGCTTTAGCAAAAATAATGAAAACAAAGAAAAAATTATGACTCTATCTCCAGCAGTTAAAAAGATATATGCAAATCAGTACAACAGGTATTTGGTTGTTTTTTAGCCCTATTTTGGCTAATTAGCAGAAAGGGCTACTTTGGCCAACTGTAGTTTGAAAAGTAATTGACAGACAAGGCTGAAAATCAACAAGAGTGATGGGACCAACTTGCTAAATGAGGTCAATTTTTTTCAGACCTGTATGTTTGTATGTGTGTTCACAATAACATGCTGAAAATGCCAAAATCTTCAAAATGACACATGGGAGAATGACTAAAAGTTCAAATAAACACTGTGGTTTCAGTTTTTGTCTTATCTGACAAATTCAACCTGTGTTGTGAACAATTTATCAAGATCTTTCAAATGACATACTTGTAGTCCGGTGGCGTGCATTGCAGTCCGTACAAAGTTTTTTTGCTGTTTCTATACCTCCGAGATGTGCTCTTTAAGAATCTGAATGATGCCACTCTGTCATCCTTGGGCAATCCGTACAATATGCAAATTAAGGCCGCCATTACTGAAAATCTTGTTTTCGTCAATATCTCAGTAACTATGCATGGGTATCAAAATCATTTTGGTGTCTATCCCCATGTTTTGAGGGGTAAAGAATCAGATTAAGCCATTTCAGTCAAGATCACACCAATATTTTCTGCAAAATATGCAAAAATCACCTTCAATGTATATCCGAGTCATTACAGAACATCCCCTTTACTTATGCTGATGCATGTTGGCATTACTGATTTGACTCAGTCCTCAAACAAGTCACTTTCAACAATACTGTCACAGTCATCAACCCGTCGGGTGTGCTCATTCCGCCAGTGTGCTTCTCCGTGACATCCACAAAACATTGTGCATGGCAAGTGAGCTGTATAGCATCCACACATTGCTGTCAAACAGGGTGTATCCATAGCACAACCACACCTTATCATTTCCAGCACCTCTGAGGGAGCAACATTAATGTTTGGTTGCAATGTTACTGGGATCAAGCATCTAGTGCGTTCGTCACGTTTCCATCTAAACTCAACAGGATCTAATTCTGGAGGTTCTGAGTTGAGAGCTGATTTCCAAATGGCAGTCTGAATGTGCACCCGCTTTACGTTCTCTTTGAATGCCTCTTTAGAAGGTGGAAGTGACTTAAGCTCTGGAGCCTTTGTCAAATTTGTTCTACCCATCCTTCACGACCAGACTTCTCCACGGACCTCAGACATGTTTGATGTCGCCAAGCTTTTGACCCCGTAGCAGGCAGCCATGAATGTTGTCGCTTCTTCAGTGATGTCACCTATGTCCTCAGATAATACACCCAATTTGAGCAGTTCTACACCACTGTTAAGGACTTTGAAGACGGTGCTTTTTCCTTCTCCAAAGCACTGAGCCACAGTGTCACAGCCTGAGAGGGCATGGGCAGCTGGCAGTTATGAAAGCAAGTGTCCATGTTCACTTGCAGTTGCCCCAATGTCTATAGTAGTTCGTTCAGCACTTGGTCCTTCCATTGTAAGACGACAGGTCAGGTTCAGCTTTGCGTAGAAGTGCAGCAGGAGGATGAAAACATCTGTGTCCTCACATACGATGTTGATTCTTTGTACGCCACTTTCAGCTGCCTTAACCATCTGCTGTATGATTATTACATCCACTTCTTCATGGCAAGTCATGAGATCTTCCCTACGGAAGACAATGCCATCCTGAATTACAACTGGTACAGAGTCAGTAGAGGTAATGACCAGACTGTGTTCATTCGGCTCGTCCTGTGCTTTCTGGATCAAATTCTGACATATCAGATCTATGACCTGTACCTTATTCTCAGTTACTGTAAGGACAACATTCTGGGGTGGCAATGGAGTATGTAACTGCAGTTTGTGTCGTCGGCTCGCTCTGTCACCAGCTCGAGCTGCCCGCATTCCACTTTTAATGCTGAAGTTGAAGTAGCGATCAAAGATCAGGTTTGTGTGTCCTGGCTTGCCACCTTTTTCATCACATTCCTCGTGAAGCTGTTGACAAAATCTGCCACAGTTCCTTGATTAGGCCAGTTTATAACCTAAAGGATAGCACAGCCATCCAGTATTTCTACCTCTGATTTCTCAACCAACCACTGGGACACAGTCAGCTGCAGATTCTTCTTCAGCATTGATTTCATAGTTGCAATTCTCATTTTGCCTTCATTCATCATCAAACATTGAGGTAGACACGGGTGACAGTTCATGCACAAGGACAGTTTTGATATCAATGTTTTGAGATTGTTGCAACCCTAGTACCCGCGAGTAGATGAGATTCATGTCATACACATTATTGTTCCCAACCCTTACTGCCTTTCTCTTCACTGCCATGGTCACCACCAACTTGGATAAGGATGCATTAAATCTGCCAGGCCAGCTCTTTTCAAATGACACAAGTTGACCATTCCTGTTTAAGACAACACCGAGCGCAATCTGGAGGGTTGTGAATCTACCACTTATGGCATTAGTAACAATGTTTCCGATGAGAGTGGCTGGTAAGGTGTGGTCCAACTTTGTAGAAAGCTTTGATAGCAAGGATAACAAAGTCAAGGGCAATGTCCATATCAACTCTGGCATGATAGTTCTTGTCATCAACTAATGATTCCTTTACATCACGGACAATCTGGTAAGCAACCTTTTCCAGTCCAATCTCAATATCATCTTCATCACTGCTCGGCACTAGTCTCAACAAACTGGATGCTTTACTTCGAAACACGAGCAGACTAGCAACACCTGTGCCACTCAGCACAAGAAGATCCGAACCAAAGTATTCTAACAACCTGGAAACTGAGGTTCGGCGGCTAATGTCTCTTCCACCATTGGACTGGTATAGGTCGTATAATTCGATGGAATTCCACACTCGCGATGATTCTGCTCTCACTGCACTGACTGTCGTTTCAAAAGCCACATCCACCTCCTTTTGGCTACTACTAGATGCTGCTGAAGCTGACTTCACTGACCGAGGTGAACAAAACTTCTTGTAAGAGTCTGTGTGGTATCTACCATTTGCTGCATGCAGATCACTCACTGCCCCAGCCAAACGTGTCTCTACCTCGCGTCCCCAGTCATTGTGATGAGATCTACAGACATCTAGAAGGGTTTCCTTAAAAGTCTTTCTCCCCTCACCACGGTCCACTGTCCTACAAAGAACAAACCTGCGCCAACGCTATGGTGGCATTCCTCACCGCAGAAAAGGCAATGTTGCCTGAAGTTGAAGGTTGTCGATCCGGACCGACACAGACGTTTTCCTGCAGATGATACTTCAGAACCTTTTGATGCGCTCAGTTTATTCAAGTGTCTCTTGATGTGAGATTTGGATGTATATGTGGATACACAATCTCTATGACAAAGCACCTCTAAATCTTTGTCTGCCAACAGTCTAGTTTCAAGATCTTCATGGAGATTATCAAATGTTTGAAAAGTAATTGAATGATCTTTCATTTGATCCCATGAACATAGGTTTTATTTTCAGCCAGTTTTTGTCAAAATTGGTTTGAAGGCATGAAAAAGTACGTTTTTGGACACAACTTTTGATATAAGCAATTGCCAGCGACGACAAGCACACGGTTAGAAAGATTGAACTTTGACCCTCCTAGCTGTGCTAAAAATAATATTGAAGCCATTTTGGCGAAAAACAAGCCAGGCATATGTAGAGAGCCCCTATTTTAGGACTTTTTACTCCACACTGTTAATTGCTGACCACGGGTGCCGAAGTGCCTGTACCCCCATCGCATTCAACACTCTTGTACAAAGAACTGATTCAACATACAACAAAAACAATACCACCATTTAAAAGAGCACATAAAGATCTTTAGTTAGATGTATTTTTTTTTAATGGTAGGTTTTATAGAAGGGATTTGTGAGTGGAGGAAAATGGATAAAATCTGAACTTTTAACGGCTTCGACCAATTATATCGGCTAGGCTGCCAGTACCTACATGTATTTGTTTTTTATGGTAGGATTTATAGAAGGGATTTGGGAGTGGAGGAAAATGGACAAAATCTTAACTTTTAACAGCTTCGACAAATTATGTCGGCTAGGCTGCTGGTACCTACATTGTGGAATTATTTAATCATGTAACAAAATTTACAAAAACCCTGATATTTGGTGACTTTATGTAACAAAACTTAACAGATTTAATTTGATATTGACTTATTATAAAACAAATTTAAATATATATAGCAGACTAATAGATTTATCTATTTGTATTTATTTTAGAACATCCTGATGAAGAACCGGCACACATAATGGCTGATGGCCGTTTTAATCACATTATGCAAGTGCAAGAGAGGCTCAGATTTCTAAGGTTTGTTTCTCTTGAAACATATTTTTTTTACCAATATTCATTTATCACAAAGATGTATATTTTATCAGTAGTTTTATTTTAAATAATTCAGTAAGCAAAGAAATTGATAGGTTATATTTTTACTTTGACCAAATCCTTCATTATTTACAGAAATGACAGTTGATTGATTACTAATCTTAACAGACTGCAAAGTATTTTCTGAGAAAAGATGTTTTAATAACTTTGAAACAAATTTGGATAATTTGTAGGAAAAAATAAATAGGAAAATTACATCAAGATCCACAAGTATAATGCTGTTCATTTTATTCACTTTTATTTATTTTTATTTTTGTTACTATTATTATTATATATTTTTTTATATTGTACTCAGATTTCTTCTCAAAGATGGTCAGCTATGGCTCTGTGAACCACAAGCAAGACAGGTGACAAAATTAAATATTTATAGATTTCTAAGAACTGTATTGTGATTTCAAAAACCCATCTCGGTTCATTATTGTTGTAAACGGATCAAAAATGAACACCATAAATGATTTGATAACGTAAAATTTTATAATTATTTTTTGTTTTACAAATTAATCCTTCTTTTTAATTTGCAGATCTGGCACTGTCTTGCAGAAACAGCTATCTACATTACAGACAGAGAAGCCTGTTTTAAATGGTTTGCAAAGGTGAATAGTAACAATTCAAATAAAATTTAGATGAAATGAAGAAAATAGTTATTCCACAAACATTTGTATTTTATACATACTAATTATTATTTATTTATGCAATTAGTTCAGATTAATTTTATTTTTAATCATTCTATTTTCAAATGCAACACATACGTGATTTGGTTTGACGCACAGTTTAAGTTTTAATTTCAGCTAATGGGTGAAGAACCAGATCTTGATCCAGATATAACAAGAGACTTCTTTGAGCGAAACATTTTACAGCTTGATCCATCTTTACTTACAGAAAATGGCATGAAGTATGTAATAATTATAATAGACTTTTTTGAAATGCAATATGAAGGTTAAGAATATAATCATTAAATAACAAGGCTAAAATATTTTCATAGATGGTTATTTTTTATAGTAATAAATAGTGGTGTTTTTTCTCTGCAGGGATTTTGTTCATTATGTCTTTTTTAATCCAATATATTTCTGATTTTTCTTAATGATGAAAGATGACATTTTTTATTTATTTTTCTATTTATACTTCTATTCTCAGTAAATATTATTTTATTATAGAAATTAAGTGTTTAAAAGTTTTTATAGCATGAAGAACAGTTAAAATTCTTGATTCACCAAAAATATAGAGACATAAAGTACATTCATTAATATAAAACTGATTCTTTATAATTACAAACAGTGTTTCATTAACCTAAAATTTATCTTGCTTCAGCTGTTTTGAAAGATTTTTCAAGCAGGTCAACTTAAAAGAAAGTAAACTGATAACTAAACGACGTGGTGGTTACATGATGGATGACCTTGAACTTATTGGTCTTGATTATATGTGGCGAGTAAGTGAAACCCTTCAAAATCATTGATATCAGTTTTACTGTATAATCTTTTAAACATAATTTTGGCCATATTAAAATGTTTAAGTGGCTGTTACATATGTTACAATAAAGTTTTCCAGTTTCTGATTTTTAAATTGTAAGATAATAACAATAGAAATATATAAATTGTTTACATGATGTAGACAAATAGATGCAGAATGAAAATGAATTCATCTAACCGCATGTCAGATTGTGTGGCAGTCCCAATTATGTTTTATTTTTGTTTCAACTAGAGAAAAAGCTTTTAAAAAAATGTGTTTTACAAAATTAAATTAAAAATTTAGAACTCACTGTTTCCATCATGTGTTTCCAGGTAGTATTATGGAGCCCTGATGAAGTTGCAGAAAAAGCCATAACTTTACTGAAGGACATTTTCACCAACCTTGGTCCTCGACTGCAACAAAATCAAGTAGAAATTCATGAAGATTTTATTCAGTCATGCATAGACAGACTAAAAGCTCCATTTGACACTGTAACTGTGTTAGAAAAGGATCGTGATAGCAATAATAGAGTGATGCAAGAATCAATTCGCATGGTTCGGATATTAACAGTGCTTCGCGAATATATTGCTGAATGTGATGAAGCCTATGGTGAAGAAAGAACAATTTTACCATTGAGCAGGTGAAGTATTTGATAGAGAAAAAGATCTTCAGTTAAATACTGTTAGATGCTGAAACCTGAAGATATTTTTATTACTGGCAGCAAAAAATCTTTTTATGAAATAATTTAGTTCTGTTACTGATTAGTCTTGGATATCTGTTGCATTTTGTAGTAAAATTAATTTACTGGTTATCAAATACTGCAGTAAATAAGCATGTGTTCTTTCGCATTCTGTTGTTACATTATAATCGTTATTTAGGTACCAGCGGCATAATTTTTTATAACTTTAATTTTATATAATATGAAATAAAATAAGTATAAAATAAAAGCTGCAGAAAGAACAAACCAAACATACAATAAATTATGACTGTCTCTATTGGTTTAAAAGATACGTGGAAGTCACTTCCATAGGTAATGGGCAAATTGAAGAAAGAGCTACTTTGGCCAATTGTAGTTTGAATAATAAATGATATAAAAGACTTTCAGTTAACAAGCTACTGGGACCATGTGGTTAAATGAGCTTAATTTTTTGCAGAGTCGTAAGTACCTGTATGTTCACAATAACATGTTGAACATGCCATATTTGTCAATATGAAAGGTGGCAGAATGTCCCTAAAATGACTAAAACCTGCAAACAGTCTCTGTCGTTTCAGTTTTTGCCTCATTTGAAAAATTCCACTGGTGTTGTGAACAATTTGTCATGATCTTTCAAATCACATACTAGAGTCTAACATTTTCAGTAAAAAAAATGATTTTCCTCCAAGCCCATACAAAAATTAGTTTCAGCAAGAATTAATTAGAATTTAACATTTATTTGTTGTTGTTTATAGTTTGAAGAGCAGCAGATCTACCTTTGTTGCTGTCACTGAAAGAATTTAAAAAAAAAAATTTAATTTTTTTTTTAATTTGATTATTTTTGTTTTATTATTCTCTTTTTTCTTCTTTTTTTGTAATTTAACATATGTTTGAACCTCAGATGCATTTTAGATAGATAGATAGATAGATAGATATAATATACAATACATACACATTTTATGTTCAACTATAATCCTTTGCAGTATGTAAATTCAGCTAATCCTTGGAGTCTACTATCATCTACCTATCATCTAACCACTGTTGATATTTTCTCTGATGGAGCTAATCAAAACTCGAAGCAAAAATACTCTGTTTTAAAACTGATCAATTTATTATTTTATCATATTAAAAACTGGATTAGTTTTTTGTTCAGCATTCTGTCAATACCTCTGGTTCTTGGAATCACAGAATACCTTGTACTGTGGTGTAGTATAGTTTATGTTTACTATTTGTAATTTCCAATTATTGCAAACAATTGCCTGTCTTAGAATGGAAGAGATAATAATTGGCAAAACACAATTTTAATGTATTCATATTATAAACAGTAAAAGTCGGAACAATCTACAATTTATTAAAAATATAAATATATAAATATAATCATTTTAAACAGCACCTGTGGTTTCTTCTTGTACATAAAATAACAGGCAGTTTGGCCCAGTAGGAAATCAGAATATATGGCAGTTTTGCTATGCACATACTATTCATATTATACATACACTAAAAATCAGAACATTGAAGAAAAACATGCCAGCTAAAAATTATTAAAAATATAAAAATAAATAACTATAATCATTTTAAACAGTGCCAATCCTTTCTACTTGCATATATAATCTATGGTAGTTTGACCCAGTAAGAAACAGAATTTACGTTGATTTCACTACGCATGTGTTAACGTTCAAATGCAGAGCTGTTCTACATCAAAGATGTCAACGTTGCACATTTTTGTAAGCTAATTGATTATTAGGTTGTAGGGTTCCTTACAGCCAATTTTTGAAAAATTTGGTTTGAAGGCAAGCAAAAATACATTTTTGAACACAACATTTGGTATAAGCTCCTGCCAATGACAACACAAGCATTGTTAGAAAGATCGAACTCAGCCAGGAAGGCTATAGTAAAAATAACACTGATGCGACTTTTGCATAGTTAAGCCAGGCATTTGTAGAGAGTCACTGGCCAACTATGGGTGGCAGAGATTGTTTACCCCCACCACATTTGAAACACTCGTACAAAGGACTCATCTAACACACGACAGAAAAGACTATCATTTAAAAAATAATAATTGTCTTTATTTCCATAAATTTGTTTTTTTTAATATTAGTTTTATAGAAGGAATTTGGGAGTGGAGGAAAATGGACAAAATTTCACTTTTAATAGCTTTGTTCAATTATGTTAGTAGGCTGCCAGTACCTTCATTATTAAACAACAATTTTCATTCAGTTTAATTTCTTAGAAATATATAAAATTGTAAACTGTCATGCAGAAAGTAACGGAAACAGAATGTATGATAGTACATGAGTATTTTGCAGCATAAATAATTGGATTTAGAGGTTTGTTTCTGTAGATTTGCAGTTAAAGGAGCATATGGTTTATTAATAGCTTTAAAAAATAAAATAACTGCATCATTTTCTCAAACTATAATATTAACTTAGGGATTGAAACCTTTTTTTTTTTTGTAATTTCTTTCATCACAATTAGATCTTTTCCTTTTCCAGAGCCTGTCGAGGGAAACTTGTTACATTAAAAGTGAGATTTCCTAACCAGGGGAGGCAAGTGGATGATCTTGAAATCTGGTCACATACAAATGATACTGTTGGTGCATTAAGGCGTCAGATTTTACAGAGAGTGAAAGCAAATGCAAACAATATTAAAGTGGACCTGTATGTAAATGGAGAACAGTTAGATTCTAGTGAAGATAAAAAACTTATTTCTCAGATACCATTGAGAGATAAGATGGTAAGTTTTGCTTATTAAACTTTTAAAATACTAGCAAATACAGTATTAATACGTATTGGTCTCATATGGACCTTACTCATGGTAATTTGATTATAATACTAATAATAATTACTCATCAGGAAAGAATACTAGGAGAATGCCTTAAACTTGTGGGGATGTTATTTGTTTTTATTTTTTAAATTGTTCCAGTTTGAAAGTATTATCTTTAGAAGTAGGAAAGAAAAATCCTCTCTTTTGTTTTTACTTTTCTCTGAACTATAACAATTTAACCAAGAACTGATTTTATCCCAGACGATTACAGCAAAGCTTGTTCAAGTCGGCAGTAATATGCCATCAAGTCCAGACAGTAGTTCTGATAGCTCAGCTGGCTCTCCACACCATACAGAAGATGGACCAAATGTGGAAGCAGAAAACTGTTTGCCAGGAGTTGTAAGTGTTATTAATAAGATAACTATTTTCCTTAATCTGCCAAGAATTAAATTTATAATATTTGTAACTTCTTAAATTGTTTAATATGAAGAAGAAATCAAATAAAACTTGCATTATATTGACTGCATTTTTGTTATTTAAAAGAAATTAGTATCTGTATCAGTAAAATTAAATGGAATTTTAAAAGGAATGTATTTTTAAGTTCTTAATTTTTTTTGTTTTTTTTTCTTGGTACACTGGTTGATAAATAAATACTTCATTACCTACTGAAAAGACAATTTTACATATTATTTTCTCACAACACACTTTTTTCTTTTCTTTTTTCTTTTTTGTATGTGTGTAGCTTATGTCTCAGACTGCACAGTATGCACAGTTCCTGTTCCAGTTGTCAGATCTTGGATGTCAGCTTCAGGTGCCAAAATTACGTGACACTGCACGTGCCGTTCTCAAACTGATGCCTATGGGTAAGATTTTAGCATAACCATATTGTGGATCATTACAGTTTGACCTTAGTTGTTCACATTTAATCTTTCATATTGTTTATAATTGTAGTAAATTTATTCATACTGAATTACTTAAAAGAATGGTAGTAGGAATTTCTTTTTCTCTAAATTAATGTTCAAGGAGCTAGTAAATAAAAAGTTAATTTATAACTAATTTTTGATTTGACATATATGCATTAAAAGGGTCAGGCAATTCTTCAGAACAGAATATAAGTAAAAATTAAATGATAACAAATGTTATATAAAAAATTATTTTGAACAAAATAAATGGCAAATAATAAGAGATAAAAATAATGACAAAGAAATTATATTTTCTCAATAACAGATGTGCATACCATACAGAAATTTAGAAAAGTCTGTTTAGAACCTGTAAAAACAGAAGGAGTGTCACCAAATCTGGAAGCAATGTTCTTCAACACATCAGCAACACAAGTTTTATATAATGTTGAGGTACATTTTTAGGGTTTATTTAATTTAAAATTTATGAACATTCACAAATTTATAAAGTTTGTTGCTTTATGAATTAGTATTATTTTGGTAATTATTCATTGAAGTTGTGACAACACAGAGCATCAATGAGTAAAAGCTAAACAGTGTATTTAAACACTTGAACTTTTAACAAACCCTTTTTGTACTATTAACTGAATTTGAAATTTTATATTCTAGGTGGCATATTGTTTGTTAATGCCTGCTTCAGACCCATTGTCTGAAGAAGCTTTTGAATTCCAGGTAAGTAATTGTTTGTCAAATTTATAATTTTATTATTACAGAAAAATATAAACTTCTACACGTTTAATCAAGTAAAGCTGACAAAAACTTTATTTGTTGAAATGTAAAATAGTATATTTTTAGGTCATTAATTCTGAACAATTTAACATTCATATTTTTTGTTTGATTTTTGATTTTTTAGTTTAACTTTGTACGAAGTGGTGGTGTGCAGTTAGCCTTGAATATGTTAACAAAAAACAATTTCTTACCAAGTGCTGATTTGCCAACAAGAAGGTAATTACTTAAAAAAATTAAAGGATATTATTAATAATAAATTAGCAAACCAGTGACAGAAATGATCATTATCAATGATGGGACTTTTCCTACGTTGAAAATGTTTGTAGAAAAACAGAAAACAAATATCCTCAGTATTTGGTTTGTTAGCTATTTCTTTCTGATTCCCAAAAATAAATGAATAAAAATAAGTAAAAACTTTTTGTCACTCTTCCTTCTATTTATTTATTTTCTAATTTTTTATTCTTTCATTCATTCTTTCATCCTTTTCTTCCATTAATTTTTTTTTTTTTAATCATGTTTACTCGGACTAATCTTGTTTTCTTTGTGAAACAGGACAGCTTATCTGACAGTTTTGAAGATTTGTAAGCTAATGATGACAACTGTTGGTCATGCTAAAGTGCAAGTGGTTGTAGATGCATGTCATTCTGAGTCTCAAGTACATCAGGTCTCTGTTGTTGAACACAACCAGGCAGCAGCACTTCAGCAGGCTCTCATACATATACCTAGTCCAGACTCCGAGTTTACTACCCGTAGTGTGGCACTCAGACTGGGACAGCACCTAGGTGATAAGGTGAGATTTCCATGTTTGAGGCATCAATTTTGAATTTAATTTCCTCTATATTGACTTTAACTAAAAATATGGCACTCTCATCATTTTCTTGAAATGAATTATCAAACCCGTTAAAAATAATTTGAAGCAGGTAATTATTTAAACTTTTTTATGTTTTATAGGCAACAGGAGTGCTTCCTGATTTATCAACAGTGAAAGCAATCCAAAAAATAGCATGGGCTGCAAGCAGTTGCTCACTGCATTTAGTACATGCATCAAATGAAGAAATACACAGAGCTCATGAAAAGGTGAGAGCACAGCGTATAATACAATAAAAGGTGTCTGTTGATGTTACAGCAATTAAGCTATAATTCACTGTTTATATGAAGTGTTAAGACCTCAGTGTAAATTAATATTGATAGGACTGCATTCAGTATATATAGCTTTACTAACGTGAAACGTGAAGAGATATTTATGTTTAAAAAGTTTTTTTTTTTTTTTTTAATAAGGTGGGGGTGTTTTAGTTTGTTAAATCACTAATATTTAAAATAACATTTGTCTATTGCAGCCCAAAGAAGGCATTCATACTGACATGGAAGATATCAGTGTTGCCAGGGAGGCCATGGAGGTTCTAACGGTATGTCTTGCTTTGTACCCCTCTGCATTAGAAGCTCTTCACAAGGACAAAGCTTGGCAGTGTTTCATCATAGATCTGCTACTACTTTGTAAAAGCAGGTAAAAAAAACCTTTGTCAGTTAATGTACACATGGAGAATGTATTTCTAATACCATTTTATACCACAGACAAAACTGCTACAAATGCAGTTCTATTTTAAGATGTTATTTTTTTTAATCTTATAAATTCTGATTATCACCTAGGACAGTGATTCCCAACCTTTTCATCAATGCAGAGCCCTATAACATTTTTTAATATCCTGCGGTGCCCCCCCCCCCCACATATTTATTTTATTTTACCAGCTAAAACAAAAAAAGACAAAACTAAAGCAACAGAAGTCCAAAAACATATATTAACATTATAACATAACTTCTTACCGTTAGTCAGTTAGTGTGAGACTTGGGCTTATTGTCCCTTGCACAGTTCTTCAATTCCAGGTCGTATTTTTGACAAACATACTCAAAGCTCTTCCTCGACCAACAGCAGACGATTTCTTGATTTGCTTTTAATGTTTGTGAGACAGGAAAAGACTTGTTCACAGAGGTACGAAGTTGAGAATTGTAATAAAATACTCAATACTTTTGCTGCAACCAAAGGAAATTCTGCTTTTATTGAAAGCCAGAACATATCAAGTGACACTTCGTTAAATTTCAGTTTCAAGCTTCAGTGAGACTGCAATTCTGTTAGTTCTTCTTCTTCTTACAGACGGAACATATTAAGTGAATTCAATGATAATTCATTAAAAGGATTTCTAATCCAGTCATACAGTTCTACTGACAAAGAAGGAAAGTAGTTGTCAAGCCTATTTGACAATATTTCCAAATGCGCACCAATTACTGCTACGACCTCCATATCAGCTGTGGCACCACGAAGTTCATATAGCAGGGGAAACATTTCAACATTTCCCCTTGAAATGTATTTTTTCCAAACTTTGAGTTTGTTCTGGAATGTAATAATTTTGTCTGTTGAAGTAAGGATGTTTTCATGTGGGCCCTGCATGCTTGTGTTCAGCGAGTTCAAATGCCGAAAAATATCTGCTAAGTAGGCTAATTTCTGTACCCACTTTGCATCTTCAAGGCAATCAGTGAAATGTACTTTTTTATTATTTTTGAAGAAGGTCAGGAGTTCCTCTCGCATTTCTTATACCCTTGTTAGGATCTTTCCTCTTGATAACCATCTTACCTCAGAATGTAGAAGGAGAGTCACGTGGTCCTTGTGTATATTTTCACAGAGCTTTGCAAAAATGCGGGTCTTAAGAGGGTGCTGCTTTACAAAATTAATCATGTTAACAGTTACATCTAGAACTTCTTTTAAATCCTCCCCAATAGTTTGCGAACACAGAACTTTCCGGTGGATGAAACAGTGAGTCGTTATCACAGCAGGGTTTTTTTCTTTGACGAGTGTCACAAATCCTTTTATCGATCCAATCATTGCGGGAGCACCATCAGTGCAGATACCAACACACTGCATCCATGGCAAACCACAGGTTTCCAAGTAAGAGGACACCAGATTGAATATGTCTTGACCTTTAATTGTTTCTGGCAGCTCTTTGCAAAAGATAAAATTTTCCACAATTTTACCTTCGTTTTCAAATCGAACGAACGCTAATAACTGGGCCTTAACAGTTATGTCTGTTGACTCATCTACTTGGAGAGCGAAGTTTGTACATTTTAGTATTTCAGATAAACCATTTTCAATGTTGTGGGACAAGTCAGTGATACACCTACTAACAGTATTGTCAGAAAGAGGAACTTTTGAGAATTCATCTGCAGCTTCTTGACCCAGCATGATTTTTGCCATTATTTTACAGGCAGGCAATATCAAGCTTTCAGCAATAGTGTGGCTTTTCATTTGTTTGGCAACTAACTCGGCTATCATATAGCTTGCTTCTTGGGCTTTGTTACTAACAGTAACCTTCTTTTCAGACATCGTATGGGCTTTACCATTGGATTTAAGAAGTCTTTGAAAGTAATCAATATCTTTATTTAACAACTGACTGATTAGCTGTGAAATGGCCCTGTAACTTGGCCGGAAACATAGCTGCGTTAACAAGTGTTTTCCCACAAACAATGCACAATGGAAGTTGACAGTTTTGTTCTCCAGTCCATGTGAACCCAAAGGCCAAATATGTCTATTGTAACGGCGATTTTTTTTAGTCTCACCCACTTTAGCTACCTTACTTGTACTTTGCTCTGCTAAGTGTTGCTCATCTTCACTATCTTCTTCTTCACTTGCACGTCTTCTTTTCAAATACTTCATCATCTTTCACGCGTTAAAATTTGTTTTCAAATATTGGCAGTTAGGAGGGAAGACAAAACACAACACGCACCCACTCTGCTCTATTTGCAACTAACTTATGTGCTTCTAACAACCACGTGCATCTCAATGCAAGGGGTTGGCAGTACGTCATCAGTCACAAATATTTTTGCTTCTGCGCAATACAAATGATTTACCTGAAAAGTAAAATAAACTTGTTTTTTTTATATTAGAAACTATTTACACTTTAACTAATTAAATAGTTATTTATTTATACAAATTACTATTTAAATTAGGCATGATATCCATATTATCCATGTGCATTGTACATAGTAATCATTGTAATGTTATTGTAGGTGTATTCGTTTGTTCTGTCTATTTCATTCTGTCCATCTAACTGCCCCCAGTTTCTCCTTTTTTATTTATTAGTTATGTCATCTCTCGTGGAGCCCTTGATGATGCACCGCGGAGCACAAGGGCTCCGAGGAGCCCCATTTGGGAAACACTGACCTAGGACATATCATATTTATTGTGTTTGTATGTTGTATTTTTTAATCTGAATAATTTTATTATATTTCTTTCCAGTCGAAATATACGAATATGTGCATCTGAGCAGTTTGTTTTAATGGCCACCCGATGCAGTACAAGTCCACGACCTCTTGTTTTCTTTATTACTCTTCTTTTCACTGTCCTTTCTGTAAGTATTTAAATTTTGTTTAGTGTTTTTCAAAATTTATTTTCAATTTCAGTGAAAACAGTATCTAGTCTTACATCTTGTTGTAAATATTTATATCATCAAAACTGAGAAGGAACAAAATCTATTCATGTAAACAGGAATAATATTTTTTTCAGACTGAGAAAATAAAGACACAAACACATCCAAAATAGTTTATAATTCTTTGGGGTTTTTTCACATTTTCAGTCCACTGCAAAAGAAAATGCCAAGCAGTCACATGACTATTTTCAGCTTCTCTGTAGGTAAGCAGCATAGAATATTACTCTTTTTAAAAATAGTAATTTATGTGGAGAAATCAAGATTAATTTGATTTTTTTCTCCCAAAATTAAATTTTAATACAGTAGGCAAATTTTTTCTGAATTTAATTTCATATAATTGCAGGTATTAATTAGGGGCAATAAAATGGATGTAATCAAGAGTCTAGAGGCAGTTAAAGACACAGGTGTTAGAATTCTGTCATTTGAAACCGACGTAAAAGAATTTTCTTAGTTTATCATCTGACCATTGTTGAAATTTTCTCCATTAGAGCTTATCAACAAGCAAAAATTATCTGTTTTAAAACTGATTTTTTATATTATAAAAAAGTGATTCATTTCTTATTCAACATTCCATCATTACCTCTGAATACATTGTTCTATTATGTAGTATAGTTTGTTATGTTTACAATTCTTAATTCACTGTTTATTGGAAGAATTTTGAAATAAAAAAAATCGACTATTTTAGAAATGAACATAGTAATTGGCAAAACAATGTTAATTCTTTTATTTCAGAATGTATTCATATTATATTCAGTAAAAGTCATAACATATAATAAAACATGCATCATACAAGTTATTAAAAATATAATCAACATAGAAATATAATCATTTCAAATAACGCCAATTCTTTTGGGTTGCACGTAAAATCTACAGCAATTAAGCTAGGTAGGAAACAATTCACGGCGATTTCACTATACACATGCTATAATGTATACACTAAAAGTAGGAACATACAGCCAACAAGTTATTAAAAATATAAACAACATAGAAATATAATCATTTTAAACAGTGCCAGGCCTTTCTAGTTTACAGCAATTTTGGTCTGTAGAAAACGTAACTTAATGGCGATTTCAATGTGGAACTTCTTTTCACCAAAGAAGGCACACCATAGTGTTGCACATTGTTTGAAAAGTAATTGAATGAGCTTTCATTTGATCCCATGAACACAGGTTTTATTTTCAGCCAGTTTTTTTCAAAACAGGTTTGAAGGCATGAAAAAGTGCGTTTTTGGACACAACTTCTGATATAAGCAATTGCCAGCGACGAGAGTCACACAGTTAGAAAGATTGAACATTGACCCTCCTAGCTGTGCTAAAAATAACATTGCAGCTATTTTGGCAAAAACAAGCCAGGTGTTTGTAGAGCGACCCTATTTTAGGACTTTTTACTCCACGCTGTTAATTGCTGACCACAGGCACAAAAGTGTGTTTACCCCCATCACCTTTAACACTCTCATACAAAGAAATGATTTAACATACAACAAAAACAACACAACCATTTAAAAGAGCACATAATGATCTTTATTTCCTTATATTTGTTTTTTATGGTAGGTTTTATAGAAGGGATTTGGCAGTGGAGGAAAATGAGTGAAATCTGAACTTTTAACAGCTTCAACCAATTATATCGGCTAGGCTGCTGGTACCTAAATTACAGTATATCTTTTGAGGGTGGAATACTAATTAAATCAGTGTCATAATATATTTTTGGAAGCTAAGCATGCTTTTATGTTCATCATTCATACTTGCGTATTTGGCAATGGTATATATTTTTTTGTATCATTTGGTGACACTAATTATTATTTTTTTTAATTTTAGATTATTGAGTTTTGCTTGTGCAAATGAAACTAGTCTTTCAACTGCAGATGTTCTGCTCAACAATGAAATAACATGGTTAAAGAAAGTAAGGGTAAGAGTTTTGTAATGTGGTGATGTGTAGAATGTCTTCATGGAACTGAATTTGGTGGAATGAATTTGGCTATCAGAATGATTATGTTAGCAATAAAAAATCTATTATAAAACAAAATTTAAAAAGTTTAGGTATATATTTTGAGTTACCATTTTTGCACAGATTGTTCAAAAACTTAATTTTCTTTTTTCACAAATATACCATATTTAATAAGGTATTTATATATAGGAACATGTATTAACTTGTGGTGAACCTGGAACTGAAGATGCACTTCTGGAGGGTCATTTGGGTATCACACGTGAACTGCTGTCGTTCCAGAGTGCTGAAAAAAAATACAACATTGGATCAGAGAAAGGAGGAGCAAATCTCATAAAAGTAAATACATTTCAACATACATACACCCATATATTTATCATGATAATTAAATAAGAAAATAGTCAACAAATGTTTTTTTTCAGTCTGATTACTGAACATTAAAATATTTCATAATTTCACATAATGTTTTTACATTGATAAATTAGATCTTTTGATGGTAGTATTTTCTAGCATATAAAGACATTAATTTTAGATATTGCTAACCATAGTAAATAATAAGAAAAATATAATTATTTTTCTTTTCAATTTATTAGCAACAAACGGGAAAATTTTCTATTCCTTATCTTTTATTTTACATTTTTAATTCTAGGAATTAGTGGAAGATTTTATATTTCCTGCATCAAAGATAGTTTTGCAGTGTCGGAAGCAAAATGGTGATTTTCCTGCTGAGCAGGCCTTCCCTGTCTGTTCTACATCAATGACTGTGATAGCAGCTTTTGATCTCTTGGTGGCTTTTTGTACTGGCTGTGTTCAGAATCTTCAGTTCCTTGCCAATATGTTGATAGAGATGTATTACACAAGTAAGACAATGCTTTTTTAAATAACATATTTAAATACTTTGTCATTTTGTGGCTGTTTGGATTATAATAGTAACTAGATAACACGGAGAATTTTTTGTTTTTTTGATTTTCTTCTAAAAATTGTCATATCCATTTTATAATAGGGTTATTTTTATTATCCTTTGAATCTTTTCAGCTTTTTAAAACAAAAAATGTTTTAATAATGATTATTTTTAATTAAAAAGGACTGACAGAGTGAAAGACTGAACATTGTTATATATGTATATATATATAACACACACACATTCACTTATACAGGGTTTTCTGATTATTTTCATGCAAATTCAGATCTAAGAAATAACCTACACACCAAGATTAAAAATGAAAATTTGGTTCTAGTTTGATGTCAGTAAAAATCATTTAATTCTAATTATATTGTTCATTCTGCAGATGAAACACCACTCACTGAGTGGGAGTATGTGCCTCCTGTTGGTCCAAGACCTAGTAAAGGTTTTGTTGGTTTGAAGAATGCAGGAGCTACATGTTACATGAATTCTGTCATTCAGCAGGTATTTTATATAATTAATAACAAAATACTTTAATTTGTATAAATAATACATTGCATTGTAGACTGCTCAGATGACATTTAATTTAATAAATCAAACTGGAAAATTAATATTGTACCTCTAGTCTAGCAGTTTATTATGCCTGTACAGTCATTTCCTTTTTAATCTAAGTAACACAAATTAACATATTTTATAAATTGCTTAGGGATATGATACATGAGAAATTGAAACTTCCCTTAATAGTAACAAAATTTATTTCGACTTTATCCTTGCTTTCCAAGTGTCAGCTGAATGAATATTAGATTTTTCCTCCTAATAATGAACTTATGTTTTCAGTTATTTATGATCGAGCCAATTAGAAATGGCATTCTTGGAGTAAATGGTGCAGCAGATGATATTGATGAAGATTTTCTGAATGATGAAAAAACTGAAAATGAAGTAAGAATGTTTAAATATGTTTTAAAATATATATTTTATTTTTTTATATAATTAACATTTCTTAATTTGTTTGTAATCAGAAATTACTCTTGATTATTCTCATATTCTGTAAATAGCTTTAAAAATGAATCATCTTATTATTTTACATAGAAGAAATGAAAATAATACATGAAAAAAGTATCTGTGATAATGATTTTTTTGTTTGTTTTACATTTTAAAAGTTATAGAATTGTTAAAATACTTTTGATGACAGACAAACATAGATATGGGTGAATTTGAAAAGAAAGATGAAGACAAGTCAAACAAAACAGAAGAAAGAAAAGATTACAACATGGGTGTACTAAAACAGATCCAAGTTATATTTGGTCATCTTGCAGCCAGCAAACTGCAGTATCATGTGCCCAGAGGCTTCTGGAAACATTTCAAGTAAGCATTTTCTTATGATATTTAATTTTTTTGTTACTAGAACTGTCAATTTAAACTTAATCAGAGGCTAGATTGTCACCATTTAAATATTCCTTAATCATATTTACCCATAGCTGAATCCTGTTATTGATCTAAATATTAAACTAATTACATTCATAATGTTCAACCTCAATTTTTTCAGTGTGTATGTATTTCAGATTATGGGGTGAGCCTGTGAATCTTCGGGAACAACATGATGCTCTAGAATTTTTCAACAGTTTAGTTGATAGTCTTGATGAAGCCTTAAAGACACTCAGCCAGCCATGTGTTCTGTCCAAAGTGTTAGGAGGATCTTTTGCAGATCAGAAAATATGTAAAGATTGCCCTCATAGGTTAGTAAATTAGATTTCATTAAAATTAAATACGGTAATCCTGTAATTGTAATATCCTCTATAATTGTATTAAAAATATATTAATTATTAATTTAAAAATTACTGTCTTTTTTTAAATTCAGTATGCTTATTGAACTGGATATTGTTTAGCTAACATGTCAAACAATCATATTTTTGCATTTTCACTTTAGATTTGATTTTCATATCATGACATGTAATTAAAAAAAAAAAATATCCTTTTTGAAAAGGTATCAGAGGGAAGAAGCATTTACAACACTGAACGTTGATATAAGAAACCACCAGAATTTGTTTGAGTCACTGGAGCAGTATGTCAAGGGAGATTTGCTGGAAGGGGCTAATGCATATCACTGTGAAAAATGCAACAAAAAGGTATATAAAATCCAAATTCAAAGAAAGAATTTGGTGTGCTCTTAATCAAAAAAAAAGTAGTGACCTTAAAACACCACCTATTCCCTACTAATGATGAAGTGGCAAGATAAAAAAAATATACATATAAACATTTGAAAAACAGCTTTTATAATTCAGTAAAGTTACAAAACACATAAATAACGAAGTAAACAAAGGAAACATTAGATTGGATTTTTAAAATTTCATTTCAGTCATTAACAAACGTATTTGATATGTAATAAATTGTGATATTAGTCACAACTGAAGATTGAAAAATTATGAATAAGAACTGTTCTAAAGATTTAGATAGCTATCATGGAATGTAATGCAGTTTTGTATGTGTTACATACAGTGAGATATGTTTTAGAATATTTCTTTTCAACCAGTTTGTCTGTACATTTCAGGTTGACACTGTAAAAAGGCTGCTAATAAAAAAGTTACCAAAGATTCTAGCCATTCAATTAAAAAGATTTGACTATGACTGGGAAAGGTTTGTTCTGATTAAACATCGTTTGTTTTAAATTATATTTATTTTAACCAAAATGCCAATGTCAATTTTAGGTGTGGTATGTTAAGAACTGGGGAAAAAAATTAATTTGTTCAGAATTAATAACTTGTCTATTTCAAAAAGGCTGCGTGTGAGTGGTGTCTGTATTTGGAATGTGATGACAATGTTTTAAGAATGTTTTGGAAATTGAAATTCATATTAACATCAATTTGTGTTTATTTTCTTTCCATTATAGGGAATGTGCAATCAAATTCAATGACTATTTTGAATTTCCAAGGAAATTTGACATGGAACCATATACTGTTCAAGGAGTAGCAAAAGTTGAAGGTAAAAAAAAATGTACTACTTTTTAGAAAAACAAATTAAAAAAGTATATATTTTTCTGAATAAATTATATTAAAGAACAATAGACAAAGATAATCAGATGTTACATAATGAGTTGTATGGTTTTGTTTAAGGAGAGGTTATTGATGATGAAGAAGAAAAGCCTCAGAGCACAAAGTATAGACTGATAGGAGTTGTAGTCCATAGTGGACAAGCCAGTGGAGGTCACTACTACTCTTATATCTACTACAAGTAAGCGCAGAAGTTAATTTCATTTTCTCAAAGTTTAATTAGGTTTTTTATAACAACTTAATATTTTATTCTGAGGATATTTTTTCTTATACATTTAGAGAATTGTCCATTTTCAGTTTATGTAAGTACATTTATGATTGGTACAGTTGTTACTTCAAATATGCTGTACTTGCAGTATTTTGTGATAAAATATTGGACATTACATCTTAATCTTAGAAATCTTTTTAAAATAAATTCAGCAATCATATGTCAACATATATATGTTAATATCGATAATATATTACATTAATATTTCAGAGGGACAACTGATCCACATCCCAAGTGGTACAAGTTTGATGATGGTGATGTTTCTGAGTGTAAAATGGATGACGATGAGGTTAGGCATTTATGAATTTTGAAGTAATCAGAGAAGTAATCATTAAGTTCTGATCAACATTTTTGACATCTTTAAATCTATTAAAACATAGTCATTTTAAACTGTATTCTATTTTTAAATGCCAGTTATTTCTTGTAGGAAATGAAAAATCAGTGTTTTGGAGGAGAATATCTTGGAGAGGTTTATGACCACATGTTGAAAAGGTAGGAGTCTCTTTATTATTTATGCTTTAAAGAATGATAATGAATTAGGGATTGTTTGTTAATACATCTGTTGATACAAGTTATTTTTAGGTACCAGCAGACCACAGCACTTATCATGGAAATTATTTAAAGCATGGTCAAGTACTTAAATAGGTCAACTTTAACCCAAATTATCTCTATTTTACAATCAAGTAATAATTTTTTTACTTGACATAAAACATCTTTCAGTACCCAGTCTATACATACATTATACATGATGAATTGATTTTTGGGGAAGTATTGTAAAATAGCAACATAAAACACACGTAATGGCCATTGTTTTAATCTGTCCAAGTGAAACAGCCAGAGGTAATAAGTGGTTTTAACCAAATTGCTTGAACTAGGTTATGTCATTATCATATTAAGGATAAGATGACAAGCTTTTGATGTGTATCTAATTTGCTGTGAATATTCAAAATAATTATTTATTTATTTACATTTAAAAACGATTTAGATCAATAAATTGAGTATAAGTATACATATAAAGGGCTACTTTCGTTTGGTGTGTGAAACTATGCATATAAACCTATCCTCGCTTTGCGCTTTGCAAAAGAATCAGGGAACCCCATGGATACCTGGATGGAGACGAAGAAACATTTCCATCAAGATTTCAGTCTATGCTATGTAAGTATTTAAAATTAATGAAACAATCGTTGATAGAATTGTTTGTTAACATGTTGCAACATATGTGTCATTATTAATTATCTTTTAAATGATAATATTGATTATTGAATTGGAATAGGTGTATAAATATGGCCAGTTGATTTATTTGTTTTCAGGCCACCAGCAATGAGTTAATTGTTCAACTCTGTTAAATTGCGAACGTGAAATGGTCATTAGAACATAATGTGTATCAAACTAGTTTATTAGTTTTATTGCTAATTAAATTGTTGAAGTGGCATGGACCTATGGGTTTGGTACATTGGTCATGTGACCTTAATACAAGGTTACGATTTTTTGACATAAAAGCTGGTACTGATGGCAGTTAAAAAAAATAATTAAAATTAAAGCAGCTTATATTTTTGTTGTTCTTTTGGTGCATGTGTGAAAACAGAAATGTTATAAAATTAGTTGATCAGATGTTTTTTTTTTTTTAATAAATGATTTGTTTTTGTTTCAGTTGATGGTCAGTATCTTGTTTTGGAGAATATTTTACTGGAAAAAGGAGAAGGAAGACAAACAAGAATTCCTGTATGTGATTGCACCAAAGAATTATTTTGAAGTTTATAATCTTAAAGAATAACACTGGAGTCTCTTAGGAAGCTATCACAGAATTATTTGGAAAACGTTCTAGCAACACTATTGGGAAAGTTTGTAGAATCAGAAAATCTTGTTTAAAGGCTTTATCAACATTCACAGATTCTCACTAAGAATTTCTTGATTAGGCTGCAGTAGATGTAGGTTCTACAGGACCAGGACTTGACATCAGTTGTATCTATGATGCAGCCTTTTAGGAGACTTGCTGTGTTTATCAAATTAATTAGGTGTACGCAGATTTTGGTTTTCCAGGCAAGGAACTTGGTTTGATTTATTTTACAAAAAGACAAAGTAGACTTGATTATTTCATTGACCTGTCATCATAGAGTCTGGAAGGGTCACCTTTTTGGAAAAGTGAGGACTGAAAGATTTCCTTCATCTGCTGACATTGACACAGTCACAACAGACTGTTTTTTGTTCAGATTTTGATATAATGACAAAAATGGACAAACTTGGAGTGTTAACAGTTTTGAGAAATTGAAAATTTGTTTCTAATTTTAAACAGTACTGTACTTTTTAATGATCTGATGACCAAACAGTTAACAAAATCATTCTTTGTGTGTCAAAAGATAACTTATTTTTAATATTAAATAATCCTGTTCCTTGTAAATTTGTGTCATAATGACATTTACAACAAGCAGTTCCATCAAGTAACTCTTGTTTATAACAAATGTAAGACAGTACAATGTAGCATGCATTGTTAGTTATATTATAAATGAGAATTTTTTTTTTGCTAACTGCTCATCAGTTGGGTTGAGTTACAGCTTCGTCAGTGGATACACTGCTCAAAGTGTAACAATCTTGGATCACCCAAGATAGTTTTATGTTGGCACTTTCACCATGCAATGTTTTAGGAAGTTATCTTCAATGATTTTAAAGTGAGATCCATTTGAAAACTGCCAAAACATTCTGTTTTTAACATTTTACCAAATAATATTGTTAAATCAATGAATTTAATATACATAGTAGCATTTTGTAAGCTCTTTAACTATGCAGAGTTTCAGGAAGATACCTCCAACAGTTTTAGGGTAACATCCATTTGAAAACTGCATAAATAAAACATTTTGGTGCAGAAAGTTTCTGAATTAGATTTTTATCATTTAGTTATGTTCAAGTGCTGGTAGCTTCATAAATTACATTCCTTGAACAAAAGTAAGCTTGTAGTATAGAACCAGTTATATATATATATATATATACACACACACACACATAACACACTCGGGGCCAGAGAGTCTGGCACCCTAGGCAAGGTTAGATTCTGCCACCCCTGGAAAATATCAATTTCAAAATTTGTATGTTTAAAAAAAAAAACAGTTACAAGGGTAATTTAAAAAAAAAAAAAAAAAAAGTCTGCAATTTACAGTACTTGGACAATTTAATGGGATCAAAATGATGATATAAAATTTGCCAAGTTCCTAAGGCAGAAGCACCTTAAAGGCAGACACAGCAGCCAAAATTATTGGTTTGGCCCTTTGGTGTCACTCCACCCAAAAGGTGATTATTGTAGAAATGACATGTTTAAAGTCTTATCTTTCAATAAAAATATTCATTCATAGCAGAATTGCACCATAAATATTTTACAAATATTTAATTTCAACATCCTATGCGATCTCTCAAATCGAGATTCTTCTGTGACATTTAAATGTCCCACACAGGCCATTTCTTTCCTTGTTTATACCATTAAAATAAGGAGTTACTGCCCTAAATATGGTTTCTGCAGCAAAATGAAGATTTTGTATATATGTGATTCTATGGAAAAACTTGTGGCCTATAAAAACATGCAAACATAATTATGTCTTTAACATTTTATATATGCACGATTTTGACTGTCTCACATTGTTTGTTTCAGTCAGATGGTGTCTACCCAGTTATTTGTCCCTGTATGAAATAAACCAAGATAAAAACTGACCTGCAATAAAACTCAAATTTATTTATTTATTTTTCAAAACTGTTGTTGATTTGCAGAAATGTGCCCCCTGAAATCAGCACCCTAGGCAGTGCCTAGTTTGCCTGTACAGTTGCGCTGGCCTTGTATAGATAGGTAGATAGATAGATATATATAATGTTATGATTCTTCAGATGTCTAATTCTATTACTTTATGATTTATGATTATGCAAAAATGTTATTGTTGATTTTGGTGCATATTTTACTATTTTCACACAAACAATGAAAATAGTAATCAAACTAAGACATTCTTACATTAAACAGAGATTACTATGTACATCTTAAAGTAAGCTTTTTATGTCTTTACTTATCATTTTGTGATATTTATTCCTAAAAGGGCATGCTGATAATGTAAAACTGTTCTCGATGCCTGCAAAAGGATTAAAATGACCACATCTGAAAAACTAATAAACATATTTTACTATCTCTTTTTCTTCTGTGTTTATATTCTTCCATTTTATATGAATAATGTATTGTAAGGGTAAAAATTACTAATTTTAATTTTGCATGCTGGTACCTATTATTATCACTTGTGTTGTTATTTTTATTTACATAAGTTCACATAGCAAACAGCATTGTATTGAATTAATGTTAAAAATTGTATTGAATTAACACTGAAGTTAAAAAATACGTTTGACATTTTATTTTTTTATTTTTGTTTTTTGATAATTAAATTATTAAAATATATTATTCATATTGATCAAAGTTTGAAAGTCATAATATTTTATCATCTAGGTCTGCAGTACGACGTCAGAAAAGATGGTGGAATGCTTACATACTGTTTTATGAAAGAATAGATGAAATGAAAGAAGATATTGAAAGTGTAACAAAAGAAATGCAAAAAATATCAATATGTAAGTAATAATATAATTAGTGGGGTTTTTTTTCTCATTATCTTAAGACAGACAGATTTTTTTGTTTTTATGCTATGAATGTCATTTTACATGTTTCTAAAAATGAGTAGTAATTTATTATAAGAAACTTTTTTTTTGCTGCTTTCTGTTTATTTTTATCAAAAATATTATGTTTAAAGACATTATAAAGTTTTTTTAAAGTGGTTGGGTTACCTGTTCATCTGCTTTACACGGTTTTTGCAGCAAGTACTGTTCCACACGTAGCTATGCCAACAACAATAGATCGTCTAGTGAGGAAACAGAATATCCTCTTCATGCATGAGAAGAATCAGTATTGTATTGAATATTTCCAGTTCATGAAAAAACTCATTACTTGCAATCATGTCATTCTCACACATGCAATACAGGAAAAATTAGTAAGTATAAAACTTTTTGTTGACATAATAAATGTGATCTGGATTTGGAAAATTATGTTTTGCTCATTTGAAAAGATTAATTAAATATAGATAAATTTTATAAACGTGTTAGTTTTCAGAATGATGAGCATATAATTTAAAACTTGTTTTATTGTTTGGAGTTTGAATTTAATATTGTTTGTTAATCGGTTTTTTTCTTCTTTTTTTCTTTTTTCTCCTTTTTTCTTTTTTCTCTCTTTAAAATTAAGGTAATTTTTATTTTACAGATTAACTAAATGATTTTCTTGGTTACTTTCAGACAAATGAAGCAGAACAGATTGCAATGATCAGCATGGAGCTGGCATCAAGATTCCTTTTTACAGTGGGCTTTCATACAAAGAAAACCCTCAGGTACTTACTGGATCTCAAAATGTTAACTTTGGTTAAAATGGATGTATGAACGAAAAGTTTATGTTTACATTTTGTAAAATTGGTTCTTGATTAAGGGCTAAAACTGGATAACGTGATAAAAATGTGCTGTTTATTTTCAGGGGTTCAGCAAGTGACTGGTATGATGCTCTGCATATTCATCTGAGGTTTAGTAAAACAGTCCGAAGCTGGTTTGCACATAATGTCCTTTTTGCTCAACCTTCAAGATTTGCAGAATATCTTCTTGAATGTCCAAGCTCAGAGGTATGAATGTGATTTTACAATTACAATTTATTGATACTTACATAAATTAAAAAGTGTTTGATGTTAAAATAGCATTGAAGAAATACATTTATTAGAAAATAAATTTAGTTTTTGACAGACTGATCCTTAAAAAAAGCTTCTTTTTTTTTGGGGGAATAAATACTTTAGATATTTATGTTTCGTTGTTTTGTCTTTTTTTTTTAAATTTATTATTAGTTACATTTTTTTCTATTAAATTTTATAATTGTTTTTCTTGTCACATTTTTACATTAAAAAGGTGCTTTAATTTTTGTTTATTATATTATTATTATTATATGTGGCATTTTTAATCTTATTATGATCATTTATTGCAGGTTCGTAATGCATTTGCCAAGATAATTGTGATTTTATCACATTTTTCTCTACAAGATGGACCCTGCCCACCACCTCTTGTTCAAGGTCTGTATGGTAAGTATAATGCTGGACTAAATAGTATCATTCATTTATGTTTAGATATATATAATCAGAATGTTGTTAAATATGTTATCCAAGTCAGGAAATAAATATATATTTTTTTTTTTTTTTTTTTTTTTTTTGATAAATCCAGTGTTTTTCTATTTTAAAAAAGTTGTTTTCCATTTCATGTTTTTGTAAATTCCATTTCAGTTCCATTTCAGGAATAAATTATGTAATTAAAAACTAATATATAAAATAGACTAACACAATTTGTGCAAATCACAGGAGAAAATAATATTGTCTAGTCATGTAATTGTAATTAACTGAAGCAATCTTCAATGTCTCCATTTACATACAGTATTGGCAAGTCTTTTTGTGTTTTCCTCGCTTCAGAGTCACTCTTCTGTCATTAAGTAGATGTTTCTGTTGAGAAAAGCTGGTTTTATTATCAACATAAGTTAGGCTTCAAAATAGCATCAGTTACTGTGGCATGCCTTGCCAAAACTCAGAAATGGGCAAAGTGCTGTTAAGTTTGTCATGATATCCCATACATACATATATATATATATATATGAGCCATTCCTCAAGCAACTTAGGGGATAGATCCTGCAGAGACTTGGTATAGTATCTTGTGAGTGTCAGTACCTCAATGATCTGTTCAGCAGCCAATCCCTGTGATGCCTCAGCCTTGAAGAAGGTTTCATACAGATGAATTCTCGTTGCATGGTATTTGGCTGCTTCAAACCAAGAATTCCAGCAAGATTAGACAGGGGCAGGTGGTAGCTTCACATCATCAGCAGCAGCAATCAGTTCAGAGAGGTGTTTTATGAAGTAATTCTTTCTCCAGGATTTTTGTACAGCAATGATTTGATCATAGTGATTAAATCAGACGTGTGGGCTAAATTTCTGTTCCAAAATACCTCAGATTGACAATATGAGCAAGACACAGTAGATGCACAGAGTTGGGATAGATAGCTGACAAAACATCCCTGTATGCCTTCTTACAGTATATAGTGCTGTCACTGACTTTGCAAATTACATTATCAAAATCAATTTATAAGATAGGCACTGGTGAAATGACAGCTATGATTACAGGCTTTCATTTTTACAACACCGATCAAGTATGGCTTCCCAGTCACATTCAAGATGCTATGATCAAGCACATCAGTAGTTTCGTCAGCTGTGATATTGAGAGGACAGTCACAAAAACAGCCTTCAGTGCTGAGAAATGTATGTCAAACAGTCTTGAGGTGTAGATCCTGCCTGCTTACAATGTTTTTGCAAAAATGGCCTCATCTTCTCCATTTTCTCAATGTGTATATCTGCCACAGTGCACATTTTTACATAATGCAATACAAAATCATCTCTTATGTCCTTTGACTTTATCATGGAATTCAATGTGGTTTGCTTGTAGCAAATGCTCTGTGACTTACACTATAAGTATCTTTCTTTTAAAGGTTCAACATTTTTTTTTTGTCAACATGTTTTTTTTTACTTTCAAAAAAGCACATCTTCATCTTCATACATAGTCATCTTTGGCATTTACATTGGTGAGAGAGGCCATTCTTTTAAGGTTGGGCTTTTTGGCTGATCGGGCCACCATTGTGACAACTAATTTATAGACCATACGACGTCATATGTATTGCTGTTTTTGAGAAGGCACCTCACATTTAATGGAAAAAAGGAAATACATACACTCAAAGGAAACATGGTAGAAAAAACCTTACTATATTTAATGCACCTTGTTTCATTTAATTTGATAAAGTATTTAGTGAAATATTAATGCAACTGTAATTAAATTACAACCAATTCCAGTCAAAACAATGATGTCATTACATTAGGTGACATACAGATTTGCCACGCTGATAAAGCATTATGAAAAGTATACATTAGTTGTGAAAGATTGCATCAGGATCAAAGACCACAATCAAACAACTAAATGTAATAAAATATAATTTTACAACTAAATGTAGATAGGGCATTAAGGCCAAAAAGCTATAAAGAAAACAAAACTTCACTTAAATCATTTATTTTTATCACCACTCTGACAGTCTAGCATCATCTGCAAGGTGAGAAATTGATTGACCAAACAGCACAGGTGCTGAACCACCAAAGGAAAAAGCAACTGCACAAGCGTGACTGTTCGCAGACATCTGGTAAATGAGACGTGCATTTGACAAAATTGACAATCACGGAAAACCATTGGGTCTACATTTTTTTATGGATTTCTCCTTATTTATTTATTTATTTATTTTTTTTTTTTTTTTTTTTTTTTTTTTTTTTTTTTTTTTTGAGGTAATAATCTTGAAGTAATGACTTAACTATTTCAATTATTTTAGCTGCTGGTCAAGCTGCAGATCCAAATGCAACTCTGAGTGATCATCTCCTAGTAGCAGTGCTGGCATTGCTAAGGAAAGAAGTATCTGAACATGGTCGTCATCTTCAGCAGTACTTTCATCTTTTCCTTATGTACCTCAATTTGGGTATTGTTGAGGTAAATAATGAATTACATGCTCTTTCAGTGTGTAATATGAAGACTGCACACCTTAGGAGCTTTATAATTTTTAAATTTTAATTTAAATTGAATGTGTCAGTCAGAGCTTGTTTATTTGAAATATCATAAATTGTTTCTCCAAAGTAGGAAATGTTACAAAAGATAATATTTATTATTATGGTTTTGTTTTAATAAAAAAATACATACAAATTTTTTTAAAACATTGACTTTTCTTTTTATTCACAGAAACAGCAGCTCCTGCGGCTAAATGTCCCTGCACAGTTTATTATGGTAGCACTTGATGAAGGACCTGGACCACCAATCAAATACCAGTATGCTGAATTGAGCAAACTGTATTCTGTTGTGTCTCACCTTGTTCGTTGCTGTGATGTGTCTGCAAGATATCAGTGCTCTGTTTCAGTAAGACATTTGCTACAATATTCTTCATTGAATTAATATGTCATCTTTTAAGACATTATAGAATTATACATTTATTTATGTTTTATAAAACAAATATAACGTTAGCATATAAAAATTATGAATTTTCTTTAGTTTGCATTGATTAGTTTATGGTGGATTTAAATTTTTCCTATTTCTTTATTCAGTCTTCTATTAAGAAGAGGGTTTCACAAAGTGTATAAACTATTAGAATTTCTGTGTTACGTCAAAACCATTTTACAATTTTTTAACTGTTTCTAATAATTTACACTAAATGTTGTTTTTTGGGGGGTTATTTCAGGGTCAGCAGTGCCTCCCAAATCCTCATGGAGATCCTCAGTGTCCTCAGCCATTGATGGAAATTCAAAGACAAGTGGATGACTTACTGTTTAACAGGTCAAATTATGTTAAAAAGATCATAGAAGAATGCAACAATTCAGAAGATACAACAAAACTATTAAAAGTAAGTTGTTATTTGTAAAAATGTGAAAAAGATTATCCAGGTATAAAATATATTTTAGATATTTAGGGTTTGAACTATCAGTTATACCTTAGAAAAGAGACATAAAAATACCAAAAAATATATCAAATTCCCAAGGGCCCCGGATTGGGTTGATTTCATTGGTTTCAACTCAAAATCAGGATCTCAATAAATGATAGGTCAAATGCAATAAATAAGTGAATGTGTGTGTTTTAACATGTTTTTCTATTTAGTGAATTTTTAAAAATATTTTTTTTAAGCTGATCTTTTCTGTGTCTCAGACTGTTTTTAGTTGTAGCCTGGTGTTTTATTTGTATAAATAGCAATGAAATGGCAATCAAATATAAACAAAGTGTATTTTTGCAGTCGTATGACACATTTTAGTTGCTTGTTTGATTGGAAATTTGTCAAAAATATCTCTTTTTTTATATATTTCATTTTTATTTTTTTATTTTTTTATTTTTATTTTTTTTGGATGGGGGTATTCCACTAGAATATTCCTTTTCAGAATCACATCTAAAACATAACAAACAGAATGATATCTTTTATTTTTATTAATTATAAAATATGAATAAATTGAGAAATATATTTTAATAATTTTCTATTTCAGTTTTGCTGCTGGGAAAATCCACATTTTTCATCAGTTGTTTTGGGAGAACTGTTGTGGCAGGTATGCAATACATATCCAAATAAAAACAGCAATTTTCTTTAGAAAATCCAGATTTATATATTACTTACTCATTTTACTTGAAAACTTTTATTTTTTTTTATTTTTTATATATATTAAACTTTGTTTTAGGTTGCTTATTCCTACACTTATGAACTGAGACCATACCTAGATCTGTTGTTGCAAATGCTTTTGTTAGAAGATTCCTGGCAGAACCACAGGATACACAATGCTCTTAAAGGTAATGTTACTAGATGTTATTATATCAGTGTGGATGTTACTTATTAGCAAATTATATACATTTGTCACAATCAGGTCACTTTACATGAATTGTAATTTGAAGCGTATGAAAATGTACTAGTCATTTACAAATATATGTACTATATATTGTAGCAAAATAGTTGTAATTATGGAAGATAATCTGATTCATATTTAAGGGGTTTTTTTTAATTTTAAATAAATTAGTGTGATGATTTATTTTAAGGTATTCCAGATGATCGTGATGGATTATTTGACACAATTCAAAGATCGAAGAACCACTACCAGAAAAGAGCCTACCAGTGTATCAAGATGATGGTTGCTCTTTTCACACAGTAAGATTTTTCATTATTATTATTTCTGTATTTTGTTTAAATAATTGTTTAAATTGTCAGTATTAATTGAGAGAAAATTATATTTTTGTTAATAAATTTTTCTTAAATCTGTTTTCTTTGAATTTTACCTTAGTGGCAGAGATACATTTTGCTTTTCATATCCATTATTTTGCTTCATTATAAAAACTGTATTACATAATATGCAAATATTTGTTAAATAAACACGTTCAAATAATATGTAATGTTGTAGCTGTCCACAAGCAGCACAGATGTTACAGACAAATGGAGATCTGAAGAGGAAGTGGACAGGCGCTGTTGACTGGCTCACTGATGAGCTGGAAAGAGTAAGTAATCATAGTGTAAAAGAAAACCAAAATGAATCACATAGAACATAAAAGTATGTATTTTGTTAATTTAATCTGATCTTTTTAGGTGTGTGTGTGGAAGAAAAAAGAAGAAACAAAATTCTGCACAATTATTTCCTTTTTGATTTTGTATTATTTAACATGGTATATTTTGTATGTAGAGGTGATGTCAGAATTATTTATATACAAATGAATGTTGTTAACAAATCTTTAGCTTTAAACCAGAACAAAACTTTAATTATAAATTATTTCCATCTTCAGAGACCCTATCCTGGAAATGCACAGTACTCATACAATAATTGGTCCCCTCCAGCACAATCCAATGAAACATCAAATGGGTAAGCAATGAGACTATTTATGTTTAATCTTGGCTAACTAAAGGTATTATTTTCCAAAGTTAGCCTATTTAATTAGATACCATGATCATGTTTTAAAATATTACTGATTATCAAGCCATGTTGAAATAAATTTAATGCTAATACTTGCCCAAATTATAAATTGTAAAGGATATGATTTTTATTTACATCACACATATTAATAGTTGCTTATTTGATATATTCTATTTTAGATACTTTTTAGAGAGGTCACAGAGTGCTAGACTCACACTAGAAAAAGCCTACGAGCTATGTCCTGGTGAGGTATGTTGTAAATGAATTCCTTATTTTGGGGGAATTAGCTCTGTGGCATAAATTCATATGCTTATCTTCATTTCATTTTATTTTTTGTAAATCCAGTCTTGATTAAAAATTATAAAAAAGCATTTTTTGTTTTAAGATAGCATGAGTAATATAAATTTTATAAAAGTTCTGTGGTGACTTAAATGTTGAAACTGTCATTTTTGTATTAATGAATATGTTTTTTCTTTTAATTATACATAAAGCTAATTGGTTGTTAAAAAGCAGACTATTTGTTTTCAGGAACCAGAAGAAGGTGATTTAACTGATGAACAAGAGAGTAACCATGACGATCCAGTCCCTGGCTATTCACACCAACAAGTAGTTGGTCAGCCTGGACAGGTAACCGCTCCTCAGCCTGTGCCCAACAATCAAGTTCAAGTGCAGTCTGTTGCTCACCCAGTTCAACCTAGCAACCAAATCAGTAACCAGTTGAACCAGCAGCAACAAACCCCAACACCAGCTGTAACTGCTCCAGGAAACCAAGAAACAGGAGAAGATGACCGAGGAAGTGTACCAAGGAGTGGAGACTGAACACTGGAGATTTGACAATATGATGAACTCAAAAAGTAGATGTTTCTCATGAAGCATTTAATAGTCTTTGCAAGAAATGGTTTATTTCCTGATCAGCATTCAGTATGCTGAGGACAGAGAATTCCTACTACAAATGTTTTCTTCCTTGCCATAAGTTTGTGATGATGATTTGTTAGTGGCAAGATACGATTACAATAAAAATGTGATAATATGTATAAGACATACATATATTCCAATCCATTGTTATATTTATTGACTAGTTACTGGAGAGACAGTTTAAAAACTTCAGAAGGAAATTTTTTTTTTTCTTATATGGTTTTAAATGTGGATATTAAGTGTATTTTTAAGAAAGTGATTTGGATTAAGCAAACTGTCAGAAGTGAAAAAAACAAAACAAAAATAAAACAGCTTGTAGTGTTTTGTGAACTTTGTGCTTAAACAGTTAGATGTAATACAAGATGTTTATGATCAGAGCATACATCAGTATTTATTTTGAATTTAATTACGTAACAGCTAAAGTTGAAAGTGTTTAACAATTTTGTTGACATTTATCACATTGTCATTAATAAAAATATTTCCACTATTAAATAAACAGTGAGTATGAATGTAGCTAGTTGTTACTTACAGAAGACAGACATGACCAGTATAATTTTGTTTATTTTTTCCAGTGAAAAATTTGCAGACAGCATTTCTTTAAGATAGTAAAATTATAATAATAATCCATCTATCAGAAATGTATAATAAATCTTCTGACTTTATGATGTTGGGAAAGCTCTTTCAGGTTTCCTGGAATTTTTTTTTTTTTTTTTTTTTATTAATATTTTCTTGATACACAATGACTAAAGTAATGTGCAGCAACCTGAATGTCTCTGATTAATACTCCCAAATATGTTACATTATTATGTTCAGTTAACTAATCTATGTTGTTTTTTATTATTATCATTAATAAAAATACTTGGAGGGTAAGTGTACATCTTCAGAAGAACATAATAATGTTAGGTCTTTAAATATTTCTAAATCTCTATATTTTGTGTAATTACTCATTTTCATTTTTCTTACAAAACAAACTATAAATAAAACTTTTGGCTAAATGCTGTTGGCTAATTTGATGAATAATAAAAATGTTCTACTCTTAGTAAGTGGATATTTTTTCACACAATTTCTGTGTATGTAATAGGAAAATCATCTGTCATGAACATTGAAAATGAATATGCCAATCCTAACAGTATGTTAAAATTTAGCTAACTGCTGCATAATGAATACAATTTGCACTTCTAATTATAGATTTTAATAGTAAATCATTTCTATGTAAACAAAACTCTCCCAATATTACAGAAGTAAATGTTTATATAGTTATTAATATCTATTTTATTAGTTATTTTATTTTTATGTTTCTGACTGATATCACCAAGCCTCTGTGAAATGGAATAAAAGTTGTGTTATTGTCATGGAATTGGGTATGTGTCTAGATACATAGATTTTATTTATTTGCAAATGGTCTTGAAGTATGTACACTGTCCTGTTTGTATACTTCTGTGTATATGATATACATTATATAAGTTCTTTTTTTTTTTTTTTGTAGTTTACTGAAATATCAATGTTGTAAATCTTAGGAACAATACATGCTTGTTGCCACAGGGTGTTTTGTTATTTGTAATTTATTTGAAATTTAATTTAATGTTGAATGCATTGTAATCAAATGTGCTTATGTCAGCTTTTCTATGCATTGAAATGTTAAACAGTTAACATGTATTCTATTTTGTTCCAAATACAACTGACTTATATTACTTCAAAGGAAGGGACTGAAACAAACTATATATATTTTTTATAGAATGTGCACAAATACAGATGAAATGAACAAAAAGTTTTAGGACATTTTAAAACAGATAAAGAGATGCAGGAATATGATTGTGAATCCTAAACCTTTTTGTTTCAAAGTAGTTATGGAATGGTAAATGAAGTTCTATTGTTTTTAATGTGTTTATAAGAAACTGCAGAAAAACAGATGATACAGAACCAAGGGCAGAATGAGGATATTATATCTTTTACATGTTAAAGAAATAATTTACAAATGGGGCAACAAAATATAATATTTCGTAAGATATTTATTCTTTATGAAAACATTCTGCCAACAAGTAACAATATTGTGGAAACACAAATGCCCGATTCATAGGTATCAATCACTTAGAATATATATACTGATAGCTGTACATAACAATGGTATTGTGTGAAATCTTTTTTAAATAAAAATGTACATTTTGGTGAAATCTTGTGAATGAGCTTTTATCATTTTGTCAATTATGTTGCTGTGTATTGGATCATAATATTTTCGCATATTTTATATATAAAATTCCAACTATATAATATTGACATAATGTTGTGCACAGTGTTTCAACTTTGTACAGAAAGGAATAAATGATTATTAGAATTATCTTTTTCTTCCTTTCTTGTTTAACATATATGTAAGTTAATGTCTGGATGTGACTAATATTCAGAAGTGACAAAACTGATACTTTCCTTTCCTGAGTTATTGATGGACAAGAAGATTTATTTTTATTATTTTTATTAAATACTTTAAAAATGCACCATTTTACATGTATGATCAACTATCTTACAAATTCTAAATATTTGGATTTTTTAAAGACAAAAACACTGGAGAGATAACAGATACTCATTTTTATTTGTTTTTATTTGTTTTTATTATTTTAAATTAATTTGTGAAACCAAGCTTAGTTGGGTCATTCAATTAAGTTCAGGTTTGAATTTTGATATCTGGATAATCTGACAATTACAGCAATATGATTTAACTATATACACATATTCTGAGCAAACTAGTGCACATATTAAACATAACACCTACACAAAATGTGTTAAGACTATTAAAATAAAATTTGGCCTAAAAAAGCATGAAATCTGATCTGCCAACTTTCGAGAAAGCAATAGATTTGCAGGAGTAATTGCAGACAATCTGTTATAAAAATAGAAATGTCTGGTAGATATGTATTTTTTCTCTTTTTTTAACAACTAAATATTCTGAAGAGAAACCTTCAGTTGTTTACCAAAATAAAATGAAATACAGATTTCAAACAGTTTTTTCTCCTCACAGATGTATGATAACAAATATGAGAATTTTCTATTAAGTGAATATCAGTCAGTCTGGAACTGATGTAAACTTAGGATATTTACTGTAGATGAAGGGGGGAAAAAAGTATTTTCTTACAAACAGCAATGAGATTTCAAATTAAGTTGACCTGAAATGATGTTAATGCAGTGCAAAAAACTAGATTGCAATGTCTACTTCAAGTCTGCACAAGTGCATAAGCAGGCTGAAACATGTTTTCTGTCAACTGTACTGGAAATTCTTCAATGATGTTCACTATATTTGTAGTAATTGTCAACAACCTGCAATATCAAATAATAAAAGTCAAGACTAGTTAAAAGACAACTGAAAATATGACATTATGTTAGTGTTTTAAAGATATTTTACATGATGGTTTTAATTCTTTATACAAAACCTTTAATAGAATGTATAGTATTTAATTAAAGGATGCTTATAATGTAATTTGAAAATCAACACTAGAAATAACAAGACTTTGAACAAATTTTAAAAAGGTAAATTATGCAAAAGTAATAACAGTTCTGTTATGTGATGATTCATTATTACCATTCTTTCAGTTCTATAGAATATGAATCCTCATCACTGTCACCCATAAAACACATTTTTACAGCTTTGAAATTATCTTCAATGTTCTTCTTCACAATGCTAAGCATATTGTTCTTTTGAAGTGCATTTATGGATTGCTAAAAGGTTTCAAAAACATATTAATGTGTTTTAACTTTGTTTTTAAAAATTTTATTATAATAAAATCCAGAGATATTTAAAATTATTTTTAGTTTATAGTTTATTTTTAACATGTTTTAAACAGACTGTTTCTGATGATTAATATCAAAAACTGAGAAATATTAATATATTTTAAATAAAATAAATACAACTTGAGTTCTATTCCAAAAACAACATATCTACAGTCAACTAATGTCAACATATCTAAAGAAATAATGGAACTGAATTAAAATAAGCAAATACAGATATAAACATTATAAAACTATTTTCATAATCAAAAATCAGTATACTAAAATATAAAACAAAAATTAATGAAAACTATTTAAAGTGACAACAGAAATATTAATACCTCTAAACTGAACTTCTTGTGTGAATATGACAAAAATAACTGACACATTTTTATATTCTGTTATTTCAAAGCTTTACTGTTTTTGTAATATATTTGAAATTAAAATGGTTTAAATACACACATATAATAAAGCCAATTGGTGGGCAATGTATTTTGGTTTATCATGTGTTAACACATCATTGTTAATTTGGCGTGCAAGTGTTGACAGCTGATGTAGCGATGACAGTTGTGAGAAATAATCTGAAAATAGAAACAAAATTAAATCCTGATTTATTTCTTAAAATATTATTAACTTATTTGTAAAAGAAAGAAATATGATAAAAAGTTAATTTCTAAAAGCCATGTTTATATTTTGAATGCTGCCCTTCTATACAATTATTATGGATTCCAGAATTTATGGAAATTGTTAGGAAAAACAACAGCATTCAGAGGACTCTGTGAATACTGCCCTTTGACTATTCTGGAATTCTGTGTAAATCAATGTCAGAAAATATTTGTTTCCCACAAATATTTGGGAATGTTTATTCATCTTACTTTTATTTGTTCCCACCACTGTGTGATTATTTTCAGGAGTAGTTCTGTATTCTATTTGTGATAATTACTGTTTACAGTGTGTGTCTATTGAAACTAATTAAATAGCACTGCAAACTGAGATTCACAAAAACAGATTTATAACTCTACACTGAGGGATAAATAACTGAGGGAGATAGTTGTCTGGGAACTTGACCATTACTCCCATCTTATAGGATATTCGTTTTTTAAAAATGAATATGCATTATAATAGACCCTGGTCTCCTAAACGTAGCGGTGGATCCAGGAAATACAAGGAGGGATGCTAAGTAGCCTGAAGAGCAAAGAGTACCGTGTGGCAAATGTTGAGAGTACGAGTGTTACAGACACCAATTCTGCCTAGGGGGTGGGGGCATGCTGCCCCAGAACATTTTGAATGACAGCAATTAGCATGTAATTAGACTACTGCATGATAAAGGTGAAATGATCATGCTTCTTTGAAGGCTTAATAAACAATGATGCCATGTTTCTTGTACTTACTATATGCAGCTAGATGAACAAGATTATTATTAGTGTGTGTTGATACCTAAGTGACTCATTTAGTTTTGAACATTTTATGTTGTATTATTGAATTTGTCATAATAGCAGGGCAACCTAAAAAACAACAACAAAAACTATCAAATTTGAAATGAAATTAACAGAAGAGTTTTCACAAAACCCACATTGCAAACAGAAAGATTTAGTTATGCTATTTAAAACATAATGACCATTACAGGCAAATGTATGAAACCTTTCAGCAGAGAGAAAACAAGTAATGTCCAACAAATTAAAAAATCTGAATGGATTGATGATATGCACAAACTTTTGCACAAATCTTTTTCTGCTCCATAGAAAGCAGACCTTTGCAGCCAGTGTTAAATATGGAGGCTGTTACAGAGGAATGTGCTTTGGAGAGATATGAAAAAAATGCAGTCATCGATGACAGACTATTTCACAGCTGACATTTAACTGTAACCTTTGTAATAAAATATGTTCCTATTCCATGTTGTTTTAAACTTTATAAACCAGCACTCTGACTAAAATGACATATCTTGTTAGTCAAGAGTGAATCCAGTTTTGACAGATCCCACTGTACTTAGAATGAAAATCAATATATAATGTTTCAGTTTCTTGTTTAAAGTGTTCCTGTGATGGTATGTATTCTTATATCAGGATTTCATAAAATTGTATTCAGTAAAAATAAAGCAATCAAAATGCACGTTTAAGCTGTTTGTTAGAATACCAAAGGTATTTTGTAACCAAGTTCAGTGAACATACTGTCTAGGCTGGTTTTCTTCAGTGACAGAGACATCTGGTCAGGACGACAGACATAGGCAGAGGCTCGAGGAAACAGACGATCCATTCCTTTGCTTTCCAGGTATTCCTACAATAAACAAATATAAACCCATTTACACAGTTTTGAGTTCAATAATAAATATTTTCAGAAAAATCTTTACATGAACCATGTATAAAATGTAACTGTTTATTAAATACATTCTAAAGTACAAAACAACAGTAATAAAAGGTAACAGAATTTACTTTATATTTTGAAGTATACAAACTGGTATTTTAAAAATATTGTAGAATACATTTAAAATAAAGAACTATAAATATTTGGGATGGGGTGAAATTATTAAAAGTTTAAACATTTTTAAACTGTCTTTTTATGAATCTGTTTTTTTTAAAAATGTTTGACTGTGTTACAACCTGAACATGAATGTGAAAACCCGATCGCATCATCAACTGCTTCATGTGATCCAAGACAACACTGGCTGAAAATACACATTACATTAGTATTATTATAAATAAACTACTATGAAATTGGTTCTTAAAACTTCTAATGTTATTAACAAAATGTGGAGATAATCAAAATTACACAGTATTATCATAAGAAAAAAATAACAAAGCAATATATTTTTTTTATTTATTTCTTATTTACTATTTTTTTTAAGTGATGGTTAGGATTTAGTTACATATAGTTAATAGCTTTCACAATTTCCAACAACTTTAACTTACAGATATTTATTACTTGCCTTTGTTTACAAATGCGCTGCTTGTTTTTCCATGGTCTATTCTATGTGATGGCTGCTAAAGTATAAATAATAATTTTCATTAAAACAACTACTTTTATGACGTACCTTTCTGAGATACAAGATGATAGTCATAAAAAATAAATAATAATAATAATAAAACTAAGAAATTTTCAATTCATGCTTCTACTCAGGTTTGTGATATCTGTTTAATTTAGTTTTATTTGTTCAGATTTCAATATATATATTAATATTTTCTTTTTACATCAAATACTGCTAAGAGAAATTTGTGAAGAATGTCATACCATCACAAGTTCCTTTTTACACAAAGTGTCAAGCTGTGCACACAATGACATCATCTCAATAGTAACATCCAAAGAGCTGTATGCTGTCACCAACAGTGATTCATGTAGTCGAACATCAACTATAACAGACCCACATATTGCATTCTTTGCCACATAAATGGATCATTTTTAATTTTATTAAATCTTTTTCTGTAATATATTATTTTATATAATACTTTTAAATTTCAGTTGTTATGGATAATAATTTTGTACTTCATACAGGAAATATATGTACCGATATGAACATTTTTATTTAAACTATTTTAATTATTTTAATTTAAATAAAATAATTTTCTTTATGAAGTCTAAAATTATTTAACTCAACTAATTACAGAATTCTTACATAACCTTTATTCCGCAAGATCAGGGGTGGGCAAACTCCAGCCCACAAAGGTTTATTGTCTGGCCTGCCAAACTGTTCACAATTAACATTGCCATCTGGACCACAAGACAGCAAAAAAAAAATGTCAGTGAAATAAAGTCAGTTGATACAGCTATTGTTTTATTTATTCAAGTTGCACTCGTTTAAAATTTAAAGCATCTCAAAGGTGCTTGTCAAATCAGTAGTGCCTGAATCCTAATTTAGAATGGCTGCTTGCTTCACTCTATTCAAAAAAATGCAAACTATAGGACTTTCTTCACTGCTTCAAGGTATGCAACAACACCCACCCCATTAACTCTTCTAACATTCATTAAAAGTGAATTTACTGTTTGCATAAAATACATGTTCTGAAATCTTTTTTGTTCTCATTTCATATTTTGGCCCTCGTGCTCTTCCTATAAGATCCATCCGGCCTATTTTAAAAAGTTTGCCCTCCCCTGCATAAGATGGTATACTGAAATGTAATTCATATTAATTAACATAACTGCCTAAATTGGAATAACAATTATTTAAATAATAATAATAATAATAATAATAATAATAATAATAATGAACAGGGTAGCAATAAAGACACTGTACAGTTACTTACAATAACAATTGAGACAAAGCAATTAATCAATAAGCCAGACATTTATAAACCAACTTTGATGATTTATAAGCTACAGTCGTGAACCTGTTTCTGTGTCGTGCGTATTTCTTTGCTAGTTTGTGATTCTGTTTTTTTTTTTTTCTATTATAAGTAACTGTATAGTGACTTTATTGCCAGCCTGTATATAACCGATCTTCAGGTTTTGGAAAAAAATCGTTTTCCTATAATCTCTTAATTGTCTCCCTTGACAAGTACGAAGTATGTTTTAACAATGTATTTACAGTAATCACTAACAATAAAGACAAAATAACCTGACGTCAAGTTAAAAAACCCGAAATACAAATACTGCCAACCTTTAAATGATGGATCATAATGCACTGGAATAATTAGCGGTGGCTGAACGGTAGCAGCCATCTGTGCTTTCTGATTTGTGGAACGGAACAATCAACAACTCTTTCGTCTCTAAGTTCGAAAAGTAACTGAGCTACCTGTGGGCGTGGCGCACGGTGTAAATTATTATGTAAAAGATGTGGTTTTCATGTTTATTAAATAGATTTGTTCGACGTGGGATTCGACAATTCAAATATTATTTTATTATATTACATCTATGTTGGTGAAGTGATTCAAACCGTTATATATTTTTTCTTTTATGTTAAAACATTAAAACAATTATTACTTATACACATTTGGTTATATTTATTATTATATTTTGTAGATATTTAACTTCTATTTATACATTTTTTTGTTTTATAATTTTTTATCTAGCCTAGAGTTGGCTGTGGTTCTGATTACAAGTGCCTGAAGTGGTTTAATAGCCAAGATGTAATTTCCAGTTTATAGGAAACTACATAATAAACATCCCTTTCTGTCAGTCCACAAAAATAATCATGGAATGGTTGGACTGTTATTTTTGAATCAGTAAGCTGTAAAGTATTTATTAGTTAATGAAACATGTCAGTGAGGAATTTCGTCGCTGGAAATGTAATAGGAGGGTTCTTCTGGAGACTCTGGAGTGCCTTCAGATACCAAATTATACAAATACACACACAAATCAGTTTTAATAATTTTATAATCATTTTGTTACAATTTATAAAACTGATTTCCATTAGCTGGATAATAATGAATACAGTATCTTTAAATACCACAGGCAAAATTTAGCAACATAATATGATAATGAAAAAAAATGTGACATGTATCCAGTTTACATTTGAGATAAATATTTGTAAAGCAAAACCGGAGAATGGGTTAGCTGGGGAAAGTTGGGATACAAAGAATAAAATAATTAAGCAGGAATCCTGATACCACTAGTTAATTTCAAGCCATCACTATCTTTGATTACATTTTGTTAATCAGAGCTGTGTAGATAACTTGAGTTATGAAGACATAAAAATATTAAAGTTTGATGATTTAATTTTTCTATATTAAAAAAAATATCAACATGACAAATTATATATTCTTCCACTGTGATCATCTATTCTTTTTCACACACACACGCACTATCCTATATATTTTATTATAAACAAAAGAAGAGAAAAAAACAGAAAACCTTTACACCTGTTTATTGATTTCATAAAATTCCTCAAGTGTCACAAGTAATATATTTAAAACTATTTTTTCTTTATCACAATTAAAAGGTTGACACTGAAAAATTGCAACATATGTAAAAGGTGCTCAATAATGACTGTTTATTATTATTCATATTAAAACTTCTTTAGATTAAATCTTTGAATAATTTACAATCTAAATAGAAATAAAATGACGTTATTCATAATTAAATATTTTATATTTAAAATTTTATTTGAAATTTTCATTAATAAAATATTTTCACATACATATTAAGTTAATTGTATTGATAATAAATAATGGTTATTTTCAAGAGGCTTAATGGCAGACACAAAGCCCTCCACCTGACCAGATTAACAGTAACATTTGCATAATCCTAAATCTAAATCTTTACAAGCTAATGTGGTTTATTTATCATAGACTATTGTATTAACATATATACATAATTAAACTTGTATCTGTACAAGATGAATAAATTAATGTATTTTCACAAATGTCTTCAACAACATGTATTGCTAGGAGTTTGTAACAACAATAACCATCTTTGAATATAAACAAACCTGTTTAACATGTTCAAACCTAACACTTATATAAATATATTTAGTAATGAAAAATGTACACAACAAAAATTGTCAGTTTAAAAGATTTCTTAATTACAGCTTCAGTTTTTGAATGCCCACACTTCGAGACTTGCCAGTGATTTGAAATGTGTTCTTTTTAAAAAGAGAACAGCTTCATAAATTGCAATTACTGATACATTTTTATATATATATTTTGTAAGACGCTGACTCTATTTTTATTTTAAAAATATAATACTTGGCAGATTTTATTAACTTTTGACATCACATTTTAATAAGTAAATGTTAATAATGTTAGCTCAATTTGGGTAATTAACACAACCCAAAATAAAATTTTTAAAAATTCATTTTTTGGAATGTGTTACTGAACAAAGAATATAAAATATAAATTGTAAAATTAAAATGGAATGTTTTGTCAAGACAAAAAGATATAAAACAACTGACAATAAATAATTACTACAAACATTAAATTAATATCTTGTGTTTTTGTTTATTTGCTGTTGTTTTCTTTTTTATTTGAAGCATTTTCTTTACATTCACAATGTAAAAATAAAGGCCATTTGACAATTACATGTGTTATGAGGTTTATGATTAAATAAAAAATGTAAAATTTTAATAAAAAGTTGTCTATCCTGCATCTCACTCCAAATAAAAATAGCAATTTAAAAATAATAATATATATTATTATCGAAAATAACATTTGTACTGATAGAACTGGAATAACAGAAGTTAAGAAAACCAGTTTAAGTAATTATTATTACTGATAACAAATTAACTTACACATTTCAACAGGTTTGAATTTTCTCAAACTGTGCCAATTACGTTTTGATAGAAAAGTTGCTTTTTTCAAATGTCTTTAAAACATATTTTGTTCCTCCAAAGTTCAATACTGCCAGGCACAATGAGGTGAGTAAATTTATAAAACACAGACAGAAGCAACCTACACACAGCCAGTCTTGTTTAAGTCATTAAATGTTTTTAAAGTGAACAAAAACAAAACAAAACAAAATCAACAAAAAAACTGCCTTGATATTCCAGTAAAATAGAGCAAGTTGTGTAAGAAATTAAGAACTTAAAATTATCAAAACTAGTTAAATCTTTTTTAAATATTGATGTTATATATTTTGTTACATTATCTATATGTTTATTATGTACTTAAATATTAAATTTTATTATTATTATTATTATTATTATTATTTGTTATTTCTGGGGTGGGTTTGGGATTTCAATTTTCCAAGTTAATAGCGCAACTTAATATGATGACAGCTCATACCACCTACAACTACACTATTGTAGTTGGATTTTCTCTAAATCTGTATTAGTTTTTGAATACATGCAAACAGTACAGACAAAGAATAAGAGGCAAAGTAACAAATATGGAATGTAAAATTATTTGCATATTGGCTGAGGTAAATGTATGTGCTGAAACACTGACACATATCCAAGACAAAAATATAGTCTTGTGATACACATAGCACTAATTCAAACAGACATTAACAGCAGACCAAATAATAAATGTGCCACAGGTTCTTCTGGAAAGCATTGTTGCAGACTAACTATATTTATAAACACAGAATTTATTGATAAAAACTTTTTAATGTCACTATAAAATTCTCTGTCTAATGTGTGACTAGGTTAAAAGTAAATATTAAAATAAATAAATAAATATATATATATTTTACCACAGTAATATGATAAATGAGAATCGTCTTTCAGAAAATGCTATTTCTTTTAGATTGTCAGCCACTGACATAACTTAGATTTGTGGTATAATTTAAAACTGAAATGTAACATGTTTAAGATGAAGTTTAAGCCGACATTAGAAACTGTTTTCCTTTCACAAATGTCATACATTTCACAAAAGTCCACTGAAGCAGCCAATTAGAATCATTAATCATCTGAATGATTATGTAAAATTATGAGATTTTTAGACTGTTGTCTCCTCTGGACTGTTGGTTGCGCTAGTGCTGGCAAGACTAGCGTGGCTGTTGTAATACTCTTTTCTGCCAAATGACTCTGAAAAATAAAATACAAATATTTTTAGAACATAGTACACATAACATGATTGTACTTATAAAAGTGAATTCTTTTGACATTTCAACCTGCTTGGTGAAAAGCTATAGTATTTTTTAAACATTTATTTAAGAAAATGTTTTATTTAAAGGTGAGATGACTAATATTTTTAATTTGTGTTTATAAGGTGAATTTGTCATGATGGTAATGAGAGAGGAAGCATGCAACTACCCTTTTGTCTAGCAGGAAGTGATTTTTTCAGTATGTATCTTGCCACAGACAGTACACTATTTGATAAATAAATCTGTGGATTTAACAGGACTGATCCTGTGATTAAACATGCCTCAGGCCTGTCCTCTAGCAGTCAGCCTGCTATTAACTTAAAAACACTTTCGGTAGTTTTTAGTGCTGAGTTTATTTAAACATAGCAGTTTAAAACACTAATAACTCTCATACTAAAAATTTAATATTATTCTTCTTTTTAAATTAACATCTCACATTTTAAATATTAAAAAATCAAAAATATATTAGTAAAATATAATAGTAAAACAAGTAAAATACAATAATAAAATATGATGTAAATTTAGCATGTTAATTAATAATGGTGTAATTTCACATTTTATGAATATGACAATTAAAATAGTTATATTGTTAGTAGAATGGATATCAGGTGTTAATGATCTAAGATAGGAGTTCTACTTGTACTGATTAATAATCGTTTATGTGTATTTGGAAAATCAGTCTTCTCACATTAACTACAGCAAGAAATTATCCACTGGCTCAACAAAAAGACATTATCTTTTTAACAGCATATACTGACTACAGCGGGTTTTTTAAAAAGTTTTTATAGTCAGTCTGCTGAATCCTGAAATTTACTATTGACAATTTTGTTCAACTGAATTTCCAAAATATCCTCAACATTTTTGAAAAAAGAATCTCCTGATTACATACAGCAGGCACTCTGATCAATAAGATTTACACAGGTTTTAACAGTTATGCAGGTGTAATGAACATGCTAATGAACAGATTTTTAAATAATATTTGGTTCTTGTGATCTGAATGTATCCCAGCATTAGAAATCAAATGTACAGAAAATATTCTTTTAGTCACTGTTTCTGTGACTTTTTCATTTATTTCCACCAAAGATAATATACATATAAAATTTATTATCATTATTAACATAAAACTGAAATCTACAAATAATTAGCAAGGCAAAAACAAAGATTTTTATAAACATTTTTAGTGCCTGTGGGTTTTTTTTTTTTTTTTTGTGGGGGGTTTCAGAGGGTTATATTGATTATTAATAATCTGACACATCATTTAAGTATTTCAAGACACTTGCTTAAAATATTGAAGATTTATCAAGTTCAGTCCATATTTAATTTTTTTTGTTACAAATAACAGTTTCTTGTTTTTCTTCATGTCTAATTTTATGAAAACTATTTTTTTATATAAATACATAAAATATCTAATACTAATTTGAATATGTTTGAGTACATTTTACATGAACAACATGATTCATTTATTTTTAGTTCTGAAAATAAGTCATATCTAATTCATATATGAAACAAAGAAATAAGAAAATATCAAATAATAAAAACAAAAATTTTAAAAAATACAAATCTGAAATAAACCCAGATGACATCAAATTAACAACCCAATCCTGTTGAGAAAAAAAAATTACAGATGAAAATGTTTTCTACAGAAGAAAATGGGGAAAATAGTTAAAAACAAAGAATAAAATATTGAAAAAATCAAGTAACTAAACATCAAAAATTCTCATTTATAATCTTAATGAAAATGTCTGCCATGACAGTCTAGCAAGATCATCATACATGCTTCTATACATCTACACATGCATCCCTCACCTCCTCCATCAGGAGCAAGGCTCAGAAGCAAGGTCAAGAGGAGGTGTCAACTGTGTTTAACTCCTCAGGAGACTTAGTCTCCTCCTCCTCCCCCTTAGGCACTACTGGAGAATGATTTATATTTCGTTCTTCTTCTCCATCTGCTGTGATGTGGACTACAGCATGGGAGATAAAAACAAATAAGTTTAAAATATTGTACAGTTTTCCTGTGTTAAAAAGTGTAAAACACCGTTTATAGTTCCATGATAAAATGACATATATTGACAGCAGATATTGTTAAAGAATTGCAAACATTAACATGTCAACCAAACGTCAAACGATTGGCTATGTTCAAAATACCCAATGTTTTGTTTAAACAGTGAAAAATATTATACAAAGTTCCAATTAATGATAAAGTATATTGTTAAAACTAAATGGGCTACATTGTAATATGGTGTTGTTAACAAATTATACATTGTTTACAGTATAAATTGTTTGGTGAAATGTGTTGCTAAAATGGAATAGGATAAAAATATTGATAAAATACACTGAAGCTAAAGTCTGGTTGAAATTAAACAAAAATATAAAAATTGTACAATTCTATATCTAAATGTAAAAACATTAACAATAATGTGTTGTTAAAAAAGTCTGGACTAATGTACAAAGATATCTAGTTAAGTGTCAAATATATTGATAATAAAGTGTTTTTAAAATGCCATTTGGCTACATTAACATTAAACAGTACACTAAAATTAAATAAGTGGAAAATATTATACTAAGTTTCCTTTTACAGTATTGAGAATATGAATATAACATGCTGTAAGAGTCACCACCATCACCATTTATAACTAATCCTGAAAACCATATATAAATTTTTAAAACTGTCATGTAATTTTCAGATTCTCATAAAAATCTAACTAGTAATATCAGTATCCAAATTAATCATTTCCATATGATATCCAGTATACAAATTCTATTAGCAGGCTTGCATTATTGTAAAAGTTATGGAAAGTAAATACTTTTCAGATGTTAGTGCTAGAAATATACAAGACATATAGGCTTAGATATCTAAAATTCTGTTTCAAAACAGAGTCTTTATTTATATTGTTAGTCAGTTATATTTCAGCACAATATTTATATGGATAAATATGATGATGTATGAAGCCGTCCAGTTACCAAGAAAAGTACTCCAGCACTGACAAATGATTTAATAAAATGTTAGTTTAATGTGTTGTGTTTCACTTACCAGACTATTTCTCCAAACCTGAGAAGAATCATATGGGTGTCACACAAGTGTTAACTATATACTAATAAGTCATATGTATTTACATATATATATATATGTATGTATGTATGTATATTAATATGTAATAGAAATGTTTACTCATATAACATACTTTTACTTATATCATACTCACATTTCATAATTTTTATTAAAAAAAAAAACAGATTTACTAACAATTTAAACTGTCTTATTTCTAACGAAACACCTTTTTACATAAAATGTGAAACATGAAATTTTTTTGTCAGTATTTAATTTGATTCAAAGTAACAGATAAACAATCTTTGTTTTTACTGCTGTCATTATTAACTCTAATTACGCTATTCAGGGAGGAACATGATGTTAGATTGTGTACAGCTGATATCTTTGTAAACATCTTATTGAATTAGTAATAAAATCTGTGTCTCACATAAAAATGTAGTAACCAGAATTCAAGCAAATTTGTTTAACATAGCTACTTTTAATGCAATATAGGTAAAAGAATATCACCCATGTTTATCTACAAGAATACAATTAAATCTATATTTTCAGACTGAAAATAGTAAGAAATGTACAGAAAAAACATTCTTACCTGAACTGGAGACTGATGGTGATATTCGACGTAAGGTGGGTTCCAGGTAAGTTGATGGAACCCATCCTTCATCATAGTTTGACAAATGTTTTGCATACCACCAGCCATTTGTTCCTACACGCAGAATTTCTAAAACATCACCTTCTGAAAGTGCCAACTCATTAGTGTCCACAGGTACGTAGTCACCCAGAGACACAAACTGATCTCGGAAAGAGGGCTGCAAAATAAAATTGAATTATTAAATGAAACATATTTTTAAAATTTGTAAAATACATGCACTTACATGTATTGAATATTTAATTAAATACAAAATGATGAAAAAATATAATAATTAAATAATCAAAATTACTTCTTTTTTCTTGAGAATTAGGACACATTTGTGCAATAACACATAGTTTTCAAAATTATTAACTAACAACAAGTTTTTTTCTTTGTTTTTTTCTTTCTAAAAATCATTTATTATTAAAAAGGTCTATTAAGAGATGCAGTGTAGCACATACCTCTATTTTTGGTATATATTGATCAGAATGCTCATCTTCATCTGTGTTAGAAAACTCTCCACTGGACCAGCCCTCATCTTCTCCATACTCAAGTGCCAGGGTGGGACTAGAAGGAGAGTTATCTGGTGAGACCATGCCCAGACCTATAGGGACTGTTGTATTGTTGTTAAGTGAATTCTGAGATCTCCAGTTGTCAATACTAAAACACAAAACAGGTTTTTATATCCACATCAAACTATCCACCATCCAAAATCATAGACATTATATTATAAAGAGGGTAACCATGTAAAATAGATTTTGACTTGTTTACATCATTTCTGAGAAGAATTTTGAGATTATTCAATTACAAATATGTTCACTTTACTATTTCCTCATTCTTACCTTTTGATAGAGTTTTGTGAGACGTGACTTGAAAGATGTTCATCAGATATTGGGTTGGTTGTATGTACAACTGAAAAATAAAATACCCATGTATGTAAAACATTTCATATCACACAACAATCTGGATGTGGAAATAAACATGTAAAACATCATTTACCTTTCAAATCATCAAATTGATTCAGCAGAACTTTCTTAATCTCCTTCACCCAAACATCCTTTACTTCAAGATTTGGAGCCTGAAAAGCAAAATTAAATTACATTTTATTTGTTGTCATAGCATGAAAATATTATATTCATTATAACGTAATAAGACAAATGATGATATATGTTTAATGTAACTATAAATTAATAGATGAAAATAAAGATCAAACCTGAATGGTGTAAACCTCTTCACGACCACGAAGCCATAACTCAAATTTTTTTTTATCTCCCTTGATATTTTCTGTCAGACCAACTTGTGACAGCTGCAAACACAAAACAGTGATATTTGTTTTTATGTAAGTAATTTAAAAAAAAAAAGAGGAATATGTTTTCCTGCAAATCTCTTGGTGAAAATATATATTTTAATTTAATAAACTAATTATTAATAAATATGTTAGCAGGCTGACAGAAACATATATGAAGTATAAATCTGTTCTGGCAAAATTTATAAAATTAAATTACAAATGAATAAATGACAAAATATATTATATTTAGAGTATAAATTAACAAAATAAATTAAATTATAAACAAGGTTACAATGTATAAATAATAAAATAAATAACACCTGTAACATTATTTTTAAATATTAAATGAAATATCATATATCTATATATGTACACATGTATATACTTCAAAGGAATAATTAATCAAGTAAAAGTGAACATATATATAATATACTTTAAGTTTTTTTTTGAAAGTATAAACAGTTGCATCAGAGTTGTGATTGTCTTCCTTCTTCTTACACAACAGCAGTGAGCGTTCATAGAGAAACAGATGTCGATGCATGGCTTTGAACCGCAGATCTCGAATACGATCCTTCTTGTGTTCAGTCCATACATTAAAACTACCGTGCATCAACAGTCGCCCCAGATCTGACAGATTTTCCTTAAAAAAGAAAAAAAGAAAAGATTAATCTAATTTTTTCATTGCTTTTGTATAAAGATATATTAATAATTAATTATATAAGTTTTCAGAAAAGTCAATAAAAATATTTTATGAATGCATAACTGAACATAAATTCTTGTTGAAATGCCAATTTACTTATTATTCCAGAAATTATATGAACATCTTTTTACATGATCATTGCTTAACATTTCTTAAAATGGTGTCAAAATGTAAGTCCACTACAAGCTGAAGATCACATTAGATCAAGTTAAAGTAAGTAGCTGAAAATAAGAATATTTCATTTAAAACTCTGTACTAACATTATAGCCTACAATGGACACTTGGTGCATGCTGTCATTGAGATAACGTAGGACTCCCAACATTGTGTCAACAGCTTCCTGTAACTGACTTTCCAGTTCTTTGTCATCACCTGTGAATCTAAGCATTTCCTTAAAAACAGAACAAAGTTAGGGTTTATAGCTTTCTATCATTAGATATCTTATACTAAAACATTCTCATGAACAATGTTGATAGCTTTTAGATTTCTCAACATATCTTTTAGATTTCTCAACATATCTTTTAGATTTCTCAATATATTTTAATTAAACTTTTTTTGATATGTGTATATGTGTGTGTGTGTGTGTGTGTGTACATGATTTGTGTCTACTTTAGAAAATCTCCCATGTGTACTTGGGTTATACATTTCACATATGTACTTCTAAATGGCAGCACTTAACAAATTATGAAATCCCCAAAAAATAATGAAGTTAAAATTTGATTTTGAACAGGGCTTTCTCACAGCCTCAGCATGGATGAGGTTAATATTGATATATATAATTTGTACAAGAAAATTCCATTTTCTGATTTTCACAATTACCTTCAGTAATAGCTGGTACTTTGTGATTCTCTGGATTGGTTTTAACAGAAAAGCACCAAGTGGTAATTTATGACCAAGTCTTCTTTGACATTCCTAAAATAAAACATAATACAGCCTCAAAATTCATCAACAAAGAGGAATGAAAAATAAAAACCAGTAACCTCAAAGGTCAAATATAAACTTATAAGATGGAAGTGGATCAGGGCATATCAGTAAAATACAAGAATTGTGTATCACACTTATAAACCATTCAAATGGAAACAGTCTAAAGGAAGACCAGTAAGAAAACAGAGGCACTAGATGATACTGGAAAGTAACTGTCAGTATATAGCATAAGACAGGAAGATGTATAAGCAACATCGGAGACTTTAGCCCAACATTGTGACACTAGAGCTGCATAATGATGATGATGATGATGATGATGATGATGATAATGATACATACATACGTACATATTTTTGATTATCTTAATTACAGATTTTAACACTAATTGTGTGTGTTTGAAAACAGAAAAAAGCCAGTGAATTAATTACTTTAAAAAAAGGATTATTATCACCAACAGCAGTTCTAAGAGATTCTGATTTTGGTTTGTTTTGGCAGTAAACACTGTACCACTGGAACTCCTCTTTCTGGAAAAAACCAACAATAACACCAAAATAAAAAAAATTAATTAACTGTTTTAATACTTTTCAAATCTAAAACAGATTTGGTCAATATATCATGGCATTCATAAATTTGTCTAAATAATATTTATGAAAAGAGAGTGACTTGCTTTTTGAACAGTTACTTTATTGAGTAAACAACATATCTATGTTCTTAATGACTTTACACTACTGCAGTAAAACCAAATCAGTTCATTTAATATCAGCTGATACAAAATATGAACGTCTCTTATAACTGTTAAAATAAAAATGAAATAAAATTTACTCTGTTGATAAAACAGCGGCCCACTTTGGCAGGAATGTCCCGGCAATTTTGTAGTTCTTGAAGAAAAACTCTGAAATGAAAAAACAAAAATTACTTTAATATTTTCTCAAAAGACATCAGTGGTATTAATGTTCTTAAAGAAAACTTTTTAATAAACTATATGAAAATAGAATAAAAGTCAAATCTTCAAAATACAATCCCTAGTAAAATATTTAAATTTGGAAATAGTTAATGGATGAGTTGATGAAAATCTAACATGATCCTAAGCAAAATTGAATTTCGGTAATTTTTGTAATAACTCATAACAAAATTACAGATGTATCAAAAGTGCTGTTATTTAAATGAAGAATTCAAAACCAGAAAGTAAAACTGAAAAACAAATCTAGTCAAGCTAATACATCCAGTCTTTGTAACTAACAGGATTAACTATTACTAACTCTTTGTGAAATTTATAGATTTGTTCTAAATTTCCAAACAAAATATTCTTCTTTCCTTCAAGTTCAGGTGGGATTAAATGTTGCATGGATCTGTTGTTCATCTCCAGGTAATAACCCTGAAAAAACAACAACCACTGTTACACACTGTACCAAGACTACATCTATGAATTAGTTATCTGTTATTAATTAAATATAAATCTTTTATACAATATATTGAAATATATATAATTCATAGCATATTTTAGAAATATGTTTGATAAAGAAATAATCACAAATACATTTAACCTTTTCCCCCTCAAGGAGAGTAGTAGATGTGGGATTATATAAGCACCACAATGGACTGAATAAATTCATACTTTAGCAGTTGATACATATTTTGCCAATGTTAAATATAAATTGTGAATGATTACTTAAGGTATTCAAGAGATTAAATATATTTACCATGTATATTTCTTCAAGTTCTCTCACATATGTAGTTTCTGTTTCTATCAACTCATTCATAACATGTCTGAAAAATGCAAACCATACACACTTGTATTCTACAACTGTTTTATATTATTTTTTGATTGATTATGTATTGTTTCATCAACGAAATAACATAGCTGCCTCAAAGTTCAGCAGATTATAATTAGATATTTTGATATATGAACTTGCTCATACCACATCTACCTATGTAATAACAAGCTCATTATGAGGTCTGTTTTTTTCATAAAGTTATATTGTCTGGCATGTGAAACAAAGGGCATCACAACAAAGAAAATGGCTTAAAGAATAAACTATTCTATTTTTCTACTTTATGTGTAAATATAAATAAACTGATGTAAAACCTCCACAAGTATTGATAAAACTTTGTTTTCTGACATGTTTACCTGCGTTTAGCCTGTAGTGTGTCTACATCCTGCAGCGATGATGATGATGTAGATGAGTATGAACTACGCTGAGTGTTTGAATCGGTTACCATAGAAATATCAGACATGTGTGTCAGGCTGCTGTTGCTGCTGCTGTAGGCCTGTGAACCAATGTGGATGGGATGCTGGATATCTGATTTGTCCAAGACACGATGCTAGAAAGTAAAACGTGTTCTTATTATATAAACATTTGTTATTTTATATTTTTAAAAAAATAATTTTAATTATGATGACTGGAATTATGTAAGACACTACCAACATTTTATGATTATCAATCAGTTAGCAGCAAACATGTTTTACAAGCATTTCTATATGCAGGAAAGCAAATACGGAGAAAAATAAATGTTTGTCAGTAGTGCAATGAGTATATCTGATCCGTCTCTAACCCCTGAGCTGACACAGATTGTACATATCATTAGCTGCAGTTCTTACACCTTTTATTTAAATGTGAAATTTAATTTAATCAATTTATGGATTAGAGTAATAATATAAGATACCTTTTATTTGAATCAATTCCTTGATTTTTCACTTTGTTAAAAATTAAATACTCTCACCCTGGCTGACATTGACAATGGACTTCGTTTATTATTTTCAGTTATAGTTTTCTTTCTCAGGTCCCCATCCAGCTCTGAGTTGTCAAAGCCATTGTATGGAGAGACAGGCTCGGGGTGAACATGCTGTACAGGGCGGGAGCGGGAGGGCTTGGAGGCAATACTTTGCAAACTCTCCTTCCTCTTTTCACACATCCTCTGTACATCTTCAATTCTCTTCAACACCTGCTGAACAACAGCCTGAAACACATTCACAATGTCACTTAGTGATAGCAGTATTCATTATCTATTTATTACAAATATTGTAAACATAATATATTAAATATTTATTCAATGGTCAGTTACACATTTTGCAAACACACTGATACACTAATATTAGATTTATATTTAACAATGCATTGTAGTGTAAACTATTTATTATAAATAAACTTAGGAACATTTTACATATTCAATTAAGATTTATTATGGTACTCCCTCATAATGTTTATTACATTTACATAATCCTGTTAGTAGGTTAGTAGAAGAAATGTTCAAACTGTTAATAAAAAATAAAACAAAATGATCCATAACACAACAGTAGCTATGTTTTTATGTCAATGGAAGACACCTATGTTAACACAGGTAACATTTAGACAATTAACTGTAACACAGATTGTTACATATTTGTTAATTAATTTTCACAGTAAAATGTTTTATGCAGATATGTTCTAAGCTGTATGAAGTGGTTAAGTAAGACCTACTCGTGTTTCTGCTGTCATCATACCATCAAAGGCCTGGTGGAATTCTCGTGGGTTGCTCAGTTTAAGATCACGAACTGTACCAAGAAAGATTTCTATTTCTCTGAGTGCATTATCTGCACCTGCCTGAATTTGACACTGTTCTATAGGCTGACTGGCCAACATGTCTACACCTCGGTTACACCAGCGATTTGCCTGAAATCACAATTTATGTACATTCATTGAAACAATATAAAAAGCATTATCTAAGAGGTGAATCCACTTGTGGTTATGTTTAAATGTCAGTTTTATTACTGTCACGGAATTCAGATTGCGAAACCAAATTTGTTACTTCAATCACATCTGCTCTTTTTATTTTTAAAGATGAATTTAGATTGAGTAACTTTAACTGTTACTTCAAATCACATCTGCTTTTTTATTTTTAAGCTATGGAATTGAAATTGCTTAACTTTAACTATTACTACAATGACATCTGCTCTTTTTATTGTTTTCACAATTTTTTCAACTCCATGGCATTGTTATAAAAGGGGCTGGCATTTGGTAATTAATCTTTCTGCGATGGACAGGCCCGCTGACCTGTCAGAAAGCGTGCCTGTCGTAGACGTGCTTCACAACAGCTAGCTCTGATTAGCACGTTAATTTTTTTCAAGGTTTTAAGGTAATTAAGGAGAAAGAAGTAAGCAAAGTAAGCATGAGCGAAGGAAACAATCAAGATGAGAATTCAGTCAGGCAGGGAAACCAAGTGTTTTTGAATGACATTGTCTTTACAGAAAAGTAAGGTAAGCAATTGTCTATTCTTATTTTGATTGGGTGTAATATGCAATTAAACTGTGCCAGTAACATTTATTATACCTAAAATTTTAAGGTTTTAATCTGTCCTCCATTCAGATTCTTATTTTGTCTTGGTTCCCCATATGACCTTTCTCATATCGTTAATCAAAATTACTTAAACGTATGTTTTATGATTGTAAAATGTGTTATTATCAAGTCACCTGTAAATCATAATTAAATAATTAAGGTGAACCTTAACTTGTGTTGTGTTTATTTCTTTAGTGGATAGGTAGACTTATTGATTTTTGTAGATTGCTATCAATTTAGCGTTTATATTCCTTGTTAGGTGGCCATTAAAGCACCTTGTTACCCTAGACTGTGCCTTAAAAAAAAAACATACAAGGTGTTTAAAGGTGTGAGACCTGTGACAATTACATTATTCATAAATGTTATTAAACATAAAAAGTTAAAATAAATTTGTCATTAAACACCATGTGTAAAACTTGGTTAATTTGGATACTGACCTTTTCCAGTCTGTCATGGAGATCTTGGGACTTGGTGAGGATTTCACGTCGTCGCCGTAACAACTCTTTATACTGCTCACACATGCGCTGTAGCTCCATACACTTCGGCCGTATAGAGTCAACAGCATAGTGTTCATCTGCTATGAGCTGCTCCCCATTAGCACGCATATTTTCTGCAAGTTCTAAGTCTCTCTGAAAAAACAAATTTTTCCTTTTTTAATATAATAATTATCATCCTTTCCTTTGTTTGTAACATATTAGCCAGCAAAGGTGGCTCCATATTTTAATCCAGTATTTAATATTTTTGTGTAACGTCTAATAAACAAAACAGACTACGGGAATTCAATAACATTAAAGATTAAATTAACATTTAAGTTTAATGGTAAAATTGTGATGGCTCTTGTACATACATGTTGTTATTGTTTTATTTTAATTTTAATTTTTTTTTTTTTTTCTTGTTTCATGATTATACAATGTTGTTTGTTTTATTTTATTTATTATTCTTTTTTATTATTATTACATTTGTTGGCAATGTTTTTGTTGTTTTTTTTTTGTTGATTTTATTTGGAATCATCTTCATTTTTTTTCTTTTTTTTTTTATCATCTTATTTTTTATTCTTATTTTTGTTCCCCCTTATCAGTATTTATTTATACACACAATTGAGTGATTGTAATTTTAACCATTTCTTTCATCTTCAAATTCTTTGTATTCAAAAATTAGATATTTTGACATTTTTTTAATAAACTGTTAGTATACACTGATACATTCAAACATACATCTGACTAACATATTTCTTATTTGAATAACATTTCCTCTAACAGGTAAGAACCTGTACAATAAATACCAGTTTCAAACACATGCTGAATTGAATGGCTGACTGTTAACAGACAGAGAGATATTGTCTGCTGTAAACTGTGTATGAAGAACTGTTTGTCAGAATGCATAAAGAATGTCTACACCAAACAACAATTTTAATAGCAAATTATGAAACAGAGTCATGAAGAGCTGAATAAGCATATCACTCAATTCCAATCACAAAATAATATCTCAGTGTATTGAGTTAGAAACAGGATACCCTCACCTGACTTACTGTGATTTAGGAAAATAATTTGCACTGGTTAATGGTTAAAAACATAATGAATATTACACAGTAAAATAGATGAATCAAAGTCATACAGAAGAAATTAAATACTGGCCACTTTGTCACATTAAATAATGTAACAACAACCTGACACTAATTAAAAAACAATATTATCAGTCTGTGTGAGCCTATGTGTCTATCTGCATATGTGTTCAACTGCATGCATATGTGCATGACAGTAAATGTATGAATACACATATGTCCATGTGTATGTATGAGTGTCTGTGTCTGACTATAATTGCTAAAACAAATTCTACAATGTAAAGTGAATTAATATTTTATATGTAATTAAATATATGTAAAATGTTTAAGTATTTCTTGGTTATAATATTATTTATAATGACAAAATGAATCCATAAATATATAGAAATTGATGCAAGGAAGGAGGAAGTCCTGATTTAAAGAGAAGATAAGTGATGTAATTTAAAACATTTGTCAGATTGATACAGATATTCTCATTATAAACTCTCTTCAATTTAAAAACTATAGTTCTACAGAAATTTAGTTATTTATAAAAATGAAGTCTATTTCAATTCCCTATAGATGAAACAAAGCCCACTAATTAAATATTCAAAAAATAATAATAATAAAAATAAAATCAGAAAGAAAATGATTATTAAATTTAGATTTTTCTAAAATAGTAAGGAAGGAGAACAAATATTTTATTTATTATGAAAAATGTAACACACTTTGTGTTGTACTTGTTAGTGTTACTGAGTAATAATATTGGGTTAGTAATTACAAACATGATACATGTGACTGGTGTCTGCAATTAACACAAAGTACGCTTAAATAATGGTGTAGCATGGAAATCAACAGTTCACAAACAAATTAGATCAGTTGTACAGTGCCCCTTATTAAAAACAAAATATGTGTACCCATTACTGTATATACAGAAACATATAATCATGCCAACTAATTAGCTAAAAATACTCAAATAAAACATGAGAAAATAAAAGACATGAAAACAATTCTATGTAATATATATATATACACACACACACATATACACATACATGCATATACACACTTCTGTTAATGTACCAGTTAATATATATATATATAAAAAAAATATAAAACAGCTGTCGATTATTTTGAGTTCAAAAAGCACTGTGTATATAAACATTTATTACTAAAATCATATGCATATAACATACTAAGATTATTAACACCAAAGATAAAAAACATTAGTACTACCTAATCTAAATAAAAAGTTTGTTATCAAACCTTGTTATTAGAAATCTATGTGGAATAACACTGAGTTTGTAGCATGTGATATTTCCAACATGTAGGTAGCCAGGTAAATAAACCTATCACAAAGGCTACTCTTAGCTTCTGAAGTAGGTCAGACTTGGTCCTAGACTGGTGTCACAGTCATTGTAGGAACAGTCAAGGATAACCCCACAAACCTTTGTTGTCACAGAAATAGTTTATAATGACCCGGAAGCAGTGAAATATGAGTAACAGCATGAGAAAAGACTTGCTAAAAAGTTCTTGCAGATTTAAGAACATTCTTCTTATTGCCATGTCAAATATAAAAAACCACAGAGGTTATGTTTCACAAGCCATAAATATACATACACAATGTAATTTTCTTCATAAGAAGTATACAGCTAATTGTATATATAATTTATAAAGAAAAAAAAAAAAAAAATTTCATTATTAAATAGTAATTAGTAATGACCATATTTTGAAAATTATCTTATATCAAAAGTATGATTTTTAAAGATACAAATAAATATACCTTCAGATAATTGCAGATTGGTTATGTATGTGATTACAGAGTTAAATACATACATACTTACATACACATACATACATACATACATATATACAGAAGAATATATATGTAAACACACACCCAGTTACTAATAAGACAGTCTAGTATTTATTTCTAGTAAACATTTTTTTTATTACCAGACATGTTTGTTTTGTGTGAAAATAACCCTTAACACTTTTCATATTAGTCTGTTTGTACACATGTATCTGTCAGAGCTGTACAATGTCTGTTTCTTAGTGAAATGTCAAAATCAGATTAACTCCATAAATCTTTAATCTCAGGGTTCAAGTCTGTTAAAATAGGCAAAAGTACAAAAAAATGTAATTTGAAAATAATGTTTAACTATGAGTAATTTGTTTAATATACATTTGTTATGTACTGAAGTGAAAGTACATGACCTGATGGAAATTAAAAAATGATGGCTTTTCATTTTTATATTGTTACTTGATCCAGATCTGACACAATTCTAAAAGATGATGAACAATCAAACAGTTTTAATAATAATAATAATAATAATAATAATAATAATAATAATAGTAATAATAACAATAGCAATTAATAATAATAATAGTAGTAATAATAGCAATATTGATATAATGCAATAATAGTACTTTTACTGCTGCTGTTACTATTAGTAGTAATAATGAAGTGTTAAGCTTACTTTACATCATCAGAGAAATAATTAAGAAACTATTTACACAGTAGTTGTGGCAGCCATAACAGCAACAGTCATAGTAGTAATTTGATGCCTTAATTTGTTTAAATACTCACACTGTGAAAACTATTTACACTTTTCCTAAGTTTGATGATTCACATTATAGGTGTTACAGTTATTAGTACTGGTTATTTTGAAAGTGTATTAAAATGAGGATTAAAGGATTACACAAAAAATGTTAGTATAAGTAATTACCTACAGACAGTTATAACTGACAACAGCTGTTCAGGTGAACTAATTATTTCTATTGTTGGACTATTTACTTTGATAGGTGGACTAATTATTTCTGTATATGAATTAATTGCTATGACAAGTAGAACTAATTATCTCTATAGGTAAACTATATATTTTTACAACTAATTATTTCTACAGGTAACTATCTTTATGCAACTAATTATTTCTACAGGAAACTACCTATTTATATAATTAATAACTTATTAGAACACATCAACTAATTATTTGAACAGGTAAACTATTTATTTTTCAGATAAACAACATCTAGTGAACAGATGTAAAATGAAGACATAGAACTGACAGGTATAATAATTCTACTTCTGATTTATGTTATCTCTCAGGTAAGAAATGCTCCAAGCTAAAACTAAGTTAGCTAATCTGTCTCAGAGTAATTTAACAGGTGAACAGACAGGTACTGATAGCACAATATGCTCAAAGGTAAATATCAAACTAAATCTCTTTCAAATATTTTAAGAATAATAATTTTTAAAACAACTGTTTAAATAATCATATTATAATAAAATTACATGCAAGATATTTATATATACAATTTTATTTCTTGGCAACTGTAAAATAGACACAGAATCAAAACAAAATTCTGTTTCAAAACACTTCTATGAATCAATATGGTCTGAAATACTGAAAGAAAAATGTTTTTAAAAAGTCAGTGAAACCTTTCTTTAACACACTTTTAGTTCTTTAATATTACTAAGTTCTGTTTGCAACAAGATGTTTGATTTACACTAAAATTGTCCTCTTAGTTACTGTCTTTGGAATGGTCACTTATGAACCACAATACCAAATAATTATGGTCAAATGTGTCCATTTCTTGAACAATGAGCTCTTGATAGTTTAGAGCTCTGTTATCTAGACCATGTCAGTTTAAATAACATATGATTGAAACTTTCACCTTTATATTACTTTATTTCAAGTACTGTCATAATATAGAAGAGGTTTCAGATTAAGTTTTAAGTGCTAATTCTAGTATCCAAACCAACCAATAACTTTCATGTCAGCTGCAATTAAACTACAGATAAAGAAACTTTAAAAATCTTTCTCTTTTATGTTAATTACAATGTACTAATTAAAAAAATAACTAACATTACAAAATCAAAACAAAAAAACAGCATTTCTTTGAGAATATCTACATACCAGAATATGTTAACTGTAAACAATATTTTATTTCAGTATATATGTATATCAAATTATATTTACATTCGTATACATCTATCATGTAATAATGACAAACTTCCAAACTACTGCTCAGTTTATTATTTCAAACTATAAAAGAATTTAGTTCAATGTGAGACCCTTTGTTTTACATGTTAACTGAACAATAATTTAAATGTCAATTGTTTTTATAATTTTCTAAACAAAAGCAATTTTTCTGATTTGAAACTAGTAAACTCTTCTACCTGCTGCTTTATGTGTAAATTTTATCAATAATTTAAACACTTATTTCTAACTACTGTTTTTTTTTTATCATCACTACGAGTTATTACTGTTTTACATGTCTTTGTAAAGGGAGTGGTTGTGTAAGCACAGCTGGCTGAGCATGTCGATATTACATCAGATTACTGTTTTCTCCAGACTGTCACAGGTGTAACACGCTGTTTAGTAAGATGTGCTGCTTGTGAAGTAAGCAACTGTAAAAACCTGACTCAGTGATGTACTTTACTTTAAATTACCTTTAAAATATCTTACTTTCTTTATCTTATTCTTTCTAAAACATAAATTTACTGGAAATGTCTAAGTAAAAATATTGAATGTGTTTATAGTGATTTAAAATTTGAAAAATGTTTTAGTAACTGGGAAATATGAAATAATAGTATTAATACTCAGTTAATTAAAATGAGTATTACAATAATGGATAACAACATAGATGTATTTCACATATATAGGCCTATATTTATGTAGGTAGGTAGATATACAGACATTGAAATATGTACTGAATAATCAATATTCTTAAAATGAAGTTTAAGTATACACTACAGTTGATTAATTCTATCTACTTCACTCACATACATTCTTCTCTACAGATCATTTCAGTGTGATGGTTGTTGTGTGTAAACGTCCAGAACAGAGTTTGAAGGCAAAAGCAAACCTGAAACTATAGTTGCCTACATAATGTGTGCATAATATAAACAAGAGTCAGCATGTTAGAGAGCTAGAGGGAGAAATACTGGGATATGATCCTGGTACCTACCAAATGTATATTTAACTATGTTCATTACATACTCTAGTTAATGAGTTCTTAACATACAGTAAGCTCTGAAATAGGTTTGATAGACATATATAAATAGATAAATACTTTGCTGTCAGTGTTTACAGTAGTATTGTAGCTCTACAGAGGTCTTCAAAGTGATAGCTTTGTGTAATCAAGCATGAACAGGTATTGAAAGGTACAATTGTCTTTGATATATGGAACTTGTCAACAGAAAATGTATCATATTCAGTACAATTGCCGTATATAAATATAATACAAAGTATGTCACTTGTTAAACAGGTTCAAAATATATAATATTTTGTTTTTAACTTGTAGATAATTTCTGTCAACACACTAATATATAACTGTCCTTAATAAAATAATAATTAAATTTTTTAATTTAAAATTCTGTACCTTTTAAAAAAATAATGTTTGATGTTTTAGTTATTATCAAAGAACTGCTGTTTATTATGAAAAAAGATTCCAGTGTTGCCATATCAAGTACATGATATACAAACACTGAATACACAGAAATCTTCAAACAGTCTGTGTTGGTTAGTTAAACACTGTCTGACAAACTAAATTTAGACCACAATATAATGTCCTGTTTAGAATCAAGAAACACAACTAAAAGTGTACATTTACAAAGGACACAATCTAAATATATTCTTTTTTTTAAACTCTCTCTGTGTATGTGTGTATATGTGTGTGGGTGCATGGGTGTTCCATTTTTGTTCAGACTTATTTTGTTTATATGTCAGAAAAAATGTGCAAGATGACTATAAACTAACAAAATTTGTTATGTGACTGAGGTTACCTCAAAGTGTGACTTTACAAGAGAATCCACCATTGCTTTATTTTCACTGCTGTGTGGTATTTACCTCTGAATAGTATTTGTCTCTCTGTATGGTATTCACCACTGTGTAATATTCACCACTGCATGATATTCACAAGTGTAGTATTTGTCTCTGTATGGTATTCACCACTGTGTAATATTCACCACTGCATGATATTCACAAGTGTAGTATTTACCTCTGTATGGTATTCACCACTGTGTAATATTCACCACTGCATGATATTCACAAGTGTAGTATTTGTCTCTGTATGGTATTCACCACTGTACCACTGTGTAATATTCACCACTGCATGATATTCACAAGTGTAGTATTTGTCTCTGTATGGTATTCACCACTGTACCACTGTGTAATATTCACCACTGCATGATATTCACAAGTGTAGTATTTGTCTCTGTATGGTATTCACCACTGTACCACTGTGTAATATTATTGTTCACCACTGCATGATATTCACAAGTGTAGTAGTTACCTCTGTATGGTATTCACCACTGTACCACTGTGTAATATTCACCACTGCATGATATTCACAAGTGTAGTATTTGTCTCTGTATGGTATTCACCACTGTACCACTGTGTAATATTCACCACTGCATGATATTCACAAGTGTAGTATTTGTCTCTGTATGGTATTCACCACTGTACCACTGTGTAATATTCACCACTGCATGATATTCACAAGTGTAGTAGTTACCTCTGTATGGTATTCACCACTGTACCACTGTGTAATATTCACCACTGCATGATATTCACAAGTGTAGTATTTGTCTCTGTATGGTATTCACCACTGTACCACTGTGTAATATTCACCACTGCATGATATTCACAAGTGTAGTATTTGTCTCTGTATGGTATTCACCACTGTACCACTGTGTAATATTCACCACTGCATGATATTCACAAGTGTAGTATTTGTCTCTGTATGGTATTCACCACTGTACCACTGTGTAATATTTACCACTGCATGATATTCACAAGTGTAGTATTTGTCTCTGTATGGTATTCACCACTGTGTAATATTCACCACTGCATGATATTCACAAGTGTAGTATTTACCTCTGTATGGTATTCACAACTGCATGATATTCATGAGTGTAGTATTTATCTCTGTATGATATTCATGAGTGTAGTATTTACCTCTGTATGATATTCACCACTTTGTAATATTCACCACTGCATGATATTCATGAGTGTAGTATTTACCTCTGTATGGTATTCACCACTGTACCACTGTGTAATATTCACCACTGCATGATATTCATGAGTGTAGTATTTACCTCTGTATGGTATTCACCACTGTGTAATATTCACCACTGCATGATATTCACGAGTGTAGTATTTACCTCTGTATGGTATTCACCACTGTGTAATATTCACCACTGCATGATATTCACGAGTGTAGTATTTACCTCTGTATGGTATTCACCACTGTACCACTGTGTAATATTCACCACTGCATGATATTCACGAGTGTAGTATTTACCTCTGTATGGTATTCACCACTGTGTAATATTCACCACTGCAAGTGTAGTATTTGTGTGGTATTCACCACTGTGTGTACAGTTCTCACCATGTACATGCAATAGCTAAGTAACAGGCTCTCAGGTCAGTCACCATGTCACTTCATCGTATCCACACTTGCTTATTTTTACAGCTAATATTAAAATTATTTTTCTTGTGTCTGTTTACATGTGCAATAAAATTAAGTGAATATTAAATATTAAATAATGATAAAATACATTTTGAAAACAGAATGATCACACTGTCAGAACAGATAATAGCCACTTTAAGACTTCTTTTCCAGTGACTAACCTTTCATAGTTTCTTCATTTACAGTTTAATAATCTATTTTCTACCTGTGTGATTTCTTCACCTAATTTTAGATGTTTGTACTCACAAACTCATGCATTATGTATTTCTAATTAATTAAAGAACTGAGGTATTAATGAAACTGTACTGAAGAAATCTTATTAAAGGTCAACATCTTCTATTTTTATTGTTATCAGTAAGTTAGTTTCCTTAACACAAGTATACGTAGTTTTTTTCATTTGGACAGAGGTTGTGTATGTGTATGTGTGTTGAAACCAATATTAAAAAGGTATACTAAACAAAAACAATCAAAGAGCATGAAATACAGTAGATGTTTTATTGCCCATGGGGAGGTATGCTGTATTTCATTATCTGATGGGTTTCTTTTGTACCAGATTAATTATCTTTTATCTAAAATTCAGAGGGCCAAAACATTTTTCAGATTTTTGAATTTTTCACATTTTAGAATATAATGAAGTAACTTGAAGATGGGAGCCAAGTTTTAACAGAAATAATGTCACAAACAATAACTTGTACTTAGTTTCATACATAAATTTAAAATAAATTTGTGTACAAATTAAAATGTTTGTGTCCACTGGATAAAGTTAAACTCAGTTGATGGAAAACTGTTTCATTTTCAGATTTCTAAACCGTGGAAAAGTGGATGCATCTCTCTATGGTTATAAAAAATATTACATTACATGAAATATACTTTTTCTCTTGAATTACTGATATGAAAAATGAGAACAAATAATAAAATTTCCAGTTTTTATTATAACTATATGTTAACATTGATTGCATGATTAACCAACACTGTAAGTTGTGTTTTTGACAATTTTTGATAATACCTTAATCCAGTCTAGACCCTTGTATTAAGGTATGTTTGTGCATTTGTCTATGAATATGTGTATATATGTATGTATAGTATTTGTACATTTGTATCTATATTTATGGGTATATTTATGAGGGTGTGTTCATATTTAAATATGTATGTGTGTGTGTGTGTGTGTGTGTGTGTGTGTGTGTGTGTGTGTGTGAGAGAAAACAATTAAGATACTATCATTAAACTTTAGCTGAGTAAGGAAGACATTTTTTTGTTTACCTGTTTTTAATATTGATGTTTACTCAAATGAAAATGTGATGATGTGGCAAATTACATCCTCAGTATCATCATTATTTGTTCTTTATTGACCTCTTAGTAGTTCTAAACACAGTAAACAGTTTTCTGACATGAAGCAAAAATATATATGATATTCATTTAATTTTATTTTAAAATCTATTTCAAAACATTAAATATTTTAGATTTTATTTAGTTAAAAACACAATTAAATAACATATGTTTGAGAATTTAGTTTTCAAATTTAGCAAATCTCCAAAAGCTAATTTTTAAAATCTATTTAGTTATGTATATATATATATATATTTTTTTTGATTATTATGTACTAGTATATTTATAATTTAATATGTTTATTTAATTTTTTTCTTATAAACAAAATGTGAACACTGATCTGCTCTCACAGAGCTGGACAGTCTATATATGATTTGTGTAAACTAAGAAGTAACAGAAAGCCTATAAACAGATTATTTTAAATCTCACCTGTTTGTGAACACAGAACATGCTCTATAAATCTGTTTAGACAACGATAATACTCTTAGGTAGAAAGTGTAGTTAGGAGAAAACTTGTTAATAATCCTGAGATACCTGCAAGTCACACACACTGAGATCTCTGCACACCACTGTTACAGGTTAATTTAAACTGGATTAACTACTGTAGTGTGTCTGTCTGTTAGTGGTCCTTATTATAGGTTAACCATGACTTAAAATAGATTCAGTACAGAACAGTGTGTATTATTATAGGTTAGCTTAAAAACTGGATTCAGTTCAGCTGTATGTGTGTGTCAAAGTATTTTTCTGTAACTAAATGTGTGGCAGCAAAGGTTCAACCAGTCCGGTGTAGTGCAATGTAATTTTGAGTTACAGCCTATTAATGCAGTCCAGTGCATCAGTAGATCAATTCCCCCATAAATATTTTGAAAACATCTGACTTTCTTGTCTGTACATTTTTGGGCTGAAATCAGTCAATAAAACATGTCCTTTGTGTTTCTGTGTGACCTGTCAATATCTTAATATTAATGAAATTATACCAAAACTACACACTTATTTTGCCAAGATTCAGCTAAAATCTCTGACACTGAACCCCAGTGCATAACATATTACTGATCTGTGGAAGGTGGTTTATTTTATTCTATCAAAACTTGAATTTTTATAATTTTCCCTTGTTATCCTATGCTGCCACACAAATGATAACAGTAATCATGAGGTTTGTGAGCAGCAGGTTTCTTATTTCAAATTACTATTACAGAAAAACCCCACAAAGAAACCTCTGTAAATGTAATATTGATTGTGTAGATATAAACATTTGTATTTTAAAAATCTGTTCAAGACATATTGCTAATACTGACTTTATATAAATCAGAAGAACTAACATAAATAATGGTAACAAATATAATGTAATCTGGAGTTTGTAGTTTTATCAATGATTAAATACAGACAACAGACAGAATTGCAATAAAGGATAAGTTTAGAACTTACCTGGTTAACAGAACAGTGACATCACAGAGCTGTTAAACACTGTTTTAACCATGACTTAGTAACACAAAGTAATACACTATTCAAATATAGTTTTCATGTAAGTCTGCTTAATAAAACACATTTCAGTTTTTACCCTGCTACAAGTATAACATTGCTTTAATTTTAAACACAAATTAATCCATTTCCCAAATAATTTAGTTAAAAATTGTAATTTTAAGAGATTTATTATTATTATTATTATTATTATTATTATTTTTTTTTTTTTTTGTAAATAATTATAGTTAAATTCTAAAAAGTTTAAGTGATTTCATCAAAAAAGATAAAATTTAAAATTTAAGTTTTGTTTAATGCTGGTTTGCTTTTACTATATTTCATGTCATAAATCCCTTGTTACCATGACACAAGTGAATGCTAGTTACCTATCAACTAATAAAAGTGTAGTCCACATGTTCTCTAGAAGTATGCTCCAGTTAAAATGAGATAAAATTTAATTTACATTCACATTGACATCATGTGTATGTGTCTGTGTCAGTGGCAAATAAAAGTGTAGCTGTCATTGTCTGACTGCAACATGCCACAGCATCTCTGTGTGTATTGTAAAACATGAACAAATTAGAAGAGAAGAGAAAAGAAAACATTTGTCAGTCTTCTTAATTTCTTCTTCAAACATGAGATGAACCTGAAGACATTACATTGGCTAATATTTACTTCAAAAATGCAGGGTCTCTAACATGCCACCAATCAAACCACCTTGTTTCTCATTGGAGAGATATTCATTTCTTCTTTTAATCATGTAATGTTTTATCATTTTCTGAATGAGTTTTAAATGATGTGAAGAGGTACATTGGCTGGATTATAATAAAGTCATTATTATCAGGTATTTATCACCTCTCTAAATACAAAACAATGTTTATTATTTTTGTGCTGACTTGTAAAACCCTGATTTAAATAAAATGTTAATATTCTGAATTGCCATCTGAAATATTTGAAAAAAATTATGAAAATTAACAAGACAAATATTTAAGAAATAAAACATTTACATAATTATGATTAATACACACAATACACTTGGAGAACCATGAAATGTTACTGTAGACCAGTTGCCTCGGGCACCACATATCTTGGTATTAATATTAAGGTATACAAATTTATTGGCTATCAAATCAAGGTCTCCAGGCAATACTTAAATTTATAAACACTACTGATGTCAGATTACTTGTACTGGAGCTAGTAATAGAGTATGTACATGTGTGTGAGTGTATTTGTGTATGTGTGTTTTCTATACATGGAATAACCTGAATAGGATTTTATTAAAATAAGGAATTAAGTTTATTTTTCATATTCATAATGTTAGTCATAAACTGTATATTCTGTTATTAAACAAAAATAAATGTTTAAAATGCATACTGTTTAAATTTATAACTTTATTTAAATCTATTTATTCTAAACTAAAAACATCAAAATACCATTCTATTTTAAACCACATACAATTTTAAACTGGACATTGTTTTATACTCACCATATTTTAAACTGCATAGTTTAGACTATAGTTCAAATTGTGAACTGTAAACTATTTGAAACAGTAGTTTTCAACTGCAAACTATATTAAACTGTACCTTCTCTTACACCTTTTTCATCTGTATTAAACTGTTCACTACCTTAATCTACATTATTTTAAATATAAATTGTTTTGAAGTACAGTTTTAAACTTTATAGTCTATTAAACTCTACACTTTTAAACTGTTCACTTATTTTAAACTAACTGTACAGATTTAAATTAAATTGTTTTGAACAGTGAATTATTTTAACACTGTTTTAAATTATTCACACTAAATTGTAAACTAATTTTAACTATATTGTTTTAAACTACAAACTATTTTAAACTGAACACTCACTTGTAGCTGCATGTTAAGTTTCACTTCTTTATCTTACTCCCTGAGGCAAAATGCATCTAAGTTTTTCATGCATGTAATCTGAAACTGCATTTTTCACAAGAAATTGTGTGCAAGTTTGATTAAAAGTTGTGAAATTATTTATCAAAGTGAAATTTCCAGGGCTGCATAAACCAGGCTGTATATGGAAGCATGCAAAAAGAGCAAACAATTTCTGTATTCTCATTAATGTGCACTTCATGAGAACCATGAACAACTGGTTTATTTACATTCAGAAATCAATTTGTATTGATCACAGATGTAACATTCATCATGTAGAGGTGTACTGAAGCTCTTTCAGTAGACTAAGACTTTTAAATATAGCAATAGGAAAACACTTGCAAGAAATACAGATCAATCAATAGCTGCAGTCTGACTTGGAAAAGATTCTGTGGTTATTGTTGTAATAGTGTGTGGAAGTCATACATGTATCCTGTATGTGCTTTGTTCTGATATCATGATCAAAGGAAGAATTCATTATTTGCTTCAAAACTTTAATATTTAATCATAATCAAACTTTTGAAGCAGATAATAAACAAGAAATCAAAATCTAGTATTTACAATATTAACTTCTGTATTGAGCAATAATCACAAGATATTTAAGATACTATTTTATATACTGAAAACTGAAAATGAAATATTTTCATATTCTATCCAAACTCTGCATGGATATAATCAATAGTTCAAGTTGTTATTTTTGCTTAACCTCTTTCTTTTTTTAATTTCTTAATTATCATTATATTCTTACCTTTTTGTAAAATATTCTGTGTTGACACTTACATATAAATTGTAATGTTTTATAACTATAACTACTGTTGTTTTCTATACCTATGTAGCAATTTAGATTTATTCAGTATAATAATTATTAAATAGATGAATACAGTAGTTTCTGGAGTTTAAGGTTTCACATATATTACAGTATTAATTATTTTACATAGTTTCAGTATATTTATTACTTCCAACATAGCATAATAATTCAAACAGATATATTCATACACAAAACTAATTACACACACAAATCAACATACATAATCTCCTATGGATCTGCATGTGTAACTCAAAAAAGGCTTAATATAAGCTAGATGAGGACTTGTTACAGATCAGTTACTGAACATGTAGAAACAACTGTTCCACTTACCTCGGCTGTAGTCTGAAACGTTTCAAATTCTGTAACACGAATCTCTATCTGTGCCAGACAGTCTCCTGTCTCCTGCATCTTCTCCTCCAACTCCTCCACACGACGACCAAGATTAAACTGAATCTAAAAAGATTTGTATTTCTTTTAATTTTATTAAAATGTTTTATTTGTACTAAACAGATGAATACAGTAGTTAGTGGAGTTTAAGGTTTCACACATGTTACATATTAATTATTTCACAAAGATGATAAAATAATCAATTGGATAATCAATTAAAAAAAAAGATGATGTATTAGAAATGATTATGATAATAACATTTTTACATTAGTTGTTATTTTTCTAAATGAAAGATGATAAAATTATCAGATTTTTTTAGTTGTTCTATGAATTATGTAAAGAAAATGTTAATGTTTATGTACAAATTACCATATTTTTAACAAATAAAATTATATATTTTGTTACAGACAACAGAAACTATTCTATACCAATTGTTTGAAAAGTGTTTTCTTTTCAACGGACATGTAACAGAAGTGTCACCAGTGATTTATTGTATATTTTAATTTACCTACATGAAAATAATTTTAAATAATAAAACAATCAGTGTCTTATTGCTAACTCAAAATCTTCCAAATTTCTAGCATACTTTTACCTAATGTCCAAAACACTAAGTCCAACTACAACCCAAAACCAAAACCCTGACCTAAAATACTGACCCTAACACTTGATATTTTCAATTAAACATATTTTGTGTCATTAAATTATTTTTACTCTAGCTACTATTTCACTTGCTGTTGTTTTTTGAGGGGTGGGGTTATTACTAGTTTTCCAGTGGAACAAGAATTAAATTGTTTATGTGGTATGGAGTGAATAAATAATAAACTGACCAGCTTAAACTCTTCCTCAAATTGTCTCAGTTTCAGACACTGTCTTAGTTTCACTTCATGAGCTCGCCAGAATTCACAAAATTTCTTCTTTGTTTCATCCAGCTGAGCAAGAAGTCTGTAAAAGAATATTCAACATTCATTTATTTCTCATTAGATTTAAAACTTACAGAGAAATATAATCATAAATTATTTATGAATTCATATATATTTATATTTTATTAAATATATGTAATCAGTAATGTAAAACATTTTTTCTTTTAAAATTAAGTGTGTGTGTTTGTACATACATACATACATACATAATTATACATAATTATATATAAAGATACATACACACAAAAAAAAAAGCCACACACATATGTATTTATATATTATATATGTGTGAGTATGTGTTTGTGTCTGTGTATGTTTATCTGTCATCTGTCTGTCTGTCTGTATGTATAATACTATAATGTTGTATTATCAGGAACTCTCTTTTTATTTAAGTTTTCATCCAGTTGTTTCTGTTACTTATTTTAAGAAATGTAAATATCACCTTTCTAATTCAGCAACATGAATCATGTGTACCAATGGCACATCAGAATTATCTCCCTTGATACACTGTAATATTGTGTTGCCATGTTCAGTGGCACTGTTCAGATCATCATGAAGCTCCTTTCGCTCCTGAATGTGGCTCCTTATCAAAGCTTCTGTTCCTGGCACGTCATTGGGTAAATCTGCCTCTTCTAGTTTCTTCACTATTGCTGTTATTGTGGCCGAGATTGTATCAATGTTTGACTGAAATTTCTCTATAGCCTGAACAGTGAAATTTAATTATTTACATGTTTGTCTTCATAAAATGATTCACTTATTATTACACAAAGATGAGAAAAAAATGAAAATAAAAATAATAAAATATATAATAATAATAAAACTAAAGTTTAAAAAAAAAATAATAAATAAAAACATTATTTTCTCTAATAAGGAATTTCTTTCTCTTAATCTCAGAGGCATAAAAATTATTTCTCAAATTAACACACACATATATATAAATGTTTTATAATTTAAAAAAACATGTTTAAAAATAAAAGTTACATACTGCTCTGTTCTGTGTCCACTCATTTGGATCATAGTCAATGGCTCCACCCACATCATAAGTCAACTGACTTGGATCTACATAATCCAACATGGCCACTGGAGAGTCACAGAGTATCACCTTATCAAAGTAAAAAACAGTAAGGATATTGTTGTAAGACAAGTTCAGAAAATAAGAAAAAGAAAATAATTGTCAGAGTTTGGTTTATTTCTTAAAAGTAACTTTAGATTAAAATAGAATGTAATCAAAACAAAGAATTCCAGAAAAATATGAATCTCTCTTTTTCTCAAACACACAAAACAAAAAATTAAAAAAAGAACACATAAAACCCAACACATCCACAATAATGTAGTTATATTAAATGCAAAATATGCAAAAGTATGTAAGGAATGTTTTTCAGCAGTTAATATATATACTATGTGAAACAAAATTAAAATTTTCAGTAAATGTCAATATGAGATGTTGATTGTTTATATTTACAAGGTCCACAGAGCCAAATTAAAAAGTATCATTATTATAAATTGTTTTAACTAAAAACATAAAAAAATCCCAGTGAAATGAAATAAAATAATGAATTCATTTAAGAATGATTGACAATTTTCACCCTTTTTTAACTGAAATTATCACTGGTACTCAGTCTTTCAGGTTAAATTATACATTTATGTCACAAAATAAAAAATATATCTGCAAGTTATTTTTATTACTATATTTTGTAATTAATTTTTTTTTTAATTTTAATTTTAATCATTCAAATTTTTTAATGTGTATTTATTTTTTGTATATGGACTGTTATATTTAAATAAATGTATTAGTTCGATATTACACTACAGTGATACCTTGAATTACGAGTTTAATTCATTCCGTGATCAAGCTCATATCTCAATTTGCTCGTATATCAAATCAATTTTCCAAACTGAAATTAACTACCATTAATCTGTTCCAGACTGCTATTTTTTTTTTTTTTTTTTTTTTGTTACCTGTTTTTAAATAAGAAAAATGTATTTATAAATGACAAATATTGAATAAAAACAAATAAAAGAAAATGTAAAGAAATAAATTGGTTTAGTAAAGTGTATTTATCTTGGAGATTTGACAAATTATATTAACTCCTTTGGCTGGAGTTATAACCTTTATCAACTCCTTCAGCTTCAGTAGGTACATACTGAAAGTACTATGCCTAGCCAAGTTGACCATATGCACATCTCACTCATGTTTTTCTATAATTCAAGATTTAATTCATTGGACATCATCCACTTCTTCTTCTCAGTACTGTCCTTAGTACTCACTTTCTTAGGATCCATGATCAGAAAAATTTTTTTTGGCAAAATACTTCAAAAAATGCGAGCACAAGACAACAGAGATGAATCTGCAGTGAGGTAACCATGTGAAGTAAACGAGTGAGCTGTCTGGTTGGTATGTTGTTTGTTGCACTAACAATCTGAAGCTCACTCGTAACTCAGATTTTGGCTTGCAACTCAAAGCAAAACATCACCCAGGTGACTGCTCATAACTCAAAAAAAATTGTATGTCACGGTACCACTATAGTTTATTTCACAATTACAGTTAACATACAATTACTACTGTGTACTCAATCTTTCAGGTTAAGTTATACATTTATGTCATAAAAGAAAATATTTGCTACTTATTCTTATTACTATTTTTTTAATTAAAAAAGATTTGATAATTTTTATTATTATTAAATATTTTAATTTTAAATTTAATTTTTTTTTTTTTAATACTTAAATACAAAGTATATTTATGTTATTTGAAAATGAAAATTGTGTTATTTTCATTATGTCTGATTAATCTTATTAGAACAAATGTTTGTGTGTGTATTTTGTATGTGTGTATGTGTTTAACATATATTTATTGTAGAATGCATAATAAATTTTAATATACATTTGTGTATATATTGCCAGCAGTAAATAAAACATAGAAAATGTTTCAGTCTTAAGAGTTCATTTGATACGAAAGCTAACAACATAAATACGTTTTTAATAATTGTCTGCTGTTACATTTTGGCTGATTAGTTTCCTGACCCAGTATGCTTCATTTTGATACCTCATTCATCCGTTTATATCTCAGTTACATCTAAAAATAAATGTGCTGACAGTTTCACTCAGGAAATAACAGTGTTCATAAAACTTCTCTAAAAGACACCTTAGGATTCATTTCTATCAGTTTTCTCTATGGATCAAAGAGATATAGTAGATATAAATATATTTTTCACAAAATATCCAAAATTGAATATTTTTGTGTAACTCCACTATTTTAATGCTCAATATTTGCATATTTAGGACCTGTTTGATGTGATGGGTCACATTTAGTTATATCAGAATTATCTACTAGAAAGTATATTATTGATTTTCTTTGCAAACTGAAAATTCTGACATACAGCCACTGCTGTTATACCTCTCTAAGGAATCCTTGTCAGATTTTGAAAGTCACTAAGATATACTCAAATACACTGAGGAATGTTATGTTCTATTTTAAAATAGATGAACACGTGTATTACATATTACCTGTTTATTTTGTATTTTAAAACTGTTATTGAAATTTTTATTTATTATGTGTATATTTTGTGTGTGTGCATATTTAAATAAATGTATTAGTTTTGTGTAATACTAGTTTGTTTTACAATTAGAGTTAATTTACAGTTAACATACAATTACAGCCAATATACAAGTTGAGTTATAGTCAGTCACTTTACAGTTAATATGTAACTTATAATAATAACTTACCATTACAGAGTAACTCACAATAATATTTTACTTTGCAGTGTAGTTCACAACAATAATCAGTTTACAATTACAATCAATTTATAGTTACAGTTATAATTTTCAATTACAAATTAAACTAACCTTTACATATTTATTTTATAATTACAATTTTACAAAGTAACAGTTTAAAATGTGGTGTTACATTTAATGTACAATTTATGTTTTGGTGCAGATTAGTCCAGTTACAATGAAATCAGTTAAATAAAATATTGACTTACAATTTATGTTTAATGCTTACAGTGTAATTTACCTCAATACTACTGTTTAACTTTTATTACAGTTACAATAAAAGTTACAATTTAACTGACAGTAAAAATTCACTTAATGTTTAACTGGAATTTATAATTTCTTGATTAAAGTTTAACTTACAGTATAAAACACATTTAATTAACTTACAGTTCACAGTTGTTGTTTTTTTAAATTAATTTATGTTTCACAATTGTTTTAACAATTCATAATTAATTTACAGTTAACTTAATTTATAGTTCATAATTAGTTTACATTTCAGTAATTAACAGTTCACAAATCAGAAACTGTATTTATCTGACTATATATGTTTCAGATTATTGCTATCCTGTATTAAAATAAATAAATCTTTATTTTTGGCCAAGATACTGTACAATAATTTAAGCCATCTAAGACTGTATAGAATGACACTGACTGCAGTGAACTGTTCTGTTAGGATAATTTGGCAGCAGAAGACACTGATATGATAAAACTGATTGTCTAAACAAAGAAGACACTGATATGATAAAACTGATTGTCTAAACAAAGAAGACACTGATATGGTAAAACTGATTGTCTAAACAAAGAAGACACTGATATGATAAAACTGATTGTCTAAACAAAGAAGACACTAGACAGGATTTGTGTTAAACCAGAAATCAATGGTTGGCCATTACACAATAAATAATGAGTCACTGTGCATGAGTGAATTAGAAATGTAAATATCCCTTCTGATTAATTAAACAACATTATCAGCTTGTGCAAAAAGTACTTATTTGTATTTCAAAATATTTTCTTATTATGAAGTTCATGTAATGCTGTCATGAAACAGACACTGTAATTAATATCAAAGAAGTAATTTTTAATGTTTACGCAGTAATGCTAGCATGAAAAGAATGTTATGAACTGAAAAGAAGATTCTATTATTCAAACTGATTCACCTGTGTCTGTTTAATAAATTGCGTATTTGAATGATGCTATATTACCGTTATCTGGTTCTATGTAAACATTAAAATAAATAAATAAATAAAAATTTTACTAAAAAAACTATAATATTAAAATTGAATATTTATGTTAATGACATCAGAAAGTAAAATAAATTATTGAAATTAAGATATTAACGTTTTTATAAATTTGGTATGAAAAGCATTATACAGAAATTTTAAAGAGAAATCTTGCATAGTGCAATGAGAAATTTTCAACAGAAATCACAGTGAGATATAGTGAAGTGACAAAAGTGAGAAATTCTAAATAACCAGAGAACTAACACAGGGTGAAAACTATGACAATAAACTATTAAATATATAAAACCAGTGAGGGTATTTCAAATTAATCAAGTAATCAGACAGAGAAAATCAATAACTGTGATTATATATCACATTGAAAAATGACACAATTATTCCTGAATTAGTCAAGCAAACCTCTATAATCAGAACAAATTAAACAAAATCTTCAGGTTCATGCCATAGGTTACTCTTGCATCACATCAATACAACTTTCTACAAAAATATACCTACATATCTATTTGAATTTACCTATGTATCTGATATATATACATGTCTACCTAACTCAACCTGTCTTTTTACATCAATAAAATTACTGTTTCTGTATCAGTATGACTTTGTATCTACACCAATATACCTTTGTATCCATACCAGTATACCTATGTATATACATCAATAGACATTTGTACCTATATTAATATTTGCATCCATACCAATATACCTTTGTATCTATATGAACATATATTTGTATCTACATCAATATACCTTTGTATCTACATGAACATATATTTCTGTAATTAAAAATAATAATATGAATTCCATAGAATGAGTATCAGGATTTGTTGTTATATTCACAAAATGGCTCATGTCTTAACATTTGTGTTAATCTAAATAAAATTTCATCTCAAATTCTAATCCTAATCTTAAAGCCCAACCCTAACACAAATCTTATCCTAACCCTAACCCAAAGCTTAAACTTAATCCTCACCAACATCTTAACCCTTATACAAGCCCTAAACCTCACTATGACCAAAAACCTTTTAATGTTACATTAGAAAAATGTTAAAAATACAACACTATACCATTGTATATACATCAAAACACCACAGTATATATACCTTTGTGTCTACATTAGTATACCTCTGTATCTACACCAATATATCTTAGTATCTACATCAATATTCCACTGTATCTACATCAATACATATTTCAACATATTGTCTTTTTACATCAAAACACCCATCTTTGTACATCAATATATGTTTTTGTATATCAACACACATATTTTTATTCATTAACATACATTTTTTTTACTTTATTACTTGTGTTTTATAGGATACTGTAAAAAAAAAAAAGTAAATTTCTGCATTTTAAGCAATGTATTTGTTGTTTGTAAATTAAAATGCTTAAAATAATTTCTAGTTTCTTTATTCTTATGTTTATTTGGGTTTGTAAAACAAAACTTAAAATCAAATGTAAATTTTTTATGACTGTAAATTAAAACTGATGATCACATTCAATTAAATGAAAGCTAAATGGTTATAAACTTAAAATAGTAATAGTTAAAGATCTCAGATCCATTTCACTTTTACAAGATACAGTCAGCAAATTTTTACATATTATATTTAAATATTATTAAACTTGCAATGACACATTATTAAACTTACAATATCCATTATTAAATTTGAATTTTTACATTTTGTTTTAGAAATTACATGGTAAAAGGATCAATTAGTTTTTCAGTAAGAACAAAATTTTAAAAACAGAATCATTTTTATTCATAAACATGTACTGCACTGGTGGTACACTATTTCAAAATAGACTACAATCAATATATTAGCAGTGACCTACATAGTCCAGTGGCATTAGATGAGTACACCCTGATTAGATGTATTCAGCAGGAAATACTGATAAATATGGCTGACAAGGATCTATTGGAAATGTTTAATACTAAAGGCAGTGTTCAGATATTGATTGAGTCTTATGCATGAGACACACGGTGCAGTGTTTACATCCACACACTGTTTTATACACAGTGTCACACATAAACAAAGCTTGTAATTAAAAATAATAATATGAATTCCATAGAATGAGTATCAGGATTTGTTGTTATATTCACAAAATGGCTCATGTCATCTCATGTCTTAACATTTGTGTTAATCTAAATAAAATTTCATCTCAAATTCTAATCCTAATCTTAAAGCCCAACCTTAACACAAATCTTATCCTAACCCTAACCCAAAGCTTAAACTTAATCCTCACCAACATCTTAACCCTTATACAAGCCCTAAACCTCACTATGACCAAAAACCTTTTAATGTTACATTAGAAAAATGTTAAAAATATTTTTGAGAGAACTGGGTCAAAGTAGAATATTTTACTCCAATACAATTTTAAAAAAATAGCAGTATATTATATTATTGAAAAAAGACGTATGACCAAGTTTTCAGCAGACAGCCCTACTCTAGCATGTGTCCTTAATGTACACACACAACCTTCAGTGGATATACTCAAACAGCTTAAAAGATACTTTTAAATTACTTTTTGATTTAAACATTATAAAGAGAACAAAAGATCACTGGCTGATTTTTGTCAATATCAATATTTCTATGATCATTAATTATATATATATAACAATAGATAATTAATATGTGGGTACTTGATTAAGAAATAATACAGTTATTTTAGTCACAGCAGTCATTTCACATAGACACACACACACACACACACTTACACCCATATAAGAAGACAGACACCATTACTTTTACACAGGATTAGAGAAAATGTTACTTTATACCTTAAACTCCAGTTCCTCTTTGACAAATTTGGACCTGAAGTCAGCAAAAGCTCTCTGAAAGAAACCTTTTGGCTGCAGCAGAAACACAACTTGTATGTGAGATGGGAAGAAGCCCTGCACAGAATTAAAGCTGTGTGTCAGGAAAACACCATTTAAAATAGTTTATGAACAAAATCAAATCAGGTAACCAGAAACATTTTGTTTAAGACACACTAAGTAAAAACAATTAAATAAATATATTAATTTATATTTATGTCAAAATGTTTCTGTTTTCTCTTTCAGAATAATATCACATTTATGACTGTTCATTTTATATCAAACTGAATGTGTGTGTGTGTGTGTTAAAATCTTCATATTTAAATCATATTCAAATAAAAACAATAAATCAGTGGTGCTGAACACCATTTTTATATTAATCATAATGTTTACATTAAACATGTGACACAAATATAACTTACTCTGATTTTAAGGAGAATGGCTTTAACTGAAGACCAGCTGTCATTTCTTCTGTCAATAACTATAACAAAACCAGCTTCTGTATTCTGTAGTCTGTAATAAAAAATACATATTAGTTGATATTTCTCAGTATGTGTGCACAAACAAAACACACACAGAGACACATACAGACACACAGAGTAACCTGCTTATGAGTTCTAAATTCTAAAACATTAAATATATCTATCTGAAAACACACACCTGTACGGACAAATAAACACATAAACACATATACATATTTCTATGCGTATTTCCCTCTAACTTACTCTCACACACACACACACACACACACACACACACACACACACACACACACACACGATAGATAGATAGATAGATAGAGAGATAGATAGAAATATATAGATAGATAGAATGGATATATATATATAAATATATTTAAACGGACATTGACTGTCAGTGATGAATGCAGTTAGATAATATCTTAATCAGTGTTAATTAAAATAATATCTGACAATAATATTATTGATTGAAGTCTACTCTCAGTGAAGGAAGTCAATGATGTTTACAGAAAATGTATAAGCAAACAAAAATCTTATGTCTTTATTTAATCACTACTTCAGCTTCTGTCCCACATACATCAGAAAATATTGACCAACAAGCTCAGGTTTCAAGAAGCTGTTTTAAGTGAAATGAGATTAAAAACAGAATTGTCAGCACCTTCAAATTTAATGTTCAGTATCAGTAATAAATATTGATGTCTTTTATTAATTTTAATCAAGTTATTTTTGAATTTAGAGTTATGAAGCTCAATGTTTCCCATGACTCTACAGTCTCTGGTAATATTTTTTGACAGTTAAATTTTGTTATGATTAACAAAAAAATTCCCTCAGACAGACAAAGAGACTTTATCCCTAACATAAATATTAAGTATAATAAATGTTTGATAACTATTTCTGTTTTTAAATTTCTGTTTGACTTCTGTCATTTCAATAATTCTTGTAATACTTGGATGACCAGCCAGCTGAATTTGACAATATTTTAATATTCATTAATGTATAATATATAAAGGGTAAAACAAAACCAGTGTAACAAACTATAAAGCTATCAGTAACACAAAGAATATAAAGATATGAATAACATCCAGAGATTAAAGCTTTGAATGATATCTAAAGTTGTGAATGTCTCACTGAGGAATGCTTTAAATAATACATAAATAATAGTGCTTTAATAACATAAAGATTAATGCAATAAATAATATATAAGGATAAAGTCATAAATAATATACATAGTATAACATTATGAAAAATGTATAAAGTGTAAAGCGTACAAATAATATACAAGCTATAAAGCTATAAAGGTGTGAATAACATATAAAGTGTCAGTTTATATATAATGTATAAAGCTATGAAGATGGCTTACTGAGGAATACTGCACAGGTAAGTAATGACTTTTCTGTATTCTTCATCTGAAACTTCAGGTATCTGTGGACAGTCAGGAAAGGTTAAGATGGCTGCACCATTTAATGCTTTACCACCTGTAAAAACAAACAAAGGTACAAATATAGTAATGGACTGGTTATCTGAAACTAGAGAAGAAATAAAGAAATGTAGTTTCAGTAAACTGATACTGATGAGATTGGTTTATTTCAGACATTTGGTACATAGTACTTTTGGAAAACTGGGTTCAGATGAACTTGGATATTCACCATATCACTGTTATGGAATTGAATGTAAATTTTTTTGTCACCATAATAATACTTACAGGATTTGGTTAATTAAATTAACTTAATGTCAGTTTAATCCAATTCAAAACTCAAAACATGCACTAATTAAATGTCAAAACATCAGAATCTAAGATAAACAAAATGTGGCATTTCAGAAAAACAGGTTTTCTCGGAAACTGGGCCAACACCACATAAATACTGTAAACAAATACAAAATATAAGAAACAATTTAAAGGTCCAAAAATACAATTAAAAAATGCAATAAACAAACACACAGGTACAAAAATACAGTAAGCAAATATTTGGTACAAAAAACAATGAACAAACCCAGGTACAAAATACAATGAACACACCTAGGTACAAAACAAATATAGAGATACATAAATATTATCAACAAACACTTGCACAATGACAGTATAACAAACACACAGGTACAAAATACAATAAACAAACACACATTAGTAATACATCAGGTTGATTATACAAAATTATTATGTATTTATAACTAACGAGAACCTTTACAGTTTTAATTAGAACTGTACTATTTTAATTCTAAAGCAGACTGGTCTATAAGTTTGTGTCTGATGAGTATTTTAAGGTTTTAAGCACTGACTTATAAATGTTTCCCAGGAGTGATTTCAGCCCTGTTACTGCATGTATAAATAATTATGTTAAGACTGCTTCCAGAAGTCACAGAAAGAAACCAGCCTCAGGAGATTTCACTAATCATGTAATATTGTCCAGTTTAAACAGGCCACTCTGTCAGCAGGGAAATCAGAAACTAGAACCTAACTCAACCATGCACAACTGCATAATTCAGTTATAAAGCAGAAGCAGTTTTCAGTTTAAATAACAGAAAAATTTAGCATTACAATGTTTTTTAATATTAAAAAAAATTATATTTACATTTTCAAAATTGCTTCATATATAATAAAGTAATAGAATTGATGAAACAATAATAATTATTAACTGATATATGTAATAACATTAATTCAAGTGTGAGTTTTATATTATGAAATTGACATACATATTTTTTTTTTACAATTTGAAATGCAGAATTCTATAAATGTTTTAATATTTAAATATTGTGATTTTGTAGCTATATTACAATGATATTTACAATAAATTGCTTGCACAAAAATATGCTCATAATGACTCATAACATATTATATCCTTTCTAACTAACTTCTAAACATTTCTGATCAGTAAATTCTCAGGTCACAGTAACTTTGTAATCAAAATGTTTTCTTTAATAAATTATTTTAACAGATGTAAAACTAGACAGACTTTGACAGAACCTACCAGACAGAGTGACAAATCTTGCTTGGAGAAGTTTAGCAACATCCAGAACTCCAAACCCATGACAAGCTTCACCCATCACATCACCTGTAGAAAAAATATATATGTGCAATAAATACCATTTGTAATGAACTTGGAGTTTTCTGCTAGGGTAAATTTGATAAGTATTTTTCAAATTTGGGAGGTGAAAAATAAATTAAATTATTTCAGTTTGATTTAAATTCTAAACTCTTTCTAACACACACACACACACACACACACTTTACCACATTATGAAATAGAAATAATCATGTATAATTATTATTTACTATTTATTTAACTATTTTTATTATGTTCATTGTAATAGTTTTCCCCCCATAACTATAATTTATGTATTATTTATTACATTTTTTCTTTAACAGTGCTATGTAAAGTTTTATTCTGATGCACACACACAGGATCTCTATAAAGGTATACTTCAACTTTGTAAGTGTGATACTGATGAAGCACGGACAAATTCTGAGTCATTTATATTTAAATAGCTGACAGAAAATGACTAACACATCAGCTGTGATTCATAGTCATCATAACACCACCTGTGCAACCCACAGCTGGTCATCACAGTAACAGGGCTTAATCAGTAAATACAGTCATACCCATACCATAGACCAGTGAAATTATTTATTTCATTATCCATTACAGGTAGTTTCAATAATCTAATTATAATATGTGTGACAAAATTACAGACTGTATGAGCTCTTATTGCTGTGAAGTGTAAACTTATTAACATTTTAAATATTATTATTGTGATGTATAAAAATATTAACATAATTTTAAATATTATTACTTAGAATATAAAAGAGCATAAGTATTATTCCCATTAAGTTATGAAAATAGAAACAGAAATTGATGTATATTTTTATTTATTAAAAAGTAACATGTTTAAAAATAAGCCAGTAAGGTAAAGTATTTAGATAACAGTCAACTTAAAAGAAACCTGGTCATTCAACCAAGGAAGATTTCTTTTTCTTTTTTGCTCTTTGTTTGAGGAAAAACTTTAATTTGTTTGATTGTTTTGTGTTGAAATGAAGAGTTTACCTGTGTGCATGTTTGTCTGTTGTTTCAGTCAACATTATTTAATGTTTTCAACAAAACATTTCTTCCTGTGACAAATAACTAACAGGTCATCATAAAGAATATAGAAATTTTTAATTTATCTCCTTGGTTCACACTACCTGTTATAGAGATTAACATTACATAACAAATTTGAAGCAAATACATGGATTCTTTTCCATACATACACAAACAAATCACCTTCAATTTGTAAAAACTGAAATTGATTAAAATTATCAATTATGCATATATTTTACATATGATTAATTTCCAAGCAGTCAGCAAAAAAAGTTTAAACACACTTGATATCTGACTGAAACACAGACTGTGTGTAGTGTCAGCAAATTAAACAGTCTGTGTAAACTATTATATAATGCTTTCCCTTGACACGCCTTCTTCACAGAAAACCAGCAGACATTTCACTTTGAAAACAATTAAACAAATCTACTGATTAATTTGTCTGTGAAGAATTAAAACAAAACAAAGCAAAATTCTGTTTTGTCAAAAGATTTTTTGAAAAATGAAGATAACACTTTACAACATGCTACTCTGTCAAAATAAAAAATCAGAATCTAATAATACATTACTTTGTGACAGATTAAAAATATTTTATGTTTTATGCATTTTAATTTGTGTTTTAATTATAAACACTCACACACATATGTATATGTATATATATGTATGTATAAAACTCATTTAAAGAGAAAAGCCTTGCTTGGACAATCTGGTGTCAGAATTATTTAATAACTGCACAATATCATGTCAGAAAAATACTGAAGTTTGTCTTATCAAATAAAATAGCTTCTATTTTCTTAACAACTCCAGGTCAAACATTATATTTGAAAAGTAGTAATTAAGTTCACCTTAACTGACATTTAGTGCTTTCTTGAAATTAACAAAAACTATATGACTAAAACTAATGTTAAATAAAATACATTATATGTGTGTATTTATAACCACACTTGACTACATAACAATCAAAATATGACAAAATAAAATAATTTGCTATTATTTTTCAATAAATAATTAAAAAAACGCTCTATGAAAAACATAAGACACAATTAAATTTTTTTAAAATCATATAAAAACTACTGCTCCCTGAGTAATTAATATAGAAAAATTAAAAGGATTATTAAAATGTATTATCTTAGAACAGAAAAAATAATAGCACCTGTTACCTGAGGAATTAGTAAAAATAACAAACTTTTTTAATATTTACAACATCAATCCCTGAGGTGAGATTATTAAACAAGCCTGACATCTACAGAAAAAAGTAAATTAAACAAATACCTTACACATGTCACATACAAATACAATGTTTGTCTTAGAACAGTGATTTGATGCCTGGATGATCATTCATCATTCAAGTGTACATTAACATGATGATAAAGAACACTGCTGCAGACAGATCTGTAGAGATTTTTGAACATTTCTTATTTGCCTTGATGTGCTGGACTAGTGAATTCTGCTTACAGACCTGTTTTTCAATTAATATTTGTGCTAATGATGATGGTGTCAGTGACATATTTTTTTTAATAATTATTAATGTTTCAATAACATTGTACAAAAGAAAATCTGTTGTTAATGAAACAGAGAACTAAACTGACAACGAATTAACACAAAGAACATACATATTAAAGCATCAGTACTTAATAAAATAATTTACTTCATTTATTTTTATATAGTGTTGTTATATATCCAAAGAAGATTGCTTTTAATACCGATAAACAGAAAGAAACAAATAATAAAAATGACATAAATGCAGACATTATCTTTGTGTTTTGTAAATTTATGAGATGAAAATCAATAATCCTTTTTGCAACATGACAATCCGCATATACATGGAAACTGAACTGATTTGAGCAATGTACCATCTCAATAAAACATCAAATATGCACTACAACTGAAATGAATTGCTGGAGATGTTATCTTTCTGATACATCACTATACACTAAACGAGCTGACTTACAGAAGGTATTATCTTTCTGATACATCAGTGTACACTAAAGGAGCTGACTTATACAAGGTATTATCTTTCTGATACATCACTATGCACTAAAGGAGTTAACTTACAGAAGGTATTATCTTTCTGAAACATCACTGTACACTAAAGGAGCTGACTTACAAAAGGTATTATCTTTCTGATACATCATTGTACACTAAAGGAGCTGACTTACAGAAGATATTATCTTTCTGATACATCATTGTACACTAAAGGAGCTGAGTTACAGAAGGTATTATCTTTCTGACACATCACTGTACACTAAAGCAGTTGACTTACAGAACATATTATCTTTCTAATACATCAGTGTACACTAAAGGAGATGACTTACAGAAGGTAATATCTTTCTGATAATGCACTGTATATTAAAAGAGTTGACTTACAGAAGGCATCATTTTTGTGATACATCACTGTAAACTAACAGTTTACTTACAGAAGGTGTTATCTTTCTGATACATCACTTTACACTAAAGAAGCTGACTTACAGAAGGTACTATCTTTCTGATACATCACTTTACACTAAAGAAGCTGACTTACAGAAGGTATTATCTTTCTGATATATCACTTTACACTAAAGAAGCTGACTTACAGAAGATATTATCTTTCTGATAATGCACTGTACACTAAAAGAGCTGACTTACAGATGGTATTACCTTTCTGATACATCACTGTAAACTCACAGTTGACTTACAGATGGTATTATCTTTCTGATACATCACTTTACACTAAAGGAGCTGACTTACAGAAGGTATTATCTTTCTGATACATCACAGTACACTAAAGGAGCTGATTTACAGAAGGTATTATCTTTCTGATACATCACTATAAACTAAAGGAGCTGACTTACAGAAGGTATTATCTTTCTGATAAATCATTGTACACTAAAGGAGCTGACTTACAGAAGATATTATCTTTCTGATACATCACTGTGCACTAAAGGAGTTGATTTACAGAAAGTATTATCTTTCTGATACATCAGTGTACATGAACAGACCTGATTATGGAAGGTATTATCTTTCTGATAATCACTATACACTAAAAGAGTTGACTTACAGAAGGTATTATGTTTCTGATACATCACTATACTCTAAAAAAGCTGACTTACAGAAGATATTACCTTTCTGATACATCATTGTACACTAAAGGAACTGACTTACAGAAGGTATTATCTTTTTGATAATGCACTGTATACTAAGAGTTGACTTACAGAAGGTGTTATCTTTCTGATACATCATTGTACACTAAAGGAGCTGAGTTACAGAAGGTATTATCTTTCTGACACATCACTGTACACTAAAGCAGTTGACTTACAGAACATATTATCTTTCTAATACATCAGTGTACACTAAAGGAGCTGATTTACAGAAGGTATTATCTTTCTGATACATCACAGTACACTAACAGAGCTGATTATGGAAGGCATTATCTTTCTGATACATCACTGTAAACTAAAGGAGCTGACTTACAGAAGGTATTATCTGTCTGATAAATCATTGTACACTAAATGATCTGACTTACAGAAGGTATTATCTCTCTGATACATCACTATACACTAACAGAGCTGATTACAGAAGGAATTATCTATCTGATACATCACTGTACACTAAAGGAGCTGACTTACAGAAGGTATTATCTTTCTGATAATCACTGTACACTAAAGGAGATGACTTACAGAAGGTAATATCTTTCTGATAATGCACTGTATATTAAAAGAGTTGACTTACAGAAGGCATCATTTTTGTGATACATCACTGTAAACTAACAGTTTACTTACAGAAGGTGTTATCTTTCTGATACATCACTTTACACTAAAGAAGCTGACTTACAGAAGGTACTATCTTTCTGATACATCACTTTACACTAAAGAAGCTGACTTACAGAAGATATTATCTTTCTGATAATGCACTGTACACTAAAAGAGCTGACTTACAGATGGTATTACCTTTCTGATACATCACTGTAAACTCACAGTTGACTTACAGATGGTATTATCTTTCTGATACATCACTTTACACTAAAGGAGCTGACTTACAGAAGGTATTATCTTTCTGATACATCACAGTACACTAAAGGAGCTGATTTACAGAAGGTATTATCTTTCTGATACATCACTATAAACTAAAGGAGCTGACTTACAGAAGGTATTATCTTTCTGATAAATCATTGTACACTAAAGGAGCTGACTTACAGAAGATATTATCTTTCTGATACATCACTGTGCACTAAAGGAGTTGATTTACAGAAAGTATTATCTTTCTGATACATCAGTGTACATGAACAGACCTGATTATGGAAGGTATTATCTTTCTGATAATCACTATACACTAAAAGAGTTGACTTACAGAAGGTATTATGTTTCTGATACATCACTATACTCTAAAAAAGCTGACTTACAGAAGATATTACCTTTCTGATACATCATTGTACACTAAAGGAACTGACTTACAGAAGGTATTATCTTTTTGATAATGCACTGTATACTAAGAGTTGACTTACAGAAGGTGTTATCTTTCTGATACATCAGTGTACACTAAAGGAACTGACTTACAGAAGGTATTATCTTTTTGATAATGCACTGTATACTAAGAGTTGACTTACAGAAGGTGTTATCTTTCTGATACATCATTGTACACTAAAGGAACTGACTTACAGAAGGTATTATCTTTTTGATAATGCACTGTATACTAAGAGTTGACTTACAGAAGATATTACCTTTCTGATACATCAGTGTACACTAAAGGAACTGACTTACAGAAGGTATTATCTTTTTGATAATGCACTGTATACTAAGAGTTGACTTACAGAAGGTGTTATCTTTCTAATACATCAGTGTACACTAAAGGAGCTGATTTACAGAAGGTATTATCTTTCTGATACATCTGTACACTAAAAAAGCTGACTTACAGAAGGTATTATCTTTCTGATACATCACTGTACACTAAAGGAGCTGACTTACAAAAGGTATTATCTTTCTGATACATCATTGTACACTAAAGGAGCTGACTTACAGAAGGTATTATCTTTCTGATACAACTGTACACTAAAAAAGCTGACTTACAGAAGGTATTATCTTTCTGACACATCACTGTACACTAAAGCAGCTGACTTATAGAAGGTACATTACTGAAACAGTTTTCACTTCAGATAGAAAAAATACTCATTATTAAGAGTGAGGTGCAATATAATGCAGCTTTTATGATAGACAACAACATGCATTTTGCTGAACATTATTTATATTTGTTATTATAACCAGAGTTAATGACACTGGATAACAGCTGTGAATATAATAAAAATATTCACTAATTTTTGTATGATCAAGTAATGAATGTATTTATATTCTTACCCTGTAGTTAAATATGATAAATATAAATTCAAAGTAGAAAACTTAATTACAAGTAATATAGTATTATACTGATGGTAAATTTAAAATATCCTAAGAAAGGATGTAAAAATGTTCAGCATTCAGTATCTGTAATAAACATCAGGTTACAGTTGTAAAATATATCTATTATGTTATTATTTGTCTGAATTACATGACATGGTGTATGTACAATACAAAATAATCTTCGTTTTACAACATGCACTGGTACTTGGCCTACAGCAGAAAATGTTCCTAATTCTGCAGTATAAAATGGTACCTGTCCTTAACACAAAATGTTCCTAATTCTACAACATAATATGTAACACACTTTTAGCTGGTTATTTCTACATCATCTGCCTGTAACACAAAATGTCCCTTATTCTACAACCTACACTAGTACCTACCCTGTAACACATATACTGCTATATGCACTATGCATTCTTATTACACAATCAGTGTATGCAGTATGCATCCTATATCTGTGTCCTAGTTATCAAATCATTGTACTCACTGGATTCCTCACAAACACTGGTTTCTGAGGTAACTCCTCCACGTAAGCTGTCTGGTTCAGTATAATCAAAACTCTCTTTACTGGTCAGCCATGCCCACTCACTAATCCTTCTACTCTCAGCAATAATCCCATTTCTCTTGTGGAGGGAATCAGGATCAAATCCCTTAGCTCCCTCCTCCTTTTCTGGACTATTAGTAGTTGAGGTTTGAGTGTCATCAGTTGTGGAGTATGCAGAACTTGTCCAGCCTGATGTCCCAGTGCAGCTGGTATCACTCGATTCCAAACTTGACCTCCGATCCAGAATGGAACTCTTTTGTTTGAAACTCTCAACAAAGTTTGCAATTTCTTCCTCAATTTCATGAGGACCTGGAGCACGACATTCTGGTTCAGGACTTGTTGAAACGGAAGACATCTTGTTTTATGGATATTAATCTTTACTAATTCAAACTTTATTATAAAGAAGTATTTCAAGTTTCAGCTAGATTTGCTTTAATCAGAAACTAAATATTTTTATTTAAATATAAATACATTCTTCTCAGCAAATTATTGTTTGTAAACTAGTCTGCCAGTCCAGACCAATCTCCCGTAATGGCTACATGACTATAACATGTTACAAATACTAATTACCCATAGTCCATCATGCAGTTTGCAAACATGAGACAAACATTGTTCTTGTAGATGAAAACAGTCTCACACTTATTTACAAAAACAAACATGATTCTAGATGTTTATCAAACATTAGTCTGCATTTCCTATTCATCAGTTGTCACCAGCTGTTGGACACATCCAGGTTCTTATTTAACAGTTTCAATGAAATATGAAAATGTGTAATCCAAATTATAACAATACAAACTTTAGATCTTACAATGCAAATGGCTAAGCTTCATCCCAAGCTGTAGCATAAAAAACTGTACGTAATTCTTGACCCTTGTCAGATGAGTCTACGTAATTCTCTCTAGCAGTTGTGTCACACTGAACTGCAGAAATCATACAATTACTTCCCTTTCTGTACTCTCAGACAACATAAATACATATTTTCTCCAGAACAGTCTTTTCCTGAGGTGAACATCTGAATGTAGCTGTGGTAATGATAATGCTGACGGGCAACTGAGGACAGCTGCTACAATAGCAACAAGTTAGAAATATCTTAGATCAATAGTCAGGCCTTGACAACAATGTCTTCCCCAGCCAGGAAAACCAGTCAATGATGGCCAGTGCCAGTCAAGTTCTTCTTTATGGCATGAATGAAACAATATTTTACAACTGATAATTACATGCTGGTAAATCAAACTGGTCACTTTTTTTGATTTCACAAAAAACATTTCAGTTGAAAGAATGCTTTAACAGCCTTGCACAAGTCAGGGGAATGATGTGCATAATTCATGTGATCTGTGTTCAGTGTGTGATAAATGCAATGCTGTCTGCACACACAGATGTTGTTACAAGTTTATTTATTAGCTCTGTAACCATGGAGAACTATATATTGCAAATAAACACAGCTCTGTTTTAGAAATATCACCATTAAAGAAATATCTGATTTATTTATTTACAGAATGACAGAATTATTTAAGTTAAAAAAAAAATTATATTTTTAAACTTTACATAATTATTTCAGCAACTTTAACAATTGTCCATGTTAACTATAAAATCTATTTTGAAAATCAATATCTATTTAATGATAACACAAAACATAATATTATAAATAATGATTAGGTGTCAAGCCATATTTTGTGTGTTTGTGTGTATGTGTGTATGTGTGTCTGTATGTAATAAATATGAAATTTAAAAGCTAGTAGCAGAACACTGGTTGGAATTAGAAATAACTGACGGATTGATCCAGCAACCAGTCATAATCTAGGTAAGTATTTATCAACTGTTCTACAGTCCAGGATAAAACAATAGCAAAAAAAATAGATCTTCATTTATTCTCTTTTCCAAAAATTTCTAAAGACAAAGGTCAGAGGATTTATGATTTAAAAATGATCCTTCTTTTTTCCTGTCCCTTTCACACTTTTTTTTTAAAGTGGCAATAATTTATTATCTTGTACAGACGTTTGGTTTAATGCCAACTCCACTCAAAAGAATTAAATATTTTTATTCATGCAATCCATTTTGATTGAAGCTTGATAATACACATAGTAAATGAATGGCTATATGTTGTACCACAGATACACATTTCATAATTAACTGGCGAACATAAGCAAATAATTGCAGAACATCTCAACATGATGATTTCAATTAACAACAACCAAGTGATGACATGAAATAAATATAGAAAATTGTATTTTGAACCAAAATGGTCAGTGTTTTTGAGAGGGAGAAAAGCTCCCATTTGGAGAAATTAGAAAAATAATTTAGTTTAATGATTAGTTATAGTTATAATAAACTCATATTACAGCTATACTTTATCATTATTTATATATGTATATACATATTTTTTTCCACATATTAAGTTACTACAAGCAAAACAAAATGGATGTCATGTACAGCCTGGAGTAAAAAATGATATTGTTTTAATGTGAGCAGTAGGTCAGTCAATACTGCTGAACGTAACTGCAGCATTGATCTATTCATTATAATTAATGTACACTGATGCCAGCCAATCAGAAGTGTCAAATACTCATACACTCTAGTGTAATACAGTTTTTCTAAATGGATCTAATTTCAGCTAATCTATAATAAATATGATTAAAACAGAATCAGTTAAACTTTGTCCTTCATTTTTATTTAGTGGAAAAAAATCATTTACTGATAGCAATAAATGTGTTTAAACAAAACCACACACACATATATATTATTTATTACTTAATCATTAATCTATTAGCATTAACTTAATAACTAGTAAAAGACATCAACTACCTTTAAATAAAATCATACATTTTTTCAGCTAAATAAAATACAAAAGAATTTCTTTTTCACACCAAAATAAAAATAAATATTTTTTATTCTAATTAATGAACAAACCTCTCCATCATAAATCTTTGTCTTATTTATTATCAAATCAGGATTCATACATTATATGCACTACTTGGTACAACCATTCAGCGATTTGTTTAAAACTAAATCTAAACATAAAAAGAAGAAATAAAGAAAAACAAAAAGGCCTGATTTTTTATAAACTAAGCACACACACACACACAAACACACACATATACACACACACACACAGAGATAAATATTTAAATACATAAACAAATAATAAAATTGAAAAAAATATAAATAATTGAAAAAAAATTTGTTTAAAAATTCATGTTATTTTCTAATTGATACTAATGCACTTAATGACTTTTAGAATAAATTGTTTTGTATGAATTCTGTTGTGTGTGAGTGAATGTATTTGTGTGTATGTTTATCTTAATACAAGCCACTAGATGCGTATCAAAAACAAAAAGCAGTAATAAATATTTCTAATTAAATACCCTTTAACCCATAAAGTGAAAAATTATAAAACATAAAAAGCAAAAACCTATGAAACAAAGAACACCACCACTAACACCTGCAGCAGACATACCTTGTAAAGGGTTTATCTGTCCACCCATTGGATATGACATCCCTTGTGAGACCTGTCAAACAATAACATTATCACTTTATTACAACATTTAATTTCTTTTAAACAGAATATATAGCTTGAATACATTTTGATTTTTTGAGGGTCATTTGTATATTCTTAAGATATTGTTTTATATTTAGATTTTTCCTTTAACAAATTTTTGTTAATGATAAATTATGAAGCTGACAATTTTACTTTTAGCAGATTATTTTTATACTTAGAAATGTAAACAAAGAAATAAAAATAAACTTAATATGCTGTGTAACTTTAACAGTTTGGGAATTTTAGTTGTATGTGAGAGTGTGTGTATCTGTCTGCATGTGTGTGTATATATATATATATATATATATATATGTTAATATCTGTATGTATACATTAGTGTGAATGTCAGTTTGTATCTGTTTCTGTACACTGCAAATAAATGACTAAGATAAAACAGAGGACTTGTGTCATGCTATTTTGACAGCAAGAATGATGAAAATACTTAGTTTTATTTCATTAAAATATTTAGTTTCATTTCAGTTTGAAATTTATTGTTATAACTTTAATAATAATTCAATATCTCTTTACAAGAACATGCATACAAGCACTGTTTTAATATAAACTTAAACACACAGGCATTATTTCTTTTGAAACACTCACTCTGTGGTATGTACTGTCCTTGAAAATGGGTACCAGTATTTTGACTGTTTAATGAAAACAACAACTGTATGCTATTGTATGATTTCACATTTTAACAGGAACTAATTCATAAAACAATATTATAAAACAAATAACTTTAAGTGAACAGTAAATCAAAATTACAAATTTTAGAATGAACCAAATTAAAATAAAAGATTTTAAATTGGAATCACATATCTGTCACAGAAAACTTAGAAAAAGTAAACTGACATGATATATAAACAGACACATCTATAAAAACACTAACTTAACATGAATAAATATAGAAAATATTTAATTAACATCACATTTCATGTTAATATAAAGTTAATATTTCACACAATAAATTTTAGAACATACTTATTTAATATTAGATTTTGGCACACTTTAAATCAGCATTATTTCTTTTTTTCATGCCAATCAGAAAACACTGAATTAAAAAAAACATTCACATTCACTTCAGACATAAATATAGAAAATATCAAATTCACATCACAGCTTTTCACACATCTTCAATTTGACATTAATTATATGACAACTGTTACTGCAAATAAATATGTAATAAGTTTTAACAGGCTGTAGGATTAACACATAGTTGTGTAAGTCAGAATAAAAAACAAACTCTCCAAACAAGGAATAATGTGAATGCATGGAAAGGACAGCCTAAATAAACTATGAATGAAAACTGAAATATTTATTTTCACTTGACTCATAAATATAGCAAGTAATCCTCTTAGTTTATGTAAGTTGTTTTTTTGTTGTTGTTTTTTCACTGTTTAGGCATTTGTGAATATAGATAGATAAACCAAAATTTGGTTGGAATAGTGAAAAGATGTTTTATTATTGCTGGTCATTACTACTGACTGGTGTAATCATGTTTCTTCACAGAAATCATGATGTTAACATTCAGTGGGTAACTATTAGTAGCAGCAAGGGAGGTTTTTTATATTGAGGGCTGTGATAAATCAGTAATGACCAAAGACTAGTTAATAAACCAGTGATTTATCAGGAATCACTGAATTACAGAATATTCAAGGTTGTAATGGGAAATAGTTTAATAGGTGGATGAGGTTGATTGATCTTTATCTTGATCAGTTATGAAATATGCATTTTAGATCAACTATTATGTATCCTTTATATCACAGAGTTTTAGGTATAATCATCAGTCATTCTACATATCAGAAAGCCTTTGTGGTTCGTTATATCAAGTACTGGGAATACTGTAATTTTAGCTAATGTTGCGTTTTTTCAGCAGTTTGAAATAGGTCATAAGTAAAACAGAAATAAATAAATAATATATAAAGTCATATTCTGTACACAGTAATATGATAGTGGATGCATAATGAATTTTTTTATACAAATGAGGTCTGTCTTGTATGCATAAGGCAATCTAGATTTTAATATTTTACTAAATATGACAACACTCAGAATCTAACAAAGCATAGTGGGATATCTGATCAATAGTGACAGTTATTAGCTCATGAACTGAATTATGTCATACAAAATGCGTAGACAGATGATAAATTTATAAAAGAATTTTCTTTGATTAAATGGTAAAGTAATACTTTTTTTAAAACTTTTTTTTTTTTTTATTTTTATTATTATTATTAATTGTAGTAGTAGCAGCAGAAGTAGTAATAGTAGTTTAATTTAAATTTCACATTTAACTGATGACTAGATTAGTCAAATATTTATCTACACTTTATTATATGACGAGGGAAATTTCTGGAATCTGAATTTATGAATCATCAAAATGTTTAAAAAAAGAAAAACTTTCTTTCAGGGTGGGAGGTTTAAGTTCATCACCTAGAACCATCCACGAATCACTGAGAAAAACAAAGTCTACAGTTTGTAAAGAATCTCAAAAATTCATTTATTGATTTTTACATAACTCTCCAGTTATAAAAACATGTTGAAAGTGTTAAGTTGTGTTAACTTTTGTACTGGAAATATTTTGTGTGTTCTTGTGCTGAGGATATATTCAGTAAACACACACACAAACACACGTGTGTATGTATGTATATTAGTATGTTGAGAATATGTTTAATTTTGTTGATAATGTATTAATTATTGTGATAATTGTTATAGAAAATTATGAATTTGAATTCAGGATAGATTTATTTATTTTTGTTTTATTAACATTTTAACTTTTAAATTTAGGATACATTTCTTTTTGAGTTAAAATTATATTTATTTTTCAGTTAAGTATACATTTGTGATGAAATATTTATTTCAGAGTTATGTAAGAGATCAACAGAGGAATATTTGACATTCCTCATCTTTCTTTATATAAACATTTGTCTGGTTTCTAGTTGCCATGGTTAAGGTGCTGACTAATAATAACTGTGTTCATATCTCAGTACAAGCTACATGAGCAAGTATAAAATCACAATGCCTTGCTTAATAACACTGGATAGTCATATAGCAGGTTTGAACCTTTGGTGATAATATATTATAGTATTTATATGTGTACGTGTGTATCTGTGTATATTTATGTGTATGTTCGTGTGTGTGTGTGTGTGTGTAATGTGTGTGTGTTGTGTGTGTGTGTAATATGAATATATATTGTATGTAAGAGTGTGTGTATGCATGCATATGCATGTGTGTTAGTATAGGAATAGCATGGGTGTTTATGGCATACAGTATATACTGAATTTACATGAACATGATTCTAATAGAAGTGTACTTTATGTTTGGTGTATGTTGTTTTTGATAAGTTTGTTATGTCCTGTTTTGGGATATATGTGACTGTATATGTGTGCCTGTGTGCATCTACATGTATATCCTAGGTGGACAAACTGACATAAATACACAAATATAAAGAGACAGATGTAAATTAAGTTTCATTAAAAAGAAACTCTTTATTTATTGTCCATCAGAAATAACAGGACATCTTTTGTAACTTTATCCCAGAATTTAATTACAAATTGTTGTTATTTATTTTGGTAGATAGGATATGGGTAAATTTTCAGCCACCTTCTGAATATAAATATATATAATGTAAGCAACTGAATATTTATAAATGTTAACTGCATGATCATGAATTTATTATTAAAAATACTGAAACATATAAAATTACCTAATGTATGAAGTGTAGTTACTTCATACATGTCAAACTTTTGACACATATTTATGTTTGTTATTCAACTTTGTTCACTATCATAAAATTTAAAACAAGATAATAATTTACAAGTAATGTAACTATTATTAGAATTGTAAAAAATTAACAATACTGAATATATTAAATGACGTCAGTGACAGCTATTGAGAACGGACGGACATTAATTAATGTTTATCGACGTGGAGTGACCACTACTTTACTGTGTGTTTTTGTGTTTGTTTTTTTAAATAAATCAAATCTCTTCAGTAAAAAGTGTCGTTATAAATTAAATTATATTAATTCGATCATAATTTTACTTACCTGTTAAACTGTATGAAAAATGGTTAAACTAACACAGCCTAGAATCAAGTTACGTATGTTTGACGTATGAGCTTCGAAAGATATTTCTACTAGCTTCCGACATTTCTTTGCGGTAACATCACTTCTTAAAACACACCTGCGCTCAGGTGAGGAAGGGCACGTCACTCTAACATGTTGACAGGTATTTTTATTTTATTTTTGTGCATGGGAGATAACTGTTTTAACCGATCGGTGAATCCCTAAAAATATTCCTGTGATTATGATAATTTCAAAAAATATATAATAACTGTTTTAAAAGCATAACTATTACAGGAATATAATTTAATATTTACGTATATATCTAGATATATAGATATATAGATATATGTTTGCGTACGTATGCTAAAACCCTGTTAATGAGATAATTGCGATATAATGGGGTTTTTTGGCTTCTTTAACTTTAGTAAAAGTTGTATTATAAAGTGTACGCATCCGTATAGGTGTATTATAAATAAATATATTTATCTCTCTATGTTTATTTGTGTGTGTGTGTGTGTGTGGTTTACTGTTTATCATTCTTTTTACAGTGGAACCTCGGGTACGAACTTAATTCGTTACAGAACTCTGATCGTAAACCGAAGCGATGTCAGACACACGAACGCCATTCTCGTGTTTTGCAATTATGTCTTTCTTAACCTCTACTGTGATGCGTTTATACTTTCCACCAGCACTATCGCTTTCAATTTTTGTTTTGTTGGGCGCCATATTGGATAGAGTATAATGAAATATATACGCATAAAATCAGCAACGCTTTAAAAAAATGCGAGCGCACAATATCAATGCAAAAGCTGTTGGGCTGCAACTGTGTATTGAAGACTAAAGACCCTAATTCCTGATATATATTTGCTATAGGGATGCCTACAATCCTTACTTTGACCTCGGTTTTGACGTTAACATCTAGTCTTATCTTTACTACATGTTGACGTCAAAACCGACGTCAAAAGAAAGCTTGTGGCGCGTTGCTCTAGTTCGTAACTCAGGATATTATTCGTAAACCGACACAAAAATTGCCCAAGATCACGGTTCGTAATCCGATTGTTCGTGCTTCGAGGCGTTTGTAACCCGAGGTTCCAGAGTATTTGTTACCATATCTTATTAAATATTTCATGAGGTTATGGCGTAAGAATTCACAGGGAACTATATTAAGATTTTCACCGGAATACTTCTTTGTCGTCAAGGGCGCGATCGGAAGTGTTTTCGTCGTCGTTTATGTCAAATACATAGTTTTATTAAAATGGGTGATGAACCGCAAGAAAGTGTTAGTAATAGTTATATTATTCGTCCCAATTTTGCTCACAAGTAAGTAAGAAATGGTTTTGATAGCATCGGTCTTAGTGGCAAATAACTTACACTTAAAAAATGTATGCAGTGACGGTCCAGGTTATAGTTTCTACCATAAAATGATAAATCATAAATAATTAAAATTAGTTGCCAGACTTATTTCGTACTTACGAAATTCATTATGATAATGTAGAAAGTTATGGTAAACAACTTCACCCACCATATGAATTGTGTTTGAATTATCCTTGATAAATATTAACAGCGTTATATTAATATCAGTAACAATTATTTTAGAGTTGACATTTATGCAAATTTAAACGTTTGTTTATTAATGAATCGTTCTGTAATTCAACCTTAATTAATTCTCAGAAAATAATAAATGACAAAAATATCAAATTCTAAACCGGTGTGGCAGGAAATCACACACCCTGTAAATCACAAAAGCCCCCATTCGTGATTTCCTAGGAAATCGCAAACCCCCAGGTCCATATTTAGTCCATATTTAGGTTTACCATTTATTAGGAAATTACAACCCCCTCGTAATATAACAGACATACCAGTAGTGATGGTGTCTTTAACTGCATCTGACCATAAGCCTTCCTGCCACGTGATTTTAAAATGAACAACATATATTTGCACGTTAGAAACGGGTCCAATTGGGGATTTATGCACATTTTTTTTCACAAAATTAATTATGTTTATGTTTAAGAATGATTTAAAGTACAGTATGTCTATGAAATTGCAATAAACAGTATTTCATCTGCCGCTACCCTAAAATTTGGATTTTTCTGACTTTCTTTTTAGCTCCAGCTACAAAAACCTCTAGTCCCAAACTTGTGATATACAACTATCAAATAATAAGATATGAAATTATTTATTGACCAACTTCCTTCATACACAATAATTAATCAAAATACTGATAACACTTACTGTAGTAGTCAGAAACAGTTAGTATATACTTCTGTCTGAGATTCATCAGTCTATACCAATGGTGTGCCAGAATATGGACCTAAAAGGGATCATATGGGGTGTGTGATTTCAAGGGGTTTATATTTAACTTCTGCACCAGGTTTAACACAACTGCAGACTAGTAAATATTTAAGGAGAACACAGATCTCATAATTTTATTGCTGTTGTTTATTTTTATTTTTATTTTATTATTATATATATTTTTATTTTCTGATTAATAATGGAAACATCCCAGTAATGTCTGAGTTAAAAAACAAACAAGAAATATCATTAAAAAAACCCAAAACAAACAAATAGAAGAAAAATATAATTAATGAAAATGAAAATAAAGAATTTGGTTCCATTTTTTCAAATTAGACAAAATTTACATGAGCTTTTGTGGTAATATTTATCATCAACAGTGTCACTTTATTCATTAACTGGTTTTAAAAATAAATCCAATAATGAATTAAATAATATACAAAAATGTAAAACAGTATATTCTGATTTTTTTATCCCCACTGGTCAAATTAAAAATAATAATAAAGAAAAAATAAGCATATATTTATTTTTAGCTGATACTGTACAAAATCTAATTAAAAGGAAAGATAAGACACAACTATTTGAAATTTGAAATTGTTTTTTTTAAATGTTTCAGTAATAACTTTTTATTTTTTATTTGTTATATATTTAATATTCATCTACTAGTCATTTAATTAAACATAAAAATTATGAGAAAATAAGTTTATTTAAAAGGAGTTCGTGAATAAAAAGTGTTGACAAAAAACTAACATATTTGTATTATTAATATTTAGCAAGTGTCAAACATTTGATTTTAGAATAGTGGTGATATGAGAGGAACCCTAATGTCACCTTTCCATTGGCATTTCTGAATACTTAGCAGCATTTGGAGAATCTTTCATTGTGCACTATCTCATCACAGCAAATCATATACAAAGTCTTGCAGCATTCATAGAGACAGGAAATAAATATTTAAAGTTCTTATAATCCATATTGACAAAGTATAAACATACACAGATGTTACTCTATATTATTAAGCAGTTTCTATATTATACACTAAGTTTAGTGTTTTTGTTTTGGCATAATTTAATTTCATTATTTCCAATATATATGCTTATGTGACAGATTAAAAACTGACTCTTGTGATGCATCAGTGAATCAAACAAATTTTTATTGAGATCTAAGCCATACTGGGTGGTAACAACTGTAGCATTACATTTGACCTACAAAGTCCCTGACATTGATTTTCATTTTATCATTGAATCATGTCCATATTTTCATTATTTCATTCCAGATTTGTCTTCAAACATAAAAACAGGAGCAAAACTATTAAATTTTGTTAAACAGCAAGTGATATTATAATAATTCCTGTTATTAGAATAATGTATTTCACTTTGTTCAAAGACCTATAATTAGAATACTACACACAGACCTTTAGGGTCCTTGTATACCCTTCAGAGCTGGGTTTTAATTAGAACGAAATTATAACACTTATAATGTTAATGTAATTTAAACATATATAAAGAAAAAAAGAAAATGTACTTCAGTTATTGCAGCGGTTCCTAAAATGGGTGATATGTATTTATGAGGAAATGATAAAGATAATTTAATTACTTCTTTCACTCCATATGCCAGGAAAAGTGAAATTCTTTATAGTCTTTTGGAATAGAAAGAAACAAATAGAGGATTCTGGAGATGAGGAAGAAAGTTTTGGGAACTAATGAGTTTTTGTTTTGAGACTGTTTTATCAAATAACATAGTGCTGGCTTAATTGTGTATGAGATTATATATATAGATGATCAATTGAAGAGTAAGTGGAGAGTAGCATGAGATATCTGTTTCTCTTCCTACCTCTCAAATTATATTAAATGTTAACAATTAATGTTAGATATTTATTTTTTAATTTGGGTGTGTATACATGATTTTATATGTATGTATGTATATTTGCATGCATGTTTGTGTGTGTTTCAAGAATATAAGTTGAAAGAAACTGATGAATTAACTAAAACTGATTATACATAAATTTTGATATTGAAATGCATAGCTACAGAGGGTAGACGATGGTTGGCTTGCCTGCCATTATTTTGTTGTTGTTGTTGTTAAATTCAGCTTTTCGTGATGAAATAAATTATTGATATGGATTTATGAATATTTTAACTCAAGATGTTTGGTGAAATGTAGGTGTAATTTATTTTATATGTTAAAATAAATAAAATTGTATTTCTTATTGTATTTTGTTTACTGTTACAAAAATTATTTCATAACCAGAAATGTTTCCTTTCAGTGTGCATTGATTTGTTTTACTTTTATAATCTCTGTGTATTTTCTGTAATAATAATCAAATATAAACTATAATGGTGATTTTATTTTATTTTATTCTTTTTTTAACAGATAATACATTGTTTGTATATTAAGGTTATTTTAGGGAAAATTAAGGATCATAAAGGTGACACAAGGATCGTACAATTTAAAATGGATACAGTAATTAACACAAAACAATTTTATACATTTCAAAATAATAGTTTTATCTGTTTAAGTTTTTGATTACAACAATCTTACCACAAAATAATATTTACTTTGTCATTTTGATTTTAGAAGAGTAAATTTTATAATCTGTCTGAAATCAAATATGTATATGTACGTGTATGTCTCTGCATGTTTTAGACAAAGAATATACAATCCTTTATAATAATTAAGTATGCATATATTTATTTTAATTTGTCATTATCATTTTATATTGCATTTTAGTGGAATGTTATGCTTGCAAATAAAGCATGTAGACTATTTTTGACCTCATGATAAGGAATAGCTAGTGTTTATTTTATAATATCTGATTAGTGTGTTATGTGAGATGTAATGTATTTTTAATTTGTAATTTCAGATTCCGGTCAGTGATGGTGAAGGAAATGATACACATGGTGTTAAATGAACACTTGTCAGACAAAGAGTACAACCCAGAAGAAACAACAGACTGGACTAAACTAATAGCAGACGACATTAAAACAAAACTGAAAGGTTAGAGTTCAGCTGAGTAAATATGGATTCAGTACCTGTAATTATTTAGACAAAAAGCCTAAATAACTATATTATGTAACAAACTGTTTGTTTTATTTATCCCTGGTGACTAAAAAGTTACTGAAGATATGTAAAACTATCATTTTGTCTTTTATCATACTTCATTTCATAAAACACATCTTACCAAAATTTACCAACCTCTTTCAGAGCAAATCAAATATTGTAAAATATCCTAAGTCTTATCAGGAATTTTTATATTTTTCACTGAGAAATGATATCAAGAAAATAAGAAACTGACAGCCTCTTCCATGAATTTATTATTTTATAGTAAAATTGTTGTTGTAATAAAAAACTGAAACAGATAAAACTATTATTTTGAAATGTATAAAACTGATTTGTGTATATTACTGTATCCATTTTAAATTGTATTATTGATATTTATGATCCTTTATTTTTCCAAAAATAACCTTAATATACAATAAACAATGAATTATCTATTTAAAAAATAAACTAATAAATATATTGTACATTCAAACATAAAAAAAAAAATGAAAACTTCAGTTCATAGGCATAGGAAGTTTTGAAATTATGAATATTTAAATTCATTAAACATGTTATGATCAAATATAAAGAATAACTACAGCTTCATTTATTACATGACATTTTAAAGTGTAAATTGCTTGAATAAAAATATAAAATATTTTGAAAATATGTTTATTTGATTTCAGATCTAGGTTATGATAGGTACAAGTTTGTTGTGCAAGTGGTTATAGGAGAACAGAGAGGCGAAGGAGTCAAGTAAGTTTAACTTATATATAACTGTATATATGTTTAAACTTGTTAGTGTAATTATTGAAGGGTAAAATAGCAGCTACCATTTAGTGCTGCAGACATAAGATAATTGTCACAGTTTATTATTAGAAATTATTGTAAAGACTGATTTACAAAAAATAATAAATAAAAAGGCATGTATATATTAATAAGAAATATATATAAAATAATGGCTTGGAAGTATACTTTATGCATGTTGTTTAAAAAAATACAGATACCCATTTTTGAACAAGTGTATTGTTTTAATTAATCATGAAGGTGTTGTAAGGAATAAACTGATTTTGTTTATCTATCATATATTACCTTTAGTGTTTATTTCTAAAAGTTCATATTATGTATATGTTTAAATTCCTTTTGCATAATGCCAAGTTCAGTTAACAAATAAAACAGCGACTTAAATTCCACAAAATATCTATTTATCTTTGTATTTAATTAATTTCAGAATGGCTTGCAGATGTTTTTGGGATTCAGATACAGATAATTATGCTCAAGATATTTTTATGAATGTAAGTAACTTGATTTACAGTGATACCTAATAAACTACATCCTGTGGTCTTATAGATGGCAGATGAGAACTCAGCCTTTGAAGGTTTTGTACTAGTTGGGTTTATTTATGTTCTTTTTCCTATTTAACTTCTTCTTTTTTCTTTTGTTTTTTGTCGTTATTTTAGAAATTTATTTAAAATGTACATATATATATATATTTTTTTTTATCTCGTTTAACATTTCATAAAGTTCATTATCTTTATCTCTATGACAACGCAATACTTAGTTTTTCTAGAACTTCTTGAAAAATATTTTCCTTAGTATGATGAACTGTAATTATTAGATAGCATAATTCTGTTTTTGTTACAGTAGCAGTCACTAATCTGTTACTAACCTGTATTTTTATAGATGTTTCAAGAGACATTATTTATACTGATGTGACACATTTGAAATGATTATGATAAGAAACTTAAAAATAATTTGTTTTAAAATAATATAATAAATGAATAAATTCATGAAACTCCTGATTACACTTTATTTAAAATATCTAGAGATGGTAACTGTATTACTACCTGTTTATATCGAAATGCTGTTAAATAATGTTTAGGTAATGTCATACAGAAGTGGTTTTTTTCAACATAAAAAGAAAGGATATGAATAGATATAACTAAAAATATATTAATGTAACACACTGAAAAAAACTAAGTGTTAGTTTTGACATGTTAGAACTTGACTTAGCATTCAAAACTAAATGTGGTAACAATTTTTTGACTATAGACTCGGGTGTTTCTAAGACATGCTGTTAAAAATAGATAACTGCAAACACTTATTACTGAATTCTTATCCCAGTTACTTGAACTATTGCCAGAATCTGCTACACACATTTTATTCCTTCTTTTTCAGGACTCATTATTCTGTGTGGCTGCAGCTTTTGGTGCATTTTACTACTAAAACTGAATTTATCCATTCATGTTAATGATTATTTATTAGATGGAGATTTGTAAGGGGAGACAATTTGACATACATCTATTTCCAGCAAACATTAAAGATGGTGAAATATAAAAATTGTTTTAAAATTTCAGTCAGATTATGTATAAAACTAATTCCAGTTTTTAAATTTTTGAAGATAAAAAGGTTGCTGTAAAAAAAATAATAACAGAAGTAATAATTGGATGTGTATAATAAACAATTGTCAGACATTGCAAAATATTATTATTATTATTATTATTAAATTCATCATTATCAGTAATGCACATATTTTATCTTCACCAACAAGAATAATTAAAAATTAATTTACTATAACTTAACTGTTTTTATAAATTGTAAAACAGATTATATTAATGTATAAGCATCATCTGTTGTTATAAAATTGTCTGATTACATTTTTCACATTTTGACATTTTTTTCATCACCTGATGCTGTTTATTTCTTTTGTTGTTGTTGTTGTTGTGTGTGTGTGTGTGTGTGTGTGTGTGTGTGTGTGTGTGTGTGTGATAAATTTCATTATTTTATAGACTGAATCTTATTTGTTATATTTTCTTTAATTAAAAATACAAATTATTGAACAAAATTTATAAGATACCAGTAAAAATGATAATAAAAATATTCTCTTCTAATTGTTTTTCTTTATTTATTTCTTTATTTTTTTTAAATAATTGTTATAATTGAAATAATTGTCCAGCAAGATAAACACTTTTAAAAAGAAAATGCTTTCAGTTTAAATTTGTTTTTCTGTTAAAATGTTGTTATACATTATGTAGCAAGAAAATAGTCTGGGATCAAATATAACATGAATATAAATTAGTTTGACCATCAAAATCTACAGTACTAAGATCATTTATTCTTTTGTACAACTAAAACAAACTGAACACAAGACTATAACAAACTTAATGCTCTATACTGTAGACTAACTACATATAACTATAATAGATTATATTCAACTTTAACAAACTGAACAGTACATCTATAACAAATGAATGTGTACAATTACAACAAACTGAAAACTAGAACTATAGCAAAATGTGTACAACTACAACAAACTAAACATGTAGAACTATAACAAACTCAAAATTGATGAACTAATATGGAACATCAAAAACTCAACAAACTCGACAAATGTTATAGCAAACTGAACATTGCAGAAATATACCAAACTAAACTATAACAATCTAAACAGATATCACTATAACAAATATATGCACAACTATGATAAACTAAAAAATGTAGAGCTATAATAAACCAAACTAAACTATAGCAAACCAAATGCTTATAGACCTATGGCAAATCAAACATGTATACATATAACAAAGTGAACATTTTAGATGTATAAGAAACAGAAAAAGCCATTGAGAATGAACTGATAACTTTAGAGGATAAATATAAATGATTATAAAATAAGAAGAAGAATTCCAAAGGATAAAAAAGTTTTAAAATAGTTGAAACATAAACTAATGAAAAAAATTATTTTGGACAAACAAGAATAAGCTGAATATATATTAGAATGATAAAAACAAATTTAAAATTAATAAATAATGCCATTAAAATAAAATTAACTACAACTTTACTATCATATTATACAGTGATTGCCAAATCTGTCATTTGTAACTGATGCAATTACAATTATGACATTGCAACAACAGACTGTGCAATAAATATTTACATGTATACTTCTTTCCATGTGATAATTAATTACACTTAATTAGCCATAAAGAGAAATTATTATTTTATTTTTATTACTATTTTATTTATTATTTTTATTTTTTAATTTGTCTGCAGTACAACATATAAGATGTACGTGAAAATGAATAACACCTACAAACAGAAACATGGATAATTCAAATATAATTTAATTACTGCTAGAAAACAACCATCTCATGTTTCAAAACACAATTTATCAAACTCTATGGCTAACTGCCAAAACCCTTACTTTTAGAAAGCATATCGGAATGCAGCACATATTTATATCATATGGTTTGCTTGTTATTTCTTAGAGAAAGCATAATTCAAAATAGTGTTTCACTTCCTTTTTCCTTACCTAACATGTGTAGATCATTTATTTTATTTATTTATTTCATTATTATTATTATTATTATTATTATTATTATTATTATTATTATTATTATTATTATTATTATTATTATATTGTTGTTGATGATGTTGCTGCTGCTGTTGTTAATCAATTTTATTAAATACTTCAACCTTAAGAGGTTTTGATCATTTCTAGTCCAGCGACTTTCATTGTACTAAAAATTTAAACTGACTAATTCAAAATTCTTCATACCATTAAATGTAAGTATTAAGTCACTGAAATAGAACAGAAAACAACACTTTAAAATAACTTTAAATAAAACATGCAGAAATAGTCCAGCAGCTTTAAATGGTCTAATATTTTAAATAGACTAAATCATACAGAAATATTCTTTTAACTTTGAATAGACTAAAATCAGATGGCAATAAGCCAATATCTTTAAATAAAGTAAATTACATTGAAATAGACTATTAACTTTAAGTAGATTCAGTTAAATGGAATAGGCTTAATCACACTGAGCTAGTTGAATTTCATTAAGTAGTTTAAAATAGTTTGTACTCCATGAAAAAGTTGTATTTCCTGTTCTACCTACTGAGTTCAGTAGTGTTAAGTTTATCTATTATTTCAAAATTATTTTTAAAGTTATTACTTAAGTGTATTTTGTGTGTGCTTGATGTGTATTTGTATCTGTATGTGTGGCTGTACAGCTGAGTGTCCCCCTACTTGTGATAAATCTGGTGCATATTCACTAACTTTCCAAACTCACAGCAATAACCTGCAAAACAAAACAAAAAATAAATAAATTACCAAAATTAATAATCTGCAAGACAATTATTAACAAAATGAAATTCCAGAAAGAATCTGATAGAAATCATTTGCTACTGTTCACCCATCCTCTATTTGTGTGTCAAACGTGTGGAATTAGATTAGTATTATTATTACAATCATTATTTTTAATTATTATTTCATCAAATGTTAAAATGATTTGAAACATTATGATGATGCTTATTTACCAGTATTAAAATATAGTTATTTAACTAACTTTGAAAACAACTTTAAAACAACTTTAACTACCTGTCGGATTTCTTAACATCTGTACACTGATTTTGAAAGACGGAATCTTTGTTCATGTAACCATTGTTAATACTTTAAGTCAAAATAATTTAAATGTTTATAAATAAACATTAAATATTTTGAATTTAATAGAACCTTAAATGTTCCTCTGAAACTAAGACAAAACAGAACAGGTGTGAGAGGAACTAACTACATTTGACAGATAGTTCTAACATATCGTACACCTCCAGCGAAAGGAAATAGCCTTATCAGTCTGGTTGTTTGGTGCATAACTGAAGAAAAAAATGAAAACAAATTTATGATCTATTTTAGCCAATGTACAAACAAGTAGTCAGTGTATGAAATAGAGTGTAATTTTTATGTATAATCTATTGTTTCTCAAAATTTATTACTATCATTATTTATTTTTTTAATAACTTTTTGTTCTAATTATTATTGATGGTAATGGGATAATTCCAGTTCTAACAACTGCTCCATTAACAAAATAATAATAACAATAGCCTTATATTGTTATAACATTTACCGAATATGTAACACAGATGGCGCTAGAAGCAGACGTATCAAATAAAGCAGACGTTTTTAAAATATTTAGGTCATGTTTTCACTTCCTCTTCCGCGGTCTGCTAAAAGCATGGAGACTATCGAATTGAGAACTTCGTGACTATGTGTTAACCTTGTTAAAAGCTCACACCGTGATTCTTTGCTAATCAGCAACAAATATAACAGATGTTAGAGCTTATGGCAACAAACTGCAGCCCAGCAGACGACAATGCTGTAAAGATTTATTTTCTTTACTGGGTTTCTTGGCGTGTTAAGAGATTGAATTAGCATTACATTTTTACAGTAAATTACCTCTTGATACTATATAATCAATACAAACAACCTACTATGGGTTAAAAAATAAATAAAAATAAAATGAAATAAAATAATAAAAAATAAAACAAAGTGTTGTAAGTATTATATGAAAGATGAAATCATATTTTTCCTCTTTATTTGGGCCTAAGTATTCTGTTCTATAACCTCTGAATAGAAAGTTTTTTTTTTTTTTTTTTTTTTTTTTTTTTTTTTATATATAATAATAATAATAATAATATTATTATTATTATTATTATTATTATTATTATTATTATTATTATTACTTGTTACTTATGACAACAAAAAAAAAAAAATATATATATATATTTTTTTATTATTATTATTATTAATTTTTTTTAAATGTTGTTTTTATATATATATATATATACTCAGGAAAGCCGTACCTTAATAAATACAGTTAAAAGCATCCCTCATACAATAAAAAGAAATTAATGAATTAATGAATAATTTTAAATATCTAAATAAACTTTGCTTGGCTATGACAGTGAAATATAAATTATTATTCGCAAAACAGACTCCTGCTTGATTTAACTGTGTCGCCGATGCTGAATAATTCGTTATTATTAACCTCGAATATTCGACATGATTATAATATTATTATAATTTTATGTTAGTAATGAACTGATTTGACCTGAAGTTTTGTTGGAATTCATGGAAAAAGGCAAAATTTGTAGGCAAGTAATTTCGTGGCGATATTTTTCATTTCGACATCCAATTTATAATTACAGTACGGTGACACGTGGTTTTTAGGATAGGTAAAGAAAACTAACTAAATATAAAAATATATTTCAATAAGTATAATCAAATCATATGAAAAACAATGTACGTAGCATCTTTAAATGTAAACATTACAAGTAATTATTCAACGTTGTACCTTTAAATAGTTTTCGTCACACAGCTTACCTTTTCAATGAAATTAAATTTCTAAAAGTAAACAAACTCTGAATACGTGCTTTCAAACACGTTTCCAAAGCGTTAGCAGAGAAGCGTAAATACAGGTTTTTATTTTTATTGTCAGTTTTAAGGAAATGGTTTTCTGGATTATTTTAGCACGACCTATTTACTCTGCTGGCGCCACGTATGACACTATGGCAAACTACTCCGACGAGCAAAAAGTGTTAAATGGGTAATAATAGTTATTTTGCTGCTTCTTTGCAGAATTTCCGGGGGCTGCAGTTTCTACTACATCGAGGTCTGTTTAAGGTTTATTCTAAGGAATGAACATTTTACGTGATTTAAAATATCTTAAATTATTTTGATCTCCAAAACAGCGGTCAGAGCTGCATTCAGATACAGACTGCTATTGTCTTTTACGTTCACCGCCAGTATTCATTAACAAAAAGATACATTGCAGAACATTTCAATTCTCTGTTTCGTTTTTTTGTTGTTGTTTTTTTAAATAACTAAGTTTTTAGAGTTAAAGTTTGGAACCCAGTTCGAGCCTCGTTTATCTTATTTCTGTCAAAGACATTTACTCCTAGTTCCAGAGCTCACCTCAAAGAGGCCGAACCTTCCAAGTCTGTTTTTCAGGAAGATATTTTATCTCAAGGAAGAAACCAATCATAGGGGGAAATTTGATCTGTAATTTGACACCGCTTACAATAATAATCATCAAATTTAACATTTCACTAAAAATGCATTAAGCTAAGATTTCATTGTTAAATGTTGTATGTAAGTGCATTTTACAATAAATTAAATATTCAAATAAATCATTCATAAAAATTAAATATGATTAAATATAAATTATATTACCCCTCTAAATATTAATGGTTTAGTCCAGATTGACTGAAAAGTCGGCAGGTTAGTGTGTTTGTGATTACCATTTGCTTTAACGTTGGGGTAAAATCTGCATCAAAAAGGACTAAATCCACCTACGCCCACAGTAAAATACCCTGCTCTCTATCACCACTTTGTACACATTATAGTGACATCATCCACAATGTCCACGACTTCGAAAGCTGAGATGGAAGGTAAGAACTGAATTTTGTTTTTCAAATTCTTTAAGAATGACACACTGTTTCTCTATTTAACACATTTAGGGCAAGGTTCTCTAATCTAGTAATAAATACTCGAAATATTAATGTTTTAATGCTACTATAAGTCAATTAAAAATTATCAATGACAGTTAAAAAAGAAGCAACAATACATTATGTTTTCTAAGGAAAATGTACATTTTTTAAAATCGGTAATGTAATTGAAACGTACATACATATGCAGTGGTATCAGGGACGCGTGTGGTGAGCTAACGAGTGATAGCTGATTTGTCTCTAACAGTGAACATTATACATTAGACGATGCGCACGGAATAATGTTTAAGTATTATAACATTCCTAGACTAAATGGGAACATCGATTGGATTTAAGGCAGATTCTTATTTTAAGGCTACGAGTTGATATGTGATCAAAATGCATATTGCGTCAACGAATCCTGATCTCGCAAATATGTAGGATATGTAGGCAGATGACTATGTTCGACAAATACAAAAAATTATAAACTTAATATCAGTATTAAAAAAGTGTATACCAAACAAGTTTAAGATTTATATTAGTGCAAAACAGTATTCAGTCTTGTATGTTACTCTCAATGATTTAAACAAAATATATTCACTTTGATAAATTCACAGTGTAGACAGTTTAAATATGTATAATTTAAGTCTGAAAGATGAAATAGTAATGTTGGTGTTTCATGCAAAGCTTTAATGAAGGTTGCACTGAACGGAGAACAAACAGTCCTTCTGGATGAGAACATTGAAATATTTCCCATGCTGCTGAAGATGTAATCTGTTCAACAGCAGATTTCTTTATTCATGTTGACGTATCAAAAAACAACAAAAATGACTGTTTATTTTAAACTTTTAAGTAATTATAAAATTTTGATTCATTTCCATTTTTTTATGTATAAGTAGAAATCTACGCGTCTTGAAACTACTTTGGCGTGTCATCTATAACTTAAAAGGAGATCAAGAGAAAAAAAAAAAAAAAAAAAAAAGATTATATATATGTAGGAAATTTCTATAAGATAAGATTGTGACGAGAAAAGATAATTATATTCCTTTAACAGGAAATGTCAGTTTATAGCAGGAAGGTAAAGTAATACAACAGATATGACTAGCTTGGATTGGAAATGGATTAAATAGGCAAACCCTTAAGATGTTGGCGACGAGATGAAGGCAGTTGCATTTTACGAAAAAGAAGCCTTATTCTTTTAAGTGAGCATAGACTAATTTTAGTGCATTGATAAACGAATACTCGGAAGTATGTATACTAGAAAATGTATTAAGATTCTGAATCATTAATATGACTGTATATTTTTAGAAATATAATACTTAGAAAGGTGATCCTGGTGTCAAAAACTGATCTTTATGGAGTCAATAAATTTATCAAAACGGTTTGTTGTCAAACAGTTCAAATAGCTGATTAAAATGGTGGTGTTTCTAAGATGAAAATCAAATAATTTCTTTAGGAAAGACACCTATTCATGATAAATGTCACATTTTTAGTGGTTGATAAATTTAGTTTTGAAGACACCGAAATGATAAATCAAGATGAGGTATGTATATTTTGAAAAAATGACAGCCATATCGCCCGAATAAATTTCAACAAATGTGATATTGGTCCAGGGTGACTGATTTCTGCCATACTGTCACATTATATTGCCATAGTGTCATGTTATACTGCGCCACCATAGTGCCATGTTATACTGCCATAGTGTCACGTTATACTGCCAGTCACGTTATATTGCTATTGTGTCATGTTATACTGCCATAAAGTCACGTTATATTGCCATAGTGTCATGTTATACTGACATAGTGTCACGTTATACTGCGCCGCCATAGTGTCACGTTATACTGCACCGCCATAGTGTCATGTTATACTGACATAGTGTCACGTTATACTGCGCCGCCATAGTGTCACGTTATACTGCGCCGCCATAGTGCCATGTTATACTGACATAGTGTCACGTTATACTGCGCCGCCATAGTGTCACGTTATACTGCGCCGCCAAAGTGCCATGTTATACTGCCATTGTGTCATGTTATACTGAGCCATAATGTCGCGTTATACTGCGCCATAGTGTCACGTTATACTGCATCATTGTGTCACGTTATACTGCCATAGTATCACGTTATACTGCCATTGAGTCACGTTATATTGCCATAGTGTCTCGTTATGCTGGCATAGTGTCACGTTATACTGAGCCATAATGTCACGTTATACTGAGCCATAATGTCGCGTTATACTGCATCATTGTGTCACGTTATACTGCCATAGTGTCACGTTATACTGCCATAGTATCACGTTATACTGCATCATTGTGTCACGTTATACTGCCATAGTGTCACGTTATACTGCGCCATACTGCTGTCCCGATTATTAAAAAATTAAAGCTTTTTTACAGGACTATAAAATATGTCTACTTCTAAAATATATAAGTTTACATTAAATAAAATGTAGTGGTTTCCTTGATTTTCTCGTTTAAAATCTATAAAGCGTTTATTTGTGTAACAATCGTTTTTTTTAACCGTTTACTTGTCTTGTATTTCATTTGATCACTAGTTGAAAGCCGACTTAGAGAAATACCCAGTGTGAACAAAAATGTTACAAAATTGACACTAATAAAGATATTTAAATCAATTATTATTGCCTAATAAAACTCGCGACAAAATCCACTGGGTTTGCTGCAAACACAACACTGAATGTGATATCTGATTTATCTTAATCTCAGTTCGTTATATTCGCAACCCGTGCAGGACTGAAATTGTTATCGTCCGTGAGAATTATATATAATTCATATATATCTGCATCACATGGCAGTTCACGTACATCCAGGATTTCGTAACAGCATGGAGCGAGATCCATGCAGAAGTGAAAGACAGCACAGAACCCTAAAAAAGTCTCCAGAATCTGACCCCAGGAATAATTTGCATAATTTCAAGATGGCGAACCCCACATATTTCAGTGTTCTACAACCTTATTACCAACAGAGGAAAACATAAAACACACACACACACACACACACACACACACACACACACACACACACACACACACTCTAAATTGTTCTGTGACTTTATATTTAATCAGCTTATCTCCAATGAAATAACTATCTTCTCACAGAATAGATTAATCCAGAACTGTAAGCATAGTTTTCTCAATATACCCCACCAAAACCTAGTTGTGTCTACTGTATCCGGCCCGAAACTGGCGACACCATTTTGATTATCAATTGGTTTCTTCTGACGAATGTATGAATTTTCAGAATGTCTGTGTTTTCTACGTCATTATATGTCCGGACGAGCCGACAGAACACAATAAACAGTCATGACGTACCATGTTCGAAAAACATACAAGTAATAACGCTTACAATGTTAACTTGAAATATAGCAATGCTGTCGTATAATAACGCAGTGATTATCTCTTACTGTACTGTATTGTTATTAATTAATTAATTAATTAATTTATTTATTTATTATTATTATTAATTTTTTTTTCATGAATACTTTTCTTTGTTACTTTTATTTTCTGACCTTCATAATGGAGCGTTGTAATTCACGCCAATATCCATATATTTCGTTCGATGGTAAGTTCGTTTGTGGATGAATCGCAGACAAGTCATTTATTCAAACTCATGGTTGATTTAAAACCAAATATTTTCTCTAAATGTTTTTTTTTTTTTTTAACGTTTCTTCTCATTGGTAATGCTAAATGTAATATGTTGATTCCCTTGCTAATAAGGATAGAATTATGATCTTATTATATTAATATATTACTGTATTAAATCATTTGCACACCACTTTGACTCGCCAGTCCATTAAACCGATGAGTACTGAGAAGATAGTTATTTCATTGGAGATAAGCTGATTAAATATTAAAGATAATTGGGTTTTTTTTAATAGTTAAACAGTACATCGCTAAGGTTTTCCAGTTTGCCGATGTTACGGTTGGAAGGTTAAACATGTATTTATATTATACTTAAGACAAACATCAACAATAAAGGATATGATATTTTATAATAAATTCGAATATTGTAAACAGTAATTAAAAAAACACATTTGTTCATATAAAAATAATATTAATTTTAACTATACAAAACATAAGAGAACAAAAACGAGACCACTTAGATCATTCCACCAGAAAGAACAACATGAGAGAGAGACGGCGGGAGGGAGAGCATGAGGAAGAAAATAAGAAGGAATACAAAGATCTTAATAGAAAATACAAGAAAAAATAAAAAGGATAAGCAAGAAGAACGATAAAACAAGAAAGTCTTCTATAAACACGAAGAACACAAAAATATTTATTCTTGTTTGCATTTCTCTCATTACAAAATATTATTTCAGATGATTTCGTTTTCTTCACGTGCATAGAAACATGGCGTCCTGGGGTCGCCGAGCGGGATTGCCAGAAGAAGATAAACTCGACACTGCATTCCTTATCAGAGCTATAATTCACTTTAAACTGTCGTAAGATTAATATATTGTCAAGTTTATCAAAAAAGTATCTGAATATGTATTAAGATTTAAATTTAAAGATTCAGTTGTATCGTTGATTAAGGTACAGCCTTGTGATGTGTATTAGAGAAAATCTAAAAACTGAAGTTGATTTTGAACTTCTTTTTTTTCAGACATCCATAGAACAATTATTATTTCCTTTAGTAAATGATATTGAAGAAACTGAATTGAAGTTCCGAAAAAATAAATATGTGGCTGACAAATACAGTGAAAATGTAAATAAAGAAGCTATCATGACTGTCTTCACGGATTTATATTTATGAGCAATATGACTTTTTCGTCATCTAATGTGTAAAATGTGCACTATTTATGTTTTTGTATAGGTATGTGGTCAATAACTCGGTCTAGCTAAAACCATCAACAGTTTAATTGCCCGACACAGCAGGTCTCTCTTTGTCTCTTCCAATATGTGGTAGTACTTGTGTTATTTTCACATTTACAAACACGCACATACAAATGCATGCCTTCGTATAAACACTTACCTACCTACCAACATAAATATATATGCACTTATACTCCGGACGTCTGATTACTTGCATATACTGAAATGTGGGTTGATGCCGTGGCGAAAATCCAAAATGTTTGCAGCATCCTTTAGAAGAAGTGTTGCGATTTCTTCTGCAAGATATCACTTCAGATCTGGTGGCATTATTTGTTCAAGGACTAAATTCACTGTAGCAGACTGAAGTATAACTAGACATTAATTGTCAGTTACTAGATCAATCTTTTCTGCCAGTTTTCTGTCAGTGTTCCTCTTTGAACGAGTTTGTAGAATGCAGTTTCATTTTGAATATTTATAAATGTAATATGTCAGGACAAAAAGTATGTATAATTAGAAAACAAATGAGATTTCAAGATACCTTTTATAGGTTTTTATTTTATTTTATTTATTATTATTATTTTTTGTTTTGTTTATGTCTGCCATATTTTACAGAACAGCGTACCGTATTATCTCTGGTAATGCAATTAATATGTAACTGTTTTGTCATTTACCAGTAAATGAAAATAACACTTGCATAGCAACTCATTTTTCTAATAAATTACTAAGTTTTATGTTAATCATATTTTTTCTTTTCTACAGACAGACACTTGTTTGATAATAATAATAATAAAATAAATAAATAAATAGAAGATTCTCCCCGACATAACGATTTTTACAGCGTTATTTAGTAAAGACTTGCAGCAAGTTTTAATAATATTTATATTTTGTAACGAAATCCATAAATACCATGTATGATTCATTTAACATTTTGCATGTAATGCCAAACTGTGCCAAAATAATCTGTAAAAAGAAAGGAGAGTCCTACATTTTGGTAACGTTATATTATCCATATGAAACAAATGCATTATCATTTACCAATTTCTTTTTATTATAACTTTATATTTGTACACACATTAAAAACAATGGCTGTAATAATAATAATAATAATAATAATAATAATATTTTTTTGTGTGTGTGTTAATGTGTGTGGCGGTTTTAATAATAATAATTATATTTATTATTATTATGTATCTTACTGACGCGAAAACGATATAAATGTCGTTCTTTCGTAAATACACTTTACATGTTTAGTGTGAAATAAATATATGACATTTATTTTTATCTCATCGACTCTTTAGATAATATCCAAAAAATCTGGAGAATTCCAATGCAAATTTTGATAATCAGTTCTTTTTTCTTTTATTGATAATAATGATTACGGTAAGGTGTAAACTGTATTTTTATACTGAAGTGAAATTTATTTTTAATGTGAAGAGTGAGCTTAATGTTTTTAATAAACCATATTCACTGGGCTGATGATTTGTACGCTTTTATCTTAAGTCACTTCTTTCTTTCAAGTTCAACATGTTTCGTTGTTTATTTACACGTACATGGAGAAATCGTGTTTCAACCATATACAAAGTGGTACAATTGCACAAATTCTGAGAGTAGCCAGGGGGTCGGTACCAACCATTCGGGCAATTCCTGATTTAAAAACAACTCAGTACAGTTTAGTTTGTTGGTGAACTGTGAACATTTTTAATAACACATTCATAAACATTATATTACCTAGAATTTTTATTTTAGATATTTTACTCATCGAAATTAGCTGAGTTTTTGTTGACTTCAAAATATTATCATGAAAATATACACAAGCTTATTATCAAATTAAAATGCCGGTTACTTTGTTTATTCCACAGAGCTACGTTGATAACTCATAAAAATATTTAGGACATGAAGCGAATTATACTGTGATAATAGATGTTAAATAAATATTAAACATTTAATAAATTGATTCTTAGATTACGTTCAAATCCTGAGTTTTTGGCATGAATAAAGAGTCGAACTTTTTACAGCTGAAAATATTGATTTGTAAAAGACCGTGATGTGTATTTTCCATACGTCTATTAGGAAGGTGCATATTATTTCAAATGTATCACTTACCAACATATAACAAAAACTTCTATGACTGCATTCGTTCTTGAAAAGAACTTATCATTAGTTATTTACTTTAATCATCTGTTACTTCTCTTTCTACATAGCTGTATTCTACAGTAGCTGGGCCAAGGGCATCATGCACTTATAGAAAGTTGTTTTCTCTAAATAGCAAATAATTTCTTGACAGGAACTGCAAAAAAAAAAAAAAAAAATGTTCATAATTTGGCAAAAAATATATTTGCGATGTTTCCATCAAACTAGTCAAAATAGTAGCTTCCAAAGTTTATTTCTACTGCGCAGATTTAACTAACTGAAGGCCAAAGTGACTGCGTAGAATGTAAAATTAACAGTAACTTTAATAAATTCAGTGGTACGTAAGAAAGATACTTAATATAAGAATTCTTCTTTTATTTAATTTATTATAAACAAATACTAAACAGAATTATTTATAAAATTCAGAAATTTTATTTTTAAAGTTTAAATTATGTTGTTGCCGAAGTTGGGCATGGGAAAATAGTATGCTACTTCCTTTATTATATTTTCTACTTAATTTTATTATATTATTATTATTATTTATTTATTTATTTTTGGCATATATATATAAAATAGGAATGAGAAGTTTTCTTTATGTTATTGTGCATATGCGTTGTGGTTCTTTTCTCACAAAAACCTGGCTTTATTTGATCAAGAATGCTGTAGTACAAGAATAGCTTACATTTTATCATAAAAAGATATTAGTTTTCCTTGCTCCATTGTTTTTTTTTTATAATACACTAAAACGATGTACACTATATTAAAATTAATTAATTAATAAAAAAAAAAATAATAATAAATGTGTTATTAATGATATAATTAAATTTATATTAAATGCCGCTCATGATAATAACCAGCTATGTTTATAGATAACATTATTTTGTGTTGTTGATGATAATTATCAGCTATATTTATAGATAACATCATTTTATATTGTTGATGATAATTACCAGCTATATTTATAGATAACATCACTGAGTGTTGTTGATAATAATTATCTGCTATATTTATAGATAACTATATCTTACGATGATGATGATATTTCAGATGTTAGGGAGGTGTTTGATTTGTTTGATTTCTGGGATGGACGGGACGGACTGATAGACGCTGTCAAAGTTGGTGACTTGTTGAGATGTGTCGGCTTAAACCCCACCGTGGAGCTTGCGATTAAACATGGAGGTACCAAGAAACCAGGTACAACAAAATTATATATATGTGTGTGTGTGTGTGTGTGTGTGTGTGTGTGTGTGTGTGAGTGAGTACGTCTGTGTCTGCATGTGTCTGTATATTTTCGTACGTACATAATACGTTCGTGCGTATGTTTGTCTTCATCAGCAATATTTCAAATCCATCAAAAGTCCACATTTATTATTATTATTATTATTATTATTAATGTTTCCGTGAATAAAAGTTAATGTTTTTATTCAGGAGAAAAGCAGCTTGCATTTGAAGAATTTTTAGCCAGTTACGAAGCAGTGAAAAAGGAGAAAGATGTGGGTACCTACAAGGAGTTTGTTGAAGCTATGAAATCTTTCGACCGAGAAGGGCAGGGCTATATTTCGGCAGCGGAGATGCGACATATGCTTACTGCAATGGGTAAGATAAATCAATGATCACAATCTTTTTCGTGACAGCTGTCGTGAGTAGATAATCGTGACAAACGTGCTGTAAAAACTGAACTTACGAGAACAGTTTCGCAGGTGAACACTTACTTACTGTCTAATAAGTTGAACTCATTTGTGAATCTTGTCCATGTTAGCACTCCCGATTTCTGGCTGAAGCTAAACAAGTGATATAAATCATTATCAATAAATTACTGTCATTACTGGAACCACTACCACTACCATCATCACAACAGCGACGACAGTGACCAGTGCCACCGCCTTGTATCAAGTTTCATTAACAAACAGGAATGTATTCTTCCTCTTTCTTTCATTTCATTCTTTTTTTCTTTTATATGTATACATTTTTTTTTTCTTCTTCTTCTTTTTTTTTCTTCTAACAGTTAAAGAAATCACCGGATATAATAAGACATCTTCGTACTTCACTAAACTATACCACTGTGTTTGAAGTTAAAATTTTAACTACATGTAATATGTGTTGTTATTGCAGGAGAGAGACTTTCTGATGCCGAGGTTGACGAAATTATCAGACTCACTGACACGAGAGAGGACTTAGAGGGAAATGTTAAATATGAAGGTATTTTATTTATTTATTTATTTATTTATTTATTTAAGTCAGGGTTCCCAATATAGGGTAAATTATCCAAGAAATAAATTTGTCGACTCTGGATTTGAACATATTCTGGTACACAGGTACTTCACCAATAGTTCACCATCAGCACATGAAATAACATAGTTAATCGATATTATTGCTGCATTTGTTCAACTTAAAATAATTTTATTCAAAATATTTTTAAAACTTTCACTCTGACGTTAATTTGTCAAAGTAGAAGTGTAAACTCAAATTAAACGGATGGGATGAATTTACTTACTAAAAGCCGCAATGAGTAAGAGAGAAGAAAAGATTGGGAAGCTTAATATATGTATATATCAATACAGAGATGTTTACTCAAGACGTATGGCAATGAAAAACACGTCACTAGAAAAAATGGCACTATGGAAGTATGGAAAAATGACAAAAATTGCATTAAATGTCGAACTTAAAACTATTATAATAAAGAATTCATAAAATGTATGATTAAATATAATATAAATTTATCTTTTGTACATAGCCATAAATTTAAAAGAAAAAAAAAGAAGAAGAAAAGTAAATAAATAAATAAAATAAATAATAATAATAAATTAAAAAATAGAAAATAGATCTTTCATATATAATGGATATAGTCTTACAGTGACATGTTTTAAACACTGCCAATTTTTTTTTTTTTTGATACATCCATACTCTTAGCTTTGTATTTTTTCATTAAGTACTAGATTTTTGTTTCTTTAGTCAGATGTGTGTGTGTGTGTGTGTATGTTGTTATTATTATTATTATTATTATTGGTAGTAGTATTGTCGTTGTTGTTTAACTTAATAGTTTAACTTTTTAAAATTACTAAATAGGTCAGGAATAAATCCAGTGATGCCATGAATCATTTGATTTTCAGATTTTATTAACAAAGTTTTGAAAGGCCCTGATGGGAAAGATCTGTAAGAACTGAGAAGACAGACAACAAGAAAAATTTCCTCTCCAAGATAACTTTACTCTAAACATATCGCTTTCTACCAGTGTGTTTTTGTTTGCTTCCTGCTATACTGGATTATATGGAGGTTGTGTTTTCGCTGTTTCTGGGGAAACCATGTTTCTACGACACGTTAATCGTACTAACTGTTAACCGATATCTATAAACAGCTTTTACTTACAGGACAGCTTATGTACAAAAATCATTATATTTGTTTCACAAATTTTACATTATATTTACTCTTTCTATTTCAGTTTAGATGAAAATATCATCTTCCTACGTTATTATTCTGCTTTGAATTCAACCTTTTCCTCTTTCCACTCAGATTTCTTTTTGTATGTACTGAATGTTTTCTTTCTACTACCTCGTAACTGAATATAAATTCATTCACTTAAAGACTTAATAATTACTGATGGATATCTAAATTTAATTTCGCTAGTTTTCTAATAATCCGGTATTTGTAATAATTCAATGTAGCAATATTTACAGTGGATCTAATGTTTGGAAGAAAGTTTTCTTGGTATGTGTACTGAGGGAATATTTTCCAGGGTTTTTTTAATGCACATTTGCTCATAATTACTTGAAAGTGAATATATTTATTGTTTGTGTGAAGTTTGTAATTACTGTGTTAGCAGACTTAATCATAGAACAAGGTAGTTTATATATAGAGTGTGTTAGTTTGAAATTTTATAGCTTTATAACACCGAAGTCGCAGTTCATTTACTTCTAAACTTCCACACATGTACCTGTTTTCTTCTAGTCGTTATACAGGTAGTTTCGTTTTATCAGTTGAGATGTACCTGCCTTTTCTAATCATTAAAACAAAGAATTTCGTTTTGTCAGTTGATACTCCCTATTTTCTTCTAGCCATTATGCAGGTAATCTGAGAAGGAAGATTGTTTTATCTGTATTGTTACTTTCGAATAATCTTTGCGTGGCAATTACAAAACTCAGATAACGACAGTCACGTGATGTTCCGCAAATCTTTTGTTTTGTATTTTAATAAATAATATATACAAATAAAATTTAAAAACCAGGAATGTCAGAGTGCCAGTGTGTGGCTTGGATATCACGTGACCTTATGCAACACTTTATATCATCTTTTATTTATATGTTCACTTTCTCCACATGAATCATAACTACTTAATAGAAATACTGATAGTGACGGAAAAATAATATGTGCAAAATTACTGATTTAAAATACTGATTGTGTGTGTTTTACTATATTCACTTCGATTAATTATTTCCTATTTACAAGTGTTATTAACTAATAAAAGAATGAAAAACTATCTCTTTTTTAATAATAGTTCTATTAATTTGGCAACAGTCTTAACGAGTATTAATATATGTAAACAATAGTAATACCTAAAAAGTAAAGTAATATAAATAATTAAAATGCCTTGACACATTCAGCACGACTGTAAAAACTATTAATTCTCCGACCATTTTTTTTTTCTTCTTCTGTTTTAATATTTCAAAACATTATGGAAGTTTCAGTTTTTTATAAATTAGTATCATTATTTAATAGTTGCATTTTACTTTATTCTGATGTTGGAAATATACTTTTCATTACTTTAATTTTGTATGTGTCTGTGTGTAATTTATGCTACTAAATTGAAACTTCAAATAATCGTGTTTTTTCATTAAACTAAGTTTGTTTTTATAAAATATTTGTAAATATTTATGGTGTTGGCGCTCAATAAAACATTCCTGGAAAAATTCCTTGTTATTATTTTTCATTTATATTGGGAAGTTGAAATCAACTTTGTAAACAGATTAGATTAGTGGATGGTACTGGGTTGTGACGTGAATCCATTAACGTTTTATTGCTGCAAATGAAAATATTCGAGAAATCTGAATTGGATAATATTCAGGAATATCCAACCATTATATGTTGTAAAACATTCAAAACTGACACTGAATACTTAAACCAGAAGCATTTTTTCTAGCACGACGGAGCTTACACTGATTTCCACTACTTACAACAGCTGAATGTGTGAAAACATACTGTGTACCGGATATACAGCCGAATTTGACATGGATAAATAACTTGGAAGTTGACAAATTGGACTGCATATAACAGTGACGATATTCTGTAAGTATATTTAAAAGTTTTTGCTTAAAGTAGCGCATAGTACATTTAAATCGTTAGAATATAATTATTATAATTAAGGTATCACTTACTGGTTCAAACGCAGATAGTGTTCATGTGTTTTATTTTTGTTTTATTAACTATAATTTTGTCTATAATAAATATTAAAAAAGTAAAAAATTTAAAAAAATAAAAAGAAAGTATGATCCAGAAAAATTCATCTTAAAAATTATATATATCAAATTAGGAACAAAAGTACTATTGGCAAGAAATTTCGAATTATCGTAAACATTTTTCTGCCGTATATCAGATCTAATATAGAGTTCAATAGATACATCCTTTCATAAGTTTCGTTTCATTTTGTCTCGTTATATTTCCTCTGGGTAGCAAATGAGAACAAATATTTGATTGAAAACATCTTTATTGGGAGTTATTGCATGTTACACGCAGTCAAGGTTTCGAAAGGTTTATCCACGAAGACATTTTCACTGAGACAAAAAAAAAAAAAAGTCCAGTTCTGAAGAACAGCTGTACATAGTGCATTCCTCTGCGGATTACGTCCATCTTAGTAGACTAATGATAAGGGAACAGAGAAATAAATTAATAAATAAATTATAAACTTCACACGGCAACACAGTATATATTTCCCGAGACAGTTCTCGCTTCCAGTAAGAAATCCGAGAAAGAATGTTTGAAATTCTGCTACTAAATTAATACTTGTCGAAATACGTCCAGTACGAGAAACAAAGGTTAATATATTTTTGGCACGAACATGTAGCAGTATGGATAATGTTTCATTGTTTCGTTATTTATTTATTTCTGATTTGTTTTGTTTGTTCTTTATTTTTTTGTTTTTTGGTTTGTATTTTTTTGGTTTTTTTTTTTGGTTGTTTTTAACTTGTAGCTATTGTGGGTCACAACTGATGATGAAAAAAAAAAAAAAAAAAAAATCACTTTTTAAAGTATTATTTTTCATCCGGGTATGGACCAGCCAGCACTTTAGATATAAATTCTGAAATGAAAAAAAAAAAAAAAAAAAAAAAAAAAACCGTGAAAAATGTTAATAAAAACATTGTACATTTTGAATTCAACAGCTTCATGCTACTTTTATATTTTTATTATTGTTTTAATCCGACAATAATTTACTGTTTCAAAGTAAAATGCCTATTTGCAGCTAATTATTAAAAAATAGATATTTTTAAAAATATAAAAATATGTAATAGTAAGAAAGATTAAAATTAAATCTTTCACAAAAATACAGCGAAATTTGAATAGCATTTGCATCTAAAGATATTATTGGTTTTAAAGTCTTTAAACTTTATTTTTAACTTACATTTTTTTTTAAATTTACAGTTATAAAGATATTTATAAATAGCTAAAACTACATGTATCCTTATTAGAGAAAACCCAAAACATTTCCGATGCAGACATTTGATTTTAACAAATCTTTGGTTTTGATAATTACAATAATTCCAAGTTTTTTGTGTCAAACCTGTAACTTTCTCCTTCATTTTATTAATATTACTGAGTTAAACGATAACTGTGGTAGTAGCAACACTGTTAGTTATAATAATGATTGTATTAGAAAGTATGGAGGTGTTACTATGTCAATGTGGTTGCAACAGTAGAAATATGGCGGTAGTAGTAGTGGCTGTTGTTTTAGTAGTACACATATGCTTTAGTTCACTGATCTATATTTTATAGTAGCATATCCTGCAATCGCTGTACGTAATGGCAAATATAATTTTCTTTCAGACAAATTTTTATAGCATTTTGGAACTGAACTACATTTTCTTTCATAAATTATTTCTTCACACACACACACGCGCGCGTAATCAATACGTAGTTAATTTCTCTACAAATCTGTTATTATTGAGGATTGCAGGATAAATAATAACTGGTTACTGTCATATGATATCAGCATTATCCTGTTGTGTCGAATGTACTGAGACTGTTCTCACCTTCGCAGGATAAAGCTGATATTTTAAAACAGTTATTAGTTATTCCCTATTTTATACAAAGACTAAAAATTTAAAATATCAGTTTTACTTAACTACTTAAAATAATATTTTTATTACATCGTCAGTTTTCCATAAAGTTATGATTTTAGTCATTTAAATTCTGAATCTGAGATTGTTTTGCTAGTTCAGAATTAAGAAGTGAATAAAAAATATGTTATTATAAAATGTTAAAATAGAAAAACTAAATCGGAAAAGAAAAACACAACTAAAAAAACAACAACAAACAAAAGAGAAATTAAAGAAATAAAAATAGCAAATAAACGAGTTATGTGAGGGTGTTTTTAGAACTGTTAAGAAATGGTGATAACTGATTGTTACCGCACCCTTTACTTGTCCCCAAACGGACCGGCCATGACCTTTGTGATAAATTCTGAAAGTAAGAGTTAGTGTAGAGACGTTGTCTATAAATAAACATAACTTTGTTTAATCATAAAGTAACAGGTGGAACCAGACACTGCGTCGTCTCCATACTGATCTGGCGTACATGTTCTTTTCACGACAAAACTTTTTTCATTTATTTATTTATTATTTATTATTGCTATTATTTTTTTTTAAAGAAAATATTGTACCACCACCACCCCAGTAAATGTATGAGAAAAAAAAAATTAATAATAAAATTAACAAATAGCAATTCTAACTGCAAAAGTTGATTTGTTTTAAAGTAAAATTTCCATCATATGGCACACATACCTTCGTATTTGACGTTTCCTTCCAAATCTTCTCTCAAGTCAATGCACTTAATGATGTCATCAACTTGCTCGTCTGAAAGTCGGTCACCTTGAAAAACAATATCAGATATCAGTAATATAGCATACAATATAATGACATATCCACTTGAAACTATCACTGTCATTATCATCATCCATACAAAATATCCATATAAGAAAAGCATTACCGATAACTAACAATAGTAAACCATTAAAGGTTGTAATTAACTGTTACTTACCGAGAGATGTCAACACGTGTCTCATTTCAGCAGACGAGATGAAACCTTGTCCTTCTCTATCAAAAGTCTTGAAAGCTTCCATGAAGTCAGCGTAGGTTCCTGTGTCTTTCTCTTTCGAAACAGTTTCGTAAATTGGCAGGAATTCCTCAAACTTGTATGACTTTTCGCCGAATTTCTTTACTCCTCCATTCTTCATGATGATTTCCTGAGTCGGGTTCAGTCCCAGACAGTATAACATGTCGCCTGTTTTGGCAGCGTCGACATCACCGTCGCGACCATCCCAAAAATCGAAAAGGTCAAACACCTCCCTAACATCTGCAGTGAAGTTTATTCAGTTTAATTTTAAAAACCTTCAAGTACGTGAATTGCATTATATCTGATAATCGCCAATATTGAAATAACTAGTTTTAAATCATTCGTTTATTCAATGGATTGATTTTAATTTATTTTAATTTTTATATATTTCGGGATTTATTGAATATTTTCCTTAGAAATAAACTGTGAAATATATTTATAGTCTAGCCCCGTGCATTTTGAATACATGCATTAAATGTTCAGCTACTTCAAAAACAAATAATTAATTTGAATTATTCCCTTTTTCACTTTTCTCCCCAAATTTTTATCTGTTTATCATTTTTCTAATTATAGTATCAAATTTACTATCAAATTAAATCTGATTACTAAATAACAATGATTTAAACAATAATATACTGCAATGGGAAGGAGAGTATGGGTCCATTTATGGCAGTACGCTGCATGGGTTATATGTATAGACTAACAGCACGCTGGAAGCATCTTAGGTTTATTACGCCAAAACATTTATTTAGATCTTTGGGTTTGTACTAAATATATGTTATAAACAGTAATTCCTGTGCCCAGTAATTTCTCGGAGTACTAACTAGACATATTCGCGGAAATATTTTAAAATTTCATTTGCATTATTTACTAATCTTATGTATTCGTATCAAGTTGAGTAAAAATTCGTCTATATCTGAACCGGTTTTGTAATTACTGTCTTACCACTTAGAATATAATTATAAATGACAAAATTAATAATTTTTTATTATTATTATTTTTTAACTTGCCAATTAGTGCGTCACATTAGCAAGCCGAAATGAATGGATTCAGCATTTATTAAAAAAAAAAACCCAGAAACACGATTCTTTGTTTTTAATGTAAATGAGATTTGTTGTTCGGAAGGTAATGCAAATTCGGTAGCTAAACATTTTGGAATTTTTAAATTATACACACAAGCTGTACTGAGAGAGATATCTGGCGTTAGTCATTTGTGAGGTGCGAGCTAAAAACAGAATACGGTTACTGATGGAGAAAACTCTGTTGCTAAGCTGCAACGCAGGTGTGGAATACATATCTGATATCACATGGTATTTTCCGCTTTACCTAAATCGTGTACAGCTATTTCTAGTTCAGCGAAGCAAAGCAGAAATAAAAAAAGAGAGTGATGATGTGGGGAACAACTGTAGTTATAAATTACATTTTTATTCATTAAGTTTTTCAACAAAATCATGTAAAACGGTCCACTGCGTTTTTTGCTAACGTGCATTATATTTTCGGCATACAGTGAGTGCATTTTGCAAACAAAAAAAGTGTGTGCATGTGTGTGTTATTCACCGAAAGGAAGCTGAATCGAGCACTGCTCGACTATAAAGCGAAATGTTTCAACAGCCGCATGAGTGCCACAGTGGCAGACAATATCAGGTTACTCTAGTTTGACTTCGTACCAAACGAAGATTCCATTTGTGCAAGTTGAATCATCTGCTAGACCAACGTAATTAGACTAGATGTAGAAACCGTAAACTGGCAATACGTATGCATATGGAAACAAATAAAAGAAGACCCAGTTGCATAAACTGTTCCAACGTTTATCTACATGAAAAACTAAATAAAATTCCAAAAATAATTATAATAATGTTATAGAAAATAACAAAGCAAAAGATGGAGAAAAAAAAAAAATGGACATTCACGTTATTGCTAAAAAGTTATTGTTAAACTTTGCTTTAAAAATTACAGATACAATTTTCCAGCTTTGTAATTGCAGCATGTGATAACTGAGTATTTATAAGTAATATATGATAGCAGATACATTTTTTTTTACGCCCATTTGACATTCAGACATTAGTAGATTATTGTTATTTATTTATGTTACAGATATTGAAATTATCGTACTCACCTTCGATTTCAGATTTCGATAACTGAGACTGAAATTGAGGAGAAAAACGGAAGAATTAATCTTTTATTAAGTAGGAAAAAAAAAAGTATATGTATTTATTTTTATCCTTGTTGATTTCTATATTTGATCAAGAATAAATAATCTTTTGAAAATAATTCTGTTCATATATTCGGGTATTTATCGTAAGCTCGAGCGGTTATAAAAGAAAAAAATATGTATATATATCAACCTACATTCTCTCAGGTTTTATCGAAACAGAATAATAATAAATTATTAGAAAACAAAGAAATTAGGAATGATAATAATCTGTGCTTAATTATAATTTTATACTTATGATAGAAAATGAAGGTGTATTTTTTTTAAAATTATTTTAGTAAAGAACATTTTTTTTAAACCTGCAAAAATATATTTTGTTTTATAAAATAAACCGTGCCAGGTCAATATAGATTTTGGTAGATAATTTAAAGTACATTTAAATATTTATAAAAATATATACGTGCATAAATTGTATAAAGATAATCTTTACTCTTTGTATTTTTAAATAAATTTTTGCCTTCGAATAACTTTTGAAAGTTTTGATAATCAGTTACTGTCGTGAATTAAATATTAAATTTGATGCAATCAAATGGACAAAGCATATTAATTTAAATGCATTATTGCATATACTGACTTCATTTTCCTGAAATATTCGCAAACATTTTAAATAAAAATACACACAGGTTACCACACGGGCTAGGGTGTAGGAAAATCATGCTTTCGTGGGTGAGGTTGGGATATGGAGAAATCACATCTTACCATTGTGGCTGGGTTCTTGGTTGCTGCCTCGTCAAATGTTAAAGCAAGAAGACTGTTCTCGGAATGTTAAAAATGCCGTGTGCTTTTCTCCCCCACGTGCCTCCTATATATACGACGAGTCCACTACCGTACTTGGGGGTGTGTGAATAACAAATGCTGCTGCAAAATGGAAGATACCTGCAGAGTGCAACATATGGTGTTAGAGGCTTAGGATAATTTTAATTGTATGCCCTGTTGTGAATTAGAAGATCTATGTAACCAGTAGTTTTCAGCATCATCTTGCGCTTTCGTTTCTTATACAAGATTAGGATATCACACCTGTTTTGTTTGTTTCTTCTTCTTCTTCTTCTTTTTTTCTTCATCGTTAACGGAAATGACGTTTTAGCCGTAAGGAATATTATTTTATTCACGTGAACAAATACTGCTTAGCATTCGATTCCTGTAATATGGCAGTGGAACTTCGTTTTATCTTTTTAATGGCAATAAATAATCTGCCCCCTCGTCAAAAAACAACAATAAAATTATCAAATATGCTTTGACAAAAATCAAGAATTTAAACGTGTGTGTTGTAAATGACAGGTAACTAGCACTTTGTGTTGCTAGGCATTCTGAATGGCCTTGGTCATATATGGTTGCAACACATGGCAGAAAACACATGAACAGCCCAGTACGTGCCAAAATAGGTAAGGCGGGAATGTGATATCTGTCGGCTGCCAGATATACTGCCAGACATACGTTTACGCTAGAATGTGAACGAGGTTTGGTGCAATTAAACACTCTCTGTCGTGTTTTGTAATTATATTAAGCTATTTTATTCAGTAGAATGAATAAACTGGAAACAGAAATAATAAAAACACAATTTTTTGGAGAGTCAAGGAAGCTAAAAACTGAGGTTTAGCTGATTTTCAAGTTAAACTGATTTATGTTTGCTAGATTCCTGTAAACAGATGGTTGTCCTATATCAGATAATGCGCATGTACATGACCTTGTATTCTGAATAGTTTTGTTCTAATTAATTAAACAGCGGATGGTTTGCAGAATAATACTGCGCAGTACTCTGTATGCGGCTCTTTATATTTAAATTAACTGGATGATCTAAAGAAATAATAATAATAATAATAATAATAATAATAATAATAATAGTAATAATAAATAAATAAACAAACAAACAAATAAGGGGATGAAAACATTTACGATATCGATGTAGCATTTATTATGTGTACAAATAACTGGAGATTGTTTTCATGCACACAAGTCGACTGCCCAGAAAATATCACATACATAGCTAAATATGCTGGACCTAATCCAGTTTATAATAATGTTTTAGATTAAAAATGACTTTCAAATGAACAAGACTAGCCAGATAATTATACTGGTTATAACAGATATACATGTATTGAGTGGGAACGGTTACATCCTTCACGCTGCCCTCCGTGATGTTTATTATTATTATTATTACTTTTTTATTTATTTATTTATTTACAATTATTATTTATTATTATTATTATAATTATTATTATTATTTTTTTTTTTTTTAAATGAAATTCAGTAAATCTTTAAACCACAATAGCACACCATCCCACGTTGTTAAATACTGGATTCTGTTCTTGTTAGCCACGTGGTTTTTAGTTTATATCAGCTAGAATATAAGGTCATCATCATCCATGCATGTTCTTCTATTTAATTTCGAACTTCATAAAACAATATGAAAAATTTATGAATTTTAGGGTATTTTCAAAAAGACTGAAACTGCTTGTGAAAATGGCATAATAAAAATTAATTTTGATGTGATATTAAAGTCTCGACGGTTGTGTGAATAACGTTTTATTATTATTATTCTTAATTCATAAACAAGTGTGGTAATACCTGCCAGCTATCGACACTTGTGATTTGCTTCAGGTAACAATAAGGAGACCGTTTAAAAACCCCATCACGGAAAGACGAAATGGTATAAATATATATGACACCGGACCATTAAGAGGCAGCAGGAACATACAGATAAAATGGTTAATAACTATAATTAAAATGTAAACCTTTGACGATTCAAGTTATTGTTTATATTATTTTTTGAAAAGTATACAACAACGAAGTCATTATAGTTAATAAATACTAGGGCGGTGCCATTTTTTGATAGGTGTATGTATCTGTGTATGTACTGACGCACACATACAAACAGTCACTGGACTGAAAATTACCAATGGGTGCACTGGCTGCACTCGATCATTAATCTCTTGTGCATGGTCGCTGTTTTCTATCCATGGAGACACGGCCTACTCTCTTTTACACAGGAGCAACAAACAGAACATATTAAATATGAACAGTCTATAATTGAGTGACTGTATGATATTTTGTTACATATATTTCCTTAATATATATTCTTAATAATAACAATAAATAAATAAATGAAATGCAATAGCATTTGTTAACAAATACTAAACAGTCTCAACACTTATTTATAAAACAGTTGCACTGACTCTTTCTGGACGAAGACCATGAAGTTGTACTGTTGTGTATACTTATCCTGACTAATTCTGCAATGGATATATTTATTTTCTTATTAATTTCCGCTGTTACACTTCTGTTTGTCAAAAATCATTTTGAAACATCATGCTGAATTAGAATAATCAAATTAACAAACACATAGGAAAATACAGGTCAGTTACAACAGTAAGAGTTAAAACAAATAATATTCATCACAGATAATCGAACTTACTGGAATACTAACAATTAAGCTAGTAACAAAATCAATACTAAAAATAATCATTATAGTTATCTTTCTCAGTCATTATACATATTCAGCAATTTATTGTAGGTTTTTTCAAAGTCATGATTAAATAAGATTATTTTCAACTGTAACATTATAAAAACAAGGATACAAAACTGAATTATTATTTCATAGGTCGTCAGATTATCAATAAATAGTTTAATAGTTTTTAAAATAAAAAAAAAAATAAAATAAAAAATAAAAATAAAATGTCAGGCAAAGATCCAAGGTTCTTGGAAGCCATTTCCACATTATTTTAATAATATCCATTTAACAGTCAAAACGTTTTCAATGGTTATTCTTGAAAAAGTTATCAGCCTTGAGAGTCTACAATTATTGAAATTTACCAGTCCTGAAAATTGTAAACTTGCAAAATGTCCAGGAATGTGGCTGGTCAATCCAAACTTAATTTTGTTTAAAATAAAGCCATGTTATATGAGTTGAGTTCAATAAAATACAGTGTTATACTGAAAATTATTCTTTATCAAAATATATAACAGTTCCCAGTGAAATGACAGATTTCCTTCAAATGAGAACAAAGTGTCACTGTCATAACAAAAACTGCACATGATAAAAATCAACAATTTGGTGTGATTAACCAAAAAACTAAATCACAGGAAAACATGACCTCTGAGCAGGAAATTTTGAAAATAAATGTAAATAAATGCTTCAAAAGTTAGTTTGAAACATGTCAAACAAGAAATTTATGTCTTCTACATCATTTATCCCAGGTAGCTCTGAACACTTTTTTAAGTGCAATCCATGTATCTTATCATATTTGATGAAATAACCTAAAATAAAAAAATAAACCAAAATTTCACACAGAAATGAACTATGACATCTTGAAATATAAATTCAAACAAAATATTCCCAACAACTTTGATTTTGAAGAATCTTAAAACTGAATTCATTTTCTCTAGGCAAACTGCTATTTTCTGTTAAAAATTACACTATTTATTTCAACTTTTTTCATGCATTTTGGATATTTTGTGGACCCTATAATTCTAAATTAATATACATTAGTGCATACATACATACATTGTCTGTTTCCAGACTGTTGAAATAATTACCTGAAAGCAGAAATGATTCTAAACACACATAATTGTCAACTGGATGAATGTGAAAGTGTCGTAAATCTGGCTTGTTTATCCTTGTATGTTCCTACAGAAAATAATATTTAAGTGTTATGTATTATTGCTTACATGTATGTGCATTTATACATGAATTATAATTTTTTTATATAATGATGATAATTTGTATATATCTTTCAGTAAATACCTAAAATAAGATAAATACTTAAAATACCTATAAGATAAAATTAACATTAGCATTTATTCACAAACATTTAGCTCTGAGGCCTTGTCAGTTCTGCCCTTTAGAAGACAGGTTATATGAAATAGAAAACTGCCTCTCTTTCTACTTTTGCCCTGCCCTTTTTCAGTGAAAAACACTATATATATATATATAGATATATCAATCCTTTAATGTTAAAAAGATCACATATGATATAAACAAATACATATGAATTAACTAACTTATAAAAGTGTGAAGTTATAAGAAAATAAACACATACATCTGAGAAATATAATTTGCCATTCAAGTTTGCAGTCAGGTATGTCCCAGATAGATGGTCTTGAAGGCAACAAATGAAAACATTTTTCAGGTTTTTAGTAGACAAAGCCCTGAAGCTGTAACACATGAATAAAACTGTAAAAGAAAAAAATGCAATATGATTTCTGATATCTAAGACAGAACCACAACATAAATTGTTATAATGCTACAATACTTCAGTTTTTATGCTTTTGTTTTTGAGTATTTTTTATCTTTATATTTCTATACATAACATATCTGATAATTTCAATGCTTGTATTTTATTAGTAGAAAGAAACAATTTCGATTCATACAGAGATATGTGAAGAAAAAAATAAAGAAAACAAAATGACTTAACAGATAGAAAAGTACTGGTCACTATGCTCTCAGTTAATCAAAATCTTTAAAAAATAAGACTGCATTATAAAAATTAAATATCAGCCTCTGTGCATCCTTACAAGCGTGTTAATTCAGTTTCATATTTTAGTATTTGAAAATATTGCCAAAAGAAATATATATTAAATATAATTCAGCTAAATATACAATATGTTTTTTGCCTATTCATTTGTAACACAATAAGCATATTTTAATAATCAACAATTACCTTTGTCATTTTTGCAATAAAATGGAAGACAAAACACATTTTGAAGAATTAAAAAATTACAGTATACCACATAGACAGGGGAGAGTTTGTGAAAATGTAATATAACATACACACATGTATGATCTATGTAACATAGCTACACAGACACTCAACTATACACTATTACATTGTATTGTTACTATTATGAAAGCATCTCACATTTCTCCTTTATTGAAAAGTCCAGTTCGTCTTCCATAATAGCCAGCTGCATGTCAGATTTTGTCAAAAAACACCCTGACATGGCTGCATGTCGAATAAAAACATTCTTTTCACCGATAAGCTGGATATCAGCTAACTTGTCTTTCTTCTTTTGTTTGATGAATTCAGCACAAATACTGAATGTTGTGACTGAGGGGAAAAAAAGGAAAATATATCTAACAATATACTGAAATCTCTTTTAACTTAAGGACCTTGTAAATAATTAGTTCAATTGACTTTATTATGTGTTTTTCATGAATTTATTGTTATCATTTCTTGAAATTAATGTGACTGTTATTAAATCTCAACTATATACTTTGTCTATAATGAGGAAATCTGCTTATGAATTAGCAGCAGTTATACAAACCTTTTCAGCAAGCACACAGTCTTTGTGTGTTACCAGCAAGCTGCAGATCACTTTTCTATTATAATAAAATTCAGATCTAGAAATTTCACAGCATTCAATTTTGAGAAATAAATTGATTATGATTGATAAAGAATGCAAAATGAAATGTTTAATTTAATATGTTAATTATGTATAATTACACTGGCATATACAGATAAATAAAAAGGGAACCTGCAGTGGCCATCAAACAGGTTTCTTTTATATAATATTTCATATATGTATGCTCCGTGTTGAAAAGCCATTTATCACAAACACTGGTAAATGTATCCTGGGAAAAAACCTGTAACAATCCTATGATATACCTCTGTTTGCATTTACTTAGTTAATTCACTTCTGCAATCATAATTTTTTTTCTGAATGGAATTAGATATAAACTATGTTTAAACTATGTTTAGCTGCATAAATGTTATAATTAATCTTTCTCTGCTGTACTCATCAATTCCTGATGAAGGGAGATAATCACATTTCTCAAAATTTTAGAAATAAACTTACAAATTCTAGGATTCTCCATCTGTATTTGTCTTATTACTGTTTGCAACAAGCCAAAACCATTGGTTACAATTTTGTCTTTGCCTGAAATATAATAAACAAATACATTTTTAAAAATAACATTAAAATTTCAAATAGTTTCAAGCTTCTTTACATTTTGTAATTTCTTATTAAATAAAATAGCTGTAATGTCACAAAGACATCATGAAAAATGAAAGTTGTTTCTTAATACAACTAATAAAACACATGTTTAACAATTGATTATTTTCTCTAAACAAAATAACACATTAAAATAGCTTTAAAAAAACCTCACCATTTCTAAAAAATTTAAATACATTTTTATCTACCTGCTTCAAGAATGACACGAGTTTCTATTACTCTATAAACCTATACTGAGGTTATTTAAAAAATCTAAACAGCTACTTCAGCTTAGTCATTGCTAAAACTTTATGTTTGAAATAACAAAGCCAATGCCTGTAAGAATCACATTCGATTGTAGTTTTAAATTAAGTAATATATAATGTGGAACAAAGCAATTTTGTTTAATGTTGTCACCTTCATTAGAATGGTTGTCAGATTGTTTCAAAACAGTAGCACTTTGTTAGGAAAAAATTATTACATATTTTCAAAAATATCAATATGGAAGTTTAATGGAGTAAATGTTTTTACATTCTTTTTAATATTAAATTACGTAATCATTATATTATTAAAAATATGAATATGCATTTCTATAAAAATAATTACTGTTTTCAATTGAACCATATTAGATCATTTATAATCAAATTAGAATTACACTAACTAAACATATTTATAGTGTTTTCTTTGTTTAATGTCAGTAATAATTCAGTAACAGTGGTGATCTAGATTGACATAAATACATCATTTTACCGTATAGTCAACAATTAGCAATTTATTTACTTGTAATTACTGGGTGACCCTGTTGCTTATTTTTGTGGGATACATTATTTAAATTATTATTGCTGTAAAAAAAAAATATTATTAATAATAATAAATAAAACAAATTTTAATAAATTATATTGTTTTAAAAATAACTTTAACATACTTTCTTTACTTCAATCTTTTTATATCATTTTAATCTGTGCCAATAAGGAATAATTACAAAATAAATAATAAAATAATAATACAGAATTTTGTTATATTCGACGTTCCAAATACTGAACTGATGAAATTATCAATTATTGGTAGAATTTACAGTCTGAAATCATTTCAGAAGTAGGTGGCTTACCGCTCAAATAGACACGTGTCACAAATGCTCTTTTTAAATGTTTTAAATTCGATAATATGCTTACTCGCTTATGTCTATACCTACTATATAATTACCTGGACTACATCGATATAGTAATTACATCATTTATCACAATTAACACAATGACTGAATGAGTTGTGTTGTGTTTCCCCCTACATCATGTCTAAAAATACCAGCTTTGTTTGCCCTACTTTTTATGCGAGTCAGTGGCAAACTGCATCCCACGGGGCTTTCTGAATGGCACGCCTAATAGCATAGGGTAACTTGACTCTTTTTTAAATGAGGCAAAAACTGATGTTTTTGAAGTCAGTTATGTCTTTCCGCAACGAAGTCGGTAGAATTCAAACGGTAACCGTAGACATAAAGTAAAAACGAATTCATTCAGTAAACTCTAAAATGGTTTAACTACACACCAGCACGTATACACAAACACCACAAAGAAATTAGCAAAACACGCTTATTAACTTAGTAAACTTTTATTTTTCGTAAATGTTTACTGTCAAATAATAATAATAATAATAATTAAAAAAAAAAAAAAAAAAATTAAAAATATATAACGTTTTCTTAAATGTTAAGAGGAGGGCAGTTATCCAGTTTCCTATTTCCGTACTCCTAATCTTTGGTCAGTTTCTTCAAATCTGAAATGACAGTAAGGCTTACGTAAGAGTATGATAATCAGCATCCGCTTTTTATATCCTTAAAGCAACCATCACTGTTTAAAGTATGTCGTATTTCTCGGGAAACTAAATCTATTCAGAAACGTTTTAGAGAGTAGTAGATCGAGCTGAAATAAAAGCGATGTTACATTACTGTACTTGAAAATAGAACGTATTGTTTGTTTCTTTTTCTTCTTATGTTGTTGTTATTGTTTAATAGTTGTAATTATATTTTGTTTTATTTTGTTTCGTTTATTTATTTACTTATTTATTTTCTGTTTATTATTATTATGTTTTAAACCTTCACAAATCCTGAAATTGTTCATAAATATTTATTATTTTCTTAGATATTTGGGAAAACAGCACTTTTATTAGCTCTTCACATTTGATCAAAATAAGGTATAGCTTCATTATTGTTATGTCGTGGAAAAGGTGATTTCTAAGCTGTTGATTACCAACAACAACAAAACAATAAAATAACATTCATTGGTGTAGTTTTAATACATCTTTCTAATACCATATAGGCAGGACTGGTAGGTGTAGGTGAGATATAGTCAGTATTTTCCATTCCAACCACTGTCCATGACTAATTTATCAAAAGCTGTGAAATAACATTAATAAATGATGTGTACTTTAACAGTTGAAATAAATTGGTTATTCTTTGAAGCTAATCAGTCTGAGCTTGGGCTATACAAAAATTAGATTAGTACAAAATAATCAGTGCAACTTAACATTTGTCTGAAATGCTTCAGAAGCATCAAAAACTTTAATATTAATAGGTGTTTTGGGGAGAGGTTTTTTTGTTTATTGTTTATTTATGTATCATTAGGAAACAATAAATTTACCAAGTCATTGCTGATTAAAATAGAGAAAAAAGAAATATTTCACATAAATTATTTATTATTTCTCATGCAGTAAATTTTTCATTAGTGAGCCTTCAGTGGATACGATAATACAACACTTTATCCAACAATAAATAAATAAACAAACAGACAAATAATAATAATTATACTGTGCCAAATAAGGTTAGCAATTACGTACAAGGTGTGAAATACAGACAACCTGAATGGATGTTCAGTTTATTTGTACACATTATTTCATTGATACAACATTTCTGAATGTAACCGGCAGTAACACGTTGTCACGGTGTCAACGTCGTTACTTGAATGTCAACTGATGAAATGGAGGTGTACATCACCCAAGATGGTGAGAGAGGCTCAATAATGTGTGTGTGTATCAGCGGCATTGATAATACCATCGTCGTCTCATGCTTCTAATGAGAGTATTAATATCAGTAACTGCTTTCTATTCCCAGTTCGGAACAATTTAAAGGTCATGGACATTAAGGATATGAATATGGTTTTCGTGTACCATACGGCCCAGTAGGTCCACTGTATGCTCAACTGAGGAAAAGTCAGGGGACTTTCAACACTTGGATGTGGTTCTGCTCAAGAAGATTAGCCTAATGGTAAATGATCTAGCGTTGTCATATTGAAACAGAACGTCAGGTTGCTGCTGCAGGAATGGAATAACCATTGGTGTAATACTCTCGTCGCAGTAACGTTGATCAGTCATGTTTCCGTGAATGAAAACGAGATCCGTTTTACCGTCACCATGAATGCCGGCCCAGGCCATAACGCTGCCACCGCCGTATCGGTCATCATATCGTTCTCCCCGTCGCCTCCATACATGACATGACGCCTACGATCTTCAAACTGAACATACGGCTTAGTCCCATATGGTAGAAAGGCTAAATGTGGTTCAGTGGTCTTATTGACATGCTTGGTTTTACCTCAGTCATTATAATGAACTGCTCCAGATTATTTGGAAAGCGATTATTATTGTATAAATACAGTAATATCTCGCTTAACGATATCACGCTTTAACAATCTTTCTTCTTTACAAATTATATAAATAGAAATTTAATTTAATAGTTAATTGCTCGAAATAAATGATACAAATGTATACAATGCATGTTTTTTAAGTCCGTTTTCTTTAATTTTTCGTTCATTCACGAGCTTCTCTCAGCTGTGTTGATCAGTTGACACGTCATACGTGCACCTGATATTCTGATTCTCTTTTGTTTTCTGCTTCGATTTAGACTTAAACTCGTTTGTAATTTATTCTTCCAATATCTCAAAACGAATAACAGTAAACCGGCAAATGCTCATGATAAAAGAAACGGAAGACAATAACTTTAAAAACAAAATACATTATCTTAAATGAAACCAAACCCACAATGAGTGGCATATAATTATTTCTTAATGTATTTGTATACATTGATTTGTAAATGATTTACTGTTTACTTAATATCTACAATCTATTAAATCATTTATGTCTAAACTGCCGTTTTATTTCTCCATATTTTACCTCTTTTTTTTTTATGTCAGATCTCATCAGCGAGAAAGTAACTACTGCTTTTAACCTTAATTCTATGTAAATTAGTCTCCCGCTTAACGATACCTCACTTCACTATTGGAAATTTGGAACCAATTACATCTTTAATCTGAGGTATTATTGTAGTATGTATGCAAATATGACATAAATATCGCATAAAGTATGCAAACATAACAAATATCGAAATAATCTATGTATCGAATGTAGTGACTATAAATAATTAAAAAAGAAGGTATTCATCTAAAAGTATTCCCAATGATTTGGTCCTTCGTATAAACTTTTTCAGTCATAGCCAAAGTATTTGTAGGTCATAATATCTTTAGTGTACATACTATTAATATACTATGTCACATATATTGTATGATATGTGCGCAATCCGAATATGTATGTGTGCATAACGTAAATATGATCAGTAACAGATGTTTAAGTTGAATATGGTTGAATTCGAACAGTTAATGATAGATGTAACGTTCACATATTCTATTTACTGAATATAAGTAAATTACTCGTATGTAAAATATGTTAGTTATTTATAATATTTTTGTCGTTTTCTTTTACAGAAGCAAGCCATAAGCATTAATAAAAACACATCGTGCCGCTTTTTACTTTTCTTTTCTTTATTTATTATTTTTTTTAATAGATAGATGAAATTGATGTAAAATTGTTTATTATTGGTCGCTTGTTTTGTAACGGAAAGGAAATGTTTATGAATTAGAAATGACCACCTTAAATAATAATAATAATAATAATAATAATAATAATAATAATAATAATAATAGTAACAGTAATTATAATAAGAAGAATAAGAAGAATAACAATAATAATAATAATAATAATAATAATAATAATAATAATAGTAATAATATTATAATAATAATAATGTTGATGATGATAATTATGATGATGATAATGAGAAGGAGGAAGATGATGAAATAATGAAAAAGTAACAAATCAACAACAAATGACCAGTGAACGCTTATTCTGCTTTCGGTTGATGTTACATAATCGATTTAGGAACAATGTGCTCCGCCTCTGAATGTTAGAAAGAAACCAAGATGTATGTACAGGCCAAGTTCATTATATACAGAGGTAATCAGGTATTGCGGTAAACCAGCTTTTTCTACGAAATGGGAATTATACGAACTGGGAATTCTACCAAATGGGAAGACACCGAACATACACCTGAATTCGTCTGTGAATAATGTCTGATTCCATTGTCTGCGTCGCCAGTGTTGGTGTATTCTGGCCAATCTCAGACGTTCCTAAATGTGACGCGCTGTCCGTGAAACAGCTACAACAGGGCGACATGCCTGTAATCCAGCAGCATGGAAACAGTTACGGACAGTTTGAGCATGAATTTCAGAGGTTTCCTGCAAAGTACGGGCTAAACGTGGAGCACTTTCGAACCTGTGACGTGCACTAAATACCTATCTTCCCTTGCAGTAGTTAATGGTGGTCGACCAGAAAGGTGTCGATCTCGCACTTGCCCAGTTTGGTGTACGCATTGCCGAGTCGTGATATGGTACTGTCATGAACACTAAAATACTGAGCGACGTCGTGTACGCTTAACGCCGGCCCGTTGCTTCAAGACGTTGATTTTCCGTTAAGCCATGACGGCGACCCGTTATAAACAGGATAAATTCTAACTTTTGTTTTTGAAAATGTGATTGCAATAGACCCGTATTGCACGCGCTTCTGCGACAGTACGAGCGCACCGCGTTGCGCGTGCAGTACGGATAGCGGCGTGCGATATGACAAATGGTGTTCTTTTAATTACCCAAAGCGACATAACATACGCAAATAACATACTACCAAGCTTTATCATTTTATTTTAATTTATCTGGAAGTAAAAGTCAGTTACAAAAACTTGCTAAACTTTTTTGGTTTAGTATAATTTATTATGCTAATGATGTTTTTTCTCTCTCTTCCCAAGTTTACTCATACATCTAGATACAATTATTAAGAGACATAAGGTAATACTCACAAAATGCAACTTAATCTAAGTACAAGAAAAAAAAAAAAAAAAAAAATAATAATAATAATAATAATAATAATAATAATAATAAAACCTAATAAAATAAAATACATTTTATTTATATAATCATATAACATCTGTTGAAAAGCTAGCAATATGTTTAGAAAATATAAAATTGTTCCACTAATCTTGTATACAATTAATAGTATGTTACAAGTTTTACTAAATGAACTGCAAACCTATTAGCCATGGAATACGTACATAAATAGTTGAGTAATACTATGAAAAGTTTAAATAATACATTTTTTTCTTACTCTGAAAAGTAGTCAAATAATGTATATTGTTTTTATACATTTCACAAAAAATGTACATCTGAATACTTTATAAAAAAAAATCTGATACTGCCACATTAAAATGTTTATTTTTTAAACACTATTTCTTACAATGGAATTAACTGATGAAATTAAAATTTCAACTTAAAGCATCATGAGAGAGAGAGAAAAATTAAGTTATTAACATTATTTAATGAAATTTAAAAAACAAATATTGTTCACAATTATTGTTAGTTTTAAGTAGCAAATCAATATACAGTGGTACCTTGACTTACGAGTTTAATTCGTACCGTGACTAAACTTGTATCTCAATATACTCGTATATCAAATCAATTTTCCAAATTGAAAATAACTGAAATACCATTAATTCGTTCCAGCCTCCTAAAAACCACCACAAGTTTTTATAACGTATTTTAAATAAGAAAAATGTATATATAAATGAAAAATATTGTATAAAAACAAAAATAAAAGAGAATGTAAAGAAATAAATTGATTTTGTAAAATGTATAGAGTTATGGTTTCTCTCTCTTTTTATGGACAGAGGTCCACAGCTTATTTTAACGCCTTTAGGTGGAGTTGTAGACTTTATCGACACCTTCGGCTTCATTATGGTACATATCGCAAAAGTACTACGCTCGTACTGCCTAGCCATGTTGACTATATCATAGTATGTGCACACCTCGCTCATGTTTTTCTATGATTTCATGCTGTAATTCAGTGAACATCATCCGCTTCTTCTCAGCACTCACTTTCTTGGGATCCATGGAAATTTGGCAAAATACTGCACAACACAACAGAGATGCTTCCACTGCGAGATAACCACGTGAACCAAACGAGTGAGACGCGGGATGCTGACCGGGCGGTTGTTCGTAACTCGAAAAGCTCGTAAGTTGGAATAATCTTAACTCGAGATACCACTGTATATATAATAAAGTTTTTATAAAATATTTTATACTGTTGACACGTAACAATACTAACATCATGTATCAACTCGACTTTTTTTAAACGAATCGATTTGAAATAGCCTGGGTACAGTTAAAAGATTAAACCATTAATATATTATATTAAAGCATTTTGAATTTACTAAATGTATAAAAACATTTAGATAACGAACATTCCTTTCATTAAAAGTCCCAATTTTTGCCTAATTATTTCTTAGCCGAACCTATGTAATGATTTAAAGGTTAAAGGTCACGTGAATTACATTTTTAAAATACTATGCGGAAAACGATTTAGTGAATCTTCTAAAAATAAACAAGCCTGTCATCACTGCCAAACACAGCGAACAGGTAAAAATCATAGCCTTTCTAAGCGTCTTTTTAACATATCTTAAGGTTTAACAGTAACAGGTATCCTACGCAAGGTGTAGACTAGTGTTCACAGGTTTGTATTCGTATAAATCTTAATAACATATTCACAGTATTAATGGCATGGAACTGTCTTCAGCTAGTTCCGTCATGATTTAGAATATTGTGTTAATGTTTATAAATAATTATTATTTTGGTGGTTTATAGCTTAGAGGTCGTAATATGAAATGCAACGTTCCATCCCACCATGCTGGCTCAGTGGCTGTATAAACAACCGGAAATAACCTTAGGCAAATGATATGTCGTCTGTTATTAATATCATTTCAGTCAATTATTTCAGATATTATTATTATTATTATTATTTATAATCCCATGAATGGAAAACGTTTGTAAAATAAAAAAAAATATAATGTCACCAGAAAAATAAAAAATATATAATTTTTATTTCCAGCTTACTAATGGCAAATGATAGTGAATTAATTAAGCATTATTTATCACATACATTTTATGAAATACTGTAATCAAATTGATTATACCATTGACATAACTATTATTTTCTCTCATTCTCAGATCATGTTAGTCATGGTACTGAAAATGTTCAGTGAGATTTATACTGATAAAAAAGAAAAACTTTTAAAATACCAAAGAACTTATTTTCTGGCGTTGACTTTTCTAGCATATGAAACATTTTTGTAATTCACAATATTTTTACAAAAGTACAAAATACCTTTCATGTGTGTTTTAAAATAGGACAACATGTACCAAAATCTTTGATATATCATTTGCAGATATTTGAGACACTGTGGTTAGTGGGAATTTATTAATTTTGTTATTTTATACATACATATTTAATTTATATTATTTTTGTTTTGTTTGCAGTACATATGCAAATTTTATTAGGCTAATTGTGTTCATTATTAAAAAAAACATACAAAAAATAACTTATACTAATTAGGTATCAACATCATAGAGACAAGTGGTGACAGATGACAGTGATAAATCAGTGAAAAATGTAATAATAAACAGTGACAAAAAATTATGGCAAATGGATATGGAAGATTATGACAGGTCACAAAACTTAATATTAGTGACAAGGTAGTGTAAATGGTGACACAAGATAACTGACAAGTGGTGGCACAAAATAATGCTTGATGGCTGGCCGTAACAAATATTCACCAAGTGGAGGCAAAGCTGTTTTTCGGACTATTAATCAGACTTATGCTCAACAAGGGTAAGCATTTTCCAGGTTACTTTGTTTTACACTTACTTACCAGTCATGTGTAGGTATGACAGTTTTCAAGAGAAGCTATTGTATTTTTACAAAATATGTTGTTTTTTTTTTTTGTTTTTTTTCATTAGGGCAATTTTAAAGATATTTACTTATTATTGCTTAATAATTTATAATTAATTATTATTGTTATTGTTGCATATTTTTATATTTCCTTACAGAGAATTTTTTTTTTTTTTCTTGTGTTTGAATTATGAAATTTCAATATTCTGGATTATCAAATATTGTCTGAAAGTTAAACACAAAGTTCAGTAAAAGGCACACATTTTAAACTTTTAAAAAACATATACAACATAAATAACAAATAATCATTTAAAAAATTATAATAACAAAGATGGAAGAGACTAAGTGATGTGTATTTGTTGCTGTTTTTTCCTATAGGTCAAGTAAACTTGGTGTTGACAAAATACCAATTACAAGATGTGGAATATTTTCACTTTCCACCCTGTCATGGCTATCTCCCATTATGTGGTCCCTCTATAGAAGAGGAGTAGGGTCTGTTTTATGTCTAACATGGTGGGAAGAAGATACTACACAATATAATGTTGATAGGTATGTTTATTTACTGATAGAGAGTATAATGCTGATAAATTGATACTAACATAAAATAGAATGTGTTTTTCTAATGACATTTTCAGACTCAGTGTCTACTGGGAGAAAGAATTAGAGTCAGAGGGAACAGAAAGATCATCGTTTGGAAAAGCCGTTTACCAGACTTTCAGAAAAAGGCTGATCTGTTCAGAAGTTATTGTTTTATTAGCAGTAGCATTTTCTTTTGTTGGATCGGTAAGTTAATGCTTTTTGTAATTATAGTTTTTATCTATTTATACCTATTCCCAGCAGACTCATATGCACTTGCACACTCACTCACAATCATTGTTTGTTGGTAATAAAGAAGAAAAACTGATGTTTCCACTATAAGAACAACTCTTTTTAGTTAACAGAAAGATATCTTTCAATAGTTAGACACTCATTTAGTAAAGCAGTGCTCTATTGCAGATCTCTAAATCTCCTATTTACACACTGGCATTTGTTAATCTTGTGTTACATTTAAAATGTGAATGGAAGAGATACATTGGTTTATGAATTTGTTAATTTGTTGTCATGAATTTGATTTTAAACCAGGCTATAATTCTCCGACTGCTGCTGGACCATATCCTGGAATCTAGTGCTGGAGTTGTCGAGGGAGCAGTCATTGTTCTTGGATTGATTCTCAGTGAACTTTGTCGATGTCTTTGCTTTTCTTTGGCATGGTGCCTCAACTACTGGAATGGTAAGTCTTTAAATGGTGAGGGGTAGAAGGAAAAATATATTAAATATGAATTTTGTGTTATAATTAAAATAATAATAATAATAATAAACAATTATAACAATAATTAAAAAAATAAAAATAATAACATCAACACAGAATTTGCAATAATTGTTTATTTTGAGCATTGTTGAACGGTACATAATTTATTATTTGTTGGTCATTTTTCAGGTGTATTAAAAAAACACAACAACACTCCTTTGTATATCTAATTTCATCTTTGTATAATTTAGAGATTTAGGGTAGTAGTTCTAAATAAAGCCAGTGGAAAAAAAATGAATGTTGATTGTACAGTTTCAAATCATAAAAGAGCTTGAATCTAAATCGGATTTTAATTTAATAGTTTTAATAAATTTTATGTTTATTACAAACATTGCGTTGAACACAGAATATAAATTGAGTACAAATCCTGAATTAATCAAATAATTTGAGTTTGGTGCAGCTAAGTTAAATTAGACAGTAGTGTTTGTACTGAGTTGTTGTTAATGCATAATTTAACACAAATTTTCAGTTGTACAAATGTCTGTTATGACACAACAAGTGAACTTAATACAGATTTGGTATAACTGAATCAGTTTTAGACACTGGTTTTTTGAATTGTAAAATGTCTGTGCTTAATACAGATACTTTAACCTGGTTCCCACACATCTCAGTTGTTTTCAAAATAAATGTTTATTATCTTCATTTGTGTTCAGTGTAGCAGTAAGTTGTTATATTTGCATCAGTGGTCTTAGCTGTGTGATGCAGCCTCATATTTATTGATCTGTGTTAACACTTTTCTGTTTTAAACCATATTTGTACAGAAGTTTGGCTTCATAGGGTTTTTTTCTTATAGTAGTTAACAGACTGATCTCTATCAAATGTAGATAGATTGTTTCTAGTGTTTCTCTTGTGTGTGGATACTGACCATTTGTTCTGTTTGTTTGTGTGTGTCTGTGCATTCATACATACATTCATTGATCATTCTGTCCATTAAATTTATAAAGTGATTGTCAAACTGTTGATAAGTAATGTCAGTGAAAACTTTACTACATGGGTAATTACAGGCAAAACATTTGCTAACTGTTTTGGAAGACATGTAGGATTTGTATTATCTTAATAAGATAATTATTATTTCCAGAAATCAATAAAAATAATAATTACATTGTTTCATATATTGACCTATTTCAGGCATCAAGGTACGAGGAGCTGTTATGGGTTTGCTGTATAAGAAAATACTCAAACTGCGCAGTCTGAAGGACAAGAAGATTGGAGAGGTTCATTTTATCACTATCTTTATTTATAAAATATTTTAGTATAAAAATATTAGATACAGTTTTGGGGTCATGTTTTTCCCTACATTACCTCGTCTTTTTTAATACTGCAGCTAAAGTAATAGACAGCCAAGTCACTGTTAAGTTACAGTATTACAACAATCATTAGATCAAGTAAATACAAATTTTTATATATAAATTTAAATATAAAAATAGTGATTATAATTAATTATTTTTCAGCTGTTATTTTATGTGAATAGTTTTAAAATGAATTGATCTTTAATATTGTTTTTTTAACTATTTAATCTTTAATAATTTATTTTTAAAAACTTTATTTTGTTATTATTTGGTTGCTTTTTTTTCCTGCTTTTTTTCAGCTAGTAAATCTGTGTAGCAATGATGGACAGAGATTTTTTGAAGTTATGGTAAATGGACCGTTTATCCTGGCTGGTCCAGTAACTTTTATTGTTGGATCTGTTTATCTTGGTGTTTTGATAGGTCCCTGGGCCTTGATTGGAAGTGCCACATATTTTGCATTCTTTATATTATTAGTAAGTCACAGTATTAGTATTAGCACTGTTATCATCATCATTAATTTGTTATATTTATTATATTGCCTTGTCAGTATTATTAGTAATAAACAAAGATATTTTTTCTGAATGAAAGCTATTATTATTTTTAATATTGTTTATATACATTAAAGTACTTTTAGCTGTTATTATTATCATCATCATCATCATCATTATTATTAATATTATTACTGTGATTATTATAGTTATTGTTAATACAACTATATATACTGTATTTGAATAAAGTATATAAGGGAAGCAAAGAAATCTATTTTACCTGAATGAAAGATAAAAAAAAAAAAATAAAGATACACACACACACACACACACACACACACATATAATAATAATAGTAAATGTATAATTTACAGAAGTTTGTGAGTGACATAATGGAGAGATTCCGATCAAGGGCTGTGTCATTAACAGGGGACAGGGTGAGTGATGTCTCAGTCATAAACTTTGTTAATTCTCATTGAAAAAACATCTTCATTTTCACATTTATATAATAACTGACTAAAATATTTTTTTTAAATATAGAATTGGTTTAAATATAAATATAAATATTTAAAATAGTTTAGAACATTTTTTGTTTAGATTCATTTGTGATGTATGTTTATTTGTGCGTGTGTAAGTAGTCATGTCTGTATGCTTGTGTGAGCTTGTGTGGTTTAGAGTTGTAATTTATTTGGTAAAATAACTGATATTAAATAAGTGTTTTAGATTATATTTTTATTATTATAATTTACATATAAGTTTATTGCAACAGTACTGTTTAGATTATGTTAACAACTAAAATATTATTAATGTTTAATAAATGTTTCATATTACACTGACAGCTGTTTTGTATTGATGTTAAATAAATTACTCGTATGTATACTGTAGGTGAGTCTGATGACTGAAGTACTCACCTGTATGAAACTTATTAAGATGAACTCCTGGGAAAAAGCTTTTAAAGCAAGAATCAGTGGTAAGTTATTTATTCATAATTTTCCCTCCCAAATTTGGAGATAATGACTTTGTAATAAAACTGAAACATAGTAACAGTTTGTATTGATTTTCTCTTTATCACTGGATATAAACATATTCCTGATGAAAGGGAAAATGTCAGTCTCTATAGTTTCTAGTAGGCACACTGTTATTTTATGTCCGTACTTTATTGTTAGCAAAAGTTGGTGACTGAACGTATAAAAGAAAAACATTTCTGCTATTTTGTAAATATTGCACATGATAATGATCTCATTATAGCAGTAAATCTTAACTTGAGTACAGAATGTCTAGCAGTGAGTATAAGAATATTCGTTTTTAATTAATAATTCTTTATGTGTTTTTTCTTATGTTGGTTTAACTTCAGAAAAAAGAACAAGTGAGAAGGTGGCCCTGGAACATGCATATTTTTTACAGAGTGTCATCACATCTCTGGTTCCCATGGTTCCTCTTATAGCAGCAGGACTCATGTTTCTAGCTTACATCTTATCAGGAAATAACCTGAAAATGTCAGAGGTAAGCTTTTTTGACAAAAAAGTAATAAAAAAAATAACTGAAGAAGTATAAATTTATTATCTGGCATTGTTCATGGTAAAACAGAAGGTAATGTTGAAAAAACTCTTTTGGTAAGAAATAATAGTTCTGGTAAATGATGATTTGTTTGTGACGGTTTTCATAAAGGCAAAAATTATAGCAGTTCTTAATGAAATAAATAAAAATCAATATAATTTGGTACTAATTCAGCTATGTTCTTTATAATAATAAGACTACTACTACTACTACTATTATTACTACTACTATTACTATTATTATTATTATTATTATTATTATTATTATTATTATTATCATAAAGTTGTTGTTGAAGGTGATTATTGTGTGATCATCAATATTGTCTTATAAGAATTAAACAAAAATATTATTTGTGAAAACATATGAATGATAAATAATTGAAATATCTTAGAAAAATCCAAAAATCCTTGTTTTATGATTTAATTAAGGCATTCACTGTGATAGCACTGTTATATGCTATCAGTCTGTCTCTGGGCTTGATGACTCATGGTGTGAAAACCCTGGCAGAAGCTTCTGTGGCTGCTCGCAGATACAAGGTATTTATTTATATTTATATTTCTTAAATTAGGTTTTGTTTTATTTAAAAAATTGATGGAATTAAAAATAAATTCTCTATGAGTTCAGTTTAATATCAACCAGTCAGTAAATCTGAGCAGCTACAGCAGTAAAAGATTAACAAAGATTTTAATAAAATTGCCTACTTATCAAGCTGTTGAAACTATTATGCTAAATGTAAATAACTTTTTTTTTTATCAAACTGTTTTATCCACATATCAGATATTATTACTATGCAAATTTATGAATGGCACCATGTTTTATTGAGGAAATTCTGATTATGGATGAAATTGGTGATGGTCAAGGGGAGATAACAGAAGATGATTTGTCTGTGAAAATATGCAATGCCACTTTCAGCTGGGAAGGACATGATAATGATGGTTAGTTTTTCAACAATTAATTAATTAATCAGAAAATGGTAATATTAAGTTATCGAACCACTCCACTATTGCCATCTGTTAGTGAAATAAATATCATGCTGAACTGAAGACATTATGCTACAACATGCTAACTCAATGTGACAATTGTTGTGTCATAACAGGTAATGTATATCAAAATGTATTAAGTGAACAAGTAATTTATTAAGCAAACTGTGTAGGGTGACTGATAGTAGTCAGTTATTAAGTGAAAGAACAGACATCTCTGTATTTAAAATATAAACTACTGAAACTTGCTATGTTCAGAAATTGGAATTTAATAATAAAAAATATATATACATATATATTCCTAAAAGTGCCTTTTTATATTTAGAATTGTAAATCATTTTTAAAATGGGACATTTAAATTAAGTGATTCAGATTATTAAACTAAACTAGAATAAAAAAGTGGAATTACTCTAAATTCAGTAGAACTTTTTTCTTTTTAATTACCTTTTTTCTTGTTGTTATTATATTAGGAGTTTTTGTTTAGTATTTTGCTTTTATTTTAAAAATTGATTTATTTTTAAAAAAAAGTAATTTGATCTGTTGTACTTTAACAGACAATTTAAGTGTGGAGTCTGTGATTGGTGGAATTTCAAAGGACGAAATACTTCAGACATATAGATATAGACAAACTGGCTCTCACAGTTTGGACAACAGTGAGCACAGTAACATGGAAAGATCTCCACTGCTAGGAACTACAGAAAAAACCACTCAGCTGACAGATATTACTTTTGATATTAAAACAGTATAAAACATTTACCGTTATTTCAAAAAATAATTTTAATATTTGAACTCACTGAAATCTTTGTTTTAATCATTTTAGTTTCCTGTTATCCAGAATGATTAAACCAGTGGTATAAATATGGAAAAAAAGATTTAAAATTTGAAAAATATTAAAATGCTCTGAAGATGTTTTATTGAAAATGTGTTATTATATTAACTTTTTGGGGTTATTATTTCTTATTGTTTAATTTTGTTACTTTTCTTGAAAAAAAATAAAAATAATAACAGGAAAAACAATAAATAAATAGCAAGAGCATATATAATATTGTGTGTGTGTGTGTGTGTGTGTGTGTGTGGCACTGAAGATTACGTAACGTATGTGTTGTTTTCAGGGTGAACTTATTGGTGTATGTGGCATGAGAGGCAGTGGAAAGACTTCTCTGCTCCTTGCATTACTAGGGAGGGTAAGTTACTCAACAGTATTCTGTTTTCCTTTATTGTTACATTCAGATACTACCAGTGTTGATATACCTTTATGTCTTTGCTGATATTATGTTGTCAGAATTAGAAAATACTGAAAGTTGTCAACGTATAAAGAAAATTGGTTTTCATGTGTTTACATAAAACCATTGGAAATATATTAATCAAATTCAGGTGAAAAAAAGAACAAAACAATCAGGCTGAACACAATGGATAACAATGAAAAACAATGGATTTATTTATCAACAATGAAAAATGAATGTTAAAAGATTTAGTTTTTTTATATTACCACTTTTTTTTAAAATTATTATTCTGTTTTAATATATCTTTAAATTTTGCTTTATTACAATAATTAAAGTTTTGCCAGAGAATTTTAAAAAAAATGTTTTTGTTTTATTTGACAGATGAAGTTTCTATCAGGTAAATATGCAGTCAAAGGCCGAGTTGCCTATGTCAGTCAGGAACCCTGGATAATCAATGGCACAGCACGAGAAAATATTTTATTTGGTAAAGTGAAAGTTGAAGAAAAGTGAGTAATATGATTGACCACATTTCTCTTGAACAGCATCTTGTTTTGAAAAACACAAAAAAGAAAATATGTTAAAATTTGTTCAAAGTTGTGGATGTGTTTTTTGTCTAAAGATGTTTAGATATTTTAATACTTTCATTGTCTGGATAAATATTTGATTATCTCATTAATGTTTTAAAAGTTTTAATTTATAAAAACAGTACTGTTGGTTCGTTTTTTTATTGTTATTTTATTGTTATATTTTTAAAACTGTAGATACAAGAGAGTTATTGAAGCATGTTGTTTGGATAAAGACTTTGACACTTTTGGAGCAGGTGATTGTGTTGAAGTGAGTTCTTTATTTAGTAAAATATTTATACATAGAATAGTTGTGTGAATCTGTGCAAGTTAAACACCAGTAGTATCAAGTATTAATTTGTCTTTAGTCATTGACCCTTGTTCACTGCAGTAATTCGTAAGTTTTATACATCATAGGTATTAACAGTTCTAATTATTGGATTTTATAAGACTAATTGGGAATAAATGTTAAGATTTGAATGATTAAATGGGAAATAAAATAATGTAGTAGTCATTCAAAATTTTAAATATAAATGAATGAAGGAAAATGTTTTTTCAAAGCTTTAAAATAATATGATTTAGATTGGTGAAAGGGGACTGAACATCAGTGGAGGTCAGAAACAGCGTATCAGTCTGGCACGTGCACTGTACAGTGACAGTGACGTGTATCTCCTGGATGATCCTTTGTCATCACTCGACATTCAGATTGGACGTCATGTATTTACCCACGGAATTAAGAGATTACTGAAAGGAAAGACTATTCTGTTTGTTACACACCATCTTGAAGTAAGTGAAATATGTGAATATAAAAAGGTTAGTCTATAGTATCTCTGATCTGGATGCAATATTATAATGTAAAAAAGTTAATGGTTTTGCATGTTTTGTTAAGTGAATGAATATACTTAAGCAAATATTTCTACTGTTTACATTTCACAACTAACCACTGGTTTCTCTGCAAACAATGAATGCACAATTTTAGTATGAAGTTATGAGAAACATGATTTAGAATTTATAAATTTACAGATTTTTACTGATTCACAATTCCACATATTTTATATCAAAGGTTTTGGAATGTCCTTTCTGAGGGAATTAAAAAACTATTTATGAAATGCTTTTTCAGTATTTGAGTAGGTGTAGTCGGGTGATTCTGATGCAGTCTGGGAAGATTGTAGAGATGGGAAGTCACCCTGAATTGTTGGAGGCTGATCACGACTATGCAGATCTCATGGAGCTTTATTATAGCAAGTATGAACAGATACAGAAAGAGAGAATGAAGGCAAATAGTCTAACTGGACAAGGTATGTAATAAGACTCAATAAATACTCATCAGTTAAAAACTGACATTAGTTCAATAAGAGTATGAAGTGTCTACCATTGCTTAAAACTTACTAAAATAGATACTGTTTTTATATTTGTTTAATCAGATTTAAGTGAACAAAGTATATCCACATTCAATAAATATATAAATTTTATTAGCAACATCTGTACACATTCTAAGTATCAGCTGTTAATTATATATTATCTCATTTTGCAAAAAGAAATATCAGTTTTATAGACCAGATGACAATTTGTAAAGCATTTTTCAAAGTATCAAGTCATAGTTTTTTTGTTATTTTAGAATAGTGATGCTTATTTTACTTACATGTTTTTTCTTCCTTGCTATCAGAATTACTGCAATAATTCATTTGCTTGATGAATAAGACAAATATTTCTGAGCGATTGTTTAAATATTATTTTGTTTGTTATTCCCACCTTTAACATATGTCCAGAAATTGGTTTTATACAATATTTCTGAGCGATTGTTTAAATATTATTTTGTTTGTTATTCCCATATGTCCAGAAATTGGTTTTATACAATAAAGATGTTGTATCAGTTATAATATGTTGTTTTTGTTGTGTAAGATCGAACCACGCCACAGAGGGGCTTTTCCCGACTGTCTCGAAAAGTGCTCAGTCGTCAGCTGAGCCGTATGACTACTATGGAAGGACTACAACATCAGTACAGCATCATTTCCACCAGCAGCACAGTGTTTGGGGATTATGACTACGGTATCTGAATATTACTGATTAATAATATTAAACAGATACAAATTAATACATTTCTAAAGCCAATTGTTTGAGGTTTTTTAATTTTTAAGTTTAGATAAAATATCTGAAAATAATGAGGTTTTTTTTTAAAAAAAGAAGAATTTTATAATTACTATATAAGGATTTAGCATCTTATTTTATCTGCAGATATCCTCTACCCAATAAAAATAATAATGGCAACAACAATAAAATTATTAAAACTAATGATAATGTTAGGATTAAATAATATTACTAATATTAATAAAAATAAATTTTTCAAAAGAAAAACATTTATCAATGATAAAAATGTATATCAAACAAAATTCAAGTGATATAACAGAAATGTTGAAAGCAGAGTATAAATTATATTATATAGTTGATATTGATGATGTGGTGGCTGGACAGGAAGATGACAGTTTTCACATCACTTGTGAAGCTTACAAAACATACATAGCCAGTGCTGGTGGATACTGCTTTGTCGCTCTCATTTTCATCTCATTTGCTCTCAGCATTGGCATTCAGACAAGCACCAGCTGCTGGTTGGCATATTGGCTTCATCAGGGTGATGGGGTAGGTGCATGTAAATATATTCTTATATTTGTTGATTTGTTATTTCTGGTTTAAATATTAACACATATGATTATTCATGTTTGTTTTTAATTGAGATAAATGATTCTTTCTTTCTCTACAATAATGTATTTGTTAGTTTTTTGTTGACATGTAAGTATTAAAGCAAGTAAGTGTCTAACAATATATTCAATAATAGGTAAAAAAAAAGTTTAGTTTATTAATCACAGTATTATTATACCTTTTTATTTTGTTCTGTTATTTTTTATTTATTTATATTTGTGATAATTATGTATATATTATTTTTTGCTTCAGAATTCAGAATCTTCCATCAAAAACAAAACTAGTGACACTGGCAGTGTTGCCAACAATCCTGATGTCCACTTGTATGCACTTGTCTACAGTCTGCTCATCATCTCCATGCTTATAATTGTGGCTATTCGAGGCCTTGTTTTTATGAAGGTGACAGATTTATTGTACTTTCAAAAACATTCATTACAATTAAAAATATCTGAACAAGATATAAATGTTTAGAATTAGTATACAAATTTGTATTTGCATACTAATATAACTGTGTGCTTTCAAGTTGCTTATTTTTCATGATTACTGATCTTTGTAATAAAATAATAACTTAGTGATGTCATTTTGAATATACAAATCTAAAACTATCATTTGTTGACACAGAATTGGGTTTTTTTCATTCCAGTTTTAGTAAAGGTTAGTCATCAGAACAAATAAAACAATAATTTGAAATATTTTAATTTTTGATATTCATGCATTTTAAATCTGATTTTTATCACTGCGTTTCACTTATTATGGGATGAAACTGAAGTAATTAGATTTAAAAAATAAAATAAAATACAAGCATAAAATAGTGTTTTATTTTAAATGTTTTCTTTTTTTCTTTTTTCAGATATTACTTCGAGCTGCTACACAATTACACAAAAAACTTCTTCAACGAACTCTCTATAGCCCAATGAAATTTTTTGATAAAACACCACTGGGAAAAATTATCAACCGCTTTGCTGCAGATATGGATGAAGGTAAATTTTTACAAAATTGGAGTAACTATCAAATAAGTTTTGCTAGAAAATTATCATATTATTTCCCTGTTTTTTTGTGTTTTTTTAATGTTTCTAGCTTATTGGTTTCTAATTATGTCTTCTTACTTTTCCATCTGTTTATTTACTGTTAAAACTAACACTGTTGTTTTTTTATATTAAAATATAACTTGTTATATGACACATTTAAAATGGCATCTACATTTATTATTAAGAATTGAAATTCACATACACATGCACACACAGTAGTAAATGCTTAATAATGATAATATTAACAAAAAACAACAAAAACAAACAAAAAAGTCACATCAGTATTTTCCGTAAATTAAAGGAAATAATTTGGAATAATTGAAAGTGAATTTAAGATTAAAATAATTCTTTTATGTCCTTCTAAACAAAGGTTCAACAGCATACTAAGATTGTTTGCATCAGGAAATAATTTTGTTCATATGATTAACCCAGTTTGTTCCATTTAATTTTGTTCTTTTTCTTAAACAATTTTTCAGTTGATGTTCGTTTACCATCCAATCTTGAGTTGTACCTTCAGTATGTTTTCCTTCTGTTGTTTTCCCTCATTATGATTTGTATCTTGTTCCCATGGGACCTCCTGGCTGTTGTGCCACTTTCTGTTGTGTTTTTTATACTGGCTTGCATGTTTACACCTATCTTACAACGGCTCAAGTTTATAGACAATCTCACACGATCACCATACCTCGGCCATCTGGCTGCTTCAGTGGAAGGCATTTCTACTATTGATGTTTATGGGCAGTCTCAGAGTTTTTTTAAACAGTAAGGCTAATTAAGCATCGTCAACTCTTCTAGGTGTTTTTTGTTATGAAATAATAAGAAATGAATGATAATGGACAAACACATTGACATGTGTTTTCTAACTTTAGAAAGGATCTGATAATGGTTCTGTTGCTATTAGCTGATAAAAGAAACCCTCCGAATAATGGAAGTGAGTTTCCTTTCTGATATTCATTCAAGAAACTGTTAATATGAAAATATATTTTGTCCATTAAATATCCTTTCAATAATTATGCATATGTTAAACAGACATTTTCTGATATATGTATTTCAAAATTTTATAAACTTAAAAATAAACAAAATAATACCAGAATAACTTTATGAATAAATATTATTAATTGTGGAATGGTTATTTCAGATTCTGTGAAATGTTGGATATGAACACTGTTCCATTCTTCCTGTTTTATGCAGCAAATCGGTGGATTGCTCTTTTCCTTGATCTTATGACAATTATTGTGATAGGTGCAACTGGGTTCATTGTGGTTTTCACAGTAACCCCAGACAACTCTGCAGAGGCTGGCTTGGCATTATCATTTGCTTTTCAGGTATAAACTGTTGCTGGCACTAATCAGATATAAAACCATGTTTATTATTTTTTCTTACAATGTAATCTAAATAAATAGTTGTGACAGAGTTAATGAAGGTTAATATGTTTATACTGTTTCCATAATTCTGTATTCTTTGTATGATTATGTCAATGCAATTTATTCATTGTATGTATACATGTGACTTATTAGTACAGTATATGTACCTTTTCATTTTATGAATTTGTGTACATGTAAATACAACATGTAATTTTCTGTACATCTGTATGTTTGTCAGTATGACTGAAGATAAGACTTTGTATGTTATAGATAACCATATTACTGCAGTACACACTAAGATTTTCTGTTGAGACAAGTGCTCGATTTTCTTCTGTTCAGCGAATAACAGACTACATTGAGGTATGTAAGAATTAATGAATTTTTAATACATTTGCTGGCAAAATGAAATGAAAAAGTCACTGGTAATAATATGTAACAAAGAGTTGTTTTATCTCTGTAGACCTGGCTATGGCTTGACGTGTCTCACGATCAATCCTCCATTGGTGTCACAACCATTGCCATGAAAGATAACACTAAGTGTTTCATCTATGTGAAGGCAGATATAAAAGATCACTTGCTGCTTGTTGTGGTAAGAGAAGCACATGGTTTTCATGATATATATAAAATAATAATTGTTGGTAAGATTGGTAACATGAATATTTTTTCAGAACTTACAGATTGAAGGTAATCCTGCAGGAGAAGCAACTCCTGTACCAGCAAGCTGGCCCAATGAAGGATACATCACATTTTCTAAATACAGGATGCGTTATGGTGATGGACTGCCACTTGTTCTGAAGGGAGTCACACTGAATATTCAGCCAAAGCAAAAAATTGGAATTGTTGGGCAATCTGGTTCAGGTAAGATACTAATTACAGACTGTAGATCCACTTCGAACAATTCAAATTCATTAAAATCACTTTTTGAAATAGACTGAACAGTGAAAACAATCAGTATATATAATAAATAAACAGATATCACTAACTCTAGATCAACCTGAAAGAATTCAAATTTATCAAAGTCATATAGCATTTAATTAGACTGATCCTTGTATATTGAATAAACCAGCTGAATTTTTGAGATGTTAGTAATAAAATAAAGTTACTGCACTTTGTGATAGTTTAATTTTATTTAAATACTGATTGTTCTGTTAGGAAAATCATCTCTTGGTGTTGCTCTTTTTCGACTGGCTGAGGCTGCTTCAGGTGCTATAACAATTGATGGACGAAATATTCGTGATGTGAAGTTGACTGACCTTCGTTCTAAGTTAACAATTCTTGTACAAGACCCAGTATTGTTTGTAGGCACAGTTAGGTAAGATTTCTAGAGGTAGTTAACAGTTCTGTATTTGTTGTAAATTATGGTTGTTTATTTAAATATTTACTATTTTGTTAAAATATGGCTTTGTGTTATCACTGGTTTGCAAAATTAGTTCTATTTTATTTTACAGACAACAATTTAATGTATTATTTTGATGAAATATAACATGAAATATAACTTGTTACATCTGTTTTAGATATAACCTGGACCCTCTGGGATTGTGTCATTCTGACGATACAATCTGGCAAGCTTTGGAAAAGTGTCACATAAAGGAAAAGGTCAAACATACTTATTGGTTTAATAATGATGATAGTAACTTTAAATAAGTTTTTAATAAAAAGATAAAAATGTAATGGAGAATATTAAATTTCATTTTTCTTAATACTATTGTTCACTTAAGCGCATATATGCATGTTCAGTTTTTTTTATTTTTATAATAAATATGTAAGTAACAGGTATCAGCTATAAAAGGGTAAAGCACAGGATATTGCAATATTACAGAATTCATGTAAATGTATGTAAACAGATATGTCATGTGTCAATTCTTTATGAAAAAATTATTTTTGTTGTTTTACATAATTTTTATAATGGTCATTTTATGTAAATTGTAATATTTTTTTATTATAGTTATCTCTGGATTATATATTTGTTTTTGCTGCAGGTTGCAAGCTTAGAGAACAAACTGGATACTTTGGTAGAAGAAAACGGACGTAATTTTTCCACAGGAGAGAAACAGTTACTTTGTTTAGCAAGAGCTTTATTACGTCACACAAAGGTATCATTTGAAATAAATTGCAAACTTGTACTGTTTTGTATCTGCTACAAAACTTTTTTTTTATTTGGAACAATACTTGATTCACGACAGTTTCAATGGTTAGCGAAGCATTTTAACAATTTCTTCTCATTCATGTAAAAACAAAGGTTTCCATACAAAATGAAATAACAAATGGTTGACTTTTCAATCTTATTAAAACCTCCTCTTGAGAAATGGAAGTATATTAAACCGTTTCTCACTCCTCCTGTTCATGTTCATCACACAAAAATTCATTAGTAATAATATCCAAAATAATTTTCATACACTTAATTGAGAAATAAAATCTTTTTTACACTACACTGATTAGTGTCACAACAAAGATTCCAAGTAAATTTCATTGGAATAGATTAAATGTCATTTATAAACATACTTTTCTTTTCTTTTTCCCTGGTATTTTTCTGGTATTTTTTTTTTTTTTCGTTTGAAATTGAATTGACAATTTTATTAGTATACATTGGTACCTCAACTTACAAGTGTTCGAACCTATGAGTTTTCCAAGTTACAAGCAGTTGCATGGTCAGTTTTTTGCTTTGAGTTGTCAGCTAAAATCTGAGTTATGAGCGAGCTTCAGATACACTGCTGCTAGTTGGTGCAACCAGCAAAACATCCACACAGCATCCCACATCTCACTTGTTTGCTTCAGGTGATTACCTTGCCATGGAAGCATCTCTATTGTTAGTGCTTGCGTTCTGTGCAGTATTTTGCCAAATTTCCATGGATCCAAAGAACACGAATGCAAAGGACAGTGCTGAGAAGAAGAAGCAGATGATGTCCATTGAATTAAAGCGTGAAATCACAAAAAAACACAAGCAAGGTGTGCATTTAATCAACTTGGCTAGGCTGTACAAGCATAGTACTTTTATGACATGTACCATACTGAAGCAGAAGGAGTTGATAAAGGCCATATTTCCAGCCAATTTCTAAGCTGCGGATCTTGGTCCATGGAAAGATGGCAAACCCTAACCCTGTACACTTTACAAAACCAATTAATTTCTTTACATTCTCTGTTATTTTTATAAAATATTAGTCATTTATACATACATTGTTCTTATTTAAAAACAAAAAATTGGGGTAGTTTTTTGTGGGCTCGAACAGATTAATGGTATTCCAATTAATTTCTGTTGGGATAACTGATTTGATATACGAGCAAAATGCGTTCAAGCTTGGTCACGGAACGAATTAAATTCGTAAGTCAAGGTACCACTGTATATTAATATTTAGGCAATGTTTAAATCTTAGGAATTGTCAAACATTTTCAGATTCTTATTCTTGATGAAGTGTCAGCATCTATAGATACGCAGACTGAGTCTGTGATACTGAACACAATACATGATGTGTTCCAGGACTGCACCATTCTTATGATTGCTCATCGTCTTATCACCATTCTTGATTGTGATAAAGTTGTTGTCATGGATGATGGTAAGGTAGGGACACATATTTCTTTCCTTCAGTTTTGTATAAATTTCATAATAATGATAACTTTAAGATTATAATGGTCTGCTATTATTAATTATACATTGTTTTGCTAGTATACAAAGTGAAAATTTTAAATAGATATATTATGAACAATCACATCTGGAACTATTTTATATATTGTATACATAACACATAAATTAACATCACCACACACACACATTTAAATTTTGTTTTTTCTAATTACTATAATGATCTGAGGTCAAATAATAAATTAGGAAATCTCATTCCAAATAAAAGCCATATTAACAAAAATTAATTCTTCATTTTCTAAAACAAAAAGCTTACTTATCATTAATCACCCTCTTAATGCTGATTTCTACAGGTTTTGGAATTTGATTCTCCAAAGGTTCTTCTTGGAAAAAAATATTCGAAATTTAAAACCATGGTTGAAGCACTAAAGACTCATCCAATAGATTCCATATCGGAGGAGGCAGTTGTCCCACCTGAGGTTTCAAACTCTCTGCCTAGAGATGTGTTCTGTGAAGATGGTATTGTTTCATCTCTCTCAATGACAGACAAAACTCAGCCCTGGTTCAGTTAGCTAACATACAGAGCTTTATTTTTATTTCAGTAATTAGTAGGCTAGTTCAGAAACCAAAAATATTAGAAGCTTTAAGAAGGGCAGACACTCAAAAATAAAAAGATAACTGCAACAAACTGAAGTTAAGACATTTTTAAAAGTATTATTAAATGTTATACTGATGTTGCCTAGGTGAGGAAACCTAGCTGATTGGAAATGGCCACACTAATTTAGTGGATTTTCAACAAACTTTAAACATTTAAGCCAGTGATTCTTTTAATATAGGAAAAAGTTATGAATTAAAATGATAAATAAAACAGATTTATTTATCTTTAATTTAGGTAAATGAATTTCAGTATATGTATGTTTAAACAAAAGTGTCTTGCTGAAATATTAAAAAAATATGCACTGATAAAAACCTATAAAAATTCTGTCAAAATAATCATTTATATAATTGTGTTGTATAATAGCTCATGTATATTCAAATTATTTTCTTATAGTTGTATATTTTCTACTTTCAATTTTTTAAAGGTTTAAATAATTGTATATTTATTTATTTATTTATTTAAGAAAGATGTTACCATGGAAATAAGTGTATCTTAATGCATTTATCCATTCAAATCAAACAAAGAATAGTCAGAAAATAACAGTTTTAATATAAATCAAGATTATTTTAAAACAGATTAAAATTTTCCAAAACATTTTAATATATATATATATATATATATATATATGCTTTTTACAACATTTAATATTATATTATCTTTTGTGTATATTTGCATGTGCGTGTGTTGTTACTATTAATAAATAAAAGTTAAAACAGATTACAAAGAAAAAACAAGACCTGTATTGATTGTATTTGTAAGACACACAATAAAAGGAGCAGATTATTATTGGATATTAATGCTGCCAAACTCTGAATTTAAGGTTTTAACACATTTCATTGTTATTCTTGTAGATGGTGCCAACATTAAAATTAATTGAAAAACTAAATATGTATATCTTATCTTTAAAAACATGTACCTATTTTGAAGTTAAGAACCTTTTTAGTTGGGATGAAATGTCAGATTTAAAACCATAAAGATTTAGATTTTAACTAAATTATAATAGGCTAATGTAATGACATGATAATGGTGATAAGCATTTAATCTCAGCTAAATAATAATAAAATCACAAAATAGTTAGTTACCAAGGTATGTAAATCAGTATAACTAATGTGTTCTTAGCTCAAACATATCTTCACCTGGGATGAAATTTAAAAAACAAATATTGTTTACAATTATTGTTAGTTTTAAGCAGCAAATCAATATACTGTGGTACCTCGACTTATGAGTTTAATTCATACCGTGACTAAACTGGTATCTCAATTTGCTCATATATCAAATCCATTTTCCCAACTAAAATTAATTGAAATACCATTAATCCGTGCCAGCCTCCCAAAAACCACCCCATCTTTAAAACAAAAAATTTTGTAATGTGTTTTTAAATAACAAAAATGTATTTATAAATGACAAATATTGTAAAAAACAAAATAAAAGAGAAATACATTGGTTTTGTAAAGTGTATTTATCTTAAATTTATTTAAATTATTTTAATGCCTTTGGCTGGAGTTATACCCTTTATTGACTCCTTCAGCTTCAGTATGGTACATGTCGTAGAAGTAGTATGCTTATAGTGCCTAGCCAAGTTGACTACATGGACACCTTGCTCATGTTTTTCTATGAATTCAAGCTTTAATTCAATGGACATCATCCACTTTTTCTTCTCAGCACTGTCCTTTGCACTCTCTTTCTTATGATCCATGGTCATTAAAAAGAAATTTGGCAAAATACTGCACAAAACACAAGCATAACACAAGAGAGATGCTTCCACAGTGAGGTAACCACGTGAAGTAAACGAGTGAGACGTGGGATGCTGGCCAGATGTTAGGTTGTTCGTTGAGCCAACATGTGGTGGTGTAACTGAAGCTCACTCATAACTCAGATTTTGGTTTGCAACTCAAAGCAAAAAATCGACCAGCCAACTGCTTATAACTCGAAAAACTCTTAAGTTATGTAACACTGTAAATAAATAAAAACAAAAAAAATGAATTTTATGTTTTGCAAATGAAAATTAATTTAATGATCATAACATTTTTATATTATTACTCAAATACCAAAGCAGTTTGTTGTTACCAACACTGATAGAGTATCTAGTACATGCAGATGGGAACAGCTCATTATGGGACTTTTTTCCAGTCAATTATTGTTGCTAATAGAATGATGATTGCATTTCTTCTCACATAACAAGACAAGGAAAGATATATTTGGTAGACAAAATGTGACTGAATCATTAACTATTCATTCATTCATTAGTATTCATAATTTATTTATTCATTTCTATACATGACTAACAAATAGTATATTTTAAAAAGGATCAAGTTGTATTATTTGGTAAATATCACCTTTATTTAGTTAACCTTATCAGACTGAGCCAACATTGTTACTGTTTCTGAGGACCCAGTTCTCTAGGACTTTTCCCCATCCTAAAATGTATAATGTTACAATATTTATTTTATTACTGTTACTACTACAGCTACTATAACTACTATTACAGCTACTAATAATATATACTTACAAAATATTTCTAATGGTTTAAGTAAAAAAAAAAATGCAGTAGAGTGGCAGATAGAACTTTAGTCAAAATAACATTTGTAATCAACTGTATCATTACTTACTATAAATGCAGAAAAACATTTTTATACTACTCAGAATACTATCATCCCAACTTATCAACTGAAAATCATATGTGCAAGATTGTCTAAATTTAATTTTACAAATTCTGTTTTACAATTCCCTGCTATCTGCCAGTTAGCTTATACATTCTTATGTCAGAAACAAAGCCCCTAAATCAAAGTAAATAAAAATACATATATAATTAATTTTGATTCCATAAATAAGAAAACAATATTAGTGGAATATTTTTCAACAATTTTATTTAATTTCTCTGAGGTTGCCTTTTAAATTATAGCAGATGTGTTCCTACAGATGACATATGATAGAATTAATGGCTGTCAAGGCCTTTTATTGAAAAACCAAGATGTTTTCTAGGTGTGTGTGTGTGTGTGCTACTCATTATTTTGGTTTGGTCACTGGTATTTTACAAAACAAAAATAATTATATTTAAAAAAAAAAATTTTTAAAAAAAAAAAATGTATGTTTAATGGTCAAATATATTGGTTTGGTGTACGTACAAGAATATATAAATTTCATCCAATTTGTTAAACCGACACTGAGAGTTACAGTAACACTAACAGTGATGATGAATAACACATTGGTATGGTTGATATTGTTATTTTAAAACAAATTTAATAAAAAGTATACAGACCGATTATTACTATAGTTATCGCAAAAAGAATTAATAATAATAATGAAATAAATGATGGGAATAAATTCAATGTTTTGATTTAATAAAATAAAATAAATCTACAAATGTCATCGAAATGTGAATAGCCATTATTTTTCGCGGGATTCTTCATGGACGTCATCAGGGGAAATCCCTCAAACAGTTGACCATGACCTCTACCTTTAATTTACATGGAGATGTCCAAAGCACGAGTCATAATTTCCTTCCTGTCGAAATGCTATATATAGCTAACAACAGATATCAAGAACACCGGAGGTAATATTTATTAATTGTTTATAATTTTATTCAGTCTTGCAGATAGTACATACCTTCCACAATAGCAAAAGAAATACTGCTGGTAACAGGTTTCCGATGCAAGTGAAATATGTCAAATGCCAAGATGGCGGCGGGCACTTCCTGTCGTATCAATTGCTCGATTCTGGTTAAACCATTAAATATTTTCAGGTTTTTTATGCATTTTCTATAATATTTGTAGTATAATCATTCTTAATATCAGTATAATTTAATAAATTTAATTTGTTTCATTGAGTTTATGTCTGCTTTGCGATAATTAATATGCACTTCAGTAAGGTTGCAAAATCTTGAAATGGGTAACCCGGTAACGAGTAAGGGTCTGATTCTGAAGTTGAACGATTAGAAGGGGTTATAAGGAAACTATGGACAGGCATAAAAAAAAAAAAAAAAAATCAGAGTAATTATTGTTCATAATTTTTTTCTACCATTACGTTATTTCACCAATAATATTTATTTGCTTTAAAAGATAGTTATAACAAATTTAATTTGCATATAAATTATAATTGATATACGATATAATTAACTGTAAATAATAAAACAGTCTCAGAGTCTGGTGTAGGTAAAAAGTATTTTAAAAATGAAAATGCCTATTTGAAATATTTATACAGTAAATAATTCTTCAACAAGATAGTATTTATGTTGTTTCATTCCCTCTTTAGTTTATACATTTTTTTTTTTTTTTTTTTTTTTTTTTTTTAAAAAATTAAAATATTTATAAGCTGAATGTTAGATATTTTCCTTTTTAAACTATACCTGTTTATTATCAAAAATGCAACTCATATTTGAATGATGTTCATAACAGGTAATGTTTATAGATGAAAATTCTCAGCAGAATCCACAAAATGATAGGATTCTGTTTTTTATAATAACAGATTCACAAATCTGATAAAGTTTAATGAAAAAAAAATATATATAAAAAAAGGAAGAACTAATGCATTTATTAAATTCCCGTGAATGAAATTATGAAAAAAAGGCAGACAAAAATTCAAAAATATTGCATGAAGAATCAATAATGTTCAAGCAACTTAATTCTGATTAATTTGTCCATAATGTAGAGGTAACTGCAAGTTAAATCAAAACCTACACACATCTGTAACATGCTGTACAGTAATCAGATTGCCAGCCAGTATTTATTAATAACTAATTTACTTAATTAAGTGATTGGTATGACAACAGTTTGTGTCATGGTTTTTTATTAAAGGGTGGTGCAGAATCAGATTAAAAAAAACAGATTTTAGATGTTAATCTAAATGTTTATGTTAAAGATGATTTTAGCAGATAGTATATTGTGTTAATTTGTTACATATTACTTAATATACAGTGTTGTTTATGCATATTATATGCATTGTTATTTATATGAGTCATTGTTCAGTATTCAGTGTTTATATCAGATATAGTTTTGTATCTATGTCAAACATTACTTAGTGCATTGTATTAATATCAGATATTGCTCACAGTTTCAAAATTATATTAAATGTTATTTAGTATGCAATGTTATATCGGATATAATTTAGTACATAATTATTTTGTTTATACATTATGATAATATTATTTAGAATTAAATATTATTTATATCAGATTTAGTTTATTATATACTGTTAGTTTTTACTTCTTGAATCACTGAATATTTCAATTTATTTTTTTCATTTTTTTTTCAATAGTAATCAAAGAGATAAAAATTATGTTTAATTTTTTTTTCTTTTTTTAACTTTTTTTTTTATATACCTAGTTTTGGATTAAATATCTTCAGAATATATAGCCTGTTTGTAATTTATAGATAGCAAATTATTTTCCACATGAGGTTTTATATTTACGTTGAAAGTGATGACAAGACTACTGTATTAAAGTCCAATGTAAGTATGGTATTTACTTATATACAAAAAGTGTACAAATGCCAAAAGTGATTACAGAAGTACTGTAACATAGACCAGCATAAATGGCATGCACTGCAGTATTAATGAGTGTATTTCCTGTTGTATTGTCACCTCCCATTGATAAACTGTTCCAGTCTCAAAAAAAGTATGTCTTCAGAGTTTTGTTATTTCAAACTTCAAACATTTATTTTTAAACAAATTTTATATTAGGACTATAAAGTCTTTTATTTGATCTATTCATGCATATAATCAAGGTGTATCTCGAATATGAAAGATACTATTTGCATAACATTTATGAAAACTGTCTGAGCAGAAAGATTGTTTTCTATTAATTAGTCAAACAAATCTTGTGTTGTTTTGCTGTGATGAATATGGTCCTGTGTTTGGCTTCAAGCTTTTCATTGTTGATGGCCAACAATTTTACTTAACTAGTTAGTATCTGTTGCTTACTGAGCTTTAAACAATATTATGTTTAGTTTTCTTTTGAAGATACTGTGTATGTGTTTGTTTATGTCCCATTCACCTAAATAATTCACCATTCATTCTAAATAACTTGTCATTTTAATGAAATTCTTAGAAATGAATTCTAAATACTGAAACAATATGGTCATGGTAAATTATTTTATATAAATAAAATTACAATAAAAAAATATTTTAAAAAGTAAAAATATAAACCAAATCCAACAGAATTAATCAGATATAATAAACTGAGAAGCACTGAATTAATTTCCTGATACCTGTTTTAGGAACATAACACAAAAGTGAATTTGCATAGTTTATGTGACTAACCTGCTTACTTTAGAACGTACTTGGTTAAGAAATAATCCAAGTTTATTTATGTTACAGGAGCAGAAAAAAATAATAGACATTTGTTTTTTCATTTTCATAGCAACAGTGCTTTATAATAACAAAAAAGTTTAAATGTTTGTGTTTTTTTCCTTCACATCTATTTCATGTATTTGTTTAAGTGTAACCAAAATTTATATTAAAACTCAGCAGTCAAGCTTTTGATGCAGCTTATTTGATCTAATTTCAAATCATCTATAGGCTATATATTGTTTACAACCAAATTTTACAACATAGAATTTTCATGACTATCCACTGAGATTTTTATCTGTCACACTGTCATATGAAACACAGATTGACATTATGCTGGTTAGTAGAAAAATATTACTATAAGAATAATCAGATATTTCTATTCATTTATATATGAACAGCTGAGAACAGCTGTGATCTAACTCCAGTAGAATACGAAAAAAGATTCAATTGTATGGTGATCAACATTGATAAGATCTGTCAGTGAGAGAATGTTTTTGTTTTACGTTGGTCATATTTAACAGTATTCCAATTCAACTTTGTATTCATTTGATTATATACTTGATGTCTTGAACACCATTTATCTCAGAAATTATTTTCTGTGTGTTAGCACATTCATACTTACCATTGTTTTTTCTTCTTCTTCGTCGTCTTATTATTATATTATCTTTAAATGTGTTATTAATTTTGTTTAGTGACACAGTTACCTTCTGGATAAAATTGTTACATACAGTTTAATATTATATGCAACACAAAGCAAGACTTCTTGTCAGTTATGTAAGCTATGCAGTTTGTTCATACATAATCCTGAATTATCCTCATCATTGATGCTGCCAATAAGAAGTATATAGTAGTTATATAGAATCTTAGGTTTAATTGTAAGTATAATAGAAAATCAGTGTTTCATATATCCACTGACATTTTGAAGGGAATCTAAATCACCTTGCAGCCAATTCAAAGAAGCCAGCATGCTAAATCTTTAATCTCGTTTAGTGAAACTATAGATGATGCACATAGCTGTTGTTGGATTATTTGGTTGATGTAAGCCAAATTACTGAAAAATGGATAAAACAGTTAAAAGAAACTTAGTCAGATGTTCCATTTTCAAATAGTCATTTTGAGAAACATTGTCATTTATATTATCATCTGTATAACAGGGCTGGAATCTCCTGAATATGATTGATTAGATTACAAAGAATTATGATTGCTGCACTGTCAGTCGTGTAATTTAGAAAATGGTAATGCTGTGTAGTTCAGGTTGCAAAATAAGGGACATGTAGATGATAGCTAAGTAAATGAAATGAGGTACATTGGAAATTGACCAGTCAGTGTATTACAGTGTGTTGTCTTAAACTGTGTTTTCAGTTACACATAATTAACAATTTGAACACTTTCTCTGATACTGTGATATTCAGTATTAAGTACTTGGTGTTTAGTTTTGTTATCGTATTAAGTTTTAACTTCACCAGCATACCATACCATGAAGATATTTGTTCAAGTGGAGGAATATTTGTTAAACTTGTGTCAACAAGTTAGTCAAGCATGACAATAGGGTGAACATTTCATAGTCTGAATGACATTCCACAGCTGAATGAGTTCATGGCTCTGAGATTAAACTGTTACAGTAAACTTACACTATTGTTTCTTTATAAGTCAAGTTAATTAGAGCATTTCAAACATATACCAGTGTTTCACATGTTTTTAGGTAGAAATTAAGGTCTAATCCTATTGTTATAGAGAGAATAAGTACAGCTAGTGATTGAAACTTTGTACATTTTGTTATTGAAATAGTGTTTGCTCTAGGGCTAGATTAAATTTAATAATATGATGAATTCTAAAATTTGATATCAGTATAGGAACCAAATTTATGCTGCAACAGACTGATCAGATTTTCTACAGATATTCTAGTTGCAGTTTCTTTTACTATTATTTATTTATTTTTGTGATTTTAACAGCACAAGTCACTACTTACACTAGTACCTTTTTAACCTGATGGATGAACATAAACATCCATACTTGATATTTTTATATTTTGGAATACTTATAATACAAAAATAATAATAATAAAATTCAAAATAAAAAAAATATGAAAACAGTTCTAAGACTGTTGTGTATTACTTGGAATGGCTTTTTATAATAGTAAGTATATGAGAACCTGGTAACCCTTTGGGTGTGGTTTTGTACTGTTCTGTCAAGTGTATGTTTTATTGAGATGGATTTATCAAACAAATGGCAGTGTGAAACCCACTTGATGAATTGACATTTCTTTGATGCTTGTTGTCTGCTATCATTGTAAAACTAATGACAGTGTTTATTTTAGTCATACATTCTTGTCATTTCCAAACTTCCACTAAGACAGACAGTGTGAATGTATTATTGAATATATTTCTTGTTTTTATCTCTACTATTTCTTCATTAAAAATAGTCTCTAATGTTTTATTTAAATATAAATGGATGACAATTATTTAATTTATTTAGATGTTATTTTTGTAATCAGTAATTTAGAATTAAAAATGTCGATATAAAATATAATTAAATAAAACTAATAATTTTTTTTTTTTAAATAAGTAATAGAAACAAAAACAGCTTCCTCAAAACTTATAAGTGATTTTTTTAGATGTGTTCTAGCATTATTAATTTTCAGTAAACTTCTATTGCAACTATCTTTTTTTTACATATTTTATTTATTTTGCATAAGCTAAGCAGATGACATATCTAATCAGTTTGTGCTCTCTGATTGTGTAAACAACAATCTAAATGGGATGATACTTGATGTACACAGTGAAAATATTGTTACAGTTTCAATGGTTTCAAGTTCCACATTCTTTAGCCTTTTTGTATCAGATTAAGAGATCAGTAAACATATAATGTACATCAGATACACAGTTTTCTTGGGTTTGAGAGTATGCATAAACTAAACCATTTATTTAGAAGTTGTTGTTAACTTCTGTCTAAAATGTTTCTTTTTATTTCTGACAATTTCACATTTTAATATTAAAAAAACAAAACACCATGGATTTTATAATTTTAAAATTTATTTTTAAAAAGATCCAATCTAATGTTTTTAAAATCTTATAATATTAACTTTTTCACAAACTTCTTCATCATCATAGAATAATTTCCTGTGTTGTTATTTTATTACTTCCTGCACCATTATAACTTGCATATCTTGAATTTCATATTGTATATTGCTGACAGACTCCAAATGAAGAGTTGTTTTATTTCTGTATGGAATGCTTCCTGTGTGTGTGTGCAAGACAAACTTGTAGATCCTAATGTTAATGCTGTAGCTGCGCAATGCTGTCACACTCATGGCAAATTATCATAAGGCAACAGTTTCTGCTTTAACCGGACATTTATTTACATGTTAACAACAATGTACTAAGCAGACTGACTTTCAAATCTTCATTGCTTCATATAATTTCACAATAAACATTCATTCAGTTGTTGAATTTTGTTTAACTGAAATGAAAATAATTAATTATTATTTGTAATTTACAAGGTTACACTTTCTAACACAGGTAAATTGTTTCTCACAACCAAAGAAGAAGTTAAAAATAAAATTATATTTTAATTATATAAAGGCGACCCATAGCTATACGGCAGTTTTTAAGAAATTAATATATTAGATGAAGATATTTTAGGTGTTAGAGGCCATGCACTGGAGTTGCTAAATAACACTGTTAACTGCTGTTTTCACAGGCTACAAAAGGCTGTTTAATGAAGGGACTGTTTGCAAATGTGACCTGCCCACTTCCTGTTTTCCTAAAGCTATGACATCAGTGGTTATTTGTTGATCCAATTGATCACAATGACATGAGCAAATAGTGGGGTGCAGTCACAGTGTGTGTTGTTCAATCATGACCCCCTTCCTAGACCCCATTCTTCTTTCAGACAGAAAACATGTGAGAAAAGATAATAATTACATAAAATCACTACCCATTTTGGTCATGTTATGCTTTTGGCTAATTTCTGTATTCCTATATATTATCTCACTTGCTAGCATTTCCCTCTGCTGAAACATTTGTTACCTGCGGTAAACTACAGACAGAATTGCTTAGCCAGACAGGAAATTTGTACTCTTAGCATCCGGTGTGGGTTGTTAGAAGAAAAGTCCTGTGTGAGAATGCTTACCTGCATTTTTAATTGTTTTACTACCTGGAGCTGCAGACTTGTTTAATTCTAACCAGATCATCAGACACTGACACACTATAGTTCTTAGACAAATCTTGTGCTAAAAGAAATAATCAAAATTATCTTTCAAAAACCTGATTAGTTATAAACAAAATTGTAATGATGTTTTTAACAGAATATTTAAAAACAGTGTTTTATTTAGATCATTTTAGTCATCCATCTTTAACTTTGTGTGCAGTGTGAAACAGATAATTTCATGACTTTAATAAAGACTGTTAATAGATATATCTGATATAAGTGGTTGAAATTTCTGTGATAGGAAGTAACGTAAATCTGCTGGATGATGTTTTGCAGTTGGTTTTTACCTTTGCATAGAGATTTGCCATGAAAGGAATGGATAAGTTGGATGAGGGTATTCAGCTTACAGGAATTCTTACAGGTAGCCATTTTTCAACTCTAGAATTGGTGCAGCTATGTTTGTGCCTTTGTATTAGTAACTTTTTCACAACATGTTTCACTTTAATTATTTGTATAATTTAACAGATCATTGCATTAGTATAATTAAATATGGTGAATATTAATTTACTTGATGATTAAATGACTAGCTTTGGTAGTTAGACACTGAATGTATTAACAAGTCTATGAAAAACTCTTTACTGTACATAAAAACACTATACTTTTGATAAACATGGTGAATAATGTTAGCCAACTCACCATATTTAACAGATGCATAGGAAATATTCATCATGTTTTGTAAATTATATACTATAAGAATTTCTAAAATGTAATATAATGCTACTGGCTAAAATATTTCAAATATGTTACTGAAAAAGATTACCAAATATATTTAAATAACATTTACATTTTATTAATTTCTAACTTACAAATTAAATTTAAAAAATCTGATTTGACAGTTAATATAAAATATTAATTATTTTTATTATTGGTATCAGTTGTTAAATCTGAATCAATAAAATAATTACTTGTGTACTCACATTTTGTTATATTATCCAATAAAAAACTGAAAATAAGCAAATATTTTCATTTGTTACCTTTAGGAAATAACAGTAAACAAAATAATTAAAAGTATATATGTAAGCTGCTTCAGAATCAAGCACTGTCAGTTAAATTTCTATAGAATAGATCTATTTTATAAATAGTTTTATAAAAAGATAATAGATTTTAATAACTTTTTTCTAAGCAATATTTTATTATTCTAATTGTTTAATAGCCAAATACCTTTTATGTAGACCTTCCCAAAGACAGTAAAGCATATACCATAGTCTTAGTAAAGGTGTATTAGTACACTGGGTTGATTGTTAAAACAAAACATATTTGTATTTTGCAGAATATGTGTATCATAATTACCAATGACATCTCACAAATAATAATGTTTTTAATTATTTATTGATTTTTCTTCTTCTTCTTCTTATTATTATTAATTTCTAGAACATCCCTGTTGATACAGTTATGTCCTTCAGAATCATTGCAATTATAAAACACATTTCAGAATTAACAACATATTCTGAACATTTTTATTTTATTATTTATTTTCTGGTAAAGTTGTTTATAATGAACATTAATTTTGTTTCCAGTTGCAGTTGACCATTCTCCTTGTCTAAATCCTGTCTGCATGCAGGTATAACACACACACACACACACACACATCTAATTTAAAAAAAAAATTCTGCTTCTTTTTTTTTTTTTTTGTGTGACCTTTAACATGAAATATGGCAAAAATCTTGTTCACTGGTGTGAGAGAAAATGCAAACATGCAGGAAGTATTTGGCATGTTGTAAACAAGGACAGGCTTACAATTATTATAAACTGGCATTTTTTCAAAGTGTGTAGTACAAGGTGCACTTGCAGACTGTTATGAGAGTTATTGGCAGATTCCACCATCATGCTAAAAAGAAATTGTGTATTAAAAAAAATAGATATTAAAATATTAGAATTGAACTAAATTTGAAAAAATATTTTTATAAGGCATTTAGAGGTATGGTAATGGAATATTTTTTTGTCATTTCTGCTTTCTAAAACTAATGATACATTTGTTTAGAACTAACAAATATCAGCCTTTCATTCATTGCTTAAAAGATGTAATGGCATATAAAATTTTAATAATGTTTATACATGTTTTTATTTCCTGTGTTTATGTACTAAATATTTTAAGCTATATTTGTGATAGCTTTACTAGTTCAGTCCCTAAGCAAGTTTGTATCTCTTGTTTTTATCTTTTGATTCAAATTTCTATCATCATCTTGTTGGTGTAAACCCTCCCAGTTACAAGTATTGTTAAAATTGCACTACTTAGTTTCAAAAGGTGCACTGTTTTTTTTATTAGTTAATATATCGGGGATACATGTGTGGCTGCCTGAATTAGGCTAAAGTAGAAAAATACTTGTTTAATGACTTTATAACCTATTCATATATATAACACTTCCGGCATGAACTCATCTTGTTTGAATGGCTAATTATAATTAAATGTTTCTGATGAGAAGCAGTGCTTTCATATTTGTATTATAATTAGTTGTTTTTAATGAATATCAGTAAATACTGATAAAACATATTTAAAGTGATAACAATTATATGCTTGTTTCTATCAAACAATTATTTTTTATGATTGCTAACATTATAAGATGCATGTACAAAAGTAAATTTAAAAAAAAAAGTATGTGCATAATCATTAAAGTAGTTGAAGACTACTGTTCTACACGGCATACATTTCACAACACTGATTTCAAATTTTGTAATAAAACTTGTGATATGCTGATATGAAACACATACACAATATTATAAAATTTACCAGATTCACATAGTATATTAGATCTCAGAGCTTCAGCTGTTTCTGACTTTGATGTAACAAGAATAACATAATCCAGAGCAGATAAGAGTTTTAAAATAAGAAATATTTTCAGTGTAGTATATTTTTCAAAATTCTTTCAGAAGTTGAGATTAGCTCGAAAATTTGCTATTTCTGTTTGGAAATGTTAATCAGTAAAAAAAAAAAAAAAAAAAATTAATAATGACATATTTACTCTGCATAATTACAGTTGATATTACATTGCTGTTGTATAATACATCAATGCACGCATTCATTTGACTCCTGTTCTGGTTAGAGCTGTCCTTTCCAGGTTATTATAAAATATCCTTGCTGCTATATAGCAACCATGATGTCTGGATTTCCTCCCTGTATATTATTATTATATACAAACCTTGTTTGACATAATTTGTAATAATTACTATTTCTTCATCAGTGTATTCACTGACTCTGAAGATATATTGATGACTGCAATATTAATAATCATTTGAGATATGTGAAATAAATTTAGATGTTTATTTAAAAATAAAATATTTTTGCAAGTTATTTTTGTATTTTATAATTTCTTTGATGCATAATTTTAAAATATGTATTATTTTGTGTAAGTTACTACAGATAAAATTATATATTTACATATAATAGATTGACAAATTACTTGTTATTTCTTAAAATTGTTTGATTATTATAAGAAATACTGGGCAGAATATGTATCAAAATAGCAAATATTGTTTTGTTTTTTTACATTTGTGATAAATATTTGTCATTTTACTCACTAAATGTGACAGAAACTACAGTGAATTTGTTCACCAGCAGTTGGTTGATTAGTTAACTAGCACAGAAACCTGCCAGTGGACTGTTTTGTTCATTGTTAAATAATGTATGTGTTTTTAATTGGTCTTAGTTTGCCTGTTTAAACTTAGAACTGTCATTTTAACCAACAAAGAATATGTCACTTTTTAAAGTTGATTTAGGTTAGGAATATATTCAGTTTAATATTCAGCTATTCTTTAGGTGTAAGCTAAATATCCTGGTCTGCTTTATTAAGAGCTAGTTGAATAGTGGACAACTTCTCTTATCACAGTCACCTGGAATGATAACTATCCAATATAGAAGATAGTGTTAATACTAATACTATCTTTGACATCTGATAATAAACAAAGTATTTTCTTTCTTTAAACATTGAGAATTTCATTTCAGCATTCATCAGAATAGGATTTTCTTTTTACAAAAATAACATAGTGACATCATCCCTCTGTAATTTTATTGTTACTGAAGTGTGAATTTAATCTTGTCACTAATCCCATATTTGACATTTAATAATAAACCATTTTTAAAATCATACTCACTACTTTAAACATTGAAATAGATAAGAAATTCATTTGTACATTTATCAAGATTACTATTTAGAATAAAATAAAAATTGTATTATATTTCTGTGTAACAAATCTGTTCTCCACGATAAGTTTCCTCTCTACCACTCAAAAGCTTTCTGCTGATTCCATTTGACGGCTGTATTGAACAGAAATGACAAATGTTGTTTGTGTCTAATCTTTTCTCTTTCTTTTTTACAATATTTTTATTAAAGAAAATCTTCCCTCGTAAAACTGGAGCAGGTACTGGATGTTTTTGTTATTTTGTGAGAGTGATTTAGCTTTTTCTGCTGTATGAACAATAAAAATATAAAAATATTAATATTTGGAGAAGAAGAAGAATTATTTTTAATTTTTTAATTTTTAATTTAATTGTATATAACATGGTTTAAACATATAAAGTAGTATTACACTATTACTGAATAAAAGATAAATCCTAGATTAGTTATTCAGTATATGTGAAAAAAGTAATGTGCTTTCAGATAAGCAGATAGGAGCAGGCTGTAGGTCAGTGACAACATAAATTAGAGTTATGACTTAAAAAGAATTGCATATCTTTGCTGCTATTGGGATATCTACAAATAAACTGTTTATCAAAAACTTTGCTAAATGTTTCTCTCTGAGGAATGGTACATATAAAATATTCCTTGCAGCTAATAAGAGTAGCCTATGGGATGGTAGCAGTGAGTTTATTATGATTATGTTTTGAATTTTACAGTAAAAATCTGATGAATATATTTTCCCTCCTCTGAAGTTTTCATTAAATTATTTTTATTATTATCATTTTTATTTATTTATTTATTTTATTATATTGATACATGTAAAGGCTTCATTACTGCTAATGAACAATAATAGTCTGGAGAATGATAGTGTGTGTTATTATTTTTAGATATGTATGAATATACATTTTGTTTATTTATTTGTCACTGTTCTTTAAGTTTTATTTTAGTTTTACTAACACTCAACATATTTTTATTGACAACTGACATCTGATGTATTTATGGACATTATTCTTTCAGCAGTTATTAACCTCTGTTCTAGCTTGCTAAAGATTGATAAACTGACTTTTCAGTGTCCTTTAATAATGGACAGGAATAGGGTGCTTTGATAAATAAACATTAGTCACATGTCTAACAGGATGTGCCATTCATTTGCCAGGTGGATAAGTAGGCCACTAAAGGGCATTGTATAATGGCCACTTCAAATGGCACTTCACATATCAGCCATAAACCATAGTGACCTCTCCCACCAAAATCTTCCTATGAATCCAAATTCAGGGCTGGCTAATAGAATGTCCAACATAGAAGATTTTAGTAGATGTAGATATTTATACAGTATTATCTTTTCACATTTGTATAATAATAATAATAAATTACCTAAATTAGATAAATAATATCAGATGTGCCTGTGTGTGTGTGTATGTGGTGTCCAGTAATGAAAATTAATACATAGTTATTGTAAACACCTTGAAGCAATGTTTAATGTCTGTTATGTATATTGACTACACTTTTACTAACACATCAACATTTGCCATACTGTCAGTAAACACACCAACATTGTCATATCACAAACACATTAACATTTGCCATACTGACAGTGAACACACCAACATTGTCATACTGTCAGAAACACACCGACATTTGCCATACTGTCAGGAAACTAATAAATATTCTCATAAAATCAGAAAACACTTAAATATTTTCATACTATCAGTGAACACATACTGTCATACAGTCAGTGAACAAAACAGCTTTGTCAGTCACAAAAATTATACTATCACTGAACCCACATTGTCATAGAGTCAATGAACACACAAACATAGTCATATAGTCGGTAAACAGACAAGCATTGTCATACTGTCAGTAAACACCTAAATAATATGATGAATGTTAATGAGAAATGTCTGATTTGGAAAAAATGATGTGTAACAGAAGAAACAGTCTACACACTGATTAACACATGGTGTACCTGGTGTTTACCTTGATCCGTCTTTGTGTGAGTGGATTAAACTGATTTAGAAATTGGTGGAGCATTTATCTTGATTTCAGTTCATTGCTAGTGTCAGCTTTGTGCTCTAAATTTCTCTTCATCATGGAAACACAAATGTCATTCAGCTTACACAAATTACAGAATCACCTTTCTCGTTAGTTATTTCTTTTGTATTTCACAGCATTTATGTAACTAATAAGTAATATTTCTTTATTCTGTTTTCACTAATAATTTCACAATTTTATCTTCACAATGATCCAGTCCGGTATGTTTTTGAATTTTATTTTGATTTTGCTTAGAAATAATTGAATACAGTTTGCTTAACATTTAAATATCTGTGAGCATTGTGTGTATAGTCCGTGCATTTAAAAGAGTGAACTCTGGTGGTCCATTAAAATATATAGAAAAGTACTGTATTTACATGCATGTAAGTATACAGCATAGAGATGTAATTTATATCTGACTTCAAAGATACTTGTATGTGTAGTTACTGGTACCATAACAGATTCACAGCATTCATTAGACTGTGACCTAAACAGATAAAATTCTGAAATGTTTTTTGTGAGAAAAACACATTTGGTGTTAAAGATGCTTTTTAGTTTAATGCATTTGATATCCATGGTGATTGTCCAGTTGTGTTTTTCATTTATTAACCAGATGTTTTAATCTGATTTCAGTAAAAACAGATTTTTTTTTTATGTCAGCTATGTCTTTCCAAACATAGAATCTTCAATTTGGTAAGTGCTAGAACTGCTAAAACATAAACCTGCTATTTCCCATCCTAGCTCTGTCCCATGATTGTTTGTCAAAAAGTGTGGTATGTGCTTTATGTTGGTGAAAACTGAAAAGGAATGGCTGTGAGGTTGATCATTATCCACATTTCAATGGTTCTTTAATATATGCAGATAATGTGTACATATGATTACAAATTTGTAAAATTTATCATTAAAAATAAATTTTGTCATTTTTGTGATGGTTGTTGGAAAGAGGAAATTTAGGAGGATGAAAAACCTCTGATAATTTTTTCATTTACATAACACACATTGATCTAGAATCAGAATGGTGAAATCTTGGCAAAATGTCCAGCAATGTCTTAATAAATTCCTGGAGTTCAGTCTTCTGACTTCACAAATGTATATACAAAAAGATACATACAGACGTAAGAAGCACTATACTTTCTTTTAGTGTACCTCTATCTTTTATTCAACAATTGGAAATTACAAAATTTTTGCAAACTGGAAATTAGAATTATGTTATATTCATCTGAAATGGAGGCACAAATACAATTTGAGGAGTGATTTAAAACATTTATACATGCACTGGACTATTTTTAATTTATTTGTTCCTTTTTATTTTTTAACAGCTAATTTTATTTTATTATTATGTTTTGGCTGTTCTTTGAATTGGTTCTCTAATGCTACTATTTCTAGTACATGCACACTTCCATATGTAAAATAAACACAGAAGTATTATTAAATTAGAGCCATAATTTGTATTTGATTTTGTCAAATTATCTGTTAACTAACAGCATTTAAAGAAAATGTTGACTGTTTAAACATTAAATTTTAAGCTGAAAAAATAAGAAAGCATTCTCTTGAAATTGAGGAAAAAAAAATATTATTTTTAAAAATTTCTTTAAATACGAAAGTTATTTTCAAATTAGGCTTGACAATTCATTTGCTTCAACCCATCTTTTAACGGATGTACCATTTTTTCTTCTATTTTCATCTCATAAATTGTTTGACTAAATTATCCACAACAAGGTTGGTGCACACATGGGTTGACTTGAAGCTAATTGGCCAATTTCCTCTTTCTTCTCAAGCCTGGGAGTGTGTTAAAGAGATTTCCCCTACACAGTTCCTTACATATGTATGAATCTCTCTGTAAACTGCTGACCCCCACTCAGTACACTTCTGGTTAATAGTCGTTTATAATTTTCAAATAACACAGTAGTGTCTTTCAAACTTAGCAAGAGAGAAAAACATTTAGACAGTTTTCTCTTAATATATAGTTCTATAATGGAAACATTTCTTCAAAAAAAAAAAGAAATTAGGTTTTTTTTATATTTATTTATTGTTATTATTGCAGTTGTATTGAACAATAAAATTTGCAACAGATGGAACCAATATTTATTTGTAATATACGAAGAGCCACTAGTGTTACATTTTAATATTTAAAAAAAAAAAAACATGAAAAAAATAATAAATAAATAATAGTAAAATAAAATTGTATTAATTATTTCCACTCAAAGACATGAAATGAAATGAATCCAGTCTAGTTTTTCTCACTTGGATGTAAACCATTTCTGCTGGGCCAGGTGCCAGGACACACAATTCATGTGGTTTGTATTTCCTGCCAATTTCTGCCTCATTTGAATGTGGCTCACAGAAGATGCTGGCCATTCATCAGTGGTCGTTAAATATAGACACACTGTTAGCTGGACTTCATACATCAGCTGTTTTTGTATCTAACACTGAAAATTATTTCAACATCACGTTATTTGTTGAATAAAAATTGTCTTTATCTTTCATTACGTTTAAAATTCAGTTATATTAAAAAAATTATACATATATACATTTTTTTTTTTTTTCTTAAATGTCGTCCACTAGAGTAAGTATTATTTTTGATTGTTTTTTTTAAAAAAGGTTATGTTTATCAAGTTTATTTGTCTATTTCAAAAAGCATTTGAATCTTAAAAAGTAATAATGTGCCTCTGTTTATTTATATATATATTTATTATTTATTAAAAGCAGGGATTTATGTGAAATTATGAGCAAACAATTATGTGGAATTCCATTTGTCATCAGAATAATATATATATTTTTTTTAAATGATTATTTTCCTCTCTGTTTAATATTTAAACCAAATTTGTAATTGCTTCTGAACAGCTGTTTAATCTGACGTAATTGAAACAAGAAAATAAATTCTCTGTAACGTGGAAAACTTATTCATAAAATACTTAAGTTATGAAAAAACATTCTCAAATTTCATATTTTTTCATTCTTACATTCCTGACATTGGGAAGGTGCATAAAGATTCTTGTTATTAACTGATAAGATTAATCCAGGGAATGGCACTTTTCATACTCATTTTAATTTAACTGTATTTTTAATAATACTTAATGTCTGAAAGAATGTGTGTGTGTGTGTGTGTCTGTATGTGTCTGTATGGCTTACTCCCATCTGGTCGAATTCCCATTTTGTCGAAAGGCTAAATATGGTTTAGTGGTCTTACTTATATGCTTGTTTTTACCTCGGTCATTGTAATGAACTGTTCCAGATTATATGGAAACCGATTATTATTGTAAAGATACAGTAATACCTCACTTAACAATATCCGGCTTTAACAATCTTTTTTCTTACAAATTATATAAATAGAAATTTAATAGTTAATTGCTCGAAATAAATAATATAAATGGGTACAATGCATGTGTTTAAGTCATTTTTTGTTCATTTTACATTCAATCACGAGCTTCCCTAAGCCATGTTGATCAGTTGACATGCAGACATCATACGTACATGTGATGTTCAGATTGTCTTGTCTCTTCTGTTTCAATTTAGCCTCAACCCTTTTGCAATTTACACTTTCAGTATGTCAAAACGAATGAAAGTACATCGTCAAATGCTGATGATAAAAAATTGAATTGTAAATGATTTACTGTTTAATATCTATGATCTATTAAACTATTTGTGTCTAAATCGCCGTTTTATTTCTCCTTACTTAACATTTCTTTTAATGTCAAATTTCAGTCCTGAAGAATGTAACCACTGTTTGGTTTTTTATCTTTATTGTATGTAAATTAGCCTCCTGCTTAATGATATCTTAATTAATGATCGGAAATTTGGAATAAATTACATCGTTAATCCGAGGTATTACTGTAGTATGTATATCGCTGAAAATAACAAAATAGTCCATGTACTGAATGTAGTTGAATGTAAATAATAAAAAAAGAAAGTATTCATCTAAAAAATTATCATATTAAAAAGAGGTTTGTCTGATGTTTCAGTAATAGTACAATGTTACAATAATATTGTACAAATCTCGAATTTTCTCTGTGATGTGTTTCATGAAATGTGTTTTTAATCAACCATAAAATTTAGGATTTTTGTTTCATATTTTTGTTTTGTTTTTTGTTGTTGTTTTTTTAATGGAAAGGAAGTATTGATGAATTAGAAATGACCAGATTATGATGATGATAACAAGAAAAGAAGAAGAAGAAGATCGATCTCACGACCTGTATCATCTTGGCTGTGATTGGAGATGTAAATAATCTACAACAAATGAGTAGTGAACCCTTGTTCTGCTTTCAGCTGATGGTACATAATCCATATACAAAAAATGCACTTCGCCCTGAATGTGCCAACTTTATGGCAGCAGAAGAAGAATAAAGAAACCAGAATCATGTATATTGGTAAATAAACCATTGTCCATCTATAATCAAAACTTTGTATGAACATCAAGAGGCCAAGTTCATTATACACAGAGGTAATCAGGTATTTAGGTAGATGAGTTATTTTGACAAACTGGGAATTTGACCAAATGGGAAGACACTGTCTGTATATGTCTCTTTTGTGTGTGTTTGTGAGTGTGTGCTTGTCTGTCTGTCTCTTTATATATAAATGTATATGTGTGTATATGTATTTTTAACCTAATAAGCATTAGAAAAGAACAGTTGAGCATGGTGTACTCAGATACACTTATCAAGTTTTCAGTCTGACGTGTCAGACTTATCATGAGGACAAAGTTTTTGTAGATATGAGAAATCATTTGTTGTAAACTATTCAGCCTTTACATCAATCAGACTGCTCATTTATAACCTGCTTTTGTACATGCTTGTGTGTCTGTGTGTGTATGCCATTGTGCAAATGCACGTGCTTGTCTTGTACATGTGTGTATTTCTTCATAAATGTTTCTTACCAGTTCTGAAACAATTAATTACAGTTAATTACAAAAGCTATTTCATTAGCTACAAAGTAAAAAATCATACATACATATATACATACATACATTAGATTTGTGTGTTTGTTTGTTACTAAAGATTGACAATTTAAAACTTGCTGTGCATTGACAATATACAGGGAATAGTTGAGGTGCTGCAGTGTACACAAATTACTGGCTTCAAAGAAACCCAACAACTGCTCAAGTGGAACCACTTCATCCATGCCAGCTGACATTTCACATCAACTAGTAACAAAATATTTCATGCATTATTGCTCAGTCTACCCACTTTTGTGACCACACACAATAGTTGACGTCATATTCCAGAGTACTACTTCTTGATATTCGAATATGGATAAACTTTACATCAGATTAATTTGTGATTTATTTTGTTGCAAGCCAAGTCAGAAAATTGCTCTGCATCTTATTGTTAGAGCATTTAATAAAAATTTACTTTTAAAAAATGGGGTCTATAAGTAGGCAAAAAGAAGTAGAAATCTATTTTGATTTAGACCACTTTTTTCCACTTGATAAATAAATAAATAAATAGCTAAAACTACTAAATACTCAATGTTTTTATTCCTTTTTTTATTTTTTTCCCTCAGTGTTTTTGTATGCTCAGTCACTTGTTTTCAAATGTTCTGGAAGAAAATGTAAAATCTTAATTGTTTAATATCAAAGGATCAATCCTTGGTATATTATTTATGTTTCTGTCTAAGAAATCATTTACAACACAAGCATTATTAGGCAATACATAGGTTATGCACACATACATACTCGAATGCAGACAAACAAATAAAAAAAGTTTAGAATAATTTATTATTTGTTATTTCAAAGTGGGATCTTTTGTAATAATATTTCATAATGTCAGTGTGATGTGATAATATTTCATAGTATCAGTCTAATGTGATAATTCACTGTTTTTCAGTCTTACATACTAGTGCTCATTTATTTGTTGAAATTAACTCTTATTGTTATTATATTTCAGAATGGCTAACGATGGCCAAGTCGACGACGAAGCAAGGTAACTGCGGTACCCTGCGTGACAAGCTTCAAGAGGAATTCCTCTCCTGTAAGATTTGTCTCGAACCGATTCGCCGCCCTAAAGCTCTGCCATGTCTGCATAGCTTCTGTGAACACTGTCTCAAAGACTATGTACGCAGACACCCTGGCAATAAAGCAGGCTATTTTCCCTGTCCAATGTGTCGTAAGGACACACTCATCCCACAAGGTGGGGTGGAAGATTTCCAGGACAATTTCTTGCTTCTCAGTTTATCTGACACACTGGATGAAGAAAACTGGGAACCCCCAGGTGTTGCCCGCCTAAATCACCAGATGTCACCACCAAGACACTTGTGCCCTCCTTCACCAAGAGAATCACATCTAAGAAGTTACGAGTAAGTTGTCAGTGTTAAGCTTCTGACTATTTAAAAAGAATTATTCCTTATTTTAGTTAAGGTTAAAAAAAGAAAACACTTTTAATAATCTTCTTACACTGGCATTCAGAGACAACGATAGGAAACAAATTCACAATAAAAAGAATTAAAGAAAAGATAAAAACAGTAATGATTCGAGAGCAAACATAAATAAATATTAACATACAGCCAAATACTTTCACTAACATTTAAAATAATGTGAGATAGCTGTGGTGAGTTTTTTTGAGTAAGTAAACATTAACAATTGTTTATAAATAACTTTTAACAAGATGGAAGAATATATAAAAACTAGTTTTGTTAATACAACAGCCACAAGCTAAATAAGAAAATACAGTGGAATCTCGGATTACAAACATCTCGAAGCATGAACAAATTGGATTAGCCACTGAAAATTCTGAATACTGAACTATCTGGTCCTGATGAGTTTATTTAAAAAAAAAAAAATTATTTTGGTAAATTTCAAAATTATATCAATACAATTTTATAACAATTTTATTTAATACTTTTTTTTTTTTTTAAATATTTCTCAAAACACACACCAGTCTAAACCAAATAATTGTTTCAGTCCCTAATGCATTAATAAATAAATAGTAATTAATATAGTTTAAGAAAAATGTGTGTGTGTGTGTGTGTGTGTGACATCAAAAAAAAGCAACATCAATAAATATACATTCGAAGTATTTGTTAGTTTATTCATATTTGTTCTGGTGAACTTTGGAAATTACAAAATGGAGTTCCATACTGATAAGTTTATCTTAAGAATTTTGGGTTATTAATGAAAGAATATGATTTAAATTTGATTAAAGGCACATGACCTAAAATGTATGCGTGTTCAAAAAAAATGTTCCAGTTAAATACAGGCTCATAATATATTTAAGTGCTGTAGGTTGAGGTGGACATTTTGCTTGTGCACGTGTACAAATATCAATATTATGGCAGTACAAGTAATATACAAAAACATAAAAAGATTGCAGATTAGATATTTGCTATCAGTTTTAAAAACACTAGCAGACTTGTGGAAACCTAATTTATTTAACTTTTCTTTCTGGGTTTTTTCAGCTATTTAATTTATTATTTTATTTATTTTATATATTTTTTAGATATGATATGATTTGGACAGATTAGAAACACATGTTTTTTTCATCAGATGGTAGATCTGGTTGGAGAGCGATAATTCTATCTTTAGATCTCTTTTACTGTCAGCCCCAGAGTTATAAAAATCTGGTATAGCTTGAACCTCCTGCTGGGTTCCAGGCAAAATAAAACTTTAAAAACAAGTTATTTTTTACAAGATATGGCAGACAAATTGACATGATGAAGATACCTGTCAAAGATTGTGTATAACCTTAATACTTATTACTTCTCTCTACCATATCTTCTGTTCTGAGATACATACATACATATAAATATATATATATATATATGGAGCATCTCCACTTCCAGGGCTGGTTTTGGCACCATTGAAAACTAATAAAATTAGCTTTCTAATGATATGTGGCAAGACATGAATAAAATAAAAATAAACATATTTCTCTTGAAAAATCACCTCCAAATTATGAAATGTGGCAATGAATTCATACCAAACATTTCTGATCCCATTCAAAAGCTTGTTCAATTTCCTTTTGAATGGTATTTTAAACTGAGCATAACATTTACTGGCTTTTTTTCAACATAATGTCTGGTACCAATGCCAATTGATGATTTTTGTGTTCAAATGCACATTGGTGAATTTGATCTTGTTTTTTTGATTGAATTCAGTACCATTTTGGTAAGCTAGTTATTCCAATCATTAATTAAGGTTTCATATAAATATATTTAAGAATTCATTTAATTTTTTACATATTTTATCCTGAAAAAGAAGTAGAACAGAACCTAGCAAATCTACTGATCCATTTAAAAAGAAATTCATTTGCTTTTTACTGCTGAAACAGATTGTAACATCAACACTTTATTTTATTTTGTTTAGGAATAAAAAATATGCTTTATTTGTAAAATAACTGAACTTTAGCAATCTCACCACAGGGTAGATTGCAAAAGTTAATTCAGTTGATACTTGGAAATCAACCTATAGTTCCTTCTTCTTGCTTCACTTTCAGTGTTAATTACTATAATATTTTGTTTTAATTCAAATAATCCAAGTTAAAAAATGAAAGTCAGGAAATTAAATATAGTAGTAGCTAAATATAGATATGTCCAGAATGCAAGTCTGAAGGTAACATAAAAGTACATGATCAAAATACAACTAACAAATCACAAGTACATACATGTGATTCACTGTTTCTTTAATGCGAAATTGTTATGTGTTAGTTCAACAAATGTATGCATGTAGTGTAGTATAGCGTTGCTTGCTATTTTGTCAGTGTCAAGTACAAACTCAGCTCTTCTCTGCACTGAATATATCTGAAATTGAAGTTAATGACAGAAAACTGTCTTTATTCATTCAAAATTTGAATGAAATCCATATGATAGTTTTTAGGTTATGTTGAGAACTGTATCATCAAGCAGAATACAATGATTATTGTCCAAAAACTGCTATCTAGATGGAGCACTAACAGGCTTTTAAATTGAGACAACACTTCTAATCAGAAATGGATGAGATATTGTCAAAAATAGTGTTTTTTGCACATTTATCATTTCAAGTATTTGCTCTTCTCATTTTCATGAGCTGACATTTTCAGCCATGAAACTTTGTGAGTTACTTCTCTTGTTGTAGTAAAATATACAGTTACTGTCATTTGTTTATGTTTGTTATATGTGGCTGAAAATGACTCAATATTTGACATCACATTTTGTCAATAATGAGAATGTTGTTTTTCCAAAAGTAAGTAAAATATCTATATTTGTATTCAAAAGTTCTGTTTAACTAAACCAAAAACAAAATGAAAACATATATAAATTTCAAATTTTTTGCAGTTGCTGCTTATTTGTAGTTCAGTTACTATACATTTCAGTCAGAATTCTTGCCAGGTTGTACTGACTTCAGTATAAACTTGGCTTTTTGCTTTAATATTATTAATGTTAGCTTCAGTATTATTATTACAGTTACTACAGATATTAATGGTAAATATAGTTACTAAAAATAGTATTGTTTCTCCAAAAATTGTTATTAAAGTTTCTGCAGTTTTATCTGTTACAAATGTTAGTTGTATTATATACAACTAATAGTTTTATGTTAACAACAAATATTAATATTGCTAAGTTTGATGTAAATGTTACTGTTTTCAGTTGGTATTTTGGGAAAGTGAGTAGAAATGCCTCAGAAGAATGGTTGCTTGCCCCTGGCTACCCTAAGGGAACTTTTCTTGTACGACAGGGCGAAGCCTCCCCTGGTGAGACATTTTTCCTTCACAAAAACAGAATTTTAAAACTTGTTTTCAGTTAAAGGATTATACACCTAGTGACAATGTATTAATATTTTTATTTTTCATTTTTTAGAAAATAAATTTCGTAAATACATTTTTATTTCAGTTTTAATTCTTTAAGATATTTTTTTTTTTTACCATTTATCACTGCCTCTATGTATCTATCTGTAAATGTTTGTTTAACATTAAACAGCTGTAAATTGTGAATTAATTAGAACTAATTATATAATTACAGGGACGTACACATTGTCAGTACGTGACTGTGATGAGCTGAGGGGATATCTGGTTAAACATTACAAGATTTACACTCGCCGCTACAAAGATTCGGAAAAGGAATATTATTTTATAACAAACAAAAGAACTTTTCGATCATTACTTGATTTGGTTTCTCATTATCAAGGTAAGATAATATAGATTAAAGCATATTTTTAGAAATGATATGTCAAAACTAATTGTCCTTCACCTCTGTTACCTTAAGTTGAAAAACAAAATGTTTGGTAGAATACTTATTGTTCTTTCTCAAAAATAAAAGTTGTAGATAAAAAGTAAGTCATCTATATTTGGTTTATTGTAGATAATAGATTTTGGTATGTGATATATCTGTTGTTTTAATGAATCTTTAATACAATATAACATTTCTGGTTTGTCAAATGTGATGTTTTGGTTTACTGATAAAGTAGTCTTATACAATGAGGTGATGCCTATTTCGGTGTTTTTAATGGTTTATATTGATAGATCTGTATGTATTTAATAAAAGTGGTATGTCTATTTCTGTGATTTATTGATGTATATTGATAGATATGTGTTGTTTTATTGGCATATGTTGATAGATATATGTGGTTTTGTTAACAGTGGTATGTTTATAGCTATGCTTTACTGGTTTATATTGATAGATGTGTGTTGGTTTATTAACAATGATATGTCATATTTCGGTGTTTCATTGGTGTATATTGATAGAGCTCTATTTTTATTGGTGTATATTTGTTAAATATGTGGGTTTTTTGTTTATTAACATTGGTATGTTTTATATTTATGTTTCTTTGGTTTATATTGACAGATGTGTGCGATGGCTTGTGCTGTAAGCTGACACAGATTTGTTCTAAACCACGTTCTCTACTTTGGGCAATGGAAAGAGGGAAAAAAGATGAGTATGCCTCGTCAAAGGACACCCTTTTTGTGGTCAAAAGATTGGGCAGTGGGCAGTTTGCTGAAGTTTGGCTTGGTGAGTAGATATAGAAAAGTTTATGGTATTTTATCTTCAGCTTGTTGTAATTCAGATTCAGAAGTTACTAATCAGATCAGAATGGTGTTTAAAAAGTAACGTGTTTTTTTGTTCTAACTGCAAGTAATACACATATATATGTATTATGTTTTAGCCAAGTGGAATTACTCCAAAGAGGTAGCAGTGAAGATGCAGAAACAGGACTGTGTTTCTACAGCAGCATTTCTAGACGAGGCTCAGATACTGAAGACACTGCAGCATCCTAACATCATCAAACTTCTTGGTGTCTGTAGTGAGCAGGAACCCATTTATCTAATAACAGAGTACATGGTTAATGGTCGTTTGTCACTGTACTTGCGTGAAGGCAGGGGGAAAGATATTTCTGTCAGCCAGCTGTTGTATATTGGTGCACAAGTAAGTAAAAGAACTCAGTGGCACTAAATTAGCAGATTTATTAGAAATATCTTAACATTTTGTTTATATAACTAGGCTGATTTATATTTTATTTTATTTTGAGAAATCCATATTGACATATGACATTAATTAAACACATATAGTTGTAAATTAGTTGTGCAAATTAACTTTTGTTGCCTTGAACCTTGAAAAAAATTAACATGCTAATCAGAGCAAGCTGTTGTAAACCATGTCTGCTACAAGCACAATTTCTGACAGGCCAGCAGATATGTCTGTCGCAGATTTGTACTCTGATTAGTAATAATGCTGGGAAGTCATATGAACACACTAACTTTAAAAATTACTTACAATTCAGTCTGGGACTGTCATCAATTTTTTTTTATATTTTACTATTTTTATTATGAAAGTAAACTTGACAAAATGTATCTCTGCATAATTACATTGTTACACTTGAGATTGTTCTTAGTAGTTGACAGCTGGTTGTATTTTAACAGTTACATCATTATTTTCAACTGGTGAGAACTAAGTGAGATAGGTAAAAGCTTCACACTCATTTATGTAAATGGTTTGTGTCACCACATCAGTTATACACCATTCATTGTCTTCTTGCATGTATTATAATGACAGTGTTGTAGTTTTATGATGTAATAGGTTCTTGTCATGCAACATAAGCCTCATACTATCTCTGTCAATTGTCACATAACTGTCTATACATTTCAGATAATTCTGATAGTTTTCATTTTTATTAATACTTCTAAACTCATTGCCCAACACAAATTTTGCAAACAACTTCAGGTAAAAAAAACCAGTTATATATAAACAAAACAACAACATTAAAAAAACAACAACACTAACTCAAAATTAAAAGTAAAATTATAAATAATAATTCTGTTTTTCAGTGTGATACTTACTATATCAGATACTGAACATTTTCTAACAACTTTCACAGTTGAATTTGTTCCTCTGAACATTTAACAAAGAAAAAAAAAAAAAAAAACTATTAGCAGTAATAGCCTTGGACATTGAGGCATGACATGTGCCTCCCTTTACCTGTTCCACAGTTGCTGGTGACATGTATGGTACCTTTTCTTATATTTTTTTTAATGTGGAAACAGATTCATTCAGTTCCATTACAATATAAATTAAAAGGTCGACAATTGTTCTTCAGTTTTTTAATTATTATTTTTGGATGTTTGACAGATTGCTGATGCAATGGCTTATATGGAAAAAGAAAAATTTGTTCACAGAAATCTTGGTGCTCGGAACATACTGGTTGGAGAACACAACAAAATTCGTATCTCAGGATTTGGCATGACTAAGGCAATGGATGACCCCGACTTCAATTTTCGCAGAGGTAAGAAAAACTCTGATACAGATGAAACTGTGTTTTGATTTTTATCACTTCTCAGTGGAGAGAAATGAAAAGTACATGCTAAGACTGTTAAATTATCAATTAAGTTGTTATTTTTGTTTTTATCAGTTCTAATTAGTTGAATTTTTTTATTTGCCTTTTTGTTGACATGCATATATTCTAGCTTTGTGTAAGTTGTGCATGTATTTTATTATAATATATCTGTACAATATTGCTTAAGAATACTGAAAATAAATAATTGAAGATAACTAGTTTCACTATTAGTTTATATCAACTATAAAAATTAAATGATTTTCTAAGTACATTATTTTAATATAACAGTATGTACTTGCCAATTATATATTTGCTATTATAAATTTGCTATTATATGTATGAATTTTGTTGATGTTTTTATAACAAAGTCAGTGAGGTGTGTTGTTTTATATCAGGACTGAAAATGGCAATAAAGTGGATGGCTCCCGAGGTTCTTCTCTACAACAAATACAGCACAAGGGCAGATGTCTGGTCATTTGGCATTGTTCTAATCGAAATATTTACTTATGGCAAGGAACCATATGAAGGTTATTTTCATTTTTGTTGATATTAAGAAAACTTAATCTGTAGTCCTGAGACAAGGATAATATAAATCTTATTATCTTATTTTAATTACTTATTTTATTTTATTTTTCTATTAATGTCAAAAATGTTCAAAACTAAAATTACCAAGCATTATAAAATCAAGTTCGAAATTAATCCAAATTATAACTGTTATATACTAATACACTTATTATTACTACTACTAGCAGACTTGTATCAAATGTATGGACAGATGCATTCCTGTCTTTGAGAATTTGTATGTAAAAGATCCATTTCTGCTACCAGCACATTTCTTCTAGAATCTGATACAGGAAACATGACTGATATCTAATTACTGTTTGATTCCACTGAACTCTTTAACCATAAATTCATTTAATGTGGAATTTTTTTGTTTTGTATTGTCTTTGAAGATAGATGTTTATTAAAATATATTTCAGGTATGCCAAGTAAAGAAGCATTTGAAAGTGTACAGCAAGGATACCGGATACCACGGCCTGAAATGTGTCCTGTTGAAGTATATGATGTCATTTTGACAGCATGGAACACAAATGCTCACTCTCGGCCTTCTTTTGACTTTTTCAACACATTTTTACATGACTTAGTGAGCTGATCTACATCAAGAGGTGTTAAATTCCAGGATTTTGTAATGCATAATGTTGTTTCAAGAAAGGCATGGTGTTTATAAATTTCTATACATAATATATAAATATTAATAAATTTGGAAGTGTAGCTAGCTGTACATTGTTGAAGCTGTGTGACATCTGAAAAGGAAGCTAGGATATAAATGTATCAGTATTTGGACAGAAACAATTTAAAGGTTTTTAGCTTCCTTAAAGCTATAACACAAAGATGAAGGGCTCACAGTGAAAGAAGATACATACTGTGAAAAAACTGAAGACTTTTCATCAGAGAAGTGTCAGAAAGACATGATGTTATATAAAGATGGTAAATCGGCTCACTGTGTTTTAGCCTTATAATAATATAACTGCTTACACTGCCAGTTGTTAAACCACCAGATTTCACTTATTAACTAAGAAGATGGTTATTTTTTGAGTACTGGCTTACAAGTACTGAGTTGAAATTATTAAAATGTGATCCTAGGATGATTTCAGTAAGGATACAAGTTTGTATGAATTTTTGTCTTTGATATTGGTCAGCAGCTGAAAGAGCATGTGACTTGCAAAGAATGTGTGAAAAGAAAAATAGAAGATCTTACTTGTACTTGGTCCAGTGAATGAATTACAATAGTTAATACAGCCACATTATTTCGGTCCATGCTGTTGTTAATCTTGTTCATTCTGTAAGCAAAGTGCTATGTGTACAATTAGAGATGAAGTTCATATCTTCATTATTACTGCATATTTATTGAAAAAAACTAAATGAAAAGTTGAGATTATATTTTAACTGAAAGCAGTTTTAAATAATAATCAATAAAAAAAAAATAATAATAATAGCTTTGGACAATATATCAAATAATACGAGGGGAAATAACTGGTGTCCTAAGAAATTGGACTACATTTTATTTTTAAATATTTGCATTGGTCTAACAGAAATTATTGACATTTAGATGTTTTGTAAGAGGAATCATTTATATCACTCCTATTTATATAAAACAACATCAGTTCTGTAATTGTATACATATTTCAATTCAATATTTAGAATTTTTTTATGAACTTTTTACTTTTCATTAAAAAGCATTTCAGAACTTCTGTACATTATACACATACATAATTACTAATGAAATGTGGAATCTAACATCAATAACCACTCTTTGTTTTCTTTATAAAAATTAACTGATCATTGTAATGCACTTTTTATTTACCATTTGCTAACATTTAATAACATTTAATACACACAGAAAAAAGTACACTTTTTCATTTTATCTTATTATAATAGTGATGCTGTTGGTTTTTTCACTGCTTCCTTTTCTCTCTTTCTTTGTTTTTTTTCTTGATATTTTTTTATAATAATTAATTGACATAGACTAATACAAACTATAGAAAAATGACAAACTGGTATATTGTAAGAAAGCCTCTTCACCTATTGTCTCTAGACTTCTCAAACTTACATATTTTTATATATATATAATTTAGTTTGTTGTGAAATTTGTATACCTTTAACTTACTATTTTTCAATGTATCTAAATAAATAAAAAATAATAATAATAATTAAAAAGGTTTGAAAGTTTTTTTATTCAACAAAATAAATAAACAAATAATTCCTTTCCAAAAATTAAAAAAGATTTTTAGATGATTTATTTGATAATTGCCAATTTTGTTTTATGTAATTTTATTTTTAATATTCATTTGTATTAATGTGTAATGAATTGAATTAGACATTTAAACATTTTCATAAAAAAAAATTATATATATATATATATATTTTTTTTAAAACACTTTACAGAACACCACATACTGGTACTCTATCTGTATCATTGCATAATATTAAATTTCTTGTTAGTTGAGCATCAGTCTGTTTATAGGGCTAGATTTCTCAGGTTTTTGTATTCTCAACATACTATCAACCTTGTCATATTAGTGTTTTCACAGTAAATTGAAAAAATTACTTGTTTCAATTTGAAAAATTCCTGATTATCACCATATTATGTATTTACACAGTTAATAAACTGAAGGTCTCGTTGTTGTCTAATGAAATGTGAAAATTTAAATTCTTGTTGAGTAGCTTCTTTTTAAACAATAATTTATTAAAGAACTAAACTATAATTAAAAATGAATTTAGATGCTGCAATTTTTGTGTCATTTCTTTTCTAATTCTGGTTAAATGACTTCAAATCAGAAACATTTTAACTAACATTTATTTACAAACATTTTTTAACATGTTACTTTTATTTCATATTCACATATGTGTTTGATGTATTTTATTTATTGTGGTTTTACATTTACAGGTTAAAAAAGAATAAATAACAATCATTGTTTTAGTAAATTTTGTAATTTATGGGAATGGAAATCTATAATAAATCAGTGTTTTTATATCTGGCAATTTGTGTTGAAATTCAAACTTACTTTTTGAAAATAAAATCTACTGTAGAAATGTTTTTTAAATGCAGTGAAATTTAATTTTAAGTGTAACACTAGATTTAGTGAGGAAAGTGCATCACCTCTAATAATGTGAAGAAACTAGCATTTGTTAGTATGTATAATCTATGTACATACATACAGAAATTTTCAAGCTGAAATCTGTATTTTAAACAAATTTTAATCATGTAGGATGTTATTATAAGATAGTTTTTACTGTGTACAGAAACATTTTAACTAAGTAATTACTAAAGCTTGTGAAGTGTCCTAACATTAGTATCATTTGTAGAAATGATCACACACAATTTTCATATGTACATAACAATCTTCATTCAAAATCTGTAATGCATTTATTTACCATTTGCTAACCAATTAAAATAAGTTTGCTACGCACCAAATACAGCTGCCAGTTTATGTTTTTAAAATTATTTATCTTTTTCTCTTTTTAAAACAAATGGCAATGCAATATACCATGACTTCAAATCATCATCTCACATTGAAATTTAAGTAAATAATTTTAATATGAGAAACACATTATTCATACTTATAAATATCTGTCAGTATTTATTTACTTCAGAATCACAAGTTATTATGTATTAATTTTAAACTCGGTAAATATGGCATGCAAATAACAGTTATTTATGTCATTGTCATAAACAAATTTTTTTTTTTTAAACTTCAGTTTTTGGGGGATATTTTATTAAATAACTGGCTAAACTAAAACAGTCTCAGATTTCATAAAAAAAAATATTTTATTTTGAATGAATAGTTGTTTGTAGGCACACTACAATTATGTTTTATTCAGTTTTTACATTATGTAACTGTTAATTCTTTATTCTAAGACAATCACAATTCACTGCATAACAACAAAGGTATTGATGCATAGTTATTGTTAATTGTAACAGAATAAAAGTGTTGTACATAAATTATATTTCAGAAAATGCAGTAAACAATTGTTTACCATGATGGGTGTATAAATTTATGTAATTTAAGTTAATGTGCAGTTTTTATTTGTTTAACAACATATCATTTCTTGTTTGTTTGAAGTTTTTTGTAACATTCACTTTACTTTTGTTAATTGCTTCAAGAAAAAATTAATTAATCATTAATTAATTTGTTTAATAAGTTGCATGTTGAAGTTCCTTTGTAAAAATATATCATGTTAAAAAAGTAAAATAAAAACATATGAAGTTGAAAGTCTGTATCATTTTACAAAAAAGTAGCAGTGTGATATAACCAGGTGGAAAGAGAAAATTAAATAATTTATGTTCTAGTTCAGTTTTTTAAAAATATTAATACAAATGATTTCACTCGAGTAAGTGTAACTATTAACTGTTTATTTACTTAGGAAATAAAAGTAATGGATAATGAAGGGCAAATGAAGCTTATTGCTCTTTTCTTCACAAGTATGTTGACTTGTTATGGATAATGCATACCTTTTCAGTTACTCCAAAACATAAATTTGCCACTTTATTTAAAAGTTTAAAAAAATAGTACGATATAGAGGATAGGACCAAATCCTTTATAATCCTGTCTTTTTTATATTTCATATATGCACAGTGAAAGACATAAAAAATGGTTTGTAAATTCATGAAAAAAATTAATACTAACTTACAAATAGTTTGACATCACTACATTCAGGTTATTATTGGTGGTTTGGGAAATGTTTTCACTTGTGCTGGTTTGTTACAGTTCACCTCATTTCTTGTGAATACAATCTGTATTGTATTTTATTACAATGATTTTGTTTTTGTGAATAGAAAACTGTACATTTTATTCACGATTAAACCACATGGATCCTTAGACAGCTTTTGTTGCTTACACCATTGTGGAAATAAAAATTTCTGTGGATATGATTTTGTCATATCAATGTATATTCATTCATTCAAGTGAAATACAAATCTGTTATTGACATGTGATGAGTCTGTTTTTTCAGGGGTTTTTCTTTAATATAATCTTTAAATAAAACATACCTGAATATTAATAGTTTAAAAGACTGTTTTGTGTGTGTGTGTGTGTGTGCGTGTGCGCATGCATGCATGTGTGCGTGGAGAGAGACAAAGAGATACACCATGACTTTCAAGTTTAAATCATTCCGTGTCCATGCTCATAACTAAACTTGCTTATATGTCAAATCCATTTTCCCAACTGAAATTAATTGAAATAACATTAATCCGTTCCAGCTTCCCCAAAACTACCCTTTTTTTTTTTTTTTTTTTTTTTATGTGTTTTTAAATAATAAAAATATATTTGAAAATAACAAATATTGTATAAAAACATAATAAAAGAGAATGTAAAGAAATAAATTGGTTTTGTAAAGTGTATTTATCTTGGAGATCAGACAAATTATTTTAATATGGTACATTTAGAAGTACTATGCTCCTAGTGCGTAGCCAAGTTGACTACATGTATGCTTTGCTCATGTTTTTCTATGAATTCAGGCTTTAATTCAATGGACATCATCTGCTTCTTCTCAGCACTGTCCTTTGCACTCACTTTCTTCCGATCCATGGTCATAAAAACGAAATTTGGCAAAATACTGCACAAAACACAAGCATAACACAGCAGAGATGCTTCTGCAGGGAGATAACCACATGAAGTAAACGAGTATGATATGGGATGCTGGGCAGATGTTGTGTTGTTCGTTGCGCCAACAAGTAGCAGCATATTTGAAACTAACTCAGATTTTGGCTTGCAACTCAAAGCAAAAAATCGACCAGGCGACTGCTGGTAATTCAAGGAATCATTGTAAAGATATGTATATAGATATATATCTAGAGATATGTATGTATGTATGTGTATATATATATATGATTTTAATTTGTCCCATGACCGAGCTCATTATTCAAATTAGTTCATACATCAAATCAATTTTCCCAAATGAAATTAATTGAAATACATTAACGTGTTTTTAAATAAGAAAATTGTATGTATAAACGATAAATATTGTAAAAAAACAAAATACAAGAGAATGTAAAGAAATAAAATGGTTTTGTAAAGTGTAAAGGGTTAGGGTTTCTCCATCTTTTCATGGACAGAGGTCCACAGCTTATTTTAACGCCTTTAGGTGGAGATATAGACTTTATCAACTCCAACTGCTTCAGTATGGTGCTTATCACAGAAGTGCTATGCTTGTATTGCCTAGCCATATTGACTACATGCAGACCTCACTCATATTTTTCTATGATTTCAAGCTTTAATTCAATGGACATCATCTGTGTCTTCTTCTCAGTACTTTCCTTTGCACTCACTTTCTTAGGATCCGTGGAAATTTAGCAAATTACTGCACAAAACCCGAGCATAACACAACAGAGATGTTTCCATATTGAGGTAACCACTTGAAGCAACCGAGTGAGTCTTAGGATGCTGGGTGGATGTTGTGTTGTTTGTCGTGCCAACAAGCTCGTATCTTGGATTTTGGCTCACAATTCACAGCAAAAAATCAACCAGGCAGCTGCTCGTAAGTCAGAAAACTTGTAAGTTGAAACACTTGTAACTCGAGGTACCACAATATATATATATATATATGTGCAAAAATAGATGCATGCAAAAATGATGAAAGACAAAAAGAATGGCATGCTTCAGGGCAAGCAATGATTACCAACAGTTACTGAGCAAACTTTTTAAGGTTGTCTTGATGGCTGAACAGTAACGTCATCTGCCTCTGGAGAGCCGGCAATTGGGTGCCATGTTTTCAAGTCTCATTAGTGGCATCTGATGGGGTTTGTGAGATCGTGATTGGGTTCTTTCCTCCTGTGCCACTGTTGTCTATGCAAAGAAATTCTTGTGATAATCAAACAAACGATTTATTAAAGGCCAGGTATGTGCTGTGTTGTCTGTTAGAAGACAAGATACATTGCTCCTGCTTCTAATGGAAACAGTGTGGCCCAGCCCATAAAATGGTTGGTCTCAATTATAATTATTGTCTCTTTAGTCAAGTTCTTAATCATGTTTATAAAGTCCTAAACTATATACTTTTAAAGGTTTTTTTAAATTTCACAATAGTATAGGTACATTAAATCATGGTAAAAACAAATTCCAGTTGATGGTAGTACTATTTGTACAAACTGATGCAAGTGACCTAAACTTTTTTTCTGATACTATAATAATTTGACAAACACACCCTTTATATTTTCATGTTCACTGGATGAAACAAATTTTGTTTCAGTTTTCAGAACTCAAAAGATGGTTTTACAGTTCTTGAAATATAGTCATATGTAATCAATGGATATAGTCTAAATTTCTCCTTATCAAACATTAGAATCATTTTAAAGAAGCAAGCACAAAAGAAAACAATGTGCCAATACATAATGTATTCTCTTAATATTTTAATTTTCAAAATATCGTTATTAACAGTAGTATTCTACTTGCAGAATATTTAAAAATTATGTGATACTTAGTTGATATTTTATTCACAAGAAAATTACTACCACAACTAATTTTTAAAATAACAATGATGTTGTTAATAGGTACATCAGTATTCTAAATAAATTATTAACAGATGAAATCTCAAATTACTTAATGAAATAAATGTAAAAGCATTTAAATCATATTTAGTGAAATAACCAAATTAAAAGAAATACCTTTAAAATAATTAAATTTGCAGAAAATAAGAAAAATATTGCATGGAATATAATTTTTTATTGAACAGTGTACGACTGAATATTTTTTCATTGACAACTGATCAAAGACTAAACATTACTGAAATGTCCACAATTAAATATGAAAAGAGCAACTGTTACTTATTAAAATTAACTCCATTAGGACACATAGCATAGCTTTTAATCTAAACAGATTTTCAGCCAGTTCTTCCACACTTCAATTGGTCTGTAACCTAAATATGAAAACCACCAAGTTTTATGACTTTTTGACATAATTCATAAGATTTGCAGTTCAAAAGCAGGAAACAAAACTATATTCAAACTTGTGTTGACTTTCTTGACTACTGCGAACATTTGGAAATTAATTTACCATTCATTAACTTAATTTGCTTCACAAAGAAACATCTGCTAAACTATTTTATTTTGTTCTGCCTCATTACTGGTTATATTAGAAGAGTTATAATTGATATATTAATTTAATGATTGTTGCATGTCAAAAAGGCCAGCAATACCTGTATTTATATTAATGTGAAATACACTCCTGGTTTCCTTTTATACTTTTTCTCTTCTAATTTCTTATTATTCTGTGACAGTTATTTATATACATTTTATAAAGTACTGCTGATACCATTACAAATACCACTATCTAAGAGAATCTGAGTTGTTCTTATTATCCAATCATAGCAATCATATAGGTCATCACGTAACTACTGGAGCCTGTGGTACATATTTGCGTTTACAGACATAGATCCTGCGATTGGAAACTGTAGCCATAAACACAATATCATCATAGATCACTGAAAAATAGAAAATTCAAAAACATAATTAGTATTACAAAGTTATTGTAGCTATGTTAAAAATGTAATTATGTTAACATACATTTGACGAAGAAGCAGTAGGTGTAAAATAAAGATAAATTATGATGGTGACAATATAAATTAGGTAAATGAAGCCATTAACAAATATTTACCATAAAAAAATGTATTTGACAAAAAAAATTTAAAACAAAAATAACAAAAAATATTTTTTTTTAAATATTAAGACTAACACAGATAAATCTTTGAACATTTGCTATAAAATTATATATTTATGAAAAAAATAAGGTTCAAAGTTTTTAACACTTCATAAAGGTGGATAACATGTAATGATTTGGTTAATTTAACCCTATTACAAAACTGCTAGCAACAATAGTAAATGTTACACAAAAAACTACTGATGGTCTTTTTATGAAAATATAGCTCACCTGAAACTCGTTTGAAAGTTTCTCTTGTACCATTTGTTACAGGTATTTTACTTGCAGTATACACAAGTTTTGTCATTTTATTTGCCATCATCTCATCATTTTCCAATTCTCCACCAGACTATGAGAAAACAAATGTTTTTTTTTATAAAAATGTAAAAATGATATTTAAGAATGGGTTAAATGTATAACATTAATGTGGAATAAATTCATTCAAATTTGGGAACATACATGCACACATACACAATTTAACATTATATATAACATACACATAAAAGTGCTGCATACAATTACATAAATATTTTTGTACACTTACTGGAGAAAAACAACAATTGCTTTTTCTCATATTCTTAGTGTTAAATTTTTACTAATTTTGCACAAATTTTCCTCTCCTGCTCCTTTGTGACAATAATGAAACAAAAGAGGGAAATGGCACTCAACTTTTACTGATTTGTAGTAAAATATATTTTATATAATCATTTGCAATGTGGAGAAGTTGTTAGACTGGAATGGGAAATTGTTCAAGGTGTAGGGTAAGCTGGGGTAATTCTGGCCCTCTTTTCGTTTCAACAAAATGGAGTGAATAATGTATAGTATATTTCTGCTTCAGTATACACAAACACTATATGTGCAGTGCTTATACTTTTGAAATGGGAACTGGTCTAAAAATTGTTTTCAAGGGCCACATTTGCCCCAACAATTTGGGGTAAATCTGGCCCCCACATTCATGTATTTTGCATTTTTGGTCCTCAAATTTGTTGTACCGATTACTGCTATGTAATCATTGCCTACTACTAATAATAATTTGTCCTAATCATAATACAAGTCAGATTCAAAATTTCAATAAACTAAACTCCTTGACAAATATCACACAATATAATATGTTTCAAGTCCGCACCAGCTGGGATTTCGAGGTTTGAACAAGGGTTAAGACAATACCAATTTGGGCATCCATCACATCCTATGAACTTGTTGGAATTCATGCCATCTCAATTCTGCCACTGTGTTCACATTTTTTTTTGTTTATCTACTACATCTCTCTCTTCTAGTTCAGGCTCGTCACCACCAATGTTTTCTTTAACTATATCTACCAGTTCTGCTGTGGGTCATTCCGTGTCAAATCACCCAATAGGTTAAACCTGACTGTCTCAGATTTTTATGAACTTGGTATACCTGTTGACTGGGATCCCACAGCACCAAATCTGAAGTTTTAGGCCAGTCAGACCAGTATTGTGGGAGATATGGCCCCCTGAATTTTAAGATTTTTGGCAAAAATGGGCATGACCACCAACCTTTGAACCCTCATAGCTCAGGAACTAGTGGGCCAATTTTCATAAAATTGGTATTGTTGAAAAGGCAATATGACAAGGATTCCAAATCTGCCATTATTGTTCAATTTTTGCCAAAAACTTAACATTCAGTGGGCCATATCTCCCACAATACTGGTCTGACTGGCCTAAAACTTCAGATTTGGTGCTGTGGGATCCCAGACAACAAGTATACAAGTTTCATAAAAATCTGAGATGGTCGGGTTTAAATTTTATTTTTGGGTGGGGTGATTTGACATGGAACGACCCCTGTAGATTTCAGACTGAATTGCCGTTTTGCCTTTGGTATCTTCTACTGTTTTTTTTTGCCTCTCTCATCTTTGCTCTCTCTCTGCCTTTTCTTCCTCCTTCCTCTTCTTCTCTCCCAAATCTTCTTCATACCTCTTGACACTTTCTTCTTCTGTCAATGCCTCAGCATACCTCATCCTCTTGATTTTATTTGAAGTTTGACCATGGAATTTCAACTGATTCAAAAAACTTAAATAAAACTCAGAATGGACTATATCAATGCCAAAACTATTGATTTCAGCATCACATATGGGGGCCAGATTTACTCCATCAATGTGGGCCAGAATTGCCCCAAGTGGCGAGTTAAATAAAACACATTCCTTGCCTAATTGACACATATTAAACTCACATTTTTTTGCAACCTTGTTGTCTTCACTACTTTTGTGGCCACTATACTCCATGTGCAAATGGTTGATTATCTACATCCTTTGTTCTAATGTGAGATAGGATTCTGTTTATATCAACAAAATTCCAGAACTTGGACAGAATAGTACAGTACCTTGGGGGCCAGAATTACCACCACCTTACCCTATACTGAACAGGATTTATCCTGCAAGTCTATCAACCGAGCTACCACACATTCAACATGAATCACAAAAAATATCTGTAAATTAAATTAATCTGTTTTTCCCCTGTTGGCTTACTAAAAAAAAACTCAGTTCTATAGTACTGCTCACTCTACTCATGAGCAAACAAAATTAAAAACACATCAAGTTCAACTGTCTGTTATCACATTAAAATCATTACACTTACACTAACTACAGCACCATCTTCGGTGAGTACTAGATATCCCAGGGAATCTGCAATTCTGTCCATTCCTTGTGTTGCCATCTGTAAACGATTTTTTCTTTTTTAAAGTTAACTTAAAGTATAATACCCTAAAACATCTTTACATTTAAAGTTTTAATAATTTTGACTGATATTATTTTAGTTCAGAGGAGAATAAATCTAATTCTTAATTACAATTACTGAAGAAAAAGAAGAATTATACAGTATAACTGAGTATACAATATTAATAATAGACACAGTCGACCAAGTACTGAGTGACAGCGGCAATTGGTTGTTGGTTCCATAAATGATAAAGCTACCTTGAAAACTAGCATGGGAAAAAAGGAGATATAATAATTACCATGGAGCTGTAACAGCTTTAATATTACAAGTTTGCCAATATGAATGCTGTCACCGCCAGTTATTCGTTTGTATTAATCTTATTACCAATATTAAATATCACTACCCCTTAAAAAGCTTCTGCTACAAATTTGTCAGTGTCACTGCTACAAACTAAGTTTCCCATCGCCGCGAGAGTGGCATTTCAAATAATGAAATTGCATTATATTTAAATGTAATAAATAATAATATTATAATGTATTAGATATAATTCTGTTTATACAAATGTTAATTTTTGGCAAATATACAAAATATGTAAAAATAAGAATAAGTTACGCCTTCTTAACGTCATGTCACGTGACAATTGGACGAGATCCAAGATGGTGCTGAAAACCACTTCCTACACTTCAGGCATTGTTGACGTCTTTTATTTTATACTTATTTTATAATGTTTATACTGCAGGTCACGGTTTCAATATGCCAGTTGGAATAAACCTGCACGATTTATCAACCTATCAGGTATAGCATAAAACGGCCCCAATCTGTCCAATTATTCTTTTTAAAACTGCATCCTGAGATCCTCCCAATTCTGAGTATTCATTAGCGTTCGTTTGTTTTTATTTTAAATTTTTTAAAATAAAAATAATTGTTTGAATTACAATAAACGTGATGTATTTTAAAAAACCAGTTATTAAAAATAATTATTTTTAGAGACAATACTGTGAAAACCTTTTTTTATATATATATTTTCAAACATATTCACAAATAGCAAAAAAACAACAAAAAAAAAGAATTAAATCACAGAATATTAACTAATATTAACTTGTTACATGGTTTATGTAGTATATAAAATGACAGAAATATTTTACTCAAGCTTTGTATTAACTAATAATAGTATTAATATCATGATGTATGTATATTAAGCTTTATCAAAGTATTAATTTGTGCACGTCATCTTTGATGAACAACAGAGAATCAACAGACAAATTTACCATTTCAAAATGATTGTTGTGTGTCCAAGGTAAACTTACTTGAGTCTTTAAAGCATATACAAAATTCACATTATGCATTTCTGTCATAGGCTGCCAGATGTCATACAAATATTTAGAGTTAACTGATGGTTGTTTTGGGATACCCAAATGAGTGGTGTTCTCAGCAAACAACATTAATGAAAATGACACAGCCACAGCCAATGACTTACAAGTTCGATATTTTGTTTAATTTATGTGGCATAATGCAAGGAATGTGTGATATGATGCTTCTAAACTCTGTTTTCAGATATAATTCATGTACATTGATTTGATGTTTGTGAAATGTTAGATCTGCATAATAAAGGCATAACACAAATTAACACTAACTGATGCTATTAATTAACTGGTACAAAAATGAATATTAGCAAAATACTTGATTATGTAAAGGCCCCTACAGTTAAATCATCAGTCTTGAAAAAGTATCCTTTTTGCATATTGGTTTAATTTCTGTACATTTTTTGAGAATTACATAAATTCTTAAAGTAAATTTGAACTAATTAGTTTGATTAAGTAATTAATTACAATTCATGAGTATTAGCAAATTGCTTATTTTGATGTACAATACATGTATACTGGATTAAATATTCAGTGTTTATGATGCAAAATGACAGAAATGAATCAGTTTCTCAGTAGATTATGAAGGGAAAATACTCATATATTTTATTCCAGTAAAAATTCATAACTTTTTCACATCAAGGCTATCAAAGAGTTCTTGGTGTCATTTTAATATGCATTTTTTGCTCTTTCAAATGATATTAAATGTTTTACTAAAATAAAAATTTTGAAAATGTTGTCACGTACCTACTAATACACATAAGTTGTCTTTATAAAGCTTTTGTTCTGTTGACGTTATGTACTTGATGTTTGACCTATCTGTACTTCAAAATAATTAGGACTCCATATATGTGAACAAAATATTTTTCCACTATAAAAGTCTAACAAATTTTGAATTACAGTAAAGTGAATTCTAAATTGACTGCCAATTTCTCTGGGTGTACAGGTGCATAAAATTTGAAAGTAATAATTAATAACAAATTCTGAATAGGAACTAATGGATCATTTTCTACCTTTTAGAAACGACTACGTCATTTGAGATGTCTGGCAGTGAGAAATCTGCTGTGTGCAAGTTACCATGGGAAAGAAATAACCAGAATGCAGACATTCTTCACTTTACATAAAAATAATTCTTCTAAAGGTATTTAAAAATAATAATAATAAATAGTAATAATAGTAGTAGTTGTAGTAATATTAATATTAGTATTAATATTTATATTTCATTGCATTTGTTTTTCCTATTTTTTTAAATCTTTAATTTTTATTGTTATTATTAATCAGTTGTGGTTTATGATGAATAAAACTTAAATGGCTGAGCAGTTAAGTATTTTCTGTCAAAAAATTATTAAGAACAAATTATTTTGTGCTTTACTCATCATTATAGCAGATAATTTAGAATATTCTTGGAATAACAAGAAATTGTGAAGGTTATAGAGTATGAATAAAATTTGACAATGACATTAAATGTGAAAAAGAACTAACATCTTTTAAATGATATCTAAAGGAAAACAGTATAATGAAAGAACATATCTAAAAAGTGAGATTATTGTTTTAGAAATTCAATGATAAGCAGGTGGTGAAATTATGTACTAATAATAAAAAATGGATATAATTAATTACCAGTGCTGTTTTTTATTTTACAGCATTCTACACAAGTGAGAAGATAACAGGCTCTGTGGTAAGCACTGACTTCTTTTTACAAAACACAACTGTTATGATATGAACAGATTGTTGTTGGTGTATTTAAATTCACAACCGGTATACTTCAAAGACTACAGTATTTTCTTCCATTGTCTGTGACTGACTAAGCTTATAATTTGAATAATAAACATGATTATAAAAATGCAGAGATTTATTTATATATGTATTTATTTTTCAGAATCCTACTTGGAAGAGTTTTAACATCAGTCAGTATGAGAAAGATATTGATACCAAATCTACATGTATCTTTTTTCAAACTTTATTATGTTTATAAATTATGTTATTTTTATAGCTTGATCTAACCAAACAAGATATTTGGATATATTTAGTCTAAAGTGATATTTTTCTTGGATTCATAAAAGGATATAATCAACACATAACAAAGAACATGTAGAAACAGAAATACATTCAGCAGACAGTTATATCTATTCAGACATTACACTTACATACTGATATATATGAATTAAATATTAAACTGATAATCAGGATTGATTGTCAGTTTATGTTTGTTGCTGTGTGAGAAAGAGAGAGAAAGATCAATTGTCTGTGTAAGTACAAAATAATTATTGTTATTTTTCCTAAATAACTTTAGTTATAGTTCTTCGTGTTTGGGTTGGAGAGGGTTCAATGTTCAAACTTCTTATTGAACTTCAAGTCCATCTGACTGGTCTAGTCTTTTTCACAGAAAAGGTAATGTACAGCTAAAGGTAACAATGTGTTATATAAATAAGCCAAATGTTATTCCTTTAAGCTTTATTTTTTGAAATTTGTATTTTATTTTTATTTTTTTCAAAGATATTTGTAAAGCTGTTGATAGTATAAATGTATTGTATTCATTAGTATTTATAGTTAAACATTTTTGAGGACAAAATATTTCTAATAAATGAAAGATAAATAACAAGAAAAGTAATTATAAAATTCTTTAATTTTATGTAGTAATATGTAATATATAATTGTGCATGAAATTGAGCATGGAATCAAAAAATTCATGATGATATAAATAATAATATATTATATGTATCTTAAATATGATAATCTATTTGTTTACAGTTACAACAAGGTGGAGTGAAGTATGCCCCTAACACTGTGATATTTGGAATGTTTGATAAATACTTCACTGCTCCAGAAAAGTCTCAGCATGCAGCCAGTACAGTTCAAGTATATATATATTTTTTATATACTTTCCAGTCAATGAAATGTAGTGTGATGCCATTGTAGAAAATGTATAGCAACTTTTATTATTAATAAAATTTGCCAGTTGAGTTAATATTTTTAGTTTTTTAATAATTATTTTGGATTGTAAGATTATTATGTTTTTTATGCTATGTAATGTTGCTCTGCCAACCAGTTTTTAATGTTGTACTGAAATAAACCTAGTATTTTTGCTATTGAGTTTTAGCTTATTTCTTCTGATATTATGTGTGTGTGATGTGTGTGTGTGTGTGTGTTTTATAATCAAAAGATATATCAGACCAAGATACAGGATAACATTAGCTTCCTATAAATGTAGCTTATACATCATTCATCATATCTTTATTTAAAGTAGATATCTTATCACAGACATTTTTATTTCAAATTATTTACATTATAAATCATTCATTGACATGTTATTTCACTACCTAGATCTACATGATGTTATACTGATACATTATTTTGAATTACTTATGTTTGTGTTATATTATGTTGAATTATTTATATTTATGTTACATTACATTATGTTTAATTCAGTGCTATGTTGAATTATGTTTATTTGTTACATTATTTTTTGTTGAATATTGTGTCTTTGTGTTATAGTAAGTTAAATTAGTTCATATCATTTAAATTATTTCAGCAAAATGAAGATGAGGGGAGTGCAGCAAAGTGTACTTTGTTTCTAAGATGTGATCCCTGTGCTGTGAGAAACTCGTATTCTACAAATTCTGTGTCACGGTATTGATTTTGAAAACTATTGTAAATACAGTCATAAATAAATAAAACATATTTAATGTATATAAGAAACATTGATTTATATAAATCTTTTAGTAGATGAAGAAAACTAAATCCTATTTTTAATGTTTTTGTTTGTGAAATCTTTGAGTAGTAGTACATGCTGTGTGCAAACATTTTGTTTGAAGTTCAGTGTACGTATGCAAGTCACTGACACCTGTCAAGAATAAATTATGTCCTTGTTTGTGTAAAATGATATGTCTTCTTTTTAATTTTAGGATCCACACAATATTGAAAGCCACAAAACAAACTCAGGCTTCCGTAAATAAAGTTCATCGTTCAATTGAAGACTGTTTGTTATCGTCACAGGAAATGACTCAGAAGGTAGGGGCCATAATATACTGATATGTTTACATGTTAGCTTAGCATAATCTAGTAAAACAAATTATTATTAAGTATGTACAGTTTATAAATTTCTGTTTGCATTTAGATTATTCATCATATAAACGTTTATTTTGCACATAAATCTATATTTATAAGTGAGATAATAGTTTTTTAAAAGCTGTAGGCATTTCACATTTAAATATTAATCTCTTTGTGATAGGTTTTTATTTTAATTAGTACAAACAACTACTGAACTGTTATCAAGATTATACAATATGATGAGTTAGTTATTATTATTATTTATTTATTTAAAACTTTTATTTTATTTCTTTATTTTTAATTCTTTATTTATCTATTTATTTACTTTTGCTTGCTATTTTATCTCCTTAGGATAAGGTTTGTAGTATAGTTTTTAAAAAATATTTTGATGCTTTCCTTTGAATTTTTAAAATATAAATGACACTTGCATTTGTGTGAACATTAAAATAAGTTTTTGCAAATAAGGAATTTTTAACATCAGGTTTTAGGTAGGACATGCTCTCTTTCATTTATTTATCTTTTTTTTTTAAAGGTTTTATGGTCTTAATTTTAATAATTTAAAAAATAAAGAATTATAGTTGTAGTTTATTTTTTTATTTGTATATTCTGTATTGTAAGTGTTTATATAAATCAGTTTCTAGTGTTTATATAAATCCAGAGCATGCTTTTTCGGTTATAGAAATTTGAAGATTTTAAAATTTTCCTTGTAATTTTCATCTGGCATGCTTTCAGTCAACTAGAACATTTTTAAGGTGTTTTTTTTTGTTAAACACTTGATTTATTTTTCTTATTTTACTACACAGTTATGGTTAAGGTAAATGTATTCTTTATTTAAGAAGCCAGCAAAAACAAATGCACACCAAAATAGTTTTCAGCCATAACTTTATTAATAACAGAATTTATCATCTGAGCTAGAATTAAATCTCAGTTATGTAAACTGTGTAGATTTAAATTTAACTCAACAGTTTCAGAAATATTCTGTACTTAATAACAATATTATATGTTTATAAGCATGTTACTTTAGGTTAATGACCTGCATGAGTAAATGAAATATTGCCATGAAGTATTTTGGTTATTTTATGTTACTTTATGAGACTATGTAAAGCTTGTTTCATTTTATGTTCTTACATCTATGAGAATGTGTTACAAATCCGGTTATTTATATTACAGCAGTGTGTATGTTACAGACTATTATTTATTTTACTAATTTGATTATCTCTGTTAAACTAAGCGTATATTATTATTTGTTACAAATTTATTATTTACAGCTACAGGAACGTGAACACCTTCTGATGAAGATTGGACAGCTGGGACAGGAGTTTCGATGGCAGTCAGTGAAACAACAGAGTGAACATGACTCAGTAGAAAAAATGCATACTGCTAACAAGAAAAGAGGTGATTAATCAGAATAAAGGCGTGAATGGGTATTTGTTTATTAACATAATTTTTAAATGCCTTGCTTATAAAAAGAGAAGAAATCAATTCCAGCAACTTGTTCAGTTGCATATGCACTACTGACAGGACAGAACATTAGAATAATTTCAAATAAAATAGTTGTAAGACATTAGCTGGAATGGGAAATATCCAGATGATGTATGAATTAAGATTGATCCAGCAATCAGTTTGGTCTCAACCAACCAGAGTAAACCTTCTGAAAAAGTTTAAGTGTTAATATGTGTGTTGTGTTTTCTGATTTTTTAAATATTATAGGCTTTGAAAGAAATTTATTAAATGTCATTATTTTTCAGAAAAGACATTAAAAGAAAACCAGCAGATGTTAGAAAAGTCTAAACAGTCACTGGATAATCAGAAGAAGTATTATGTAGAAATTAGGTATAAACTAATATTTCATGTAAATAATTTAAAGAATGATTGCATATTCTGCTGCTTTTCAAACAGTATTTGAGTTTTAGTAAATATATAATTTACTTAAGCTCATTGGAAATTATTAATCCCACTGCTAATTAACTAAATACATTAATTAAATTATAAGAGAATGTTTTGTGTTATTAAATAATAGTTTGAAAAACCCACAATGCAACAACCATTTACCTGTGATACTTGTCACAATTTTGTTTTGAGTAGAATTGTTTTCACATGTTTTTGAACAGTAGTTTTCTTACAAGCAGAGTTAACATCAAGTAAATTTAATGTATTTGATGCTTCTAATAAATAGACTGAATGGGTAAAATAAAGACTATAATTTATAAATAGTGTACAGTGGTACTTACATGGTAAAAGTTTTGTTAAAGATGCCTTGTATAATATTTGTAAGGAAAATATGAATTGAAATAGCTGACATATAAGCTGAACTAAATACCAGTGAAAATGTATCAGTTAGAAATTTGTTTTTGAGTTTTTTGATTTCTGAATTCATATAATGGAATTTATGATTGTAACAATTAAAAGTTAGAAATGTTTAAATTTGTATTTGTTTCTTTTCTAAGAGAAAATCTTGTAAAGGTGAATGCTCAGTTACTAATGAGAAGAAAACAGTTGGTAGGAGAAATGGCAACTTACATTTACCCAATTACAGAGGTAAGATTGCATGTGTGTACGTTTACAGCAGAAACTTTCATATGCTGGTGAAAACAAGGTATTGTCAAATACATCTCTAATACACATGATTTATGTTCAGCAGTATGATTAAATATAGTCTTTATTCTACTTTTCAGAATTCCAAGAAACAGTTTTTTATATGTGGAGTCAGACTTCCTAATTCAGAAGACTTTCAAGGTAACTTTCTAAAAACACAGAAATATTTATGTTTCTTTGTTTAAAATTTTTTATTAAATAAATATTACACAAAACTTTTCATTATAAACAAACAGCTAATGACAATTTAAGCTTCTTACTTATTTCTTATAAGATGTATGGATTTTAACAAGGATAAACTATAACTGTGTCAAAGACTGTTAGTTAAAATTCATATTTCACCTTTTTTTAATTTGACCAGGTTGTGATGAAACAGCTGTTGCAGTCGCATTGGGATCCACATGTCACATGACTATGATGATATCACAGTTCCTGGACTACCCACTGCGATACACAATGGAAGCACGTGGATCACGAGCTTTGATCAAAGACCACATACATGTCAAACTCACAGACAAAGACAGAGAGTAAGTCTGAATAGAGTATTTCCATTTTGTTGCCTACTGTTCAGTGTTAACATTGTCAGACAGGTCACAAAAATTAATCCATTAATAACTGGCATATCAGTGTTTTGTGTGCTCTATTGCTATTATATGAGACAATAGACAGGAGCAGGTTTCCTTTATTATCTCAATGTTATTCTAGAATATGTATAATCCACATCTAAAAGATTTTGGTATAGAAATGTATTGATATCTTTTGTACAAACATTTGTAATTTCATTCCATTTATTTATTTTAAATGAGAACATCATTATTTATCAGTTATTTGTATTCATTATCTTATGTCTTCTTAATAATTTGAATAATAAATCTTTGTAATCCTGTTGCATTTATTTATAAAAAAAAATTCAGTCTAGCTGAAACAGTGATCTTGTCAAATGTAAAATGTAATTTAAATTGGCAATAGTAAATAAATACCAATTAAACATATGGTTACCTGCTAATACCATAGAACAGAAAATATTTTGGAAAGTTATTATTGAGATTTATTTAGATATCTGGTTGTAGCAACTGGAAATAGTGTGCCCAGAGTTACAACAGAATTAGCTGGGTTTTTTCAATACTTTTTAAACTGTCAATATTTATGTCATCAAATAATTTATGAATTTCTGATAATTTATTTTTTCTAATTATTTCAGTTTTTCTAATTTTGTTATTTACAGATTCCCATTGTACAGTAAAGGTAGAGAGAAATTTCAATTCAACTACGGTGTTTTCTTATTAAATAAAAATATTAGTCAGGTAATTTATAAAGTTAATATATGTCTTTTGCAATTCACATAAAAACTGGTATGAGCATGTATGTGTGTGTGTTCTGTCTGTCTAATGTTAATCCAGTGTTATTTTATTCGCAACCAATTGCTGCTTCAGATGACAATAATTTTTAAATAGTTAAAATTTACTTCCTTATTTTTTTTTTCTAAAATAGTTTTACATTTCTGTTCTATTAAGTTTGAAGTTAAAAGAACTGTAAAAGATAAATCACCATTTTTTAAATTTGTGTATTGTGTATTAGATATATACATGATATATTCATTTTCAACTTACATTACTAATATGGGCCATTTTCTAAACTGCAGTTCTTTGGACATATTACTTTTGTGCTGGAAACACCCCTGTTTTTGTTATTTCAGATAAGATTTTATACAGGGCTTGGAACCACAGATTTGAGAATGACATTGCCAAACTTAAAAACACTTTTGGAATTACGATTAGGTGTAAAGAGGTGAGTTGTGATAGTTTTTATAATTTGTCTTTTGGTAATCTAGCTTCTTTTTTTCACGAAATTAAAAATAGTCACAAAATATATATGTACATAAGAGCATATTTATCTCTCTATTCTTGTTGAACTTGGTGGGTGTATGTGTATTTTTGTGTTTGTATTTTTCACGTTTGGGTTGGTTTTATGTTAGTGTTTTGTATGTTCCGTATATGTGGTTTTTATATGATGTCTCTTGTGGTTATATGTATGTGTATTAAATTCTATTTGTTTTCTATTATAATGAAAACAGGATTACAATATCATTGAATGCAGTTTCAACCTTTTACTTTTTATGATGTTTATAACTTACTTTTTTTAATTCAGTGATTTTCCATTGCCATGGACATTAACACCTACAAGTGGTACAGGAAAAAGTGTAGTTACATCTGCACCTCTGGAAAGTACCCAGAGTACGGCAGGATCAAGTTCTACAAACAGTCTCAACCAGAAATGTGATAATGCCCCTCCCTTTGACCAAGAACAAACCACAGAGAAAAACAGTGTCCCTGAAGAGAAGCTAGAATCAAATGACAGTGAAGATATATTTTTAGCTAGTGATGATGATTTCTTTCGAATTAGGAATTCTGTATCAAAAGAATTAACTGAAGAAGAAATTACTACCTCACAGGACAAAGAGCTGACTGAAGGAGTGGAGCTGTTGGAGGAGAGAGGTGGGTTATTGAGTGAAGAAAGGATCAGTGACCTGGAGGCTGTAAAAGCCACATTGCAGATTCATTTTGACAATAGTGATTACCATTCTAGTCCACGAACATCGTCTGCTGACAGTGATCATTCATTTGGAGACAGTCGACTGTGTGATGGTCACAGGCTGGTTAAACTGAGTCAACAGCTTGAGACTGACAAACCTAGTAATGACTTCAGTGAAGGTTGTTTTCACACAGACAGTTATACTGAACAAATAGTTCAAAGTAGCAATGAGATAGAGAATGTGGATAAAAGTAATGACATTAATACATGTTCAACTTTCAAAACTTCAGCATTCCGAAGAGAGAGAGTTAAAGACAGATCTCCAGATAACAGTAGTCAGAGTAGTATATCAGATGATTATACCCTGACAACCAAAGTAGTCTCTTGATATAAATGATTATCTTGACAACTAAACAGTTTTTTGGTTTTAATGATCATATCTAAAATAAATCTCTTGATGATTATGCCCAGAAAACCAAAATAACTTTGTGATATAAATGGTGACAACCAAACTCTTGCTTTATGTTGATGGTTACACCAAGACAACTGAAAGTAGTCATATGATATATGATTAATTGGTTTCAGGGCATGCTAAAGTACAGGGAATGTGTATGCTACATTATGAAGTAGATTGAGTAGCAGGGACTATCTCTGTTCCAGTCAGCATTCTATAGCTGGTCCATCAAAGGTGATGCTATATGCTTTCTACCTATGGAAAGGTGCACTTAAAAGATTCCTTGCTGCTTATCACCATTATCTGATGGATCATGTATGTGTTGACATAAGTAAGAAATGTGTCAAGTATGTCATTAAATTAAAAAAAAGCTTTTTTTTTTTTTTTTAAAGGATTTCATATGGCATATTGAACAGTTAAACAAGCAGAGAAAGTGTTTCTTGGTGTCAGAGTTGTTTATCATACATGTGCTAAGAACAGGGTGTGAGAGTGGTCTGTCTAAAAAAGAAGAGTAATAAATAGCATAAACCATTCATGATTACTCAGTGGGAAGAAAGACCTACACAATTACAATAAAGGTAAATGACATACATGTTTATAGATCTAATTAAATAAACAGTGATATATATACACTAAAATATATAATCTATTTAGCTTTCATATACTGTTATATGAAAAAATTCACATTTTAATCAATGATTTGTACTTTAAAAAACAGAAGCATTTTATTATATCATAATAAAACTTCTTGTGATGAATTTGGAAACATTAAAAATAATTTAGTATTCCAGCCATATCAGAAATTTGTCGTTTAGAGTTAACTGAATAGATATAACAATTTAAAATAATTATTTCTTGTATTTAAATACTTGAAAACTGCTGATGGTATTACCTGCTTTTGAAAGGATCTGTAATTATCAGATCAGGTATATAACCTGACCATTATAATAATATGATCAAAATTAACATGAACTTTGATTAAACATAATGCAAATTAATAATTACTGAGTATAAACATTAGGTGCAGTTCTGTTAAGAACAATATTTATTACAGCTATACCCTAGTCAGTAAAATTTAAGAAATCTACTCGGCTCTAGAGTATGATGGTGTGGTCATATTTATTTGAACCTTTTTAAGAAATATTACAAACTTTTCTGGTTTCCTCACAACAGTTCAACCAATTTTGTTTTAACAAAAAATTACAAATGCTGTTTTCTTTTGTTGTTCTTTACAATTTACAGGGTTTTTAAAATACTTTAGTTCTTGTTAAATGAAATTTTTGATGTTCTAAATCCAACTTTAAAATCTAACCACAGGCAGTATTATATTTTTTTTATTTTCTTTCAACAACCTACAGAACAACAAAATCAAATACATAAACATTTATTTATAAGATCTCTTCATCATAAAACAATATTAACACTTGAAAAATATGTTTGTTTTTATATATGTGTATTTCTGGCCAATGCAGGACTGTTGTTTTTGTTGTTAAATTATTGTTATATATAATTAGTCTAAATTAACTCTTAAAAAAATAAAAGGTAAATAATTGAATATAAAGTAGTTGTTATTTGACATGATTTCAGTACGAAAGTATTAATCATTTTGTTTCTAGTTTTATGATTGAATTGTGAATAACAAGATACTGAACTGCGTTGAGAAAATAATTCAGAAGGTCAGAACTTAGGTACATGTTAAATAAATGATAGCTTAGAGCTTAAAAGTATCAGAATATGCTTTTCATTTTAAAGTTACAGTTTATATATTTAAGTAATTGTTTACAATTGACAGTACCAATTTTGTATAGAGCTCTATTAATCTTGGTTAAAAACTCTCTAAAATAGCTTCCATTGCTGAGGACGTCACCATATCTAAATGTGACCCTATATAATAGTTATAACTTCAAAAACTAACAGAAATGTAATCAAACTGGCTTCCACACACCACTGTTACCTAGACTGAACGAATTTTTAACTTTGAATGTTACACAAAATGGGACAATATGTATCTCATTTCTATCACTTAAAAAAAAAAAAGCCTATTACATTATTTATTTGTTTTATTAATTGTATTATTTAAAATAAAATGAGTGTGTATATATGTATAAAGCACGTCGCTGGACACACACTAAAGCAAATAAAAGCGCTAATACAGTCTCATCTACAGTACCGTACTGTAATAGATAATTTGCACGTTGATTAGTTCACAAACAACATATGCATCATGCATTTTTTACACTTGTAAAATATATTAAACTCATCGAGAAAATCAACGTTTAATTCATCACGATCATTTTTTTATTCTTTCTTTCAGATTGTAACATACAGGTCTAGTATTGCTTTTGTTTGCTTATTACTAATTTTTATAATTTACCTAAAATATTAACAAAGAAGACATCCATGAGGTTAAAAAATGTGACGCGTTTTCATTTTCAATTTTTTTTAGCCCCTTATCTTGTGTAATTTCTGCTGCTTTAAACGTCGATCGTAACACTTTATTCTTTGGGTACATGTTTAAAAAGTTCATCAGCTACATAGTAAGTAAGAAACCACTGGTTCCGATGAAAACTGAGGAGATGCATGGTTGGGTCTCCTGGCCTCTCCATGTAAAAAACATAATACGTTTTCAGAGAACTGCGACAATTGATGCTGCCAATATTTTTCACATTATCAAAGTGAGACAGCAATTTATATAAAATGCGTAGTATTTTGCGATATTATAACCTAAGACGAATAAAATGATTCTAAACATGTGGTACTGAATGCCTGAAATATCTTGATTTCAGAAGTGGATGAGGGCAGCAAAATATCAATGTCGCCAGTCTAGAGTGATTTCATTCATTCTTTTCCGCCATGAAAAATATCGCTCTAATGAGACTTTTGATCGAATAATTTAACAAAATGTTGTTGTTTGTTTCTATTATTCCCCCCCCCCGATATTATATTTATTCGTATGTTTTTTTTGTTGATTATCATTTTTGTCACAAAAATTGTCTAATCTTCAAGGTCTAACACTGTCGTTAAATATCCAGACATGTTTTCAATTATAATATGGGCAATTAGCTTAATAAGCATGAAATGTTACATAGAGAAAGCAAAGAAGTAAAAGAAGTGATTGTCAAAGTTCCTCTTATTCTAATCTGGAACATTAACTTTTCTAACCTTCGAGACTATTCGTCTCTTTCACCTGCAAATGTCGCGTTGGGTGAGAATGACGCATAACAAAGACCACAGTAAAATTATGACAACAAGTTGGCTCGTTCTTTCACGTCGCACATTTAAGTGGCTTCTCCTTTCACCTCGTAGTCAGCATTTTTCTCCCTTTTACAGGCCGTGGCCAACAAACATCAAGTACCAGCGATAAAAAATGCAAAAGCTAAAAAAGAAATATAAATATTAATATGAAACGAGAGAGAGAGAGAGAGAGAGAGAGAGAGAGAGAGAGAGAGATTAAATTCGAAATCAAACTGCAGATACTGTATTTTATCTTATTTTAGCACACTTCAGCATGCATGACAAGAGGCAGAGAAATAGGGTAGAAGATAATTACTGAAAGGAGGTGGAAGGCGTTGAGTCTTTTGTGACTGTCCCCCACAGGCAATTTGTCAGTAGGATCTTTCTAAACCATTTTAAAGGATTTCTGGACCTTCTAAAGTTGATCCGTCACCGTGTCATTAAAATGACTAAGGCTCGATTCCCACGAAACTAATATTCACAAATATTATATATGTTCTGGCATTTTCAGTTTTATAAGGAAAAGCCGTTCGTTATATAAACCTTTTATTTTATTCCTTTGGTTTCGTTGTTGTTTTTTATTTTTATTATTTTTATATATATAAACACACACACACACACACGATTACCTCCCATTAGTCATACGCTTATTTGTCATACAGTTTATAACAACACAGGTCAAGGTTTGGTGCATCGACTGCTCTTTTCCTTACCTCAGAAAACAAATGTGCTGTAGTAGTTGCTGTTTATCTGATATATCGTCCCTGAAAGAGTTACAAACATGATAAAAATATATACTTCGAGGTAAGGATGATGTAAAAATTTTAAATCTTTTATTTAATTCTTTGATTTTGTGTATAATATGACGAGTTCTATATAATATTTTAAATATTTTACTGTTATAGAGAGTTTCAGTATTTATACAGATAAAAAAAAAAAAAAAAAAAAATAATGATAATAAAACAGATGAACTTTTAAATTTTATTCATTTGTAATAAGCATGATGTGTAACGGTCAAATAACGGAAAATTATAATTAATTATTTAATTAAAAGGGAAAAAAGGTTTTGAATTTCTTAAAATGGTTTCTGTGTCTAACACTGCAATCTAAGCACACACAAACATGCACACTAGAAATTAAAAACTTAAATTAATAAATTGTACCAGCAACAAGATAACCAATGAGATAGCCTGCTCCACAAACATCACCAAGCCATCAGCAGATGCAAAATAATCCACGCCAGCAAAGTCACAAGTAAGCGGACTGAACAGGGTCCAGCAGCCCCCGTCGTAGAAGCCATATGTGAGTGAAAACACGATTCGTCCTGAGCTACATTGTGTGACGTGCATAATAAAAAGCAGCAATACAGAAGATGTAACATTCACTCCGCCATACAGAACAGAGGCGTGAATTTCAGTATCCGTGGCCGCAAAATCTAATCCAAACCTCGATATAATACTACCTATACCGCTAAAAGACACAAGCAAAGCGGCATCATCAGCAGTCGCTCCCTGCATAATTATAAAATCAGGAAAGTACAGCTTTACCGTGGACGACAAAAGTGTGAAATTAAACGAAGAAATGAGAGAAGAAATGGTACGTTTTTCATGAGGTGGGTAAAGTGGTTAAACGTCGACATCCAGTGTCTTAACTCATGGTTTCTCCGATTTCGCTTAATGTACATTCAGACTTAGAAGGTTTCATAATCATGCCGCAAACACAGGCATGAAAAGAAATAGCACCTGATATAAGAAAAGCTCCTTCAAGGTTGAAGTTATCTATCAAACGCTTGAGTTAAAATTGGCAGTATGACAGTGCTGCCCAACGTCCGGCCCGCTAGTCGGTCTTCAATTTATTCCTTAATTATTTAATAAAATTGTTTTATTATAAAGCCATTTATTTGAACAAATGTTTTCTTAATCTTGATCAATTGTTAAATTTGTTTTAAAGAAAGTAAGGTTCTAAATCAAAAATTTTAATGGCCACTTCGTATTCATGTAATATCTGGAGATTATAATTTTTTGATAGCAGTGAAGAAGTAATAGAAATAGTGTCATATGTAGGACCCCCGTGTTTAAATTGAGTTATGAATTATAATTGTATAATGGATAATTTCTATAAATAGAATAATAGATCAATGTTTTCAATAGAATACTTTTTCAAACCATTTCAAGTAGTTGTATTAAAAAAATGAAAGGCTGGAAATGTGAGTCCGGCCCACTGGCATCGTTTTTTCTTAAATCCGGCCCATGTTCGGAAAAGGTTGGGCAGCACTGCAGTATGATGTTTCCTATGCCACATGCAATAATTTCAACACTTGTAACCAGGCTTATCCTTTCCCGAAAATAATATCCCAGATTTACCAAACACCCAGTGTAAGCTACTAGACCTTGTCCAAGCCCTGTTGGAAATAAATTAGAAAATGTAATTTCATTGTACTATTTTGATATATACTGAATTTTATTTCTTAATTATGTTTTGGCTCAGGTCTGCAGAAATTAAATAGGAGGAACAAAGATGTCTACTGTATAGTTTAGTAGTATTTACTGCCTTTAACCAATTCTTAAAATCTAAATGTTTCTAATATAAAATGTAAATATAATTAATAGTATTCTTTATTTTCGTTTCGTAACTTACTTTTTCAATGATATAATAATTATAATAATAATATAAATAAACAGATAAATAATTAGAATGATAGAAAGAAAGAAAGAAAATAAAACATACATACTGAAATTTTTTTCATGTTAAAATGACTGGTACAGAAAAACTATTTTGATTATACCTGCCAGAAAAGCATACGTTGAAAACAGCCATCTTGAATGAGGCTGCTCGTAGAAAATCCACTGATTCCTAGGAATCCGCTGATGATAACGCATTTCCGACAACCCTACATATCAATTAAAATACTCGCGAAAGGTCCTGAAAAATTTATACTTAAAGTCGTTTCGTTTCAAAGATCTCTCTCTCTCTCTCTCTCTCTCTCTCTCTCTCTCTCTCTCTCACACACACACACACACACACACACACACACACACAAACACACACACACACACACACACACACACACACACACACACACACACACGATGCTTATTTATGACATAAAATACACACAAACGCATATATAAAAATATATGTAGTGCCGGATTAAGAACGTAGCAAATGCTTTCTGGGGCCCCGCGGATCAACATTTTTCTTTTCTGTTTTAAATCAATATGCTGGGTATCACGATTTTGACTATTGTCTTTGGTATTTGTTTTATGTAGAGGTATACTTTTTGACAGTTTTGTTGTTGAACTTTTTTTTACTCAGTATCCAGTGGACCTGAACTAGTTCACTAGCTGCGTTGTCCCAAATACCTTATGTTTGATACCTAATTGCCTCTGGTTAGACAGTGTGCTGCAGTGTCATTGAACAAAAGTTTTATGTCTACGTGTAACTTGTAGAAGTATCTCGCGCTAAAAGTGATGACATAAGACACTGAAGTAGGTCACCACCCGTAGAGGCGTATAAGTACAGGTAAGACATTTAAACCTCTGTTCATTACAAATAAACGTGAAAATAACTAAATATTTAGAATGGGCTATTTAATTTCTTAAGCAGTTTCCTAAATCTTATTTATACAATGGTAAGCAATATGTTTGGAGCCTTGGTGTAGTGACGGTAAATAACTGGAGCCGTTATACTAGTCATCGCCGTTGGTGGCTTTGGAGCATGTATGTTAATATCTGAATATTGTGTGTTGTGGTTTTCTTTACATATACCTTCTTTTAATGGCGCACTGTTATTATTGTTGATCAGGATTTAGCATTAAAATGAAACATCGGGGTAACGCACGTCATTATTTTTGAAAATACTTCTTGGATGAAAAAAAACAACACAACAACATTCGACTAGTTTCAAGTCATTATTCGAATCTCAGTCACTCTTTATTTAAGGATTTATAAATGGTGAGCAACTAGCTCAGAACCTGAGTGACTTTCTTGAACATAATATCAGTCTGAGTGACTATCGTGGACAATCATATGACAACGCTAGCAACATGTCTGCCAGGTACAATGGAATAGAGGTGCATGTTCGAAAGCTAAATCCATTAGCAGAATACGTGCCATGTGTTGGACAACTCAGTCAATTGGTGGGTCAGTTCGCATACTGGCAACCATGTTCATGGAGTTCATACAGCGTGTATGTGCTCTACCAACTGATGCGTTGTCTGAGAACAAACTATCGTGTGTAAAGCGCACGTCTGACACACGATGGTCGGCAGTGATGGACTGATTGACAACGAGAAAACTGAAACGTTACCTGCTAATGCAAAGCATGCACAAATACAATGAACCAATCCAAGTAATCGATGTGACGTCAGTATCGCTGGCTTCCAACAGTACAACATGAAACACTCCGGCCACAAAAGAAAAACTAGTATTAGTCAGTGGTGTTACGAAAGAAGCTGCCAGTACTACCCATCCCCATTTCTCTGTTTAATTAACTTTTTTCTTCAAACTGATGTAATAGGCTGTTCGAACGACGAGTGATAACTGACACAGATGTTTTACTTCAGGTATAGTTCTCATTAAAAGAAATGTTATATCGTTGAAGTATGGTTAGTGAGTTCATTATTTCGACAACAATGTTTGTAATTATGTGGACTACATTACTTCTAGTATAATAACCTTTCAGTTAATGTAAATTAAAACAGAAGCTCTTTTGAGTGCAGTTTATGTAATTGATTGTGCAAGGTGATATGATGCAAAATAACAATGTTAGATGCATATCGATTTTTTAAGAAAAATCTAATAAAGACTTGTACTATATTGTCTATTATTTTCCATATATAAACAACGACCAACAATTATTTTTTAACTACACCCCCCCACACTATTTTCGTATCTTTTTTATTTATTTATTATTTCCATTTTATTTCACATCATTTTTGTTTGAATTTAGAAGCATTTTAAAGTATTTAGAATCATATTATTGCATTTTAAGGTGGTTAGTACGTTAAAAGATTAAATAATTGATGTACTTAACAATTTTGAATAGCACAGCATCACTTTCTTTGAACGTGAACCTTGGTTTTTTTTAATATTTAGTGGTAACAAGTTTACTAAATTATAGTGCTCTAAATTAAAATGCAAACCTACAGATGTGTGCTTTGTTATCTGGATGAAATAAAATGCACAAATAATTATAAGTCTTTCATTCATTTATTTATTGCCGGTAAGCATACAATATTTAACAATTTTTATCCGGGTAACGGGCAGAGGATTAAGTGTGCCCCGAACCTTGGACTGTGTTATAATAAACTGTATGACAAATAAGCGTATGACTAATGGGAGGTAATCGTGAGTGCGTATCTGTTTGTGTCTGTGATTAAAAGGACTATAAGCATTTGATCTTTAACCATAACCTGCAATACAAAACTCGGCTAGCCAGCTCCAGAACGGTGTTGCAAGTAGTAATTAGGGGCAGTAAAATGTCTGTAATCACGAGACTAAAGGCAATTAAAGGCGCAGGTGTGGTAAGTTGGATATTTGAAACAGACATATAAGAAAGGTTTCTTAGCTTTGTACTTGCTGTGATTTGCGTTAATAAATTTAGACATTAGCGCACAAAGTGTAACGTATGCGCACCTGTAATTCGTACAAGAGCTATTGAGAAATATATGTACTAAGTCGCTAAAAAGGTTTTTATTTTTGAAATCGTATCGACATGCGAATGCAAACGCTAGCACGGACAGTGTGGACTGGCATAATGGCGAAAAGTACGATTTTGTCATGAATCTACTCTATATTTATAGAATCCATATTATTATAATATGTACAGTACGGTATGTAATCATGTTATCTAAACCTTAAGTTATAGGCCTAGTCGCCCGAATAATTTCTGTCGGAGAACAGCTCAGACGGAATTTTTATTTTAGGACTGCTTATCCAAGTTTCTACTTCTCAGTTCATAACCGATATAATACAATAGCTCACTAATAAAGGTATGTCGTGGTGACATATAATACCTTAAGGTTGGCTCGTCCCGTCTAAACGGTAACAGACTCAAAGCGTCTCGTGACAAGGTGTTAATGATCTGAGACAGCTTAAACATTATAAATGACTAGACTTTATCTATTAGAGAATAATAACAACAAGAATTGAATATGGGTAATTGTTTCATATATCACATAAATTAACCATTAACAAATTATAATTTATTTACATTAACATAATTTAATCATAAGGTTCTTCCGATACAATACAAATGCAAATAGCGTTGACAGATAATACTGTTCTAATTCAGCCCAGTTGGTTACTTTAATTTTCTAACTAATCTTTTAGTTATTAACATAAGATATCTAAGTTTGTTAATTAGTTTTCAAGCGTAAATAACTACCACAGAATAAGACAATAAAATATCCAACAGAACTATACTTGGCTATCTTCTATCAATCAACATGTATGTTACATAAAAAAAAACCAAAACTATATTTAAACCATAAATACTTTTGCTATAATGATCGTTTGTCTTGAGCACACGTCCCTCAGACAATGTGTCGCAAGACGGCGCACCGATCAAAACAGACAATGCATATCGGAAACGTTTGTGGGTAATCTCTTCATATAGAAATTAAACATATTTTAATGTTACTGTAAACACAAGGGTTTGTTCGGCAGATTTTGTAGGCGGGAAGCCAATGAACGACAAGAAACATGTTGACTATACACCCACCCTGAATACTGGACGGGAAATTGGCACAACACCTATGATAACAGAAGCAAATGAAATTAATGACATAGTTCAGATAACTTCAGAGAACAATAGTTTCAGTTATGTTCTTAATTATTCACTCACAAATACTTTTTAGAGGTTGTACAAGTATGTAGGTGTTCGTGTGAGTATATGAGTAAAGGTACAGTGTTCAATAAAACAATTAAATGTTACTCAAAAATAAATGGTTTATTTACAGAGTTTTTTTTAGCATAAAGTATGTCTGCTTGTGTGTGTTTGTACTAATTACACCTAACGATAACAGTAATTAGACAAGTAATTGATTTCAACCTATAAGGAAATAAGTATCTCACATTTCATTCATAAACAAAAGATTTAATTAATCATGTTACTCTATGTTTTGTTTGTTTGTATGGCCATGTTGTCAGTGTTCAGTCAGAGATGTGTCTGCAACAAAGGTATAAATACTCTGACAGTAAATAACTACAAAGACTTGCTGAACAACCAAGTTATTGCCAATGTTTATTGTGCTTCTGTGCGTCTGTGTGTGTGTATGTGTTACCTCGCCGTGGAAGCATCTATGTGGTCTTGTTTTGTGCAGTATTTTGCCAAATTTCCTCCTTCTGACCATGGATCCAAGAAAGTGAATGCAAAGGACAGTCCTGGGAAGAAGAAGCGGACGATGTTCATTGAATTAAAGCATGAAATCAAAGAAAAACATGAGCGTGGTGTGCGTATAGTTGACTTGGCTAGGCAATACGAGCATAGTACTTTTACGATATGTATCATACTGAAGCAGAAGGAGTCGATAAAGGGCATATAACTCCAGCCAAAGGCGATAAAATAATTTCTAAAGCTGCAGGCTTCTGTCCATGAAAGGAATACGGTGACAGAGAAGCAGCTCGCAAGGGATACGGTGATGGAGGCTATCATCTGCGAGAAGTCATAGAATTTATGACGAACGAAAGCGACCGAAAAAGCACAAAACGAACTCCTCCGATCTCCTCCAGCTCAACCAGCATTTTCAGTTAGGCCAAACTGTCTGATCTCCTAGATAAATACACTTTACAAAACCTATTTATTTCTTTATATTCACTTTCATTTTGTTTTTATACAAATTTGTCATTTATAAATACATTTTTCGTATTTAAAAACACGTTACAAAAATACTGGGGTGATTTTTTGGGGGGGACTGGAACGGATTAATGTTATTTCAGTTAATTTCAGTTGGGAAAATTGATTTTATATACGTACAAATTGAGTTACGAGCTTGGTCACAGAACGAATTAAACTCGTAACTCAAGGCACCACTGTACACACACACACACACACACACACACACACACACACACACACAAACACATACACATATATATATATATTTATAATGTACATACAATATCGAGACGCACACATATGCAATGATTTTGATATGGGGGAGTTATTTTCAATATTTATGCATGCATGTGTTTCCAGTAATCAAATTATATATTATTTTATATATACATACACACATACACAGTATAATGACATGCAAACATATGCCCTGATTTGTAGCGGGGGAAGTATTTACAATATATGCATGCGTTTTCAGTAAATAATAATAAAATATTATAAATAATTGAAAGAAACATTCAGCGGACCGTTTTCTATGGCCATTATACTATCTAATTCGAAATATTTACATGTTAGTTACAAAAGTTTAAAATCTCCTACGAAGCTACACATGTCGTCCATAACACCCTGTCTGTCACGCCCCCCCCCACCCAATTTGTAAATAGACTAGTTTCAGTCTATTTTGTCAAAGGACTCTTCGGTCGCATGCGCAATAGGAATACAATATCTCTATTGCCTCTATTGTGTTCATGATGAACATTGTTTTAGTTTCGAAATACGGAACAAACAGTTGGATATTACTTGTTCGATTTTAATCGCAAAGACCCATTTGCCGCTTGTCGCTTGTTACATTCTGAGATATAGTTAATGATTAATACTCATCAGCCTACGAGTCGGGATGCGGAGAACAGGAGTGCGCTTAATTCTTTGTTTTTTCGTTTTTATTTATTTGTATTATTTTTTTTTCACTCTTTTAAAAGGGTACTTAATTCGGTATTTCGTCGATGCGGTGGCAGAACCTAACACATATAGTTTCCAATCGAGTGGGAAAAGCGGCAAAAAATCTAGGTTTTTTAGAATGATTAACAACCCGATTGTCATGATTTCAGACGATGGTGGGTGTTTTTAACTGATGGATTTGGTTTATTTCAAACGTCTTCAACGTAACTTTTTCACAGCAAACGAAGTGTTTTACTTTACGTGCCGAATGTCTAGAAAAAAAAAAAATTCGTAATAAATGAAAGTTTTTTTTTGTTTTTTTTTTCTTCAAATTATATATGTATATAATTGTTCTGAGAATATCATACGTGGAAAAAAATGAGTAATGCATTTTATTATCCGTTATTAGATGTCATTTTTGTGAAGACACCTCAAATTTATCCACGTATCTTAACATAAAATCTCTTCTATTTTTAATGTTTCAACAAAATATTTTGTTCCATTCTGTTCAGTTCAATGATAAAAGGAAAGAAATTTATAGAGCATTACCAATAAGTGAAAGCACATACACACAGAGAAACTTTATCATCAGAACATTATAAAGAAATATTGTTATTGTGATAATAAGTCACCCTACTGATCTAGCTTTTTATTACTTTTATGTTGTTGTTTTTTTGTATGTTTGTTCTTGTGTTTATAGATATACATATTTTTAAAATTCTTATTATTAATTAATAATTATAATACACTAATGGATCATTCTGTACACAGACGACAGAACACTGAATTAATTCACTGCACCAAGTTTTAAACGGTAAATGATATCTTGCTAACGTAAAATTTATTATTCATTTTGATTTATTATTAATATTTATTATTAATATAAAAAAAATCTATAATAATAACAATAATAATAATAATAATAATATTATTATTATAAAGAAAATAATATTAAAAATAATTATATAAAAATATATATAATAATAATAATAATAAGAAGAAGAAGAAAGAAGAAGAAGAAGAAGAAGAAGAAATAATAATAAAATAAATAAATAAATAAATAAATACATTAAAAAAGAAAAAGAAAATTTTGTACTGAAAATTTTGAGATGTTATAGAAGGTGCTTATAGAATATTGACATAAATACAGTATATGTGTTTCTGCATTAAGTTGTGGCAATACATTGTATTGATGATGTCACTGATGTTAACAGGGAACTGACACATATTGTGGAGAGAAAATTAGTCAACCGTGATTAATAAATAGACCATGACGCAACGAATAAATTCGGCTGATTTACGGTGTCAGCTGCGATATAATTTCAGAATTTCTGTGAACACATTTGTTCGTGTAACAAATGTGATGAACTGCAGTTTATCATTTTTATTGAAACGATGAATTATAATTTTATACGAATTATATATGCGAGCTAAATAATATGTACTGCAATATTAAATTATATCATTTAATTTTGTTAATTAAAAAATTAATATCTCATATGCCAAATAAGTTTATGTATGGTTTATTTACTTGTTATATTATAAAATAAAATTTGCTAATAACACAATGTATATAACTATTATTTATTTATCAACAACAATAAATATAAATAAATAAATGATAATAACGACAGCAATAAAACTATATTGATACATATAAAAAAATTAAAAAATGACTATTCTTCAGTAATATTTAACTACAGCAATTATCAATTAACATAACAATGACATAAATACAAATATTTAAGATGATATTATATAACACACACACACACATTTTTATAAAGAAATGATAAAAACTGTCATTTTCAAGGATTTGACATAATGCTCAAAATGGTTGACAGGTCTGTTACACGTATTATGTCTTAAAATTTAGAAAATTTATGACAACATTGCTCTTAAACATTTTAAATTCATATTAAATTCATATTGAAAAATGAATAAAAGTTACTTTAGTACACGTTTTAAATTTCAGAATAATGCGACTATATATATATAAATTTATCTAAACTTGGTTGTTAGCGACATTAGATATTGGCATCTCGCAGTTTATTTCTTTTTGCGGTTCTTCCTCTTTACTTTCTTCGTTACTTCCACTGGAGTGTGGAGTTTTGGATGATTTCTCAATGCTCTGACTTTTACAGTTCGTTGCGGTTGTTAGTTTCGATTTGGTTGCAAACGGAGTTTCTTGCCCTAGTCCTCTGTTATCTTTGTTACAAGAACCGCAGCCTAGTAGCTTGGCAACATGCTGTCTGAATGATCTGGAACACAGCACGTACAGAAAAAAGTTGATAGAGTAGTTGAGTTGTTCCATTGGCTGGGCCACCTGTCTGAAGATCACCAAAACTGGATCGGTCGACTGGAAGAGAGTTTCTCCTCTCGCGAATGCAACGTTATGTCCCAGCCAGATAGGAGACACGAGGATGATATATGCAGTGGTGATACCTAGCAACATCACTGTTATTCTCATCGTCTCATCATTCTTCATTTCGCCACCTTGAACCATCTCCTGTCGTTTAGTTCTTTGCTTGTATAGGCGATGTACGATGATGGGGGTCATAATGAGAAGGAGGATGGTTGGAATTACAGCATACAGCGAGGTTCCGATGATGAGAAAAGCTCTACCCAGAGATGCTGTATCCGGCTCTACAAAGTAAGGCACACATTTGCCACTGGCGGTAATCTTTGAGAATATCGACCATGCACCCGTATAGGAAAACATGGCTACGTAAACAGACAGAATGCCAATGATGGTGTTACGCTTGGTGCAAATCATTTTTATGTGCAGGGGGAAGCAGACAGCAATGAATCGCTCGAAACAGACGAACACTACTAACCATGATGATGACATCTTTGCAGTTCTCCGAAATACAAAAAATATCTTGCAGCCTATCTCGCTGAGTGCTCGAACATCGACTCCCAGCATTTTGATGATCCACGGTTTGTTCCATGGCTGCATTAATATGAGAGCAGTGTCCGAGCAGGAGAGGAATATAAGAATGAGGCTACACGTAGCCTGTCGGAAACGTTGGCTTGACATTACAATGACTGTCATACTGTTTCCGAATAAGCCTAAAATGAGAAACAGAGGTATAGCAACGAAGCCAACATAATCTGTTTTTACTGATTTCTTAGGTTTATCTGTTACTGTTGTCTCATCGCATGGTAATTGTGATGTCATATTAACGTCGTTGTCTTCCTGATTACGAGAACAAGGACTGTGACTCGTATCATCTTGGATAGATAGATCGAACAAGCTCGTATTCTTAGAGATCATTGTTGATTCTATGGTGTTATCATCGTCATCTAACACGTTGATCTGACCCGACACACAGCTCTGTCGATCACTGATTGCGACCATAACCAACAACACCAACACTGTTCGTGAACCAAACTGCCATCTGCAAATCCATTTAGTTTATTTAAATTGATTATTAAAAAAATATACTGTTATAAATGTATTAATTTAAAGAAAAGGTATAATACAGCATACTTGAAACAATACACAAATATTAGCTATTTCTATCTCCATTTTCTTAGAGATTATGTTTCTTTCATGGCATTATAAATACAACAATAATAACTATAATAACTAATTATCATATGTTGTTTTAGCTTTTCTCTCTTTCTGTTTTTAATGCATACAATCAAAACTCTTTATAATGCTCATCTAATTTTGGCATTATAAGCAGTTTGATGGTAAAATGGTTTTCTTAAATTATGAAAAATTACTAAATGCAGTAAACCTCAGTACTGACCGCTAAAATGAAATCTGATTTCCTTGATGATGATAGATAAAATCGGCGGATGGCGCATAGCGGGAACTGTGTGTATACTTAAATACAGACGTTTGGTACTCAGTAATATTTGAGGGCGTAAACGATGATGGCGGTATATATCGGAAAGGGATGTTGTAAAGAGGTTTGACTGTCGCTGAAAAAATGTTAGCCTTCGTGTACCTCTATGAGTTTGCTACTGTCATACTCTATTACTAGTAAACACTGGTGCTTCATGACACAAAATAAAAAAAATTATAGTTGAAACTACATACACTATTATGATATAAAATATTAAATATCGCATGGATGTGCGGGCATGCGTTTATGTCATAAGTATGTTTTAAAACACATACCAAAATATCATAACCAGAAAATAAGAAAAAACAAAAATGTCTTACCGCACTGACATGTTGTAATCTGAAGTTCACAAGGATAAATGAAAGTTGAACTCATATTTGCTTACTTTTATAACAGTTAATAAACGTCAGAATCAAAGTTGGTTTGTTTCTGTAAAGCCAAGTATACACTGCCATCTTAACATAAATTAAGTGTTGTTATCGCTTTCCGAATTTATTGCAATAATATTGTTAAACACATTGTAATGATCATGCTGCATTGTCTGTCTAATGGTTCTGAAAACCTATGCCACACACAAAACATTTTTTTTTTTTTTTGTCAGTGTTCGTGCCGTGCTAATAGAGAAAGTGTAAAAGGTGATAAACGAAAAGCTACGACTTTTTTGTACACTACGTCAAGTTAGATGTCACTACTCAAAAATATAAAGATCGCTAACAGTTTATTATTTATGATTATGTGTGTCTACGTGTGTCCTTATTACATAGTGATAATATCTTTTATTTATTGTGACACTTTGAGATAATCATAAATGCCATAATAATAATTATTACACATATTCTCAGGTACAATGATGCATTTTGTAATATTAAAAGTATATTAAATGAAGTATAATTGATACTTGGGCGTTGTTTCTTATGAAAAACTGTATAATGGTAACTTCAAGGAATAATTTGATGAAGAACAACCGTGCGTAGGATCGTTCAGGGAGTATATTTCCCCTCCTTTTTCAGTATTATTTTCAGACACTGTTAATTTACATAATAGTTATAACATATTGTATTATTTCATTATTTATACCATTCTCAAGATAGAAATTTTGAAATGTCTTTGAAACTGAAATTTAAAAAAATTAATTTTAAAATAACTGTATAAAGGCTGGCTTCATTTATTTATTCATTACCTTCAAAATAAGGATTGGGACGTAACATCCTCTTTACTACCGAATTTTTCCATGAATACATAATAATAAAGGAAACAACTTGCTTTCGTCTTCAAGCTCTATAAAACGATGCCACCTAGTTTACTCTGTGACCTTTATTTAAATATGTTTTCGCTGTACATTTTGTATTATAGTATTTTATAGATTTGTTTAGTATTAGTCACTACATAACAATTTTCATTACGATTTTATATATATATAAATATATATATACATTTATATTATTATTATTTTTTTAATATTTAAGGAAGGTTGGCTACACACAAACATTTACAAAATACATTTTTCTATTCCACAAGCTCCAGATTGCAATAATTGGTTAGAATGTGAGAAATGTCAGTTACTGAAACTTGGTTCGTGCATTATTGTGTAAATAATATCGAAAATTTAATAAAAATCTGCTGTACATCTCAAGACGATCTTATAATTACTGGCTATCTGGATTAACCATTAAATTTTATAATGAAAATAAACTAAACTTTTATATTTTTTTTTTTAAAGAAAATAAACTAAATATTTTTGTAACGAAAATAAACTAATTCTTATAATTAAAATAATCCATTTAATTATAAAACTTTTTGAAAGAATATAATCTGTGTTAGGAAACTGACTACAATAACTCTGTTATTGATTAACCATCAAAACAGTTGCTTTTTGTATCTTTCTGTAACTGAGGTATCTGCTCCAACCTGACCCAGTAGAGCCCTCTAGTATGTCCTCTAATCACACACACACACACACACACACACACACACACACACAGATAATAATTATATTAACAAATGAAAACAGAATAGGCAAAAATTAATTTGTGTTTTATTGACAAAACGTATCTGTACAAATTCCAAAAACAAAAGTCAGTTTATTATACACATCTCTCAAATGTGTTCATTATACACATACATATTTAGCTGTTAACATACATACAGAAATACTTTTTAAAAAGTTTATCAAAATTGTTCTGTGACAAAATATTTTAATAATTGTTATGAGGAAAACCTTTTCACATAAAGTTAATCAGCTTAATGTATTAATTCAGAGTAAATCAAAATAATTATCTAGTTTTCACACAGATACTAGCAACGTCATAAATGTTATCTCATGCTGAACATTAAGTTAAAATTCCTGTTAGTGTTATTAAAAACTAAAATTATTTACACATATTAAAGTTCATTTAGACTACTAAAGTTGTGATCAGTTACATGTTTACTACAAGATGTACCAGATATAAGTTATATATCGTTTTATAAAGGGATAATTTACAACTACATTTTTAAGTGAATTGATGTGTAAATTAATTTAACAGTTCTACAAGGTTTTACGAGTAACGTAACTGATATTATTAGGCAATATAAAGCATCACATTAATTTTTAGGAAGTCTACGAATTGTGAGTATATCTTTATGGTTTATACTGCCCATTTGGATTACAGTATTTAAGATACAAACATGATAATATGTTTATACTGGCAGATTAATATTTTTTTGTATAATTAGAATGAAATGAGAAATGATCCTATATGAATTTTATTAGTGACAATAAATATAGCATTATTTTATTTTCCTTATAATATTTGAGTTTATTTTCCCTTGAGTAAAATAATATTGCATATAAGAATCATTTAACTAAACAAGATTCAAAATAAAATAACAAAAAGCAGGAACAAAAGAAAAACTACCAACAAGTTAAAAAAAAGAAAAAAAGATGTTATTTTAAAGAAAACAACAAATATGAATAGTTTGTTACAATACTTTTAAAATGATTTTTAAAGTGGATTATCAAACTTATTAGACCAAGAAATATTTATAGTAAATACAAATTAAATATAAATCAAGTTATTTTATGCATGTTATTAAATTACAAATGATTGTCATATTTATGTTGATAAAAAAATCAAAGAAAACAAATATGCAAAAAACATTAAGTGGTAGTAATATACTAAAAAGACTGAAATGTTTTACATGTGTGCAATAAATAAATAAATAATATAGGTACACACAAATTAAGAATGTTAAACGATGTTTCATTAACAAAGTCACAAGAGCTATTGTTATCACTGTATTTCCAATTTCATATGTGTATTAAAGATGAAACATGCCATTTTTCATCAGCAGATAGAATCAGGATTAAATTTATGATTTTTCTCAACTACAGTTTGTTTTCATACAAGATTTCAAATACTATCTGAACTAACGTGACAACAGAGTGACATTTTACATCATTCCATTGTTATTTCATGATTTTTTTTTTTTTTTTTTTTTTTTTTTTTTAAATTTACAATATAAATAAACAGTGCAAAATAAGGACATAAACATTTTGAAAATTTTAAATAATGATTTCAAAAATGTAAATAATCTGGATTTTAATGATTTCCTATTTATTTTCAGGGGTTGGCATAATCATATAGATTAATAAGAACAAAACATTGCCTTACTGAATTAAAAAACAACACATTTAACATATTATCTTGAATAAATGTTGAAACATTTTTTTGTCATTAAACTTGTATTCATTCTGCTGTGTAATTATAAAAAGATAAAAAGAAAAAAGAATACAGAAACAATACTAGTAACAAAATTAAACACATTTATGCGCCTTTATTTCGTTTTCACTGCAAATATGGCTCACCTGCAAAAAGTCTATTTTATTTACATGCAATATATTACAAAAGTATCACAAAAGTTTAAAAAATCATTGACATCCTAGATTTGGTGACAACATCACATGTAACTTACTCTATTATTTTAATCTCTTTAAATAATATTAACAAAACAATAACAATTTTCTTATAATCAAAAAAAAAAAGGAAAAAGAGATGTGACCAAGAGGCAGATACTTCAATGATTTTTAGGCACTTTTATCATAAACTGTCAAGATTCAGTCTTGTGTGAAGAGACAGTAAAAAAAAAATCTACAGAATTTATGTTGTAAAGTGCTCAAAGTGTTATATATTAAATAATTAATCTTTTTCTAACAGCTGTTTATAGTTACTAACTGCAAATTCCAAGTGTATGCATGATCAGTTGTTACAGATACAATATAGTTTTATATGAGACTGAGATTAAGATAGCCAGGCACAGAGGTGCAGTGACAAAGGGTAGGGATACTAAAATTAAAAAATCTACTTGAATTTCAAAATTTGCTGGCAATGGAGAAAACTTTTACTTAAATTGTAAATACAAATGAAATAATGATTTTAAATACGCAGTTAAATTCATGATAATTATAGTTTCAGTGATTTGATGTTTATTTGCCTTCAGGGGAAACATTGATTTTTCTTTATACATGTTAAATTAACAACAATATTAACATTATATAATTATGGGCAGAACAGAAACCAAGCACAGTATAACAAAATTTCAATAAAATATTAAACAAATAAATAAATCCAAAAATTTTTTTTAGTAGAAGTATGAAGTATTATTTTGTTATTCAGTGACATGCAAATCCTAACATTTTTCATCAGAAAATATAACATAAAAATGATGAAATTAACAGATGTGTTAAACTGAAATGGATCATATGCAACACCTTTGATAATAAAAGGTTATTGATTACAAATCTCTCTTGTTTATTATGTTTACCAAGTCTAAGAGTAAATTACTTTTATTTTGTGATATACTAAACAAAAAATTAATAATTCATATGAGTTGTATTAAATGACTCAAGTTTTTTAAATAATAATATAGATCTTTTTTCAATTTTTTTAATTTTAAATTCTTGCAACTGCATGTAGCAGAAGTAAATATTTGGTAACCTGGACGTAAATATCAGGAACCTCTTCAGGATAAGGAGAAAATACAATACATAAATATATTTATTTTAAAGTGTTTGTGTTGAATTATCGTGTATTTGAATTAATGTTAATCTCACATCATCAGGTGTGTAAATAAAATAAATGTATGTTACTAATTATTTGTACATTTCCAAACAAATAAATTCAAAAAATGTTATTGATGGACAGTCAGAGAAATTATCCACTTCTTGGCTACAGTATTTATTTACTGCTTTCATAAGATCACCAACAGACCACTTCATTGATTCTATTGTACTTATCACAACTTCAATCTGAAAATTGGAAATTTTAAATATAAAATACCTATAACAAAATGAGAAAAATGAATAAATCACAAATTATATTAATAAATAATTAAAATATTAATTATTATCCATAATATGATCTGGACTTGAAATAACATGAATAAATAATTTTAAAAAATGAACACATAATTATCTGTGAATATGATTTGGATTGAATAAATTAATATATCACTAATTATCTGTATTTACTAGAGTGAAAACACACCACTTGTAAAGCAGTAGAATGAGAACTACCTGTGTGAGCCTGTCATCACTAAAAGTGTAGTAGTGCATGCTGGGAATGTGGGCCTCACTGGCAGCTATCCACTGCAACACACACTTGAGCTGAGGGTCGCCACGAAATGCACCACAGCCCCAGTTACCAGTAGCAATAGCAAGTCCACGACTCTGGAAATGCTTCTGCAAGTAATTTTAAAATAAATAAATAAATAAATAAAAACTATTTATTGCTTATCTAGGTTAAAAACAAACAAGTCTAAATATATCTGCATACTTGACTGGTTTATTTTATTTACCTCTAATGTAAGTAATAATAATGTATGATAATATACATATAAAAGCAAATCCAGAGTAGGTTTGCTGTGCAATCTTTTACCTGCCTCATTGCTTATACCAGAAACATATCATAGTTAAAACCAACAACTAAAAAAAAAAGAATGATAATAAAAAAAAAAAAAAAAAAAAAAATAAAATAAAATAAAAATACAAAAAAATATATATATAATAAAAGTAAAAAAAACAAAAAAAAACATTAAAAAAAAAATAATAATATAAAAAGATTGTATATGTTTTTGTTTTTGTTTTTAAATATTTGGAAAAAGAAACAATATCTAAACTTTATACATTTCAAGTAACTTTTTTGAGTATTAAAGTATAACAATAAAATAATTTTGAAAAAAGGATGACATTCACTGATAAACAATTGTTTTTAAAAAGACATTATCAGTGTTAGATGGACTTTTTAAACATTTCTATTTACTGTAAACATATATTATTTCATTTTTACTTTGCTATTATCAAACAATACTTGACATAATTAAATACATACATATATATATATGTATGCTATATATATATACAGAGACACACATACACACACACACACACACACATATATTGTAATATTGTAATAATCATTGTTAGAATATTATCAAGTAAACAGATTATAACACTGACTGGAAAATAATTATTGGTTACCTTGGTGTAAACTGATTTGTCAAAATGACTGAAGGCACTTTTTAAAATCTCATCTGCCATTCCACTTGCCAGCAACTGAACCTTAGGAAAAGGAACATCAAGACTATCAACAAACTCTGAATCTGAGTGAGATCTGAACATCCAGGACATCTTTATTTTCTCTACATCTTTGTCAGTTAAATTCTGCACTGTGAGGAGAGCAGAGTGTATGATGTCCTGAGCAAGGGCAGCAGCATATGACATAAGATTGGGATGATACAGACAGCAAGCACTAACATTCAAACCTGCTTCATAATAAATAATTCCAACAGCTTGTTGAATAATGTTGTTAGCAAAACTATCAGCAAAGTCCTCAATCTCATCTACACTGTGATAGTGGGCAAGTCTGTCAAACTCCTCTTGAAATTCGTGACCAACCTTTTTGGGCAGAGGAAACCAGTGTTCAGTTTCTGAACAGGTACTGTCAGACCAAACATATCTGTCTGGGTGGTAACGATTTTTGGAGTAAATACTCTGTTGAGGACTGGAGGTCATGCAGAAACTACTATTCAACAACTCACCCTCCAGTGTGGCCAGTGTTAGGTCACGGAAACCACTGCTTCTGTGAGAGCCAGATGTACTTGTTCCTGTTTGTGCAGGCATTATTAGCAACGGCGGGACTGATGTGTCAGCTTTCATTAATTCTTCTGCAAATTTAGACAAAACAGGATCCTTAAACCCAGAGGAATTTCTCCTGTTTGTTGGAAAACTACTCCACGAGCCACGACGCATCCATTCTTTGTCATGGACTTGAGGAAAATCATCATTGGTTCTGAGAAATTTGATTTTTTTCTCGTCTTTAGAAGATGGTTTAGTAAGAGTATATGTCTTCAGAGATAAACCAACACTAATCCTGCAAGGTTCACTACTTCGTCTCTCATAACTCTTTATCTGACGACAAACTTCAACATTTAGGAATGCATTTGTTAGCATCTCTCTAGATAAATGTTTTGTAGGTATTCCAAAATTTGGTAAACAGACTGCAGAAGTAGGTTCTGATAATTCTTCACTAAATTCCTTTGTGAGCCGTTGAGTGTTAGAGATGTCTGTGACAAGGGAAACCTTGTCATCTTTAGCTGATCTCTTGGCACACACTTTATTCCCATCATCTATATGATTAGGAAGAGACTGGAACACTTGGTCAACAATGATAGCTGCTGCTTCCTGGTAACTCACCGGAATTCCTGCATTCTGAGTCCTGTCCATAATTAACTCATCACTTATCTTTGGAATGACAGAGTTTTCATTTTCACAAAGTGAAGAGTTATCTACATCACAGCCCCGAGAGGGTGTGGAAATGGGTACATATCCTGAGGACTCAGCAGCTGCAATGCTGTGACAATCTTTGATTTGAGAGTTTGGCAACTGTGTCTTATTAGCTGAATGAATGATGATGCTATTGCTCAGAGAACTACATGCTGAACTAGCAGAGGCTGTAGAATTTGCGGACAATTCCTTTAAATTGTGGCTTGCTCCGAAATCATAAATGAGACTATCTGCAGAAAGATTACCTAACAGTCCAGATGCATAGTCATTAGACACCACTTGAAACACATCCTGTACAATTTGATCAGCAAACATATGATAACATTCATCTTCTGGAAGACTTGATTGAGAAGCAGAAATGGCACTATCAAAAGATACTGACAAGTATTTTATTATCACTGCTGCTTCAGGCAAAGCAGAATTCATCACAGACTTGCTCACATTATTGGCATAGTTTTCAATAGCACTGAATCTTTGAGAAAGATGCTGTTTTGGTCTATACACATATGGCTTGAGGACAGCATCAGGAGGAACGGAATCAAAGAGAAGTACTTCTGGATCTGTCTGAGCTGCAACAGTGATTCCTTCCTCCATCAGATGTGACACCAAGTTAGCAGCAAAGTCACATATAACTGTCTGCAATCCATTCTCAGGAATTGTTTCATGTTTCTTCTTTTCATTTTTCAAATACAGTTCATAGATCTCCTCAAGATCAGAGCTCAAATCAGAACTATGTTTTGTACTTGAACTGCTCCTACGTGATACATCACTCAAATTTGAACTCCTACGTCGGATAAAGGCCATTTTATGACCGTAGTTGACATCCAGTAAGTCTGAGCTGCTATTCTGGGGATGCATTACAACAGGGGATATTTGCTGTATTCTGTCATCAATTCTGCTGCAATCCAGATTACTATAGACAGGAAAATTGTGAATCCTTTCTCTAAAGTGTTGAGAGCTAGTTTGCTGAAAACCTGCAGTTCCTTCAAACTCTGGGTCAGGGTACAGAGAAATAGCAATATCACTTTTTGGTGTCTGTTCCTTCTCTATAAAAAAAATGTAGAACAAATAAATATTTAAGATATAAAGATTTGAATAAAAGTTCACATTAAAATTATAACAAATCTGTGATATTCAGACAAACCAGTAATCAAGAAATCATTTAATAACAAATACATAATGAGATCTCAACACATTTTATTTTTAATGATTTTTATTAATTATGGTCTACTGATAAAATGAAAGATAAGATTTGCTACAACCAAAAACTATTATTGATGAGCAACAAAATAGTTTGTTATAAGCATGAAACATATACCATGCATTTCAGTAAACCAGAGACAACATAGAGGATTCAGCTGTAAATATAGGCACTAAAGACTGGTCATTCACATGTCTTTGTATGTGTTTACCAATGAACTAGGGTAGTATGTTAAACAACTTTGTTACAGACTGACATGTTATTGTTACACAAATATCTGTTTGCACCATTTGTTTAAAAAGGCATTTTCATTAAATGCAGTAAGCCATTTGGACATATATTATACTACTACACGATATAGATATTCTCATGTAAAATGTATAACAGTGACGAAACTGTTATGACTGAACTAATTAGTAAGAAAAACACTTAAATTACCTAAACTTTCTTCATGATCAAAACTACCAACTGCTGACTGGAATTCTTCATCAGCTGACATATTTTCCAACTCTGACTCCTCAGCAGGAAGACAAAAACCAACAAGGGCTTTGTTAACTTCACGTAACACACTGGTTAACTCGTACTGGACAGTAGACATTTTCTGGTATTTGGTGGCATCAATTGCACACAGCATAGTTTTCAAATTACCATCTTCATCTCTCTATTGATTAAATAAAATAGTTAGTCTTATTAAAAAACAAATTAAAATTGGTATGTAATATATGACAAACAAACCTGTATTTAAAAATGCTATAAATAATGAAAGTTTTCATTATAGGCAATATTAAAAATAAAACATTTTATCTAAATTAAAAATTATCTAATACCTCTGTTAATTATTATTTGATATAAAAAAATAGAAATATGTATTTTATTTTAGCTAAGGTATATTTTAATGTGAATTAAACCCTACATTTTATTAACATCAACACATTCTCTTCATAATAAATGCTAAGATAATTTCTTTTAATTATAGTTTTTATTAACATAAATTTATTATAAAATAAGGTGTTTTAATTCCTAACATTTTAGCTCTTGTAAGTTAAAAATGAAAAAAAACCAATTAAAACAAAACCAAAAAAAAACATTTCTATAAAATGTACTTCTTTTAAATATATTATTTTTACAGTTATGTTACCTCAGTAGTATCATGATAATCTCCTCCATACTCAAGACTGTCAGCATAGCCAACATGAAATGAAAACTGTTCAAAACCAGAGATCACTATAGCCTCATTATCCTCCATACTCTCCATAAACAACAATGCTGCAATCAGTTCTGGACATTCACAGAATCGTATTTCCTCCTGAAACAAAACAAACTATTAGTATACATAATACTATAATAAACTGACAGTGTAATATCCAAAACATACTCAATTTGAAATTTATAGTTAACATAGTTTGACATTTTCATATATTCATATTTGATATATTTAATATGATAATATATCTCAGTTTCATTTTCAAACATAACTTTGTTATATCCTCATGTTTAACATTATCAATTTATCATATGCTAATATTTCACTTTATCATATACCATTTTTTAATTCTTCCAATAAATAAAAGTAGCAGTTATACCTGAACTGAACCATAACCCAAAACACCACCTCCAATGAAGCGATTTGCAAAATCAACCTGAAAATATATATATGTATGTAAAACAAAATAAATAAATAATAAAATAGTAAATGTTTGCTTATAACAATTATGATCTCACAATAGTGAGACAGGAATAGTTTTCAGTATGATTTCCATTAATATAATTATTATTATAATGTTGCTTGAAAATGGGTCTTGTGGACTTTGTTACACTGATGAAAACACTCAATATTCACACGTTTTTTTTTTAACTATTAAATCTGGTTTCTACATATTGAATTAAGAAATGAAATAATAAATATTATTCATGTTTTTACATCCAAATGTATTGATAATGTAGAAATGTACTGGTCATTCCTTATATTTAAGGTAACAGAAAATAAGTAATTTTGAATTAGAAGGCTTGTTATACAACTTACAAAATCTTCAATTCTCTTTACTATATTTCCAATGATCTACAAAGAATACAGATTTTTTGCTGGCTCTCCAAATGATAATTATCAATATTTATTAAAATACAGAATACATGGTAATTAGAGACCTGAAATATTAAAATTATAACAAATCTGTGACTGCTGTATGATGGTTTTAATAAATTACCTGAATACCATCAGAGCCAATATCCTCAATGTTGCCTTCATAATGTATATGTACAGAACACAGACTCTCTGTCGAGGTCAGATAGTCATATAGTGTGGGCAAACTGCTTTCACCAATTACCTAATTAATACAAAATGTTATGAAAGTAGAGATGTTTTAATGAACTGCTAATCAACAATACATTTTAAACAGTTTTCATTAGTAAGTTAAATGGTACATTTTAACATTTGGGGTTATATCCTTGAGCAACAGAACTGTTTTATAAATACCTTTCTATAATCAGTCTAAGTGCTGTATAATCCAGCATAAATGGAATATATGGAGAGAGCACTGGTAAATTAATCTTGAAGTAGGTCATATCTCAGTCAATCCTTTTATAAATTTACATTTAAATTAGCATTTCAATACACTGGCAATATTATCATTATCTATGATTTTTATTTTTATTTATTTACATTAACACAACATATATATATTTTAATGAACCTTTATGATGTATTCTGTATCATCTCAAAATTAAAGATGTATTTTTTATATTTTCAACTGTGTATGGATAATAAGCTGTATGTAGTATGATGTACCTGTCGACAGTAAACAATATGACCTGACAAATCAACATCTGGTTGAATAATTCTCTCAAAATAATTGATGATCATTTTGAACTTGGCAACTTGAGCAGGCCTGAAAGTATATGAAGAAAACTGAAAACCCCAGACCAGCTGTTCTTTTTGATTTGACAGAAATCATTTTGTTTTTTTATTAATGTTTGTGCACACTTCATCAAGTACATACTGACACAACCACGTATAAAAGTGTCTATGTATAAATGAGAGAGATTCAGTAAGTTACATGAATATTTAATTTTACTTTTGGGTGTGTATGTCTGTCTTTATACATATTTATATATGTATGTGTGAGGGTGGAGAGAGAGAGACAGAGAGAGAGAGATTCTTACATATGCATGTATCTGAAGAAATTTGTGAAGTTGATGATACACAAACTGTTTAAGTTGTCTCTTGGTCGTTCAGGAAACAAGCAGAAGAAAGAACATGCTAATATTCTAGCCACTAACGCCTTAGACAAAACAGTGCTGCCACCTAGCAAAAAAAGAGAAATTATGTATAAAAATAGACATGCTTATACTAATATTTATGAATAATTAAACTGTTTGACTGTGAATGCTGGCTATCACAAAAAATTATGGATGTGAAGTGTTTTGCATGATAAATGTTTGTGTAAATATTCCATATATTAATGTGGCTTATCCACATATTTGTGAATATATGTGTGTGTGTATTTGTGTGTGTTTATATGTGTATAATTGCATTTAGCTTTATATGCATAATCCAGCATCAGTAGATTATAATAAATAAAGGTGGGCTGTTACATTAAACATTTATCTGTTAGTTTATCAGCACCTTTCTGCTGTCTGCTGTAGGAAAAATGTTCTGGGATGAAGTGTTCGACCGAGAGTACAAGGTTAATGATGGCTGGTAACAGTGAATACTGGAAGTGAAGACGTTCCTGCTGCACGCAGTTACACATCAGAAACTCAAACAGTCCATACCAACAAAAACTGTAGTCAATGTCTGAATATATGTCTTTAGTTTTCACCTTTGGTTTACCTTCTAAAATATCAAAAAAAAAGAAAAAAGATAAAAAAAGAGTAATGTTATAATTTATAATTCTGATTAATGTAATAAATTAATTATGGTAAATAAGAACATACTTTTTAAATTTAAATTAATTTTGTGTGTCCTATGTATGACAGCTAACAATTATTCTGTTATGAAATAGAATAATTATATCTGAAAAATTTATGAAGTCCATAGTATTACAGAAAACTGCAATTTACTAGTAAACTACACATATCAAACTCAAACCTTCATCTTAGAATATTAAACTGAGTTGTAAGTAATTAGTTTTATTGAACATCATGTAGCTTTGTTTAAATGGGAAAAAAACAAAAAAACATTACTTAAAATTCACGGATTCATTACTATTAACACTAACATTATTTAGTTATATTAAATTCAGTTATAACTACATCATTATATCATATATTATACAAACCTTTATCTGCAGTGACCACATCAAAGTCATTAGTATGGTATCCAGCCTGAACTGCAGTGTAGAGATCCTGAACTGTGAAAACAATGTCTTCCAAACTGCAGCTTTCTCTGACACATCTATTTTTCAAATCTTCTAGGATACACCTGATGTCTGGCCATGCCTGAAGATCACTTGGGAAAGGAGGTCGCATGGTCAGGCCTTATTACTGAAACATGTCAGAATATACATTTACAGGTTTGTTTTTGTTCTATTTTACCATAAATATACTTTAATAAAATAATAATAATTACACCATCTTTTATGGAACATTGAATACAACTTACTCTTTTAGAAATGGCATTTCTATAATGATGATTATTTTTTGTAGACATATTTTCTCTTCATTGGTTTCAAATTAAAATTTACAATTTTATTCATGGTAAAATTAAACTAGTTTTTCTAGAAAAATATTTAGCTGACAATGAAACAGCATACAACTTATCTGAAAAAGCAGATATACTATTTTAAAAATGTATAACTCTTTAAAAAATATAACCTTTACTAAACTTTTGATATCAATAACTTGTAATTTTTTATATTTGGAGTCGGTTAACAACAATACAGATAGATATATTTAAGGTGAGTTGGTATTCAACACCATAGAATAAAAAGCTTTGATTTAAAAAGGTAATAAAATATTTTTAAAATCCTAGCAAATACATGACTGTCACTGTTAGTCTTGAGGCTCATAAGATCAGTCTAATTTAATGCACCAAATGAACAATTTACCATTCCAACCTAGTGTCATGTAACTTGTTTATTGCTATCCTGATTACAGAAGACAAATATAAAAGGTCTTACTTCAAAAGCGTATTTTATCATTACAACACCCCCCAAAAACCCAGTAATAATATTAATATTAAAATGTGTTGTTAAACCAGTCATTCTAAAAATATAAATATACCTTGTATAATGTTTTGAGAAATAAAAATATTAAATTGTAATGAAGATTAATGTAAATAATTGTTTATTAATTACCATCTTCATACATGATAAAAGTATTAAATTAATTATTCTTTGTGTTAGCACATGCTTTCATCTTATGTTAACATATTAGACACTATTACAATTGCTTAGTTTAAATAAGAACTAACCAAATGGGATTCTTTAACAGCCACTTTAAAAGGTTTCAAGAAGGTTTATATCTGGTTCAGCTCCAGCATTGTTTTACTTCATTCTTAACAACTGCTTTCAGTTTTATCATCCTGGTATCAAAATTATAATGATTTGTAAACTGATATTTCATAATATTTTAAGCTGTAATACAGTTTGTTAAGTTCGACATGCTATTTACAAACGAGTAACAACTAACAATGAATTGATACAACAGCATCTGTTTTTAATACAAATTACTAAAGGACTATAATCACTATTGCATCAATTGTGTTACTAGCTAGTAGTTGGCTCAGTTTAGTAATTATAGTTTTTACAGTTTCGTTCTTGAATTTATTTTTATAATCTGTTAATCTTTTTTCTTTTTAAGAGGTGAAAAACCAGTAATATATTTAGTACTTACACTTACAGTAATTTGAAAATTATTTAATGAGCCCTATTCAAAATACGATTAGTATCATGTCAGATATATCAAAGACCTATAAAAAGAAAACCCTGCACATGTATGTGGTCATATCTATTTTTTTTTGCCTACGTGTTTCTCAATCGACTCCAGATTACTAATCATCGTTATCATGTTGTGGTAACGGGGTTTCCAGTTCTTCCTACTCGGAGTACTCCCAGCAGGAAGTGGAATTCTATCCGCTGATGTAATTGCATATATCATACTGAAAATCACCTTTATCACATACTTAACTCTGACTGAGTACTAATTTAATAAACTAATAGCAACAAACCTAAGTCCTTTGTAAATCAGCATTTCAGTTTTCAGTCACATCAAGATACCAACCTGTATACGCAATAACACAAGGGAGATAATAATAGTACTAAATGAATTATTCTCTATACATTGTGGGGAAGAAGAAAAAAAAACCAATCTGAGGAAAAGAAATAAAATAACAAAACATACAAACATCAGCAGCAAAAAAAAAAAAAAAAAAAAAACCCAAATGAAAAACCCCAATAATAATTAAAAGACAATGTATATAAAAAAATAAAATATAAAAAAATAAAATTAAAATAGTGGTACCTTGATTTACGAGTTTAATTCGTTCTGTGACCGAGCTCGTAACTCAGTTTGCTCGTATATAAAATCAAATTTCCCAACTGAAATAACATTAATCCGTCCCAGTCCCCGCAAAAATCACCCCAGCTTTTTTGTAACGTGTTTTTAAATAAGAAAAATGTATTTATAAATGACAAATTTGTATAAAAACAAAATGAAAGTGAATATAAAGAAATAAATAGGTTTTGTAAAGTGTATTTATCTAGGAGATCAGACAGTTTGGCCTAACTGAAAATGCTGGTTGAGCTGGAGGAGATCGGAGGAGTTCGTTTTGTGCTTTTTCGGTCGCTTTCGTTCGTCATAAATTCTATGACTTCTCGCAGATGATAGCCTCCATCACCGTATCCCTTGCGAGCTGCTTCTCTGTCACCGTATTCCTTTCATGGACAGAAGCCTGCATCTTTAGAAATTATTTTAACGCCTTTGGCTGGAGTTATATGGCCTTTATCGACTCCTTCTGCTTCAGTATGATACATATCGTAAAAGTACTATGCTCGTATTGCCTAGCCAAGTCAACTATACGCACACCACGCTCATGTTTTTCTTTGATTTCATGCTTTAATTCAATGAACATCATCCGCTTCTTCTTCTCAGCACTGTCCGTGGCACTCATTTTCTTAGGATCCATGGAAATTTAGCAAAATACTGCACAAAATGCGACCACAGAGATGCTTCCACGGCGAGGTAACCACACTGAGTAAACGAGCGTGACGCATGATGCTGGGCGGGTGTTGTGTTATTCGTTGCGTCAACTAGCGGCGGCGTAGCTGAAGCTCGCTCGTAATTCGGATTTTGGCTCGCAATCCAAAGCAAAAAACTCGAAATAAACGAAACAACAACAATCGATTTCATGTTTTGTATACATTTGTTTTTAATAATAATAAATCATCCACACTTTTTATTAACAACGAAAAAGTAATTTCTTGCTCGGCGAAAATTTAAAAAATATAAAACAAATAAAAGAAAACATCAAAGAAAAAAGTAAAGAAAATAAAAATAAATAAATATTAAATATGATAAAATAAGTCAATTAAAATATACGTTTATATGCAACCGTTCTTTGAACGTATACTTTTTAAACTGTATTCCTTTTTCAAATGCTTTTTTCAGTGTATTATAGAAAACCGGATATTTCAACAATGACAAAAAAAAAAAAAAAAAAAAAAAAATAATAATAATAATAATAATAATAATAATTCAGACAAATAATCATGCTAGATAACACTTCATCATACACATGATACTGGTCTGTTTTTCTTTAATTTGTAAAATTTGTAATATGCCGGACGATTCACTTCTAAGTTCTATCAAACGATTCAAAGCACAGTGATGTTTTAATGTTGTTTCTCTTGTGTTTTTTATTTTTTATTATGAGGTATTATTTTTTGCCAATAAAAAGACAGAATGAAAAAAATTACAACGAAAAAGAAAGCAAAAAAAACCATTATAGTTTTTGTATAACACGGATATTGCCCAAATTATCGACATTAAACGCCCTCTCGTGGTTATATATTGCTCAATAGCAAAGTTATTTCCCTTCGCCTCTGAAATTAAAAAGTAAGCCCCGTAGCCTGAAAAAGTATAAATAAATTCGCTAAACGCGAACTGAACTTAGTAGCCCAGTGGGCTTGTGATAAGAAAAAGGGAAATGAGCAGATATATTTTAACAATATTTCGTTGATTTCCCCCCACTCTGCTTCTTTTTAAGTTATGTATTTTCTTACCTGATCAGGTAACAACAGAAGAGGAGCAACGAAGAATATACTGATTGTAACACTGTTTGCCAGCATAACTTAAAAGTGCCCAACATGGCGTTTACCGGGGATTCCAATGCGCCATTGATGACTGTAAAGAAAGTGCAGTTCGGCATTTTGAGTCCAGATGAAATTGTACGTTTAAGTTTAAGCAGCTGTAATGTAAATGTTAACTAGAAATATTATGTAATTCAATCATTAATTTTGTATCGTTTATTTTTATTTTGTTCTAGGTAAGTTTACTAGCTACCAATTTTCTTGGTGAAAATAGTAAGAAGAAAAATTACAAGACGATTAATCGGAAATAGTAAATAGTTTAACAACTAAGCAGTAGTTTGCTAAAATCGTAAATTAAGAGCTAAATGTGTAAATATTAGACACTTTAATAACATTACCCACTCGCCTCCTAATTCTACCTCATACACACCATAAACATACATGTACATTATTATGATTATATATTACGATTAGTATTATTAGCATGTGCATTATTATTTTTTTAAAATGTCACTTACCTATATAAGATCAAAATTTATCACTTTTTATATACAGAATCACACAATCACTAACAATATAACTAGCCACAAGTCATGATCAAACCATATAATGTAACTATTACTAAGGTTACAAACTGATCACTTTGATCTGATAGAAAATTGATAGCCATAATTAGTTTATCACATTTATTGGATAAACTGTCTAATCTTCCAACTGTTTTGACTCAAATGTGTCAGTATATTAAATTTTTCATTTTTCTGACAGTTCATAAGGATTTCAAAAAGTATTTTAAAAAACATACATTCTTTTTAAAATAATGCCATCAGTACACATTTTCTGGACTGACATCTTGATTCTGTGAATTAGTTATTCCAGTAGATTTCACAAACAAAATCTGTTCATTTTATAAATTCCATTTAAAATTGTAGTAAGCTGTAAAATCTGACTGAAACAACCGCTATTGTAACATTTTTAACAAAGAATTTTAGGTGCTGCTTTGGCGTGTGATATATACCAAGCAAATTCTACTGTGATGTGTCATCTATGTGCTTATTTTAATTACTATTTTGTTTATTCTTGGTTTTTTATTATTATTTTTCATGACAATGAAACAGATTTTCCTTTCATTATATATTTAAAATTTATAGCAACAAGGGAAAAAAGTATACAAATTTGAATAATATTATTGATGAATTGAATGAACACCTGCAAGAAATCAAAATAAAGGATCTTTATAAGAGACATATTGAATAAAATAAAAAATAATTTCTAAAATTTGGCATAGAGAAAGATTGCAAAACAAATTTATTTTTTAATAATGGGGATAAAACATTTCAGGCATGGACAGAACCATAAGTTTATGAGTCACAAGTTTTGCAACATAAAGCTGGCAGGGTTGGCCCGTGAGTTTGAAAATGCCCACAGTGTGTTATAAATCATATTAAAATATTACTACATTTCAGAGAAGGATGTCGGTCACAGAGGGTGGAGTCAAATATTCAGAAACAACAGAAGGAGGACGACCTAAGCTTGGTGGTTTGATGGATCCACGACAGGGTGTCATTGACCGTTTATCAAGATGTCAGTCTTGTGCAGGAAGCATGTCAGAGTGTCCTGGACATTTTGGACACATAGAACTGGCAAAACCTGTGTTTCACATTGGATTTTTAACCAAGACAGTTAAAATACTTCGTTGTGTATGCTTCTTTTGTTCCAAGTTATTGGTTGATCCAGTAAGTATTTCTCACATGCGAATAAAAAATACAGCTATTTTTGTGGTTACAGATAGATAATATCAAAATCAAAATGTGCAATAAATTAAGCTATTTCTACTAGGTGTAATTGTTACTTTCACTATTATTCAGATATTTAATATTTTAAAGCATTCCAAATGATATTAATTATATTTTATTTGTCAGATTTAATAGACTTTTATTTTGTTTTTAGTCTTCTCCCAAAATGAAAGATATCATTTCCAAGTCAAAGGGTTACCCCAGAAAGAGGTTGGCCCATGTGTATGAACTTTGTAAAGGACGTAAAGTATGTGAGGGAGGAGATGAAATGGAAAAGGCTAACATGGAAGAACAGCCTCCTGCAGAAGATGGTGATGCTCCCAAAAAGGTAAATTTTAATCTGGTAGATAATATAGTTTTTATAAAAGAACAAAATTAAATAATAATTGACTTTCAATAAAATGTTACTTTAACTGAATTTATAAATATTTTTATCAGAATTTGTAAAGGAAGTTGCTACACATAATTCTCCTAAAGTTTGGAAAAACTGAAATAAAAAGAAATTTTATTATATATTACTTATTTACAATCCTTCATCCACTGACAAATAATTTGTTTATCTAGTTTCTAGTTGAAATAAATATTTTGAAACCATATTTTGTTACTTGTGTTTTAAGGGCCACGGTGGCTGTGGCAGATATCAGCCTAAAATTCGCAAGAATGGACTGGAAATGATTGCTGAATGGAAGAATGTTAATGAAGACTCACAGGAAAGAAAAATAATTTTGTCAGCAGAGCGGGTGCTTGAGATCTTCAAGAGAATTTCTGATGAAGAATGTGCTATTCTGGGAATGGATCCTAAGTATTCTCGCCCTGACTGGATGCTGCTTACAGTTTTTCCTGTTCCACCCCTTTGTGTAAGACCAGCTGTTGTGATGTTTGGTTCAGCAAGAAATCAGGTATCTGTAATGTTAATATGAAACATTTCTGTAAAAGTTAAAAATTGTATAATTTCATATTCCATTATTCAGTGATTTTTTGGTTTAGAGTGAAAAGTGTTTTGATGTGAATAACTCTTGATGTTAGGCTTAACTAAACTAATATGAACTATACTGGTTAGAAAATATACATGGTTGAGTAAATAAAGATTTAACATGTTAGTGTTCAGTTTTTTCTGTTTAAGTAAGAGGTGATGTTTAGCTGTCATTATGAAAGTGTGCGTTGATCTGACAAACAGCAACTTGTTCTAACATTTCTGAAAGGTGTATAATTTTACAATAAATTATAATTTAAATAAACTGATACTTTTTGCACAGCTTTTTACACTGTTTGACTCATTTTTAATTTTTATATAGAAAATATTCACCATTTTCTGACACCCAGTAGCCGATAGAGTTTTTGTGCTGGGGTCATTAAACATTCATTCCGACAAACAGCCTGACTGAAAAATATTTTAATTTATCACAGTTTAATAGTAAATGAAATTGTATGATTTGATAGGATGATTTAACACACAAACTGGCTGATATCATCAAAGCTAACAATCAGCTGAGGAGAAATGAACAAAATGGTGCTGCAGCTCACATTATTGCTGAGGACACAAAGATGTTACAGTACCATTGTTCTACACTTGTTGATAATGAGTTGCCTGGACTTCCCAGAGTAAGTTTATATACTTGCATTTATGCCTTTAAAATATTGCAGTAACAGTTAATATAAAATTTGAGATTTTAATAGTTAATTAAAATCCTGAAATTGTTGGTTTGAATTCAGTGTTTTGTTCTTGTCATTAAAGGTTTTGTTTTAAAAACAAATTTCATCATTTTATTTTAATGATTATAATAATAAAAAAGATGTAGTTCTGCACATTATTTCCATAAAATTTAAGAGTAATTTGAAATATTTTACAGATAGGTTTCAATCACATTGTTTACTTAGCCTCATGTAGGTACCAGCAGCCTAGCCGATATAATTGGTTGAAGCTGTTAAAAGTTCAAAGTTTGTCCATATTCCTCCACTCCCAAATCCCTTCTATAAATCCTTAAAAAACAAATTATTATAATGGTTTCAAATATTGTTTTACAACCACATACTCAGCAATGTCTGCTACAGAGTTTTAGCAGTCATGTTCATATTCCCATGCTGGAGTCAGTAAAACTTATTTATTTCATTTGGCTAGCAAAGAAAAAAGAAAGAAATTGGGTAAAATGGATTTTTGAAAATTTTGTAGTGCTATAACTTTTCCACTATTACTAGGTACTGGCAGCCTAGCCAATATAATTGGTTGAAGCCAAATCCGTTCTATAAAAAACAAATAGATGGACATTATGTGATCTTTTAAATGGTATTGTTTTTGTTCTATGTTAAATAGGTTCTTTGTACAAGAGTGTTAAATGCACTTTGGCACCCATGGTCAGCAATTAACAGCGTGGAGTAAAAAGTCCTAAAATAGGGTCGCTCTACAAACACCTGGCTTGTTTTCTTCGCCAAAATGGCTTCAATTTTATTTTTAGCACAGCTAGGAGGGTCAAAGTTCAATCTTTCTAACAGTGTGCATGTCGTTGCTGGCAATGTCATATTAAAAGTTCTGCTGTCCAAAAATGTTCTTTTTCATGCCTTCAAACCTATTTTGAAAAGAACTGGCTGAAAATAAAACCTGTGTCCACAGGACCAAATGAAAGCTCATTCAATTACCTTTCAAACAATGTGTGACACTATGGTGTGTCTTCTTTGGTGAAAAGAAGCTCCGCATTTGAAAGTAACACGTGCCTAGCGAAATTGGCATTATGTTACATAATCGCTGAACTCACCACAGCTAGAAAGGTCAGGTGCTGTTTAAAATGATTATATTTATATGTTGTTTATATTTTTAATAACTTGTTGGCTGTTTGATTTCTTCAATGTTCCTGCTTTTAGCAGATACATTATAGCATGTGCGTAGTGAAATCGTGTTCAGAAATAAACGAATTAACATTGTTTTGCTGATTACTATCTTCAATTTAAAAACGTTGATTATTTTGCTTTCAAAATTCTTGCGCTAAACATCAAATTAAGAATCATAAACATAACAAACTATACAACATAATAGAACAGTGTATTCAGAGGTGTTGATGAATGCTGAATAAAAAAAACTAATCACTTTTTTAAAAATATAAAATCATAAATTAATCAGTTTTAAAAAATTATTTTTGCTTATTGATAAGCTTTATCAGAGAAAATTTCAACAATGGTCAGTTGATAGGTAACTTTTGTTTGCTGTCAAATCACAGCAAGTACAAAGCTAAGAAAATTATTTTATGTTTGGTTCTAATGACAGACTTATAACACCTGTGTCTTTAATTGCCTCTAGTCTCATGATTACATACCTTTTATTGTCCCTGATTAATACCTGCAACACCTTCCTGGAGTTGACTCCAAGGATTTGCTGAGTTTATGTATTGCAAAGAATTATGGTTAAACATCAAATGCTTGTAGACCTTTTAAGTAACATTTATACACATCACAGTATCTTAACTTATTACTACCATTTATTTAATAGAGTGAAAATTGAAGCTGCTTATATAAATAAAGTTGCGCTGTTCTATAAAAATTGATAAGGTAATTTTTTTTTATGGGCGTGGCAGACTTTTAAAAAAAATGTTTTATTACAAATGTTATCATTTGAAAAATCTTGATAAATTGTTCACAACACAGGTTGAATTTGTCAAATAAGACAAAAACTGAAACCAGTGTGTATTTGAACTTTTATTCATTCTGCTGTGTGTCATTTTCTAGATTTTGGCATGTTCAGCATGTTACTGTGAACACACATACAAATATACAGGTCTGAAATTGAGCTCATTTAGCAAGTTGGTCCCATCACTCTTGTTGATTTTCAGACTTTTGTGTCAGTTACTTTTCAAACTACAGTTGGCCAAAGTAGCCCTTTCTGCTAATTAGCCAAAATAGGGCTAAAAACCAACCAAATACCTGTCATACTGATTTGCATATATCTTCTTAACTGTTGGAGATAATTTTTTGTGTGTTTTCATTCTTTTTGCTACAGCTATTTTTTTTGCATATTTTGTGAAATTAAAGTCAGAAAAAATTTGCCTGCCGGAACCTACCTCATGTTAATGAAATATTTAATATTTTAGGCCTGTCAGAAGTCTGGTCGACCACTCAAGTCTGTCAAACAGAGATTGAAAGGCAAGGAAGGACGAGTTCGAGGAAACTTGATGGGAAAACGAGTTGACTTTTCAGGTCGAACTGTTATCACACCAGACCCCAATCTCAAATTGTATCAAGTTGGTGTACCAAGATCCATTGCACAGAATTTAACCTTTCCAGAAATTGTTACACCTTTCAACATAGACAAGTATGTTTAATAATCTAAAAATTATTTTTATTTTGTTAACAGTGAATGGATTGATATAATAAGTTGTTTTTTATTTTATGTTCTAATTTTAAAATTTTCTCATTTCCGTCAGAATGCAGACTCTGGTGCGGAGAGGAGCAAACCAGTACCCAGGAGCTAAGTACATTATACGAGACAACGGTGAAAGAATAGATCTGAGATTCCATCCCAAGTCTTCTGACCTCCATTTGCAAATTGGTTACAAGGTATATCACCAATGCTTTCTTTTAAACATTGAACGTTAAAATATCTAGAGCAGTTTTAATTATTTCAAGATAATAGTTTGTGTTAAATTTTGTGGATTATAATCAGCTTGCAGAGATAAAATAAAAATTTAGAATGTAATCCAGTTTTATTAGAAGATACTTATTTGAAGCCCTTTTAATCTCATTGTAATTTTATCATCTTATTAGTTACCTGCGATAATGATGTTTTTCAATAAATTTTTGAATATTATCATGAATATCTTTCATCTGCAAAAATCTGTGGTATTTTTATGCCAATATGTTGATAAACAGAGTGGTTTGATTTTAGGTTGAGAGACACATGGAAGATAACGATGTTGTAATTTTCAACCGACAACCTACACTTCATAAGATGTCCATGATGTGTCACAAAGTGAAAGTACTGCCATGGTCTACTTTCAGACTCAATCTAAGGTTTGTATTTGAGATGTGATTATATTGAAATGAATATGTCAGAATTTGTCCCCGTCCACATTGTTGTATGTCAAGTTGGTAAAACAGAATAGAATATTAAACATATGGTGCTCTTTGAACTAAATGTGTTATATCATAAAATCTGTTTTCTTACTTGAGATTGGTAAAGATGAAAATGTGATGCAAACAAGTTTTATACTGAATATAACTAAAAATTGATTGTTAATTATTAGATTATCTATTTTTAGTGTGACCACACCATACAATGCTGATTTTGATGGAGATGAGATGAATCTTCACTTGCCCCAATCATTGGAGACGAAGGCTGAGATTCTGAATCTGGCATATGTACCTCGCATGATTATCACACCACAGTCAAATAGACCTGTCATGGGTATTGTACAGGACACCCTATGTGCTGTACGCAAAATGACAAAACGGGATGTATTTCTTGAGAGGGTGAGACTTAATTTATTATTTGAATAGATGACTTTAAATGACAATGCAAGAGACTGCAACTGTAATGTTGTTTGGTTGTGAATTCCATTAGAATGATTTGTTTTGGTGCTGATTTTACTGAGTGTTTTCAAAATATTGTTTCATGCTACAGAAGAAATTAAAACAAATAATTTAAATTCTTCAAGATGGTTACAACAGTGAAGATTAACAAAAATATTATCATATTACACTTTTAAATTACTTAGTGTTGTTTTGTGTTATTTCAGCAAGAAATGATGAAAATTCTAATGTTCATGCCTACATGGGATGGCAGACTTCCTCATCCTGCCATTCTGAAACCAAAACCACTGTGGACAGGAAAACAGATTTTTTCTATAATTGTTCCTGGTCGTATCAACTGTATCCGCACACACAGCACACACCCTGACAATGAGGATAAAGGCCCTTACAAGTGGATTTCTCCTGGTGATACTCGGGTAGGTCTGGGCTAGTTAAGAAATTCATTATGTATCTTTAAAGATACATTAATAACAGTATCCATTTTTGAATGATTCTGTTCTAAAACAAATTATCATCTATGGAATTATAATTAATACAGAAGAATTGTTCACACAAACTTTACCCTTATTCATACCTTGTCTTTATTTGAACATAAAATGTTCTTATGTTTGTTAGTTTTTGGACATGCAGATATAGGTATTCACTGACAAACAAATACAATTATATTCATTAATATGGAGATACAATCATTTCCACACATGAACAAATTTTCAGAGTTTTTTTTTTTTACAGGTACTGATAGAAGATGGAGAACTAATTTCGGGTATTGTGTGTAAGAAAACACTTGGGGCATCAGCTGGTGCTTTGGCCCATGTGGTTTTTCTAGAGCTTGGATTTGAGATTTGTGGTGAATTGTATGGCAACATTCAGACATGTGTTAACAACTGGCTGCTGTTGGAGGGTCATAGTATTGGAATTGGTGACACCATTGCTGATCCTCAGACATATGTGGATATACAGGAAACCATAAAAAAAGCCAAGGTATGTGCACATCTTTGATTTAGATGGTATTCTTTTCTTACACGATTTGTTTCCAAAATATCCTTAAAGATGTCATTAATAAGTAAATTACAAGTCAAATTGTTGTTAAAATGTTTAATAAGATATCATTTACATTGGTGTATTTAATTTGTTACTAACAGACACAACAAATATGTAGTTGTTAATAAAAAGTTTTATAAATGACATTTACATAGCTGCACCATTAATGTTCATTACACTGAATTGACATACAATTTTGTTTTACCAGTCTGAAGTGATAGATGTTATAGAGAAGGCTCACAATGATGATTTGGAGCCAACACCTGGTAACACACTGAGACAAACTTTTGAGAATCAAGTAAACAGAATTCTCAATGACGCCAGAGACAAGACTGGTAGTAAAGCTCAGAAGTCTCTGTCAGAATTCAACAACTTCAAGGCTATGGTAGTTGCTGGCTCAAAGGGATCCAAAATTAATATTTCACAGGTAAAGACAGATTTGTAAAAATTGTTTTCACTAGTCTGTTTTTAGGTATTCTGGAATATGTAGTGGTTTCTGTTTCTTAATTTTTCATACGTTAAAAAATATTATTAACACTATTATTAACACATTAATTGACACTTGATTTAACAGCAGACTAGTTAATTTCAAATTTCTATATTTTATTTATTTGGTATATTATTCCCACTAATTAGTAAAAATCTCTTGTAGGTCATTGCCTGTGTAGGACAACAGAATGTTGAGGGAAAACGAATTCCCTTTGGCTTCCGTCACCGTACTCTGCCTCATTTCATCAAAGATGATTATGGTCCTGAATCTAGAGGCTTTGTTGAGAATTCTTACCTTGCTGGATTGACACCTTCTGAGTTCTTTTTTCATGCCATGGGAGGTCGTGAGGGTTTAATTGATACTGCTGTGAAAACTGCTGAAACAGGTAATTTATTTCAGATGCTTGTAGTGACAACAATTTTTTCTTGTATAACAGTGAAAAAACAACAATGCTGATTTGACATTTTAAGTGTGTCTCTTTGCATACTTTAGAACATCTGTTCAGATTTGCTCATTTTTCTGTACAGGTTATATCCAGCGACGTCTGATTAAAGCAATGGAGAGTGTGATGGTCAAGTATGACGGGACAATCAGAAATCAGGTGGAGCAGCTGGTACAGTTGAGATATGGAGAGGACGGGCTTGATGGCACTCATGTTGAATTTCAGTCAATGCCCACACTGAAACCTTCAGACAGAGCATTTGAAAAGAGATTCAGATTTGACACAGCCAATGAAAGGTAATCTTATATCCACATATACAATTGTTTGCAGCATCAACAAATGCTGTGGTTGTTCTTCTTATTAGCCTGGTGCCTCAAAATTTCGATGATGTCCAAGACAGTTAAACCCTATGGTTTGCCTCTGTGCCCTTTCCCATAATTCCATTGATTTGATGACCATCTCCAATACAAAATCTGGTGTTTTATGTTAATGTTTTAAATATTTCTTTCAACAGAAGAATTCTCTATCATGCAATATTTTATGGAATGAAGTCAGCATTCAGTATCTTTTCTCTTTACTTGCAAACATACTTTTGATAATTGTTAGCTATAATATAATTATGAGCTATGGTAGACTCGAAGAATTAAGTGAAAATGTTATAAAAATTGAGTTGCATTGGTGCCATAACATTTCTGCTATGTCTTAAAATAATTCTATCCCTGTACATTTATTTTCTTTGTTAGTTCAGTGTTATGTTTTTTTTTACTAGAAATTGTTTCTTGCATTGAACTGTTTGAAAGGAAAATCTTTTCTTTTTAAGTTCTAAGTATAAACCCTCGAAAACAATAAAATCAAAAATTATCTACCAGTTCTAGTTGTCATATGTAGTTTTATGTCTTATGTGATAAAACTTAGTTTCATGTCTTGTGTGATAAAACTATTTGAAATGGTTATACAACATGTAAAAATCAAATATTTGAATATTTCAGGTCATTGCGACGTTGCTTAGGGGAGGATGTTGTAAAAGATTTGATGGGAGATGCGAGTGTTCTTTCAGAATTAGAGAGAGAGTTTGAACAGCTGAAAGAGGACAGATTAGCTCTTCGACAGATTTTCCCGACTGGAGACAGTAAGATTGTGCTGCCATGTAATCTTGACAGGATGATTTGGAACGCAAAGAAAATATTCCGCATTGATCAGAGGAAACCAACAGACCTGCATCCTATCAAAGTTGTAGAAGGTGGGACTCTGATAATTTATAATTCTTAACTTTTAATGTCTAGTGAATGAAATATCTTTATATTAAAAATGATATTAATAAATATAAGAAACTCCTATAAACTTAAGAATTAAAGTAGCACTGAAGATAATTAAGTACCGTTTAGAAAAATAATTAAAATTAAATCTTTTTTTTTGCGCATTTCTGCATTATCTTCAAGTTAAAGAAATCTGAGTTGATAGAGAATTTACTCTTTGTTTTGAATGTTACAGTTTGGTAGATTAGTTTTAAAAAAAGACATTTGAAGTTTACTGAGTTTACCTTGTTTCTTATGTAGTGTTTTTCTCACTTGAAATGACATCACAGACTATGTGTTAATAAAGAAAATATTCTTTTCATAAGGTGTGCGTGAACTGTGTCGGAAACTGGTAGTGGTGGCTGGTGAAGATAGACTAAGTGTTGCTGCAAATGCTAATGCCACAATCTTGATGAAGATTCTCATAAGATCAACTTTGTGTTCAAAACGTGTTGCTGAGGAATTCAGACTGAATCAAGAGGCATTTGAGTGGCTTATTGGTGAAATTGAAACGAAATTTCAGCAAGCCCAGGTATGATACGATACAGAAAATTAAATCAGTATTAATTAAAATCTAAAATATTCTATTTCTAGTAGCAAAATAATATTATGGGAAAATCTGTGACATGATTCAAAATGTATATCGGATGAAGCCCTATATTACCTAAAAATATTAGTACTGTGAAGTTACTTAGAGGGGAGTAATTCATTGAAATTTGACATTCTTTGTCTCTTTTTTTTTTTTTGTATTTTATTTTGTGTGCTTGCTTCTTATTTATTACTAGCACCAATTAAATTCAAAGGTGTTTTAAATGTTTTAAATGTGACATTTTTAAACACATTAGCTAAAACTATCTGTACTGTTTCAGGTACACCCAGGTGAGATGGTTGGTGCATTGGCAGCTCAGTCGTTGGGTGAACCAGCCACACAAATGACACTGAACACTTTCCATTATGCTGGTGTGTCTGCCAAGAATGTAACGCTGGGTGTCCCCAGGTTAAAGGAAATTATCAACATTTCCAAGAAACCCAAAACACCGTCACTAACAGTCTACCTGCTTGACCAAGCTGCCAGAGATGCAGAAAAAGCTAAAGTACAAATTTATTGTTTTCATTTGATCTTCTGTGATTATCAATCATTTCTGTTTTATATTTGTACATTACTGTAATTAATAGTTATTTTTATAGCCAAATAACTTGAATGCTTTTATACAGGATTTGTGTTGTAGAGTGAAAAATGCTGTTTTTGTTGACAGGATGTCCTCTGTCGCCTAGAACACACCACTCTACGTAAAGTGACAGCTAATACAGCAATCTACTATGACCCAGATCCAATGAACACCGTCATTGTTGAAGATCAGGAGTGGGTCAGTGTCTACTATGAAATGCCCGACTTTGATGCTTCTCGCATCTCCTCCTGGTTGCTTCGAATTGAACTGGACAGAAAAAGAATGACAGACAAAAAACTGACCATGGAACAGATCTCTGAGAAGATTACAGCAGGTAAGTAATCATGTTTGTTAATGTGTAGTAAGTAACTGTATATTCAGGATCCATGATTTGTGTAAAATGTTCACTAGTGAGAGTGGAGTGTATAAATTTTAAAATAAAGATTTTATTGTACTGAACAAAATTAGTGTGGCATACCTGGGTGTTTTCACCATTCTTGATCAGTTTTAGATATTTAAAGATTCTTATCTGATTAATTTTAAGCAAAATGTTTTGTTTTTTTGTCTAAACTGAAAATACTTTTTTAAAATAAATCATGAACTGTAAGTGAATGTGTGTGTATAAATATATATGTATAAGTGTGTGTGTGTTTATGTTTATGTATGTGAGATAATATATAATGTCTGTCTGTGTCCTTGCTTATCATAATTGTTTTGCAGGTTTTGGTGATGATTTGAACTGTATTTTCAATGATGACAATGCTGAAAAACTGGTATTGAGAATCAGAATCATGAATTCTGATGAGAGCAAGTTTCAAGAGGTAAATATCTTCAGTCATTTTCTATTTATATCTGGGCATTGATAAAATTGTCATAAATATTTTTCCCTACTCATTTTCAGTTAAATAATTCAGCCAGCTTCTTGGTTTATTTCCATCATGGTACTGAGTTAAAATGAGACAAATTGAATCCTTTCTATGTCTTTTTTCTCTCTATGATACGTGTACATAAATGCGCTTTTACACATAAACAGTGCTTTACAAAGATATGTCGTTACAGGAAGAGGAAATAGCTGACAAAATGGAGGATGATGTTTTCTTGAGATGTATTGAGTCCAATTTGCTTTCTGACATGAGTCTTCAAGGAATTGAGGCCATTTCAAAAGTAACATAAATTTGATTTCTTAAAACAGTTTGGAATTGTTAATTAAAGTGTTCTGACTTAAAAATTAAATTTTGAATGTTTTATTTTTGACATTACCTGGCTTAAGAAAATAAAATATAAATGTGAGCATAGTATATAATCTTTATTGAAAATACTTTGTAATTAAAACACCAGCCAAAGTTGACAAGTTCTTGCATCTGGTGACCTGTCAGTTTACTATCTGTGCAAATGCATACAAAAGATTTATAACTGATGAATGTTCTCATTTTTTTTTTTTTTTTTTACATTCTTGTTTTTATTTTAGAAGCATCTAAAATGCAAGTCCAGATGAATGAAATGCTAGGATATTAAAAGATTGTTTTATTTTACAGGTGTACATGCATCTGCCTACAACTGATGACAAGAAGCGTATTTTCATTACAGACGACGGGGAGTTCAAGTCTGTGGCTGAATGGATACTGGAAACTGACGGCACTGCTCTGATGCGTGTACTTAGTGAACGAGATATTGACCCTATTCGAACAAACACCAATGACATCGTGGAAGTTTTTGCTGTAAGATTTCTAACTCCTTTCTTTAAAAATAACATTAACATTTGTTTTAATAGTGTATTTCATTGAAGACATAACAAGACATATAACAATTTTGGTGAAGTAAATTTAGTTGATAATTGACTTCAGGTTTTATTACATTTTTCAAGAAATACAATTACAATGTTGACGCTCTATATTATTTCATGTTTTAGTTAACTGCCTGTTAGAAAATTGTTGCTAATAGTGTTACGTAAACTAAAGTACATTGATTGCAGACATTGGGAATTGAAGCTGTCCGAAAAGCCATTGAAAGGGAGATGAATCATGTCATTTCATTTGATGGCTCATATGTTAACTACCGACATCTTGCCCTGTTGTGTGATGTGATGACAGCAAAGGGTCACTTGATGGCCATCACCCGTCATGGAATCAACAGACAGGAAACTGGAGCTCTTGCTAGATGTTCTTTTGAAGAAACAGTGAGTGTATTGTTTTCACTTGTCTGACCACTGGAAATAATATAACCCAGTGGCACACTGCCAGACCGAGTGTTTTGTTCACTTCGTTTATAATGCACTACCAAATTACTGATAGAATAACACAACTGGATATAATATAAATTCAGTGATTAATTTAATATGCCTGAAAAGTTTTTTGAACTGTCAAATTTTTTACTGATAGTATTGTTTATATTAATGGAAGTGAAGACTAATTCTGCTGTTAGTAATTTGGATGGTAATTGTAAAATTAACAATTCTTTGTAATTAAGTTTTACATAATGATCAAGACAAGTTTTAGTTCTTTTCATCTGATTCTTTTAACCCCTTTGTTTTAATTATTTTTTTGAAAATTTGTTTACTACTAAGACTGTTAAAATGATGTTCATAAAGTTTATTATTTAACATCTGTAAATAACTTAAACTTCTAAAAGTATGCAGTGATGAGGACTTATAAATTAGTGATTTTTTTTCTAAGTCAAGAAAATGACAAATTTAAACTTATTGGTACATCAGTTGAATGTATATTATATACTTTGAAATATATTATAATTGTTTTCATAATAAATTATATACATACTTGAGTATGTTTATTTTTTTTGCGTTCATATGTTTACATTTTATTGAGTGTTAATGAGAAATGGCAATTTACTAAGTGATCTGATGTTGTTAAGATTGAAAATGCTTTTTAAGTCAGTGTAATATTTTTCTTAAATTATGAAAAACAGCATCATTTCATAGTAGAATTAATATTCAACCAAATATCCTTCTATTTAAAAAAAACTTTTAACTGCAAACTTTGTGCACAATTTAAATGATTGACTATTTATTTTGTTTGCAGGTTGATATTTTAATGGAGGCTGCTGCTCATGCTGAATTTGACCCAATGAAGGGAGTGTCAGAAAACATCATGTTGGGTCAGCTGGCTAGAATTGGAACAGGATGCTTTGATTTGCTGCTGGATGCAGAGAAATGTAAATATGGAATGGAGATACCAACGAACACTGGTCCTGGAGTATTGGCTGGTATGTTTATCACTTTCTTTTTTCAGAATGCTGTTATCTTCTGTTACTATTATTTCTTCTTTTATATGTTTGTGTCTAATTATAAAATACTTGTATTAAATTATCTTGTTCTTTCAGTTACTTCATTTCCTTGTCTCATTCATGAGTATTTGAATTTAAAATAACTGTTATATGAATATTGATTCAAGAACAGCTTCTAAATAATTTAGCCTTTGTTTTTGGCAATGTAAGTACTCCATGATGATCTGACCATTATGAATCAAAGTGATTTCAAATTGTTAATCACTCTAATTTTTTTCTCTGAGAGTACTGCATTTTCATTTTCAAGTCTGGAAGTTAAAAAAATAAAGAAATGTATCTCAGACAAATGCTAAATGAATATTACAATAATTAGTTTAGCATTTTTATCCTGTATGGATGCACATTTTACAATGCTATTAATATATTTTACTTTCCACAAGTATTAATAAATTGTTTGTGTACTGCAGGAGCTGGTACAGGTATGTTCTTCGGTGCAGTGGGAAGTCCAGTGAGTGGCATGTCACCTCAGATGACTCCATGGAACCAGGGTGCCACTCCAGCCTATCCCAGCTCCTGGTCACCAGGTGTAGGCAGTGGCATGACTCCTGGTCAGGCTGGATTTTCACCATCAGCTGCAAGTGAGAGTGGATACAGTCCTGGGTACAGTCCAGCTTGGTCTCCTCAGCCAGGATCACCTGGATCACCCACCAGTCCATACATTCCAAGTCCTCGTGGAGCGATGTCACCCAGCTATTCACCTGCTTCTCCATCATATATGCCCAGCTCTCCAGCCATGACTCCACAGAGTCCAGGATATTCACCAACTAGTCCTTCATACTCTCCTACCAGTCCTGGCTACTCTCCTACATCACCCAAGTACAGCCCAACATCTCCTTCTTACTCTCCTACGAGTCCTTCATATAGCCCAACATCACCCTCATATTCACCCACTTCACCTTCCTATAGTCCAACATCACCATCGTATAGCCCAACATCACCCTCCTATTCCCCTACTTCTCCCTCATATTCTCCTACCAGTCCTTCATATTCTCCAACCTCTCCCTCTTACAGTCCGACCTCCCCATCATACAGCCCAACTTCCCCATCTTATTCCCCAACGAGTCCATCCTATTCCCCAACAAGTCCCTCATATTCACCAACAAGTCCATCATATTCACCAACAAGTCCATCTTATTCTCCTACAAGTCCATCATATTCACCAACAAGCCCTAGCTACAGTCCAACTTCACCTTCATATTCCCCAACAAGTCCTTCCTATAGCCCCACATCACCCTCATACTCTCCCACCAGTCCTTCTCACAGCCCGGCTTCTCCTAGTTACAGCCCAAGCAGCCCAAGTTACTCCCCCAGCAGCCCCAAGTACAGCCCAACAAGTCCTTCCTATTCCCCAACAAGCCCATCATACTCCCCTAGCTCTCCTCAATATAGTCCATCATCACCCAAGTATTCACCAACGAGCCCATCATATTCACCAAGTAGTCCAAAGTATTCGCCTGCATCACCAACATATACCCCAACCTCCCCAAGATACAGTCCTTCATCACCAGAATACAGCCCCTCCTCACCTCAGTACAGCCCTTCATCTCCCCAATACAGTCCTTCTTCCCCACAGTACTCTCCTGCATCGCCATCGTACTCTCCATCCAGCCCAGCATACTCCCCTGCTAGCCCTACTTACTCCCCATCAAGTCCTCAGTATTCCCCGACCAGTCCTCAGTACTCTCCCACAAGTCCTACCTATACGCCAACAAGTCCCAAGTATTCACCGGGAAGCCCCACTTACACTCCTGAAACACCCAAGTATTCACCAACCAGCCCCCACTACTCAGCTGCAGGAGATGAAGACAGTGACATGGATTAAATCAAAGTTTGACAGATTCTCAGTTATGCAGTATTTTATCTGTAATTTCAGTGACAGTAAGTTGGAAATGAAGATGGTTCATATTACATTTCTCTAAATCTCTGGATTTGTATTAATAAAATTGTTTATTTACTTGGCTTGTACTACAGTTATGCAGGCTGGGACCACAAACAATGAAAATTTTGACACTATCTACAGCTGGTAAAACACCTACAGTGATGGATTTACTGGACTTGAATGATGTAACAGAAAAAGTTTACATTGAGCTGATTTGTACACTGATAGATTTAGCTGGAGTAACTTGGAAATGAAATCATACAATCTGTTGTATTTTGAACAACTACAGCTACAATTTAGAGGTAACAGACCAACAAAATAAAATAAACCAAGTTCTTGAAACTGATTATAAGTTTGTGAAGGTTAGAATTACATTGAAATATCAGTTGGTGATGGTAATTTAAAAAACAACAAAAAAGAAAAAACCTTAAAAAAAAATGTACAGTTGTAAGTAAGAAGTGAAGTTTGTGAATACATATTGATAACTTGATTTCACTGTACATGTCGTGTTTCTGTTGATGTGAAATTATACACTTGCTGGAATCTTCATATAAGAAAACCCAGGTTTTCAAATTTATCTTGATTCACATTCATTACAGTAGTGATTCACATTCTTTAAAAAGAGATGCGTATAATTTGTACATATTAATATGAATAGTCATTAAATTACCTAATATGAGTGTTGAAGTACACCTGTATGTAATAAAGAAACGTTTTCCTAGAATATATATCGTTAGAATTTCGCAAATTTTTTAGGAGGCTGAAAATACCTGTATATACATATTGTTAGTATCAACATAAAGAAAATGTTCAGATGTCACATCTTTTTGTTTTGGTATTTAGTTGTTTCACATATACGTTATGCATATTTTTTTCATTCATAGGATTAAGAAAAGCATTGATGTATTAAAAATCTATCTTCTTTTAACTAATGTTTGTGTACAAATGCTTTTAAAAAAATATACCATTAAATTTGGAATGTTAAAATACTTGAATTGTAAGCAGTCTGCAGCTTTTGACCATGGCATTGGGAACACAGTTTCAGTGAATATTGGCATCTAATGAGCTGATTTCTTTTATTGCATACTGGGAGTGGGAAAGTTGTAGTGCTTTGCATATTTAATGGACAAGTTTTTTTTTTTTAAATAAAAATAATATATGCACCTAAAAGTTGTAAATATTTGATCATTTTAAGATGACAGCATACTTGGAGACAGCTTGTGCAGATTTGTTGTAATATTTTTATGTTGAGTCGGTCGTCTTCATAGATAAACCGTTTCAAAGTTGCTTTGCTACTGATGTGTATATATGTGTACTGGAATCAGAAGTTTCATTGAACCTTTGCCATTTATTTGGATATGCAGCTTTCATAAAATATGGAAACATCTTTTAAAAAAAAAAAAAAAAAAAAAAAAAAAAAAAAAAAATACAGTAGTGTTGACCAGAATATTTGGAAGGAGGAAAAAAAATCCTTTTTTGAAAACGCTTATTATTTGCAGGTTCTTTATTTATACATCTTTATCTTTTTTTAGCGGTTTCATTTTTATGCTGGTTTCTCATAAGTTTTATAGAAACAAATTTGAAGAAAGTAATAAATTTAATTTTGTATACATTTAACATTTACTAAGACAGTTCTTGTTTATTATTTGGACACAGTTATATTTATAATGTTTGATAAAGTGTGTAAATAAAATTATAAAAACAAATGTTTTTGTTAACTTTTTATAGAAAAGTTTTACAATTCCCAGTAAAATGAAGCTTACAATATTGCATAAGTATTGTCACATTATATTGTAAATTTTAGTTATTTTTTTTTTTTTGTGAAACTGCAAAACATCAGGTGTAGCTGAGTAAATTTACAGCGAAAGGGGCCAGTTTCTCATGTTTGGTGACCCAGTCAGCACTGTGTACCTGGATTTTGCTGATCAAAAGAAATGGTTTTCTCATCTGTCCATTAACAATGTGCATTGTGTTTTGTTCACTTGCTTTTTTTTCTTTGGTGTGAATGGTCTGTTTTTTTTTTTTTTTTTTTTTTTTTTTTTTTTAAACCTATATGGAGGCTCTGGATTAAAGCCATGAAACGTACACATCTAATATACACTGATGGTTGCAGTTAGGTGTTGGTCTCAGTTACAGATTGGTGGATCAGTCCTCGGCAAATCTGAGCTTTTTCTTAGTGCTCAGAAAGTTAGCACAAATAAAATATCACAAACCATTTTTACTTTACAATTTTTATTTCAGTAGATGTGTAGACATTTACAAATAAAAATTTATGTTTTGACTATTAACATTCAAAGCATGAATTTTTAATTTATCTTTTAATAAAAAATATATCTATGTATGTGTGTATATATATATATATATATCTATATATATATATACACATACACATATACATATATATATATATATATACACATATATATATATATATATATATATATATACATATACATACATATATATATATATATATATATATATATATATATATATATATACATATATATATATATATATATATACATATATATATATATATATATATATATATATATATATATATATATATATATATATATATATATATATATACATACATATATATATATATATATATATATATATATATATATATATATATATATATATATATACATATATATATATATATATATATATATATATATATATATATATATATATATATATATATATATATATATATATATATATATATATATATATATATATATATATATATATATATATATATATATATATATATATATATATATATATATATATATATATATATATATATACAACACACACATACATACATACATATTGTTAACAAAAGATACACTTTATCTAAATGTACATTAAATGAAAAATAGATGAAATGGTGGAACTTTCAAAAATTCATGCTTTTAAAACATTTTGTAACCTAGGTTATGTAGGTAACAATATAATGAAAACATTTCAAGAATATAAAGAAGACTGATGTATCAGCCATCTTTTCACCGGTATCTGCATCAACTAAATGCTGACACATTTCTGAACAGACTTCAAATTGAGACACGGTATAAATCTGTCACGTAACCATGCCATATTGTCACAGCCAATTTATTATTAATACTTCTCTTTCTCTGGCGAAAAACATCAGTTTCACACGTAAAAATTTACCATCATATAATTATATGGCAGATTATCAAGGTAACATTAAACTGTTCACCATTTCAGACACGGATGTATGGTAGGTAACAAATCCAGATGAAGATCAATGTTAACCATTATTAATTTTGTTAACTGCAATAATCTTAGGGATTTATTGAACAATATTCATAAAGTGTTATTACAGCATTATTAGATATCAATAAATCTTTAAATTAGAATACTGTAAGATTACATTTTCATTTTCTGGCAGGAACTGTGTCCTTTGTATTTCTTACTTTCAGAACCTACATAATTTGGATACAACCTCATTAAAAAATTCTTACACATTTGCCAAGAAAACCCCTACCCCTCAGAACTCCCCACAAAAAAATCCAAAACAAGTACTTTCCCATTCATGTGTGTCTGAAACATAATTCAATGAACAAATAAAACAAAATAGGATTGGTACCACCTGAAATGCTGAATATATATACATCTAATATATATAATTTTATATATAAACAGTATTTAAAGAGACACAATAAAAAATAGTAATTTGTTTTTTCTAGAGGTAGACCAAAATATACCAGTAGTTATGAGGAAAGTAGTTTTATTTTATATAATTAAAAAAAAAAATAATAATAAAAAAACAACAACAATAAAATGAAGAAGAAATGTTTCAATAATATTAATAACTACAATATTGGCAAGATTTAATAGTTATGTTGTAAAATATCTCCTGATATAGCCTGTTACCACAATAGCCAATATATTTTAAATAAACACTGACATAACCATCATATTTACAGGGCAAAATACAAAAATGCCTTCCTGAAGAAAAAAAAAAAAAGGTTTATAGTGTATGTGAATTAGTAAAAATATTATTATTATTCATAATCACATTTTTTTTTTTTTTAATAGGCTCTGGATTACTGTCATGAAACTTAAACATCTAAACAAAAAGAAGTACAAATAACAATTTAGACCCACAATTCATTTTAAGCTACTGAAGGCAAAATAATCATAGTATTTGTGTGTGGTGAACATCACTATAATTTCTAATTTAAAAACATTAACATGCATTTCATAATTAAATGTCACTATATAAAAATATCAATGATGAACTTGTTAGGTGAAATTTAAAAAAAAAAAAAAAAAATTGTTGTAGTAATTAACACATTTTACTTCATTACAGGATTATCCTTCACAAACTGGAGTTGAAAAATAGTGTTAATATTTTTCTTTTTGGAGGGAAAGGAAAGAAAATGTATGAAAACTTTGTTGTGGAGAACTTAGAAATTAAGTGATAATCTTCACATCATTGTTGGCTGTCTTGCAGATACTAATTAAGAAAACTATCTTATTTAGAAATATATAATTTTACTGGTAGCCAATTATTTAACCTAAAACAATAAATTTAAAAAAAAGGTAAATAAAGTCATTTGTAAAACTGCTCAAGATTCATTAAGTAAATTTTTTCTCTAACATTTGTTACTAATTAATGTAATTACATTTATGAAATTCATACATCACATCAGTCACCGGTAAATACAGTTTCTTTTATCACATTCAAACATCACCTTTTGTCATGGGTTACAAAAAATTACATTTCTCAGATAGCGTAATAACTCATTCTAACATATCATAGTCACACAGCTGAACAGTTTAAAACTATGTCTAATTCAGTGTCTCCGTTTTTATTTAATCTGTATAGTTAGTAAGTGATTAAACATTTTCAGTTGGTTAAGCAGTACAAGTGAGTCGTCAGTGTGATTATTTGACATGACAGAGTTCCTGTTTCTCACATACTGAGGCAAATTACAAAAACACAGACCTGTAAACAAACTGTTACATTAAACTATGAAATAGTGGGTGTAATTCAAAATCTAAAATAGAATCCTATAATTTTTTTTTTTTAAAAGACTAATGTTTATAACCAACTTGCATCTACAAACTTCTATTCTTCATATTATCAGTTTGTAAAATAAATCATATTAATATATTCATACATTTTTCTTTTAGTGATATTTTACGTCTTCAATAAAATAAAATTTTCATACAGGTAAATAAACAAATAAAAAAAAAAAAATGCATAAGAATGTTACGACTAGTTAAATAGTTTAAATGCACTGTATTAGAAATTACAAAAACACACCAAACTTTGACCACTGCTTTTACTAATCTGCATTAAATACAGATATCTTACAATCTCTTACTTTTCTCTTGTTAAAAAAGGAATATATTTTACATATTAATAGTTTTTTTTGAAACAGTGACTGTTCTAATAGTCTTTCATTATTATACAGTTTTTTAGTTCAGTTATACTGACTTAATTTTAACTGAAATGTTTGAATTATTTTAACATGGGTAATAACACACTATAATACATTTTGATGCAAAACTAAACCAATTCTACAAAAATAATTATTCACTTTTCTATCATGCTGTACATATAACATCACATATGTTTAAGCATGATATTGTTACATATATAAAGCTTTGAATATACAGCATGTTTTATGAAGCATTTTATGCACACAACAACGACCATTTCTTTTATATGTCATCAGTTTAGACAGGGAATAATCATTAGCCATAGTATCACATCTCTCTCCTCACAATCACAGTCTCAAACCAACCAAAATGGTTTACAATCACAAAAACTTTATTCTGAAAGATTCCCTGTGGTCATAAAATACTTGTCTATTAAAGTATAAAAATCATCACAGATATACTTTCTTTTCTAACACTTCATTGTACGGCTAAGTCTGTATGTTTTATTTTAGGTAAACAGCTCAAACCTATCTTAAAGCAAATTAAATGTAATACAGCTAGTACAAAAAGGTTGAATAGAATGAGTCATCAAGGATTCCTACTGAAGGCATTGAACAGGTGAGGTAGAGAGATTGAGTTTTTCTGCATTACGTTTTAAATTTTTTTTTCTTTTTTTAATATATATATATTTTTTTATTTATACACAGTCAGTGATGAGATGCTTTAAATATAGAAGTATTTATTAACTGTGCCACCATTTTCAAATATTAAAGAGAATAATAAAGGAAATAGTCTATAAATGCAATTGCATATCAAATATTTAACAAATCTTGAGATTAGTTTTGAAACAGAGTAGAAAAATGTAAAATTTTATGCATATACAACCATCAGTGACACAAGTCAAATATACTTACATAAACATGCACAAAAAGTTTGGAAGACTAGGGGAAAAAAAAATATCTACTGAATTATTAATTTAAAAAAATAACATAAAAAGATAAATAAAAAATGTTGGATGTTTCTATTATATTTTATATATATATATATATATATACATACACACACACAAATACACTCATTATTGATGATGTTTATCTGTTAAAAAAGATGAAATATTTCAGAATATGTAAATATAGAGTTTAATTAAAATCTGAAATAAACTTTCTAAATGTATTTTTTGACTAGAATAATACAATTAGGAAATATCAAAATTTAGCTGGTGGGTATTTTAGATAAAACTGAAAAATAATGGCTGGGAGACAGCATTATATGTAAAAAAAAAAATGGTTATTTAGAAAAAACAAAATTATCTCTGTATTTTTTATTTTGTTTTTATATAAAAAATTAATAATTAAAAATGAAAGAATATATCTAATAATTCTTATAATATGAATAACTTTTGTTAAGAAAAAGTAATAAAATATTTCAATTAACCATTCTTGAGTTTGAAAATATTAAAGAGGTGTGCTCAACTGATATTTACTAAATTCCAGATGATGGATTCTTCTTAATTTCAGAGACAAAATATAGATATTTAGAATATACAATAGACAAAATTAATATAACTATTGGAAATGACAATGGCATGATTATCATACAAAATGTTAACTTAGCAAATTTAAAGAATATCCTATTCAAGAATGTAGGAAAGGACTTGACTGTTTGCACACAATTGTAACAAAATGTGTTTTTAATAATTATACCTTGTATTGTCTCAGTTTTTAAATATTTTATTCTAAGCAACAATATTTAATGCTTAACAAGATACAGTAAACAAAACCTCCCCACCTTATCTTTGCCTGATTTTTGGGTATAAATAAAAACTGATATTTAAAAAAGAAATGTTTAAAAAAGAAAAAGAAAAAGAAATAATTAAAAAATTAATAAAGCTGTTTGCAGCTAAAGTCACTTTCTGCTATCTCAGCTAATAATTTTGCTCTAGCGCCTTTCAGGAAGAATCACTGCTTTTTATCTTTTCAGACCATTTTTGTTTCTTATGATCCTTTTATGAAAATGATTTTGTTTCTTTCTTTTTTTTTCATTAATGGAATAATCCACACACACCAAAAAAAATAATAATTCTTTTTTAACAATAATAACAAAGTTTTTCACCCTCAAAAACTGCTGTCTTTTTTCTTAATAAATTTCTTAGCAACTTTCTCATCATCAAAATTGATGTAGAGCTGAGTACAAATTGCAGAATTAAGACTCATTCGTTGAGGAGCTTTTGCATATTTTGACCATTCATCCAGATCAGCTTCATACAGCCAAATCTCATCTTCAGTTGCTCCATGGTGTTCATGGCCAAGAGAGAGAATCTGACACTCAAAATTCATATAGTGTCCAATAGACCGTCCACTCAGTGTCGATGACAACATTGTCCACTGCTTGGTATGGAAACTGAAACATTCAATAGGAATCTGACCATGAAGTGGAACACCTGGTCGAGGAATTCCACCCAGAACAAAGATTCTGTCGTCATACACAACCATGTCATGGAGACGTCTTGCGTAAAACATACTTGGCATGGATTCATAGTGCTGTGTCACAGGGCTGAAACAGATGAAAGAACTAATGGTCTGGCGATCATGTCCTGATATGCCCCCTGAGAGGTAGATCTTATCCCTGTAGAGAACTGATGCTAATGAGTGGGTGGGAGCTTGTAGTGGGGCCACCTCCTCCCACAGATTTGACACTACATTGTATCGCTCTACAGAATCAAGAATGGCAAATTGTTCAGTTGATCCTCCAAATGCATAAATAAACCGATGGAAAGCAACTACTGTGAAATCTATCCTCAACCTCCTCATTCGGTTTAGCTCCTGACCAACCAAATGACGAGGATCAAAACGGTATAATGAAGGAATCAGTGTCCCACCACCATAATCAACTACACGGCATATGTACACAAAATTATCTACAGTTGCTATGCGGCAATCCCGGCTTCCATTTGTGTCTGTATATAGATTATAAAAGATCCCTGAATTATGGCTATATGCCGTAACCTGAAAAGGCATATATGAGGTTCCATGGTGTATAAGAACTATTGAGGTTGCATCACTGCGGACAGTTGAAGATTCATCAATTAAAGGATGTCCTTTTTTACACATGGCATGATAATGGTAGCCTTTGTTAAGCAGTTCTTTGACAGGTGCAGGACAGCGTTTCATCAACTCACTCTCTCTGATTATCTTGTCAAGCTCATCTTCTGACATAATCCCAAAGCGAATGTGACTTAGCACAGCCAGACTATTATTTATTATTCTCATTGGCTGGTATCGGAACCAGCGATCTAAACAACAAAACAACTGATACTCAGAACTGATTCTTAATGAATTGCGAGACAAATGTTTGGCTAAAATTTCAGGATCCATCTTGAGAAATCCCTGAGTTTGACTGAATTCATAAAACTTCTCCTGAATCATGTTTTCCCAGTGAGTAAGAACACTGTCCAGAGAGTATGTATCTGCAATACTGAGAAAATCTTCAGCATTGTCAAATGCCATCAATGACTTAATGTAGTTGCTACAGACATCAAGTGCTGATGAAACCTGCAGGTGACTTGCTGTATTGATGATTTCAGTCAGGTTATCCAGTTGAAGAGCCATTTCACCACTGTATATGAAGTCAATTACCTGTAAAGTTAAAATTACATGATCAGACTTTCAGTGAATTTTCTTTTTATTAGTATTATTTTTCAATTCCTGTTTTACAATAAGAACAATGTATATCAGTGATAATGAACAGTAAATTAAATAAAAATATTTATATATACTGTGGCAGTTCTAGTCTTTCCAGTAGTTTTACGCTCTTGCATTATTAATTTTAAAACACATTTAGAAATAAAATACACTGAAATAAATAATGATTTCATGATAAAAATATGCATATGTATGTATGTCATGTACTTTCACACTACTGTATTAAAACCTGAGTAAACTGAATGTCTTTAAACCAGATTTTCAATAGGGTGTTTCTTTAAATATTATTGACTCGACAAGTTATAATGAATAATGTTACCTGTTGCAGACCATCAGCTGTGACTCCTTTCAAATCAATCATATTCTGTTTGCTCTCTGCCATCTCACCCCCACACATAACACGGAAATAGTCACTAGTCGCAGCCAGCAACACTTTGTGCACCTGTAAATATTTCTAACCGTAATTATACTGCTCCAAAACACTTTCTACAGTTTGATTATTTAACAGATAAGAGTGACATTGTTACCTATAAACACTTTCTATAAATTATTTAATAATAAGTCTGACACTGTTGTCAATTTGTTACCTCAAAAACACGACCCTCTGCAGACACTTTATAGTCGCAGAGTTCATTGTTATTACGCAGACTGTTTAGTTTCTGTATAACTGAATCTCCATATCCACATGCTTGTAACTTGTGCACTTCACTCATCGTGTCAGAGAGGCTGCACTTCTGTAACAATATTATTTATATTAACAATAGACATAAAACATAAATAAATAATAATGAAGTGAAAAATAAAAGATATATACATGAAACATTAACTTGTAATATAAAATGTGTTTAATGTAAAGTTTAAGAAATACCAAATCATTTTTTAAATATGTAAATAAATAAAACATACAACGGCAAAATCATTTAAACAATAAAAATGTATTTAATGTGAAAGTAATACAAGACTAGAGGTATCACAGAATTTTCATTTTTCAATTTTTGTTTTCTTTTTTTCTGAACGATATATATTTTTTTATTTATTTATACACAAGTAATTATCAAGCGGCGTTTTTGTTAAGATTATATACCATTTATAAATGGAAGAATGCAGCTTCCTTGAGCTGAAATATTGATCAGACAGAACAGTCACGTGAAATAATCTCGTTCTGTAGCCATTCATTGCTAACAGGTCGGTGAACTGGAATCTATTATAAAAACTAGGCCACTGCACCGACTGCGACTGGGACAGATTTACAGAAATTGCAACTGAAGATTTTAAACGATGTTTAATTTTAAAATATTTTTAGATAATAATGGAATCGACGAATCACGTCCCTGAAATAATATCCTGTGCGTTGCTACGTGTCACAACAAAAATAATTGCAAATCCAAGTTTTTATCCTGGACCGAACAGTGAAATGTGGGCCACTTCCAAAGCAGAGAGAAAAAAAAAAAAAAAAAATTGGGTCAGTAAGTTACTAATATAATGAGTAATCACTGTAATGTCCTGTTAATTAATGGCCAAAAATATAATTATATAAAGTCAGTAAATATTATTTTAACAGAATGTAACAAATCATCACGCAAAGTAAATATGTTTATGCTATAAAAAAATACCTTGTTTGAAGCGTGAACGAACACCAGCTGACTGGTCCGCCATCCTTGGTTTTGTTGTTAAATCAATCCTTTATTGTCTGCGCACCCTCTTAACAACTCAGAAAAAATGACATACGTTAATCATAATCATAATAATAATAATAATAATAATAATAATAATAATAATAATAATATAATGATGATGATGATGATGATAATGATGATGATGATGATGATGTTGATTATAATAATAATAATAATCAATGTTATTTTATGATATTCAGTCGATAAATGATAACTAATTACTGGAACATTCAAAACAAACATTTCTAAATTTAAAGAAATCAAAGAAAGACTATAGAATTGTACTGAACAATTATTTTCGAAATGGTTTACAGCACTGGAATTTTTCTCTCGCTATAATCATTTGCAGAGAGAGAGAGAGAGAGAGAGAGAGAGAGAGAGAGAGAGAGAGAGAGAGAGAGAGATTTTGTGAAAAAGTCATATATATATCTTCTCCCCCCCCCCGTTTTTTATAACACTTCAACTGTTGTTTACCAAACTAGAAGGATGTATTATTTATGACTACAAAGCAGGGCCACTGGAAGATTGTGATAATCAGTGTTTAAAATTTTGAGATGCAAATACTGGAGAGAAAAAATTCTTTTAAGGGCTTTTGGACATTTAAATAATATTTGGTTGTGATAAAATGTGTTACTGTTTTAAATAAATTATGATAGAAGTTAAAAAAAAAAAAAAAAAAAAGTTACTTATCAATGACTATTTAGCACAGGCATGGGCATCCTCAGACGGGCCGCAGGTACTAATTTAGGCGATTACAGTTATTTTCCTTGTGAAATTAGGCGGGCCATTCAGTAAGCCGCGAGGGCCGCAGTTTACCCATGACTGATTTAGCATATCATGGGAGGCATATTGGACAGGAATATTAACTGTGAACTCAGTATATAATCTGATATGACAAATGAGATTTTGTAAAGTAGTTAAATTCTTTGAACGTCGACCTCAGTTGGCTGCGCAAGTTCGAGTGGCCATGTTAAGTAATAACTTATTTTTCAAAACATTCAACATGAACGAAATTAATGTGAAATGCACTGTAAGTGACGCTCTGGCAAAAGATAGGTCCGCTGTGACTAATGTGAAAATATCCAACGGAAGAACGTCTGCTTAAGCCCCAAAACATGTTTATGGCTAAAATTTGTTGATTTTGTTTCAGAGAGAATACGAAGCCAGACACCAAACCTAGACATGACTGTATCTTTAACTAACCTAAATTCGTATTAAACCAGGGTTTTGAAATGGGAAGGATCAATACTGTACTATGCAGATTTCAAACAGAAGTACACGTAGTGTCCTATGAAGGGATACCAGGACAGTGTACTCGAACCTTTGTTAGGTACTGACGTCAGAAGACATGCTTATAAGGATGGACTACTTTACATAACTATTATAAAATGAGTGATCAATACTGACGCCCATCTCGTCTATATTTCTTATTAAGCCAATAGTAAACAAAAACAAACACATACTACATGCACAGTTATCTTGAATATCACTGGAAATCGGCCGTACCTGTGCGTGTCAAACAAATAAATAATTACCTGTTAAATTAATCTGTATAAACGACTGTATGTAACTGTTCACACACTGACTGAAGGCGGGTATGCACGTAGTAACACCGGATATGTGTAAATGTGACACACGTGTCTTTTCAAGACTCCGACCTGTTTACTATTTCAGCAAATGAAATTATGAGTAGGTATAGTACGTAAGAACGAAAGACTGACGAAACACGCGTTACTAAGAGTTAACTAGATTTAAAAAAAAAAAAAAAAAAAAAAATTGTTTTTATCCAGACGGATTAAAATGTATTTGACTGTTGTGATTTTGACATAACGCCTACTAACTCTCATATACACAGACAGGCAAGCATGCACACACGCGAATACATACTTATGAAATTATTTATGGGTAATAGATATATTCATACATACACTCACAAAAGGAAGGAAGAAATGTATTTACACTGAGGACATATTCAGTTATCAAGCAAGAAAATCCAGATCGGCCATGCTAATGACTACACTACTTATTATTATTATTTTCTAAGTGAGTAAAACAAAATTAATCGCTAATCAGAGCAAGCAGTTGTGAAGCAGGCCTGAGACAAAGCTGGGCGCACGTGCGTGTGACGCAGAATTTTATATATTTTTTAATTTTTTTTTTTTTTATTGCTACAAGGAAGGTTTTGTATTAACCTCACAGTCAGAATATAACAGCACATCTTAAAATAAAATAAAACAGAAAAAAAAAGAAAAAAAATAACCAAAAAACCCTACAACAACACAACCTCCTAAAATAATAATAATAATAATAATAATAATAATAATAATAATAATAATAATAATAATAATAATAAACAATAACAAGAACCAATAAATAAATTAATGTATGAATTTATAGTCAAATATACTCTGAACAATTGTTTATATTTAACCCCTCAAAAAAAAAAAACACAGACACACACTGTATTTGAAAATCTTTTGAACAGAATATAATCACAAATAGATGAACCTGCATGCATGCATGCATGCAGATATGCACTCACACACATACACCTTTCTAGTCACAAACATTGTGCAAACGTAAACAATCACATCATGTAAAAAAACTTTTTGCAGGAGAAAATTAATTTGACCTTGGATTTTATAAAAAAAATGTACAAAAAAAATATACAAAATATAATAATAAAGGAATGAGTAATTAAGTAGTTAAATAGATTTCAGTTTAACTAAAAAGATTTTGATGTGGGGTGAAACAAGTTGAAATTCACCAAAAATAGAATTCTGACCTCAACTAGCCTCTGCTGACTCTAAAACAGGTACAGCTGTACTTGTTGGCAAAAAAGAATTTATAAAAAACAAAGGGGTTTAAAAAACAAAGCGATTAAAAAAATAAATAAATTAAACAACAAAAGCTGTACAACATTTTCAGTGATTCTAACAATAGAACAAATTTTCCACAAAGTTAAATAGCCTTGACAGTGGGAAAACAAAATAAAACATTTGACTGTTTTTTTAACATCTGATTTCTAAAAACAACCAAGACATGGTTACTTTTAAACAGTAAAGGTAACACATACACACACACAACTTTATATAATTTAAATTTTAAAAAATAATTTTCAATTATTCAACAGTTGAAAACATTCTGGAATTTATAGTCCCTTTAATGTGTGTAGTGAATGTGTCAAATATATGGCCTGTATAACTAACATATGAGAAAGGAAACCTGATGTTAACACTCCCTGTAATGCTTTTTTCAATTAAAGTCAAAATATGTTTTGTAAAACATACTTCATTGTCTGGAGTGGGAAATAATCTAGTGGGTGTAGTTAGAAGAGAAAACTGGAGATCATTCACATCTCTAAACTACAAAATGTGCCTTAATGATTAGTAATGGGGAACCTTTTTTGTTTGTTTGTGTGCTTTATTGATTGAATTCAACATTTTTGGTTTTGTGTATCCTGTGGTCAGGCAAATAAACATCTGCATTGTGCTGATTTTTACAAACATGACATTTATGAAATATAAAAGATTTACAAGTTATTTAGCTAACAATAATTCTGTTTTTCAAAACAAACCTCATGTACAGAATAAATGGAAGCACCATTTTTTTTCAAATTTAGTTTTTTTGCACATGTGTTAAATGTTAAGATGTTTTCCTTTATTTTCTGTATTATAATTTTTTATTTTAAATGTCTGTACTTTTCTACTTTTCTTGTCTTTTGTATTATAAATTCAGTCAGACCTAAGTTTTAAAGTTTAAACATGTTGGCATATTAATGTTCTCAGGTATCAAATATAATTTTTTTTTATCTTGTATATGAAATGATATGAGAAAAGAAATAAGCTGCGCCTCTTTTCTGTAACAGTAAGGCATATTTTACATGCACCTTTAAATTGCTGCTGTATAAATATTGGCATAAAAGACTTGAAGTTTTAAACTTAAATTTGACCAGGTAATATTATTATACAAGATTCTAACCAGATTCTTGTCTCCTTCAAAAGTGTATTTCCTTTGTCTCTGTATTCATTATTAACAAAGATTTTGTTTATAAAAGTTATCCAGTTTCATCATTATGTGTCTAGCCTTTTTCTGTTCTGTTATCCTGTCATAGCTATTTGAAGTATATAACTTACTAGATTGTAAACTTTTGTATAAAAGATGAAACAGGTATCTTAATTGTGCAGTGTGGGTGTATGTGGGATATTTTGAAATCCATCACTAAGAATTTGTTGATAATTTTATTTCAATAATTTTATGTAATTAGTAATGTGGTCAGCTAATGCAATTTTTATGACAAATGTTTATCAGATTGTTTCTGATGCTCTTCTAAGCTTTTCTTATCTGAAAAATAATTCCTTGCATCAGGATTATTTAGATGAAATATTCTTCTTTGAGACAGAGAGAGAAAAAATGTAAGTGTGTGTGTGCATCAGCTCATCTTTACTGTATAATAAAAATAATAATAAAAAAAACAGTACTTCAAATTAAAATACAAATTTTATTTCAGCACAAGTGAAATAAAATATTTCATAAATAAATTATGTTCAGTGATAATGAAAAAAATGACACCTTACATGCTGTCAGATTAACAAATGTCTAAGTACCACTAGGCAGTACATTATACATTACTAATGGCAAGCAAATTACACAGTTACAGTTTATCTTGACAAAACAGTTACATCAGTGTTCTGGAAGGGGAAAGAAATTTGGTTAAAAAAAGAAATGTATAGATCTAATGGAAATGGAACACTTTGCTGGTGTAAACTCATTTTTAGTTACTATTTAAGCTGTTTTTTTAGTAACTGATTGTGGTTTTTTTGTAACCAATACATGTCAGTTGTAATTTGTTATAAATATATGTGGTAGTTGTTTATGTTGTATGTGTGTGAACTGTAGTTGTCTATTTTATATTAGCTGCAATTGTTTCATGCATATGAATTGTTAATTGTCTAAATGTCACAGCTTTTTGTACCATTTCTTTTTTTCTGTGCTATATATATATGTCAACTGTAACTGCTTTTTATTTATCTTTTTGTAATTATCTGTCATATGCTCAGTCATCTGTGTTGTATTTGTCAGTTGTATCTCATTTGTGTTTATGTCTACTAGTAATGTTATCTTGACTAGTACAGCTTTGTAAAAATAGTATGCCCTATACATCTCATCTCAACACTTAACATAATGTTGTGCCTTACATATTCTGTTTCAACATTTGTCTACATAATTGTGTGTCTTACATATCTCATCTCAACACTTGTCTACATAATGGTGTTCCTTGCACATCTTGTCTCAACATTTGTTAACATTATGGTGTGCCTTACACAACTTCTGTCAACATTTATCTATATAATGGTGTGCCTTACTCATCATTTCAACATTTGTCAACATAATGGTGTGCTTAATATGTCACAACTTTCAACCTACTAATTAACTTTCAAATGACTAATAAAACATTTTCTGTGAGTTCAGATGCTGTAACACACTCAATATAAGGCATGCATGATTGTTAAGGCAGTATTTTAATTTATTACACAACCCAGAAATATATATATATAATTATTTTTATTATTATTTTAAATTTGTTAATTGTAATTCCTGTTTTAAGAAATAAAATGTTACATGGCTACCGACTGTGAAATTTGTTTTTATAAATAGTGTTAGTATTTTTTCTTCTTACATTTAATAATCATAATAAAAAATAAATGAAAAATAAACACAAGTATTAGAAAATTATATACTGTGTATTTTACTGGAAATTAGTTTTGATTAATTAAATGTGTGTGCGTGTGTGTGTGTGTATATATATATATATATATATATATATAACTGTATGTTGATGTATACAACTGTTCATGCATGCTTAAAGGTGTATCCCTCTGAGTTCACTCAGAGAAATATATCCTCACATACTTGAACTATTAAATGTGGTAATATACATCAACATTTGTGCTGTGTTATTTAAAGCTATACATACATATGTGTGTAAAGACTCCGATAAGTATACATATACACACACACATATATAAGTACATATATAAATACATTTATTTTTAAATAAGAACTTGTGTATTTGTATGTATGTGTGTTGTGTTTATGTGTTGTTGTTGTATGTATGTATGTATGTATATATATATATATATATATATATATATATATATATATATATGTATATATGTAATGGTTGATATAAAAAGGTAAAGTGGATATTTCAAACTGTATGGTCAATATTCAAAGGTTAACATTTTCATAAATGTTGAACTTTTACATATGACAATTCTGACACATTTCAGAAAAAAGTTTCTGAATATTCATATCATTTCAATTTTCTATTTTATTTAAAAATAATAATAATAATAATAAAATATATCATTTAATTAGGCTTAGCACAAACACTTGCTATCTGGTAAAAAAAAAGATTATGTTTGAAGCTTTAAAGAAATAAAAAATCCAGATTCATAAAAGTTTTCAAAAGTAACTGTTTACAAGATGGTAATATGGTTCGTCTTGTATTAACAAATGATTTATAATACTATATGAGAAAACATGCCCACTGATTCATGTCATGTACAAGAAAAGATTAACAAAAACAAACCCAGAAACCATTATCAAACATTAAAACTATATTTTTCTTTCTTTCTTTTCTTATTATATTTTTTCCCCTCTGAATTTGGAAAACGTCTTATCTACATGTAACTGAAGCATTAAAACTAAATTTTCAAACTTTACATTTTTGTGTTACTATGTCAAACAAAAACCCTTAAAGTTACAGATTAATTTCTCCAGAAAAAAAAAAAAATTGTGAGGGAAATGAATATGAAGGGAAATGAAAATGTTATCTCCCCTTTTCTGCAATATGACATTGATTGATAATTTTCATTTAAGATTTTTATTTAATAAAACTAATAAACATATTTGATTTCTGGTTGTACGAGTTTTGTATCTTTATGTAATGAAGAATGCCAAACTGAATTTGTCAGAAAATTCCATTATACTTGGTTTTCTTGATATTTCAAAACAATTCTAATCAACAGGTATATAATAATTTAGGATTATTAATGTTTTGTATCTATTTCAGTTTGATGTGAAACAGTAATGATATATGGACTGACATAACAATGCAAACAGAATATAAAAATTAACAATCTGAAATGTACTGTTAAAATAATATCTACAGAATGCACAAAGCACTATTGAAGGCAGCAATTAAAAAATTTATACACAACAAGATTTGAAAATAATGTTGAGTTTACTGCACAAAAACAAGACTTACCTCAGGAAAAAAAAAAATAAGAGAAAGAAAAAGATGGTATTAATTGAATTATATCATATTTGCTCATGCATACTGGAAATAGAGGGATTAATGAAAGAAAAGGAAATGTTTAAAATATCAGAAAATGGTACAGATAAATATTGTTATCATAGCAGCTACCACATTTGATTAATGATAAGACAAATCTATATATACAGATAATTTCTATACTCAGACATGTAGAAGATGAAATAAACTTAGGCTATCTCTGTAATTTGTTGTGAGATTTCATAATTAATTCACACTATTGCTTCTGTCTAAGCTAAACCCATTTAATTTAATGAAATATAAACAGCATTTATCTTAATAATAAAAAAAATAATTTCAAAACATAAAAAAAAAAAAAAAATGAAATAATAAATAACAATAACAATAAATTTCAAAAATCACAATCACAAAAGTTACAAAAACGGATAAAAAAAGAGAAATGAGTTACTGCAAAAGAAAAATTATTAGCTTTAAATGTCAAAAAAAAGAAAAAAAAAATCACAAATAGGGGAAAAAAGAGAAAAGAAATGTACATATGCAAATCTCAACCTCTTGAGATTCTATCATTTTACTTTCATTATAGCTGCTAACACAGTTCTATTCAGAATTATAAATCTGTATATACTTGATCTGCATCAATATTTCATAATCATTATCAATTTATTTTAACTTTAGACCAATAAATCTCTAATGACACTGACTTCTAACATTTAGTTTAAAGAACAGTTAATCATCAGTTACCATTAACATTATATTATGAAACTGGCACACTTTTTGAAATAAAACTTCCATGTGAAGACATAAAACAAATTGAGGACCATGATGCAAACTTTACACTGGCATAAATAATGCCATTACAACAACAATCTTCCACTTGTACTGTGAAAGACACTGACCATGTATTTTTCTTAATACTGACATTTCAGAAACAAACTAACAGCCCATTTAGAAAAATCATTTATATTACTCAAAAGTAATAATTAATTTATTCTGTCAATTACTGTTATGCTCTGTAATTAACATTATTTGCATTTTAAAATCAGTTATGTTCAGTAAAAATGAAAACTGTTCACAGCAGTTGAAATGTGTTTAATATGAAGTGCAGGTGGCAAAGATGAAAATGAAACAAACACTGTTTTGAAGATTAAACAAGAAGAAATCCACTGATGTCATTGTAACAAATATTATACAGCTTGAATGAAGTTATATATAAGAAAAACAGAGTTACTAAACTTAGATGTATGAAATTTTTTATTCTTTATATATTAATATTAAATCAGCTATTTATAAGAGCTGTTATATGTATGAACATATCCATGGAAAACAGATTTGTAGAGCTCCAACTTTAAACCAGCTGCTGTTTATTCAACAACTACAGCATGGACACTATTAGACAAATGAATTTCTTTAAGTTAAACAGAGTTATAGAACTTAGATAATTTTCACTCAGACAGCACTGAGACAATCATAGTTGAACATGTTGCATATTGTTAATGAACTTATATAATAATCCATCCAGTTGTATGGATAATACCCTATATCAATCCAAAAAACAGAACAAAAATTTCGAACTTATGCTGGACATCAAAACAGGAATAACTTTTAAGAAACTGCCATTAAGTTAGGTTAATATGAAAAATAAGAAGACAATTTGAATCTGAAAACAGAAAAAGAAAAAAAAAAGAATTTTTTTATATATATATATATATAATTATCCCACCCCCACAAATATGTTATAAATTAAATAAATTCCAAAAATAATAAAAATAAACAGGAAATTTAAAAGTATTATAATTTTGTAAGAACTTAATTAGCTGAATTAAAGTTTTAATAAAATCTTTCTCTTAAAGATTTGTTCTGATAATGTAGAGATGCATACTGCTGAACAACCTGTATTTATATTCTAGAATGAAATGAGCTAAAATAAAAGTTAAAATATAACAGTAAAAAATACAACCTCAGATCTAAAACATTTGAATAGAATGATGAGAAAAGCAATATTTAAGAATAAATTGCTTTTTACTCCACAGCTGTAAGATCTGAGAAATGATTTCTGAATTATTTGTTTTTATATTTTTCTCAAACAAAAGGCATGACTTGTGAATTCTCACACAAACGTAGATGTAGAAGGTCTACTCAGATGTCTGCTGGCATTGTAAAAGGCTTAATCAAGTATAGTTTCTCAGAGTCCTGTTTAAAAATAGGGTGTTTTTTATAATGGTCTATCAAGTCCTCCACTGATGTAAATTTTTGTTGTCCAATACCATACACTCCATCACTGACATTCACTCTAAAATGTTTGTTTCTGTTTGGTGCTTTCAGAACAACTGTATAATGACCAGCCTGAAAAACAAACCATCTAGTTAATTTATTATTTATAATAAAATAAAATAAAATAAAATGAATGAAAACTGAAAATGTTGAACTAGATTATAGAATCACGATTTTCTGACATATGTAAGATGTTGACTAAAATGATTTCTAAATATTATTTACATTTTTTGATGATTCAACTTAAAATTGTGGACTTTTATTTTATATATTTTTTTGTCTTGAGGATATAAATTTAAACAACATTTTCCTACCGTTGATTCACTGTCTCTGATTAGAAAATCACCATTTTCTGCATGTTTAGATAACAGCTCCTCACATTGCTGTCGATTGATTTTGCCAAAATACCAGTCTCTGTCTGACAGTGGGCCTGACACATTGAATTGTCTCCGACCTCCAGACAAGCCTGCAGACATGCCTACAGATGATGCATTAGACAGACTACTGGTTGACTGAGATGGTGGTGTATTGCTGGTGTTGTTAGAGCCTATACTGGTAGTTCTGTCACCTTCATCGACAGTCTGCATATAGTTTCTGGGTACAAGTCCTATATCACCACTGCTGTTACGTGCCGACCACCATTCTGGGTCCTCCACTGGTTTGTTTATGATCTCTAACCTCTGACCTTTCTCAAAACTTAACTCCTCCTCATTTTTCCCTGAAAATGGATATAGTGCAATCACAACTTCTAGACAATCATTCATCATGGCATCTGCACCAGCTGCAGTGCAGTAGTCATTTTCTAAGTCAACTGTAACATAATTTGAAGGAAACCAGCCAATACTGTCATTGTTTTTCTGACCCTTCCACCAGCCATCATTGGATTTTTCTAACACAAGAATCCTCTCTCCTTTAACTAATGAAACTTCATCTTCTCGTTCAGCTGTGTAGTTGTACTTTGCTGTGGCTGGTGTAGCTTGAGAACAGATCTGAATATTACTGGGCAGGTTTGAATGCAAGTTACGCATCCGTGCTTCTCCATTAACACTGCGAGACGAAGCAGGTGATGCACAGGCCGATGAATTTTTGGCATCACTTTTTTTACGACCAAGTGTATTTCTAAGACTTGATAAAATGGAAGCTTTTGGTTTTGAACGTTTGACAAAATTGGAAGGCACAAAACCTGACTTATGTGATGTGTTTTGAACTTTCCACCAGTCTTTGCTGTCATCCAGCAAAACCAATCGCTCATTCTTCTTTATATTCAGTTCCTGATTGTTCTCAGCATGATAGTCATACTTGGCAATGACCACCACTGGCTCCTCCATCATGAAGCTTTAGCAACCATTACACCTACAACAAAAAAGCACGAATGAGTGCATGAACATGTAATAACAATTCAGCTGGGTTTTTTTATACTGATATTAAACCTTTTGTATTAATACATGTGATATTTAAGAGAAATCCCATAGCCAAAGAAATAAATGATTATATTACAGCTAAGTTATATACTTATAGTAATGTAATAAACATTAATATATGTACTTCTGACATTAAGAAAAAAATTCCAAAAATAAAAACGAAGAGTTGTTTGCATTGTTTCTAAATACAATTCTGAATATAATAATAAAAAAGTAAAAATAATTTAGTCTACTCTTGCTCATTTAGTAGATTTACACTGATATTGCAAAAAAAAAAAAAAAAAAAAAAAGAAAAGATTGAAAGAATTATATGTAAGTTTGTGTATGTATAATCATGCACACACACACAGATAGACATGCAAATACATACATATGCATACTGCTGTCATACATATCTATATGAAAAATATGCAATAATAAATGTTATATCTCAACTCTTTAGACTGAAAACATTTAACAAGGCGAGATATCTAAATAGAGAATGTTTTGAAACCATTCAAACAGCATTAAGCAATTTTCAAACAAGAAAATGAACTACATCATTTAACCTGTTACAAATATGTACAATGAGAAGATGATGATAGTTTAGTTCAATACTAGTGATAGAAAAACTGTTAACCCTGTCACCAGTTGTTGGTTCATTTGAAAACAAGTGATGTGAAATGTTAACCCTGGCACTTGAAATCAAGCAGTCAGTTTGTAAAGGCAGGTAAAGCACTAAGTGTTTGTACAGACAGTGTAAAGATAAATCTAAATATTTGTAATGTCTCGGTATATGAAAGAGAGGTAGAAAGAATCAGACACCTGTTGTGATCACTTCCCATCCTAAATCTTGCAACAAGCTTAAGCAAAAATTAAAATGTTATGATTAAAGACACCACTAGAGTGTACAGTTAATTTTCTGCTGTTGGGTTTTACGTATTTGTAATTTGAATATAAATCTTAGGGATTCTGTAATGTTTTCTTATACGTACTGGGTTTCTTTAATATCAAATAAGTAACTATGTATTCATGGCTTTTAAGGTATGTTGTGGGTTAGTGGGTAAGACAGAGGAGAGTTTGACTGACATAGGACATATTATAAATTAACTCTTGCACCACTCACCCATTCAAACATATAAATCTTTTAATACTAAGTTACTACTCCTTTAGCAATCTTATGAAATGTGTTATCATTCTCAATTTTTATTTTCATATCAGCAATGATAAGTAAGTGTTTCAAATTTACAGTATAGTAGTAAATAAAATTTGAATAAAGGAAGTGAAACTATTACAGACATGGGTAAAATATCTAACCACTGCTTGTAAAAGCTAACTTGAAATGTGGATAGTCATTTTTATTTAGACAAAGTGCTAAAAAATGACAAATAAAAAAATAATAATAATAAACAATGAATGTCTGTTATGGTTAAGTAATAAAAAATACTATGGAAATGACAATGTGAAGCCTTGGAATGTAATAAGAAAGATAGAAATGTCATAATTATCAGTAATTACAAATTAACCAAATTTCCTGTTTTTAGAACACCCTTCACAGTCAAGTAAAATATAATTAAGTAAGTAATATTAACATGTTGCACATAGTTTTATATACTTACCTAATGTTAATTTGATATACAATTGATTGCAAGTACTCATTTATACCAAGTAGAGAGATAGACTTGGATTCAAGGTTTGTGATAAGGGCTAAATCCCGGATGCATGCCAACTGACCTACACTGAACTAAAGATAATATTATCTCTTCTCCACTCCCTTATCTAGAGTGTGTTCTTCTAGTGTGAAAACTCTTTTAACTTAGTTACTTTCAAGGCTTTCTTAATGTTCTGTGATAGTATGTGAATTATCTAGTGAAAGTCCTCCTCCAACTCTGTAAATCCTATGTTTATATTACGTTGTAAGAATGTTCCTTCCATTTTGTAAATATTCTCTCCTTTTATTATCCATTTTGTAATTAGTCCAAACCTTTTTAAAAAAATTCCCTCTTATGTATTGTAAGTGCATCTTTTTTTATAATAAGTTGTAAATATATTCCTCTGGGTTATGTTATGGTATAAACATATTTTTCTTTTGTTTATGTTTTGTAAACATATTCCTTCTCCTACATTGAAAATATGTATCTTTTGGTTATGATGTTTTAACAGAACGTATTCCCACTTATGACAACCCATTCTTTCCTTCTGTTTTTTGTTTTAAGCATAACCCTTATCTCTCTGTTAGTTGTAAACAATGCCTTCCCCATATTTATGCTTTTTATGGTTGGTTTTGTAAAGTATTTCCTTTATCCACACTCTTTACAATTTGTAAAAAACAGACATCCCCTTTCTTTTGCTGTGAACATGAAACTAACAGTCATATTTACATCCAGAAAATACTAAATTTAAAACTGTTGATTATATTAATATAAAACACCATGATTTCTATTATTTTGCTAAAGATTACATTTATATAACTTCAGTCTAATTCATTTATCCAACAGTCTGCTGAGAACATAATAAACGTATAAATGTAAAATTATCACATACAAAAACACATCAGAACTGTAATATGTATGTATGTATGTTATAAACAATATAAAAAGTTATGCTATTATATATATATATATATATATATATATATAATACACACACAAAAAACAACTTCAGGGCAAATAAAAATATGTGGACAATGTCTAAAAGTGTGCAGTGTAAATAAATTAGATGGAATACAGCTGTTACTGCAAATTAGAAAAATAAAACAAAAATAAATACCAAAATTTTTTTGTTGTTGTTGTAATGAAAATTAGAAGTAACAGGTGCTACAAATATTTCCGTTACAGAGAATATATGCAAATCAGAAAATGAAAAACATCTGACAAAGATGTACACTCTTTGCAATAAATACAGTCTCACAGTCTTAATAATAAGTTTGTTATTCAGTGTCTGGCATTTAGCTAAATTAAGAGTTGATACGGCTCATATAAATGTAAGCCTTGTATAGATCAGAAAAATTGAATATGTGAAAATGACTTATAACCCTCTGAGTCATAATGTCATACTTACTGAAGATTCAGTAATATTAATCAACTCAAAACTTTCTAAATAAATGTAAGAGTACATATGATTTTGAGAAGTAAAAGAATGTTTTGTTAAATAAATGTTAAATATTGTCCCACATATATCTGAACAGCAGGAAGAAATCTTCATAAAAGATTTTTCATGAAAAAAAAAAGAAAAGAAAAGAAGATATGTCAGTTACAGAGAACTAAATAAAAACACAAAACAGTCTACTGAGACCCCTGATGGAGAATGAATTTTGTGAGTTGTAGTTTATACTCCTAACAGATGTCAGATTAAATCAGTGGTAAAATGCTGACTAGAGTTCAGTAATATAGAGAAATACTATTCACAACTTACAGAGAGATGTGCCTGGTGTTTTCCTCTTTATATTTTGCTGCCTTTTTTCTATTTTTAATCTAAATATCATCTTTAAACTTGGATCCAATTTAATGATACCACTCATAGCACCAATCCTTTTTCAGAAATATCTGTCCAAAATATAAATGTTATTTCTGAATTGGAATTTAATAAATATGTCAACAAGTAGCCAAATGCTAAATAATTTTGTGTAATTGTATAGCAGTAACCTATAATTTGTGTGATATTATTTGTAATAGTTCAATCATAACATTTCAGATATAAATTTTGTGCACTGTGTATGGATAAAAGGTGTTTTGGTAACTGATACACAAAGATTTGTTATTATTATTATGTTTTTAATAAAGACAACATGTTTTGAAGATAACTATTACTTCTTATCCTAATTTTACATTAGTAAATGAAATTATGTGCATACATACACATACACACAATCTTATAACCAAATATTTACACTGAGTAGATTAACATGTACATATAACATATATGTATGTTTTAGAAAATCGGAAATGTATTTGCCTTTATCATAGTTTATGAGGATAAAGAATAAACTGTATTATGTGCTTGAATTATTCGAGCAATTACAAAATTTATTCTATATTTAAAATTATTATTTCATCATGTAGCATCATATCTAAAATATGGAAGAATAAAGTAATAATAAAAAAATAATTCTCCCAGAAAACCCCCAAATTCAACAAAAATTTAAAAAAAAAGAGAAAAATATAGCTCATATTTTTTTTAAGAAATTAATATTAAAAAAAATACTTATGAGAAGAAATTCTTTATCTGATAACATAGAGAATATATTTTTACACGATATCATGCTTAAAATTAATCATTAGGGATAAAAGAATGATAGAAAAGTTTTCTGGTGCTACCAATATTTTTTTATAACTACCTTATCACAGAAAGGAGAGCACATACAAGATCTTTGAAAAACTGTAGAGTAGCATAACCAAGGAAATCTGACCCTCTGACCAGTCATAATTCCTCAAGCTTGTACCATTAAATCTGAACCTGCCCTTAGAAAATAACAGGATTATAGAAACCAGTAACACAGTGAATGATATTATAAATTGTCAGAATATATATAACTGTGAAACTGTCAACAATTGGCAGATTAAAATTAGTCAAAGTGTAAAATGATCAAGTATAAGAAGCAGGTCGGACAATTTCCTCAGATGAAAAGCACAGAGACTGAAGAGGAAACCACTTGTTAGATAGTCTTGTTCTATTTGCTATTAATAGCCAGCCTGCTTTCCAGTCCCAGAAACTCAAAAATATAGCAGCTAAAGGCGAGTCATCAAAATGAGATATACACCTTTATAGCTGTGAGGTAGTGACAGATTGTTTTACATTTTGAATCCGAATATAAAAAGCATAATTTCTCTAACACATCATCATTATAAAGATAATAATATAAACTAATACTTCACACACAATAGGCCTAATTACAGTTCATTTAGGTTATTACCTGAGTTTATAAGCCAATTATACAAACAGGAGTTTAAAATTAAATTGGCAGCCAGCTTGATCTCTGTCTACTGTAAATTTAAGTTGGCTACCTTTCTCTCAACAATTAATATATATATTGTTATTTTTATCTCCAAAGATAAAAGATTAAAATGATTTTACACACACACACACACACACCTATACACATACACATATATTCTTTGAATGGAATAGTGTCAGTTAAAATGAAGGAACAATGCTCAACAAAAAGCTGGATGAGAAATTAATCAGTATAAAACTACTGAGCGAAAATTTGTCAAAGTCGAATGAGAAGTTGAATGGAATAGTGTCAAATCAAATATAGTTAAGCAAAAAGTCAACAATCAGTCTCATCCAAACTATTTTTTTTTTTTTTTCTCAAACTTTGAATTACATTAAAAGAATTCTGTGAGATCTTTCAAACCCCTTTGCTTATACATATAGTGCAACATATTAGTCAATATGAAAATAAAAAGGTATATATAAATATTTACATCCCATTTTTTTTATATTTTAGCTGCCTTTGGGTATATATGAGTACATTAGATATATTTTGGTATTACTTTTTAAAATCTTTTTAAAATAATATAATTTAAAAGCCCAGAACCATAATGAAAAGTATAAAAATGTAAAACATTTTTGATTAAAAATAAATGTTCTTAGTTTAAAAATATAATCAATGTAGAACAATATTCCTCGCCAACTGCCATGTTTGGTTGTGTTTTGTTGTGGGTCCACTTGCAGTTGCTGATAGTCTAATCTGTCAGTTGCCAATTTGTGGAGCTAAATTTGACAATTATGCTTGATTACATGTCATCAGTTTGGTAATTTTTGTTTGACAATGTGTATTTATTTTGGCTAAGAAACAATTTGGTTTTAACATATCTGGACAAGTTGCCAATAGTGTAATTAACCAAGCATTTATACTCATATATATATATGTATATGTATGCAAATTTTCACAATCAAATGTAAATTAACAAATAAAAATTCTCAATACCCATAAGATACAGATAACTGTTTGGAAGCAGTGTTAATGGTACCTCAACAATATTTTTTATCAGTATTTAGGAGGCTAAAAGTATTCCCAATTTTTACTTTTTCTTTGGGATTCCATAAATTATTTTGTTATTACTGCCATAAATCCTATATATTTTAACAGTAAAATCTGCCCAGTTTCCAAACGATTAAGAGAAGTAGAATTTTTAGCAAGAATTACACTTTAATATGATTGGTTGCTTAGCTGCACTTAATGTCAGCTTACCTCACCATTCAGAAAAATGGCGAGTACTGCCATTTAACAGCATAATTATAAATATAGTAGAAGTCAGTAAAATCCAGCTACTGTAATTTATTTTTGGACTGGTGATAACGTGTTATAATACTTCATAGATTATGCAGTGTATCAGTCTATTAACCTAGAATTGCTTAATGGTATCTGTAATTACCAACAGATTAAAAGTTATTAGGTGATGTTTTCAAACATAATAATGATAGCAGAACAGAAAGCTGCCACTAATTACAGACAATAAATACATGATGATATATCAGCCTATGTCGTGAAAATAGGGTAAGTTACTTTACTATTGCTATTAGTATTCATAATGTTTTCTATTTATGCTTGTTGCCCTTTACATCTGGGGTTATTTTATTTTTAGACCATAGTAATTTTCAATCAATGGCAAGACACATATCTGTACCTTAAACTCTGTCAATTTAATCAAGGCTGATAAAATTCCTACTTACAGAACTCAGAATTAGCACATTTTAACATTCACTTGTTAAAACACGACAATTATCAATAGGTAATTAAACAAACCTGGGGCTTAGCACTAAGGATTAATCATTACTGCTAAGGCTTAAAACAACCTGAAACTGATAAACTAGAAAGCCACTATTTAAAACTTCATTTCTTATACCTAGAAGTAATGTCACTTTAAGTAGTAATGTCTACAGAAAATATCATGTATTAAAATCTCACTTAAACTAATATAAAGAAAGAAAACAAAATCTGAAATGTCAGAGGTTAGCACACAAAATTCACTGTTTCTACATGAAAAATACTGCACGTACTGACAATTTCTATCTTAGATGAATGAACCCTGAATCAGCTTATTTCATTTTATTAAAAGCAAACAAAAAGTGTATTTGTTTTAGACATGATTTTTAAATTAGTATTGTGGCTATGCAAATTATTTTTATTTGTTATTATTTAAAAAAGAGAAAAAATGTAATAAATAAAATAAAGCAGTTGTTTGGGCTATTTTTATTTGTTATTATTTAAAAAAGAGAAAAAATGTAATAAATAAAATAAAGCAGTTGTTTGGGCTTGGCTAAATTTGGGGATATTGTCATGCAGTAATTATTGTGAAAACTAAATGTGAAAATAGGTAATAATATCAACAAATACCATAGAGAGGAAACGGATTAACAATATTCTACTTGCTAAATGTGATTTAAAAAAAAAAAAGTAAACTGTTTGGTTTAATAACATCACATTTTGTGCACTATCTCAGTGTTTGTAAATATAAAAACTTTAAATGAAAAAATATTGTGCTGTGATATATTCTATTCCTATTACTAGCATTAGGTTTCAATTTTAGTATTATAAAAACTGAAATAGTGTAATCTGGCTTTTTTGTTTTTAATATAAATATGATAATCACTTTTGTGACAAAATTAATATAGATCCTTTAATAACATAAACTAACTATAAGAATAACTAGTACTCCAAATTTAAAACTGCAAATGTATTACTAACTGAGTAATTCTATTCATTAGATAATGAATAGATTAGTCTATTAAAGTCCTCTTATACCGAATTAAGTTAGCCGCCTTACAGTCTTAGCCGCCAACAGAAGTTGCGAAATCCGAGCAGTGTACACTGTTAATTAATCCGCAGCCATAACAATCGATAAATAAATGGGTATTACATATTTATGAACTACATCAAGAAAAACAAACCTAATAAACAGACTGATGACAACACACTTCTTGTTCACTTTAAATGCAATGTAAAAAGTCGAATCCAACCTCCGAATAGTTGAATTAGTTCCGTGTTTTATGCTAAAAATAAAAATCAGTTAATTGTTATGAAACTTTCATTTATAACACTTGTTACTTCAATGCGACCAGTATTTAACACTTATCCGGCAAAGGAATACTTTGAATGTTATAGCTATACAGATGTCACAATGTGATTACTTTATCCTTCTTTGTGGTACTCCCTCTTAGCGGCCATGTTTGACAGAAAATAGTGCAGCGGATTAATATTACAAGATAACTCGTCAGTTATTCAATACAGTTTGAAAACAATTATTATATAATTCATCAAATTACTCTAAGTATCAAGTAAATATAGATATAATCAAATATTTATTCCTAGTATAATCATGATTCTTCAATATTATTAATTAATTATTTATTTATGAGAACTACATTGTTTTGATTTTGGTAATTTGCCGGTAATAGTTTGTGATTCGAGTGATATTCCTCCAAAACTGTAAAGATCCTTTACATTTTACAAACACATCTCAGGGTAGATGAAATGGTCCTTAGGTTTTCCTGTGCATAGCAATAGCAGCGGTAGCAGCAGCAACAACAACAACAAAATGATCATAAATTAGACAAATATAATAAAAATAGACAGAAAAATCATTTTAAAAACAACTTTAAAAAAATAAATAAAGAACTTTCTGTATATTATATTTGGGTTGGCATTCTATCTAAACAGTTAGATATTAGATGAAACTATAATTATATGTAAAATACTTCATTTTACTTATCAATTTTTAACTCTGAAGAATAATTACATTAAGTTACATTAAAAATCAACATAAAAAATGTTAAGTATATTTTTAATTTAATTAATGTTAGAGATTAAATATAAGTAATTCAAATCGAATTTCTCAATTCAAATACGGTATCAAACTTAAGTTTTTAATAAATAAACGAAATAAATAAACTATTAAAAGAAACATAATAACATAAATGCAAAGTCAAGTACACATTATTTGTGAGAGTTTACCATAATAATGAGAACAAAGGTGTGAAATGTAATGTCAGGACATTTCCCCTTTCTTCTAGGTCTGGTACACTTGATTTAATCTGTGTCATGGCATTTCCTGTCGATGCGAGAAGGCATATAAAAATAACATTTATTTTATTATATAAAGAAACAATTAGTGCATGAATTAAGCCATTTCTCGTTCCAGCCAGTGCCTTGTGACTGATTTATCAAAATGTGTCCATTAGAAGGTCCTTGAAATGACGGCAGCATAATATTATCTGACTCGTTACTGTACGGTAGCCTGTGTCACCGTACTTAGCTGAAAAGTGTAATACACCATATTTCCTCCTTTATTTTGTTTTATTTTACAATTAGAAAACTGCGAACAGTGACTAGACATTTGTAGTTGAATGTCACGACACAAATTAATGTTAACTTCAGACGTACAACTGAAGTACCTCTCTCTGTCTCTACGCACTAACACACACACACACACACTCACAGTTTAAATATACATTAACAGATCATTATTCCCGAAACCGTAAAATATATAGAAAAAAAAAAAAAAGAAAGAAAGAAATTTTAATATTTTATTTATAATAAACATAAATCATATAATCATCGTCCAGCTAATATTACATCACAGTATAAAATAACAAGTGTTTGTATTCTATTATTCTTTCACATGCTAGAAGTAATATTTACATAAGATGTTAATATTGACAGAAATGTGTAGATATGAAACATGATTAGGTGGGTGTTTGGTTATGAGTATCTGGACATATGGATATGGATAAGTCGTTGTCTTCTCCTTCCCATTGAACAAAACGAGTACGACACTGACTCCTTTTTTCTATATAGAATGATCTTGATGCCTGCAAAGAATGAAAAATTATTATTTTTATAAAAGAAAACCGCGATGAATTGTTTCAATAAAAATAATCCTTTCATTAAATATTAAGCAAAGTGAGTAACTCTGACTGAAGAAAAAAGAAAACAGCAACAAACCATCATCCCCGAAAACAAAATCCCCAAACAACAACAACAACAACAAAATACCCCCAAAAATAAAAATAAAACCACCTCACGAAAAAAACAAAACAATAACAAAAAAAATAAATAAATAAATAAAATAAAAATAAAATAAAATAAAATAAAATAAAATAAAAATTATAAATAAATAAATAAATAAATAAATAAATAAAAAACAACAACTATAGAATAAAAGAGAAAACATCAAAAGACCCATTCAAAGCCTACTAAATTAATAACAATGAAATAAATAAATAAAGAGAATACAGAAACCTTTGGAAATGATTGTGTAATAAATAATATATGTTCGAAAAGTGAATCTAGTGTTTTTATTTTATTTTATTTCATTTTTTTCAATACGACTCAGTTAATCACTATTTAAGAATTATACTGATAAATATTAATGTTGAAGTCGTACTTACGGACTGAATATTGTAGTGAATTATCTGCTGAATCTTTGATTCTGGCTTTAAATCTGTCATTCGTCTATGACATGAAAAATACTGAGTGAACAGCTTGCACAAAATTTCCTCATCCGCTTTCTAAAATAGTTACATATTGACATGTCAGATGTTTTAAATAAGTCATATTTTAAAGAATATTCTTAAAAATGAAACCTTGACTTGTATTCTAATTTGTTGCATAATCATAACATATATAATATGCCTCTATGTTAACATATTTTATTTCGACGTAACAACAATGAAGTAACGTCATCACATTTACACTAGAAGCACAACTCTGTGATAGAACAGAACAACTTTTAGTCCACAACTTTATGTATATTTGGATCTGATTATGGCACATCCAATTCTGTGTAAAATGATACAGTTTTGTAATAAAAGCGGGTAAAATAAATAACAAATAACAGAAACAAAATCTATACTTAATTTACACAGAAATCATTGACGTATTAGAAAGCAAACCAATATTAAATTAAAGTTAAGTTTTACCTCCGTTGTTCTGTTACAGTTGTTATCATACAAACGTTCGATCGAATGTGTTCTCATTGTTAACTTCAACACAGACATCTGCAAAACAGAAAAACAGAACGTAAAAACAGGAAATTTACTTGTCTGTAATATACTGATTTCAGACGTTGTATTTACTGATTTGTATATGCGTCCATGTATATCTCTATTGCCGTAAACTCTGCATTTAGACAGTTTTCGGTAACACCCTGGAACAGGAGAACAATGTACAGTCGTGACCTCCCAAATGCCGCTGACACGACCTGAACGTACGGCACCTTTTCGCCCGCACGCTGCACGGGAACTATCATTAGACTACCGAGACAACGTTTAAAACGGTAATTTGAATGGCAGATATGTATTAAACATACTGTGTTATTTATGTACGTCTGGTTAGACTTTGCACATAGGTAATATTAGAGAACACGGAAGCATCTTGTAACTGTTGTTTTATTGACGTGTGTCACTAACAGCATATACTAAAAATATATTTCAGTTACTGAATTTAATCCCGCTGTCACCACCGGATAGGCAACTCTTCTCGATTGCCAGTTTTACAGGGTATCTCCATGTACAAATAAATACCACGACTTTTAACAAAACAGTAGTGGCTGTGAGAGAACATAGACCAATAAGAGCACCTTAATTTTAGCACTGTTTTATTTCATTTATTTTTTTGTTTTGTTTTGTTTTGGGCTTTTGGAAATCAGCAAGTCTTTACCTAGTAACGAAACAGTGGTAATGGCAAAATAATAATAATTATAATGGTTAGGCTTACCTGGACATTCTCGAAATTATCCGGATACTGAAGATTACATGTAGAAGATGCTAGTTCCTACATAATAATAAAATTAATAATTCTAATTAGAGAAAACTATTTTTTTTTAACTATGACAAAAGAGAGCGAGCAAGCGAGAGAGAGAGAGAGAGAGAGAGAGAGAGAGAGAGAGAGAGAGAGAGAGAGAGAAAGAGAGAGAGAGAGAGAGAATTAAGAAATAAAACGAAAAAAACAACAAGAAGAATGAAATAATTAATTTTCACCTGGCTTAGAACTGAGTTAATCTGTATCTGAATTGAGGTTAACTTTGTGTAGAGTGTTTCAAGATCAAAGTTAAAATCGTATTCTTTTAGTATCGTATCCTGGTAACACTTGCATGGATCACATATCCGATAGTTCCTCCAGACATCCGCTATCTCACCAATACGCTGATCAAATTAAATATTTATTAATGATATTACAAAAACTATGAAACAACAACAACAACAAAACATAAAAATAAATAAAAAAATAAAAAAAATAAAAAAAACAAACAACAACAAACACACACGTATATATAAAATAAACAAACAGATAAACCCCAAAAATAAAAACAAAATAGACAAAATCCTACCTACCTTAAAAGAAAGAAAAATAAAAGAAATAAGGAGCCATGACCATGACATGTGAAAAATGATTTTGACTGTTTGGGAAATAGTTAAAATCTAAAGTAAAAAGAGAAGAAAGAAGTAATGAACGTTTACCTTGCTATCAGTAATTTTAATGCGAGGTGTCGCTGTGTCTGTAAGAAGATGGCGAGGTAAGAAGATGACGAGGTCTTTACTGGAGCACTTCTTGCAGGAAACGCTGCCACACACAGAACACAGCTTCCGGTCTTTGAGAATCAGAAGTCGACGTTTACACGTGGAACAAACCGAGGCTTTCTTGGCTTCCTGTGAAACTAACAAACTGATCATTTGTTCTGTTACCCAGCAGTAAGTCACTCAAACAGTATTTGTATACAGTTTCAATACAAAATCATTTGTAGATAATTTAATATTTTGAAGCGTATAACTTAATTTTTGGTTAGATCGCTAAAATAATGAGAAAGGACCAAAAGATGGAGAACTGATTGACAAACCTTCTTTAACTGTTTCGATTTTTGTCCGTTGATGTCATCCAGGAACTGATCAACGAGATGAAAGTAACAAGAAGGCATTTCAGGTCTGAAAATAGGAAATTTGATTCACCAGACACACGAACATATTCACACCTACATACTAACATATATACTATATAGATAGATAGATAGATAGATGGCTAGATATATATGTGTGTGTGTGTGAGTGTGTGTGTGTGTGTGTGTGTGTGAGAGAGAGAGAGAGAGAGAGAGAGAGAGAGAGAGAGAGAGAGAGAGAGAGAGAGAGAGAGAGAGAGAGAGTATTAACAAAAATGTTTACAGATATGAAATTGTATTTGATCTTCGTGACATCAACATGCCTTCAAATAATGAACAAAGAAACAAACAAAATACATAAATAATAATAAAAAAAGACAATAAATAAATAAAAAACCAAAAAAACAATAATAAAATAAAATAAAAATTGAAAAGGAAAGAAAAAGAAATCATTTAAATAAAGCTTACTCTAATTTTGTGACTGGTTCCCGCTCGTAAAGATTATGTTTCCTTCTGTATTGACCTCGTACAAACAGTAGTTCGTTTGTCCAGCTTCTGCTCTGACCAAACGTTTGCTGAAGGTCTTCATTTTTTCTTATGCAAAACAGACAAACCTAGTGAAATAAGTCAAAGCATACAGCTGAGAACATTTTTATTATTAACAAGGCTCAAATATAACTGACTGTTGTTACATGTATAGTGACAACGTTAGACAATTTGTTATTGCCAGTCACTGGACGTTCTTCTCAATCATTAACACGGGATTTCATTTACAGTTGGCAGGACAAAACATACCACATTGGTTAAACACTGGAAGGTTTTAGAAATATTTCGAGATCAAAACAAAGGAAAGGACTGATCAATTGTGCCTCGTGCAATAAATATAATCATTAGAAACTTTCATGTTACAACTTGACTCTTACCCTGTATAAATTACCATTACAGGTTGTCGTCTTGTTTAGACTACTGTCACGCGTACAGCTTAGGCAGAAAACATCACTACACCTTCAATTCAAGTAAAAAAAATCACGTGCATTTTTATAGCCAGTAAACATTTCATAAAATATAACATATTTTATTTTATTATTTATTTTTTAATAAACAAGTAGCGTTGGTGATAATTAATACAACATTAATAACCTTAATTTAATGATAAAGACGATGAAAATAAAGATAAAGATGTTTGTAGTAACAGTAGTAATAAAAATGTAAGAAGCCAATTAATAGTGTCAAAAACACAGACTTTTTTTTTAACTCAGATAACAAGAAAAAGATAAGAAAAAAATGTAAATTTAACTAAATTACATTAAAGAATAACAAAGTTAATTCTTACAGTCGACAGTAATTTCTTAGAAGCACAAAGTGAATATATCTTCTGCAGCCACGACATTTCTGAAAAATCCTACTCTGTAGTCGATGTTGACGAGGCACTTCTAGTATCATAACAGATTTAATCAGTTGTCTTATTTTATTTTTAAATATAAATAAACAGCTCTCTCTCTCTCTCTCTCTCTCTCTCTCTCTCTCTCTCTCTCTCTCTCTCTCTCTCTCTCTCTCTCTCTCTCTCTCTCTCTCTCTCATAGTATCTCTCTCACCTCTCTTTCTATCAATCACTCTCTCTCAGTCTCACATACACGCACGCGCGCACACACACACACACATACTCTCTCACATGCAGGCACACACACACACACACACACGCACACACAGAGTATTTCTTACCTGGAATCTGTTCACTATTTTGAGAACATTTGTCTTCGTCGACAACATCAAGTAGGTCAGATGTCGACTTTGACTTGAATTTTGAAATAGCGAAACCAGAACTATTCAACATGTTTTCTTTTCTTACTGAGGTTTTATTTTCCTGCCCAAATAAATTGAAAAACAGTTTTTAAACAACAATTTTAAAATGGCTGATTACATGTCACAACCTGTTTTAAAGACGAAACTGATAGGCACTCAACAGAGCAATAGAAAACTTCCTTGTGTATATTGGTATGTGATTTACTGTTAATAATGACTCTTTTCAATCACATGACCAATGCAGTGTACACAAAAGAACATAAGAAAATCTTATCTATGATCGGTGTGAAAAGGTTTACTGATATTTTGTTCTGTTAAATTTATTATTATTATCGTAGTAAATAATGTTTTGAACTATTTTTTAATAACTTTTGAAAGCATTATTTATTCTGTGTTTTAGATCCTGTCTGAATAAAAAGTTTGAAGTCTTATCTTTGTGTTTATTCACGAATGTTAGGTAATATTGTGGAAAACCCCATTTAATTTCAATCAGAAGTGTAGCCGTCACTTCGTTATGTTTTTATAAACGTGTATCGCGAACCTTTTTCATACACAACTTTTTACGCTCACGAGATTAACTCTATGAGCTTTTCCCCTGAAAACTGACAACCTTCTAGAAACACAGTTTTATTTTTGAAGGTTTTTGTTTGTAAACAAATGATCATTATTTTCATATGGTTTCGATTTAACAGTATGAAATTACGATTTAACTGATTAAATTGATATAGGAACCGGTGACGTATACGCTTTGGCAATAATAATCCAACTGATAATAGAGTAAGTATGCTTAATTAGTGTTAGTGGGGGATAAATAAGCTTGTTTTGTTTGAAACTCGTATAAAGCCTACTACATATTTAATAAATAATAACATAGGTCACTCAGTACAAAGTTCCTTATTCAGTCTCCTCTTTGGTTTGACATCTGCTTGATAAATCCACTCCTACGTTCAAACAGGTTCTCAGAGATATATATATTCAAAAGTTACTTCTTAAGATTATCCACGTGAAATTCAGCTTCTGCTCCCTTTACATTCACATCACCAAATTTTGAAAGTACTATTACACTGTATCCAGCTTTTGTTCATGTATATATTCTCATTGTAAAGTGCTTTGAGGAGGAAAGACTTCTCAACAAGTAATTTTTAATGTTATGTGGCCTTTACTAAACACCATGATTGTTAAAAGAAAAAAAGATGAACCTCCTAAAATTAACATTTCAGAATTTTAAATTTATATATTTTTTTATCCATCGCAAATGAATGATTTTACTTTAGTTTCTTCTATCAATATAAATAAACTTTGCACATTTATTAAAAAATTAGACTGAATATTTGCAACACACAGTATGAAATGTTATGAAATAAGCTTTGTCAGAGGTTATCGCTTCAGAACGGGCAGCTAAAAATCGAGATTTTTTTTAAAACGGCAAATATGCGCATACGGCCCCAAAAATTAAATATTAAAAGGTTCATAACTTTGGAACCATTTGACTGACAACGTTGAAACCAGGAAAAAAACCTATAACCTTATATTTTCCAAACAGAAAATTATTTCTCAATACCTATTATTACAGAATATAGATAGATGGTGTTTATTTGAAAACTGTATTAATTAAACAACATGTCTAACACTTTTTACACTGATATTTTTCTTTCCTTCGAAACTAGTTTCATACTGAATATTATTTCTACAACTATGATAGCGATCACTGCCATTCTTTTAAGTGCGTGTGTGTGTGTATCTGTGTATGTATATTTGTGTATGTATGTATATTTTAGGCATGAAAAATGTATCAAGTTATGTATATTTATATAAATATAAAAATAAACTGAACAAACTCCTTTACACAGTATAACTGAAATGAATAATGGTGAGCTGTTTCGATAGTGATATCAAATAAAAAAAAAAAAAAAAAAAAAATGAAATAAAAATAAAAAACAACAACAAAAAAAAAAAAAAAAAAAAACAGCAAACAATAAATATTAACATATTGATGTCAGCCTGGAATGTTATATTTCGTTAGCAAGAAAACAAACACACAAACAACAAATATAAAACTTTGGCTCTGCAAAACGTTTTTGTTCTCAATATTAGACAAATACACTGTTATGTTTTTCGGTGTAGATTTCGGTGATTGCATGTAGGAAGTGGTAATGTACAATGTTTGCCTGTGTGTCTCTTTATACGTCTATGTGTATTGTTTACCTAGAGCAGGGGTGCCCACACGTTTTTGGCTTGCGAGCTAATTTTTAAATGACCAAGTCAAGGATCTACCTACAATAAAAACGCAAAACATTTATTATGGCTGCAGGATGGATGATAGGCTATTTTTTAGTGTCGTTCGATCTACCCACACTGTCTGTGCGATCTATCCACACTGTCTGTGCGATCTACCCGCACAGTCTGTGCGATCTATCCACACTGTCTGTGCGATCTAACCACACTGTCTGTGCGATCTAACCACACTGTCTGTTCGATCTAACCACACTGTCTGTTCGATCTACCCACACTGTCTGTGCGATCTAACCGCACAGTCTATGTGAATCTACCCGCACAGTCTATGTGATCTAACCACACCGTCTGTGCGATCTATCCACACTGTCTGTGCGATCTACCCACACAGTCTGTGCGATCTATCCACACAGTCTGTGCGATCTAACCACACAGTCTGTGCGATCTAACCACACAGTCTGTGCGATCTATCCACAGTCTGTGCGATCTAACCACACAGTCTGTGCGATCTACCCACAGTGTCTGTGCGATCTACCCACACTGTCTGTGCGATCTAACCACACTGTCTGTGCGATCTACACACACTGTCTGTGCGATCTACCCACACTGTCTGTGCGATCTAACCGCACAGTCTATGTGAATCTACCCGCACAGTCTGTGTGATCTAACCACACTGTCTGTGCGATCTATCCACACTGTCTGTGCGATCTACCCACACAGTCTATGCGATCTATCCACACTGTGCCATCTAACCACACAGTCTGTGCGATCTAACCACACTGTCTGTGCGATCTAACCACACTGTCTGTGCGATCTACCCACACTGTCTGTGCGATCTACCCACACTGTCTGTGCGATCTATCCACACTGTCTGTGCGATCTACCCACACTGTCTGTGCGATCTATCCACACTGTCTGTGCGATCTATCCACACTGTCTGTGCGATCTAACCACACTGTCTGTGCGATCTAACCACACTGTCTGTGCGATCTAACCACACTGTCTGTGCGATCTACCCACACTGTCTGTGCGATCTAACCACACAGTCTGTGCGATCTATCCACACTGTCTGTGCGTCTGTGCGATGATCTACACCACACAGTCTGTGCGATCTAACCACACTGTCTGTGCGATCTATCCACACTGTCTGTGCGATCTACCCACACAGTCTGTGCGATCTATCCACACTGTCTGTGCGATCTATCCACACTGTCTGTGCGATCTACCCACACAGTCTGTGCGATCTATCCACACTGTCTGTGCGATCTAACCACACTGTCTGTGCGATCTAACCACACACACTGTCACACTGTCTGTGCGATCTAACCACACAGTCTGTGCGATCTAACCACACTGTCTGTGCGATCTATCCACACAGTCTGTGCGATCTACCTGTGTCTGTGTGCGATCTATCCACACTGTCTGTGCGATCTAACCACACTGTCTGTGCGATCTATCCACACAGTCTGTGCGATCTAACCACACTGTCTGTGCGATCTAACCACACACTGTCTGTCTAACGATCTAATCCACACAGTCTGTGCGATCTAACCACACTGTCTGTGCGATCTAACCACACTGTCTGTGCGATCTACCACACTGTCTGTGCGATCTAACCACACTGTCTGTGCGATCTAACCACACAGTCTGTGCGATCTAACCACACTGTCTGTGCGATCTAACCACACTGTCTGTTCGATCTACCCACACTGTCTGTGCGATCTAACCGCACAGTCTGTGCGATCTAACCACACACAGTCTGTGCGATCTAACCACACTGTCTGTGCGATCTATCCACACAGTCTGTGCGTGTCTAACCACACTGTCTGTGCGATCTATCCACACAGTCTGTCTAACCACACCGTCGTCTATCCACACACACTGTCTGTGCGATCTATCCACACAGTCTGTGCGATCTACCCACAGTCTGTCTGTCTGTGCGATCTACCCACACTGTCTGTGCGATCTACCCACACAGTCTGTGCGATCTATCCACCACACCACACAGTCTGTGCGATCTACCCACACTGTCTGTGCGATCTAACCACACAGTCTGTGCGATCTCTGTGCGATCTAACCACACTGTCTGTGCGATCTATCTAACCACACTGTCTGTGCGATCTACCCACACTGTCTGTGCGATCTATCCACACTATCCACACAGTCTGTGCGATCTAACCACACTGTCTGTGCGATCTATCCACACTGTCTGTGCGATCTAACCACACAGTCTGTGCGATCTATCCACACTGTCTGTGCGATCTATCCACAGTCTGTGCGATCTGTGCGATCTGTGCGATCCACCACACAGTCTGTGCGATCTAACCACACTGTCTGTGCGATCTAACCACACTGTCTGTGCGATCTAACCACACAGTCTGTGCGATCTAACCACACTGTCTGTGCGATCTATCCACACTGTCTGTGCGATCTACCCACACTGTCTGTGCGATCTATCCACACTGTCTGTGCGATCTAACCACACTGTCTGTGCGATCTAACCACACTGTCTGTGCGATCTACCCACACTGTCTGTGCGATCTAACCACACTGTCTGTGCGATCTATCCACACTGTCTGTCTGTCTATCCACATCTATCCACACTGTCTGTGCGATCTAACCACACTGTCTGTGCGATCTAACCACACTGTCTGTGCCACACAGTCTGTGCGATCACCACACTGTCTGTGCGATCTAACCACACAGTCTGTGCGATCTAACCACACTGTCTGTGCGATCTATCCACACTGTCTGTGCGATCTAACCACACTGTCTGTGCGATCTAACCACACAGTCTGTGCGATCTATCCACACTGTCTGTGCGATCTATCCACACTGTCTGTGCGATCTACCCACACAGTCTGTGCGATCTAACCACACTGTCTGTGCGATCTACCCACACAGTCTGTGCGATCTATCCACACAGTCTGTGCGATCTAACACACAGTCTGTGCGATCTAACCACACTGTCTGTGCGATCTAACCACACAGTCTGTGCTCTAACCACACTGTGCGATCTAACCACACAGTCTGTGCGATCTAACCACACTGTGCGTCTAACCACACAGTGTCTGTGATCTAACCACACTGTCTGTGCGATCTAACCACACTGTCTGTGCGATCTACCCACACTGTCTGTGCGATCTAACCACACTGTCTGTGCGATCTAACCACACTGTCTGTGCGATCTAACCACACTGTCTGTGCGATCTAACCACACTGTCTGTGCGATCTACCCACACTGTCTGTGCGATCTATCCACACTGTCTGTGCGATCTAACCACACTGTCTGTGCGATCTAACCACACTGTCTGTGCGATCTAACCACACTGTCTGTGCGATCTAACCACACTGTCTGTGCGATCTAACCACACTGTCTGTGCGATCTAACCACACAGTCTGTGCGATCTAACCACACAGTCTGTGCGATCTAACCACACTGTCTGTGCGATCTAACCACACAGTCTGTGCGATCTAACCACACTGTCTGTGCGATCTAACCCACACTGTCTGTGCGATCTAACCACACTGTCTGTGCGATCTATCCACACTGTCTCTAACCACGATCTATCCACACTGTCTGTGCGATCTAACCACACTGTCTGTGCGATCTAACCACACTGTCTGTGCGATCTATCCACACTGTCTGTGCGATCTAACCACACAGTCTGTGCGATCTAACCACACTGTCTGTGCGATCTAACCACAGTGTGTCTGTGCGATCTAACCATCTACCACACTGTCTGTGCGATCTAACCACACAGTCTGTGCGATCTAACCACACTGTCTGTGCGATCTAACCACACTGTCTGTGCGATCTAACCACACTGTCTGTGCGATCTAACCACACTGTCTGTGCGATCTAACCACACTGTCTGTGCGATCTACCCACACAGTCTGTGCGATCTAACCACACTGTCTGTGCGATCTAACCACACTGTCTGTGCGATCTAACCACACTGTCTGTGCGATCTAACCACACACTGTCTGTGCGATCTAACCACTGTCTGTGTGCGATCTAACCACACTGTCTGTGCGATCTAACCACACTGTCTGTGCGATCTAACCACACTGTCTGTGCGATCTAACCACACTGTCTGTGCGATCTAACCACACTGTCTGTGCGATCTAACCACTAACCACACACGTCTGTGCGATCTACCCACACTGTCTGTGCGATCTAACCACACTGTCTCTAACCACACAGTCTGTGCGATCTAACCACACTGTCTGTGCGATCTAACCACACACTGTCTATGTGACTGTCTGTGCGATCTAACCACACTGTCTGTGCGATCTAACCACACTGTCTGTGCGATCTAACCCACTGTCTGTGCGATCTAACCCCTACTGTCTGTGCGATCTAACCACACTGTCTGTGCGATCTACCCACACAGTCTGTGCGATCTAACCACACTGTCTGTGCGATCTAACCACACTGTCTGTGCGATCTAACCACACTGTCTGTGCGATCTAACCACACTGTCTGTGCGATCTAACCACACTGTCTGTGCGATCTAACCCACACTGTCTGTGCGATCTAACCACACTGTCTGTGCGATCTAACCACACTGTCTGTGCGATCTAACCACACTGTCTGTGCGATCTAACCACACTGTCTGTGCGATCTAACCACACTGTCTGTGCGATCTAACCACACTGTCTTCATGATCTAACCCACACTGTCTGTGCGATCTAACCACACTGTCTGTGCGATCTAACCACACACAGTCTGTGCGATCTAACCACACTGTCTGTGCGATCTAACCACACTGTCTGTGCGATCTACCCACACTGTCTGTGCGATCTAACCACACTGTCTGTGCGATCTAACCACACTGTCTGTGCGATCTAACCACACAGTCTGTGCGATCTAACCACACTGTCTGTGCGATCTAACCACACTGTCTGTGCGATCTAACCACAGTGTCTGTGCGATCTATCCACACTGTCTGTGCGATCTAACCACACTGTCTGTGCGATCTAACCACACTGTCTGTGCGATCTAACCACTGTCTGTGCATCTGTCCGTGCGATCTAACCCACACCACACAGTCTGTGCGATCTAACCACACACTGTCTGTGCGATCTAACCACACTGTCTGTGCGATCTATCCACACTGTCTGTGCGATCTAACCACACTGTCTGTGCGATCTAACCACACTGTCTGTGCGATCTAACCACACTGTCTGTGCGATCTAACCACACTGTCTGTGCGATCTAACCACACTGTCTGTGCGATCTAACCACACTGTCTGTGCGATCTAACCACACTGTCTGTGCGATCTAACCACACTGTCTGTGCGATCTAACCCACTGTCTGTGCGATCTAACCACACTGTCTGTGCGATCTAACCACACTGTCTGTGCGATCTAACCACACTGTCTATGCGATCTAACCCTACTGTCTGTGCGATCTAACCACACTGTCTTTGCGATCTAACCACACTGTCTGTGCGATCTAACCACACTGTCTGTGCGATCTAACCACACTGTCTGTGCGATCTACCCACACTGTCTGTGCGATCTAACCACACTGTCTGTGCGATCTAACCCTGTGCGATCTAACTGTGTCGCGATCTAACCACACTGTCTATGCGATCTAACCCTACTGTCTGTGCGATCTAACCACACTGTCTTTGCGATCTAACCCTACTGTCTGTGCGATCTAACCACACTGTCTGTGCGATCTAACCACACTGTCTGTGCGATCTAACCACACTGTCTGTGCGATCTAACCACACTGTCTGTGCGATCTAACCACACTGTCTGTGCGATCTAACCACACTGTCTGTGCGATCTAACCACAGTGTCTGTGCGATCTAACCACACTGTCTGTGCGATCTAACCACACTGTCTGTGCGATCTAACCACACTGTCTGTGCGATCTAACCACAGTGTCTGTGCGATCTAACCACAGTGTCTGTGCGATCTAACCACACAGTCTGTGCGATCTAACCACACTGTCTGTGCGATCTACCCACACTGTCTGTGCGATCTAACCACGCTGTCTGTGCGATCTACCCACGCTGTCTGTGCGATCTAACCGCACAGTCTATGTGAATCTACCCACACAGTCTATGTGATCTATGTGAACCCTACTGTCTGTGCGATCTAACCACACTGTCTGTGCGATCTAACCCTACTGTCTGTGCGATCTAACCCTACTGTCTGTGCGATCTAACCCTACTGTCTGTGCGATCTAACCCTACTGTCTATGCGATCTATCCACACTGTCTATGCGATCTAACCCTACTGTCTGTGCGATCTAACCCTACTGTCTGTGCGATCTAACCACACTGTCTGTGCGATCTAACCCTACTGTCTGTGCGATCTAACCACACTGTCTGTGCGATCTAACCCTACTGTCTGTGCGATCTAACCACACTGTCTATGCGATCTAACCCTACTGTCTGTGCGATCTAACCATACTGTCTATGCGATCTAACCCTACTGTCTGTGCGATCTATCCACACTGTCTATGCGATCTAACCCTACTGTCTATGCGATCTAACCACACTGTCTATGCGATCTAACCCTACTGTCTGTGCGATCTAACCACACTGTCTTTGCGATCTAACCCTACTGTCTGTGCGATCTAACCACACTGTCTTTGCGATCTAACCCTACTGTCTGTGCGATCTAACCACACTGTCTTTGCGATCTAACCCTACTGTCTATGCGATCTAACCACACTGTCTTTGCGATCTAACCCTACTGTCTGTGCGATCTAACCACACTGTCTTTGCGATCTAACCCTACTGTCTGTGCGATCTAACCACACTGTCTGTGCGATCAACGTGTTGGGCACCCCTGAGCTAGAGGATCTAGCTGTGTGCGCGAGCGCGTGCGTGCGTGCATGTGTGTATGTTTGGTTGTTTGTATTTTTAAATTGTATTTGTAAATGCACGCATGCACTTTATTTAAGATAAAATTTGACATTATAATTTTGATCACAAGATCAAAATGAATGAAAATAAAATGGAAATACTTTTGAAGAAGAGAAAGAGAGATCGACTTAATGACAACAACAGTGATTATAATGACCGGATACGTGATTCATTTCCACAGAAAGCAAAAAACAAACAAACAAAACCTCCCCAGAAACATAACACTAAAAACAACAAAAACACCTTGATAGACTTTCCAATAACTACATAATTTTTACATTATTTACTTATTTGTTGTAAGCAGTGAATTTAAAAAACAAAATAAAATGGCAAATTCATTTTATTTCCTCTGCTTTTTATTTTGTATTTGTATCAAATGCTGGCCTGAAATAACAAATAAAAGTGTTTCTTCGAACTTTGCTAGTTGTTTTTAGACTTTAGATATCCAACACAAAATCAAAATGAGAACTCTAAACAAAAGAGTAACTTACCCAGAATGGATCAAATATAAATTGCTCATCCACAGAAATCTTGCGAAGTGGACAATTAACACTCATGATTAGACTCTGTGTATTCACTTAGTAAATCAAGTCCTTTCACGAGAATGCTGGTCAAAAACTGTCGTCACATGTTGCTGTTATGTCATACTGTCTAGTTATTTCTTATAAGTATATTAAAAATCAAAGTCGCTGGGACTTTTTTTATAATAAATTCTAAGGCTTATTCCTCTGAAGTAAAAAAAAAAAAAAAAAAAATATAAAAGAAAGAAAGAAAGAAAAAATGAAAAAGAAAGAAAAAGCTCCCTGCGAAGCAGATATGAACGTCTTTAAAAGATAATACATAAGAATGCATATTCTTATTTTTGCTCGAAATATAGACAGAAACACATTCATTAATTGGATACCTATGTATTATGTATTTAATACCATAGTATTGTATTTAATACAATTGAATTGTAATTGAAGTAACTGTATTGTACAAATAAAGATACACACTAAATCTTACACGCAGAGAGAAGTCAAAAAAACAACAAAACAAAAAAAGTATCCGGTTTCGCAGGGTTCACTTCCTCCTAACAGCAGTCCGTTTGTCTTTGTCAAACTCACACATCAGTGAGCACCGCGCTATAGTAAACACTTGTATCAACACATTTAACTTTAAATTCCAGGGTTTTATATACTCTTACATAAATACCAGTGTTTTATATGCTTTTATACAAATACATGATATAAATGTCAGTGTATTTACATTTGTTTTTATTTTATAAAAATAATCACTTTTTTTTAACCGTATCGCAAGATTTTTTGTAAATAAAAGTGTACAGTATACATAGCATCAGTCAACCACTTGATTTTGGTTACCATGAGATTTCCAGCGGATGTTGTGACCAGCTCCTTTAAGGAACTCTTCAAAAGTCTTGCTCCCATCTCGTCTGTCCAAACATAACTAATGAAGACGAGACTGTAACTGGTTGAAGACACGTTTGACACGTTTGCCAGAGGCTCACAACGAACAGCAATCAGTACAGTTGTCCTGACTTGAGCAACATCTGCTTTAAGCCAGTGAATCAGTTTCCACACAGAAGGATGAGAAACACCACATGCGGCGGAGAATGATGGCGTCCTGTGCTTTGCCATTTGGAGCATGGCGTTGAATCCGTCTGTAAGTATCAGTACAGTAGGTGGCGTCGAAATAATTGAGAAGAGGTTCCATCCCTTCTAGGGTATTGTAGCAGGTAGCAGGTTATCGTAGGTCTCTTGCGACTTCGTTTGGAGTAGAGAAAGAGCGTTGACACAGCAGTGTTCCCCAGGGGACATCGTATAACATACAGCTCGTTCCCAATCCATGAACCAGATCTAGGCAGTTGATAGATGTCACTAGCATCAAAAATTATGATCCTCGAACTGTCTAGACAGCTGTCGTAGAATAGGAACTGTTGATGATCAGGTCCAGTTGTCAGTGCCTACTCTCCCTCGATGACGAGATCTTGAAGAAACTCAGTTGAGCAAGGATGCGGTTAAGTCTTTGGTTACGTATGGTTCGTTTCGTTGACTCTTCCCTGCCAAGTTCAACCCTTGCAGTGACATCAGTTTGACTCAGTGCTTGAGCTATTATCTGGTTCGGCTTGTCGAAACTTTGCTCCATCTGAGAACGGCACTTGACAGCTGCTACTTTTGTATCAGATGGATCATGGTTATGAGACATACAGACACGTTCATACGGAGTTACCCAATGTTAATAATGCATACCATAGTTAAAATATCCTCCAGAATGAGATCATTCTGTCAATTCAGACATAGCATAAGAGATGTATGTATGTATGAATGAATGTATGTATGTATGTATGTATGTATGTATTGGGGGCGTGGGCTGTTTTTTGGTTTACATTTAACTGACCGTTTAACTATGAACTGTCAACAATTGTTAAATATGATATTAGCTGCGGATTATATTATTTCTGATATTAAATCATTATTATTCATTCACTTGTTTTTTTTAATGTATTTTTTATGTGCAATTATGAATTGTTTTCTTAAGCAGTACTTCACCTACTACCAATAACTAAATGTCAATAAACAATACAATTTTTTTTGTTCAGAGTCTTCATTTTTTTCAAATTTGCATGATGCCATTTCTTCCAGATGCCATTTTTCTCGAAACCTTTTTTTCCGTACCCCGTAATTATACATTCTTACGTTTAAAATTTATTTAACATTATACGCACTAATATTAATGTTAGGCTAGTTGTCATATCATTTAAACGCATAAAAAAGAATTATCAAATAATAATGTTTTTCATATTTTCTGAGATAGGTTTTTTTCCTTACTCTATTGCAGTATCGAATTACAACATTAACTAATTATTATAGACCTTTACAATGCAATAGTGATTCTTTCAAGCAGGCAAAACAAGTAACTAATACACATGACGGTGTCACGATTTCGAATAAATAACGTCCTTGAACGGTTACTACGATTTTGATACTAGAACATCTTTAACAATCTTGAAGTAAAATAGATAAATTTATTACTTCTACCCATTTTGTAAAAATTAGTTCATTGAATATAGACTATTGATTTAATCAGAAAGGATAATTAAAATATCTTAATAAACACAACTCTTAATTTTGCTTATCATCTTTGATCCTATTATTCTGCTAATACTAATCCAGTGATCGATTCTAAACTCCTTATTTGACATGCGATAGTTTATAAGTATCTAAAAAAAAATAAAAAATAAAAAATAAAGATAATAATAAAAAATAAATAAAAAACATAAAAAGTAAAAAAAAATAAAAATAAATAAAATAAAAAATAAAATAAAATAAAATGAAAACTAAATAAACAACACAAGTAATAAAATAAAATAAAATAAATAAATAAAGTTTGTATAAAACGTAATATTTGGCCCTGTTCACGAGTTCGAAAAACAAAGTTATTATTGTTATTTCTGGGGAAAAAAAAGAAAAGGAATCACCAAATATAGATTACTGCTTAATATTATCAATTAGAAATCTCAATCCATATTCCGACAACATAAGATTTTTAATTCTATAATTCACTCACAAGCGTTCATTGTCAGGTGCCAGCCTTATTCGTTATAGTCGTTGTCAAAACAAGAACATGAAACTCACTGTCAATTAACTTTTGACACGGCCGTAGTTTATAAAACGAAACAGTCGTTGAAATATGTCATCATTCTTCTTCAAGTTATCACATAGTTCATACTAAATATCTACACTTTGTCATGGAAAGCTGGACTTCAAAAGCGTGTTTGTTAGACGGCGATGTTTTGAGTAACGACTTCGAACGTGGAACAGAAAATGATGCAGCTAACGGTAATTATTCTTTAAGTAAAATCTATACTTTTATTTATACTGAATATGTAAAAAAAAAAATCCATTTTAGTTACAATTATTGATCGCAGTTTCATAATAATAATAATAAAAAAAAATTATGTATTCAGTTCTGTGTAAAGTTCATCTTATTCAATTTATTTTACAGATTCCAGTTCGGGATACGAATCTGACGATTCTGGGTGTCGTATCCGTAAGACTCATTCTAACTCCACCTGCCAACCATCTAGTGAATTAGGGGAGATAATGATGTTTAGCAACACGAACGGTCTGTGTGACAGTCTGAAGTACGTCATCACAATGTCTGAACTGTGTGACGTCATGTTCCTGGTGGGCAAACAACGAGTTCCCGTTTATGGAGTGAAAGCTATCATGGCCACACGTAGCAGGTAAAATTACCTTTTTCATTTTCTGTGAAAGTTTTAAGCCTTACTTTCTGAGTAATTTTATCTTTAAAAAGAACTAAAGAGAAAGAGAGAACAAAAATTCTCTTCAATGATCTAATTTAGAAGAAAAAAGAAAAAAAAAGTAATACATCATCTGGGAAAGTTACTAGTAATGTGCTTAATATTTAGTTAATGTGTTAAATATAAGTTAATTTATAAGATTCGTTTCTTATTGTTTGTTCGTGTATTTTAAAAAACAGAGTTCTCTATCAGCTGATACTGTATCACCAGCGCAAATCTACTGAAGAACTATCAAAGAAAAAGTCAAAATCCAAACATCAAAGCAGTCATCTGACCATTCCAATCCCAGATTACGACACCGACGTCTTCCGCAGCTTGGTCACGTTTCTGCACTGTGGAAAGGTTGTTGTTGGTAAGTAAAAATTATGTAATAATAATAATAATAATAATAATAGTAATAATGGCAATGAATCTTAATTAATTAATAGTTCAGACAAATGAAAATTAATTTGTTAATATTTAACATAAATAAATATTAATTAGTTAACTGTTGTAATATTTCATTTAAATGAATATTAATTTGTTAATTCTTTGCTTTGTTTCAGATTAATGAATATTAATTATTTTTAATATATTGCAGGTCTCTTGTGTGCTGCTTCAGAGTATGAACTGAAAGATCTGAGCAAAGCATGCTGGGATTTTGCTCGTCGTTTAAAGAGCAAAAGTCAGATTGCGGACTTGCTGACGTCATGTTATAAACATAGTAAAAAAAAGCAGCCCAGAAATTGATTATAGAGGTGTGTATGTTACAGATATTCAAATATCTATCGAACCGAGATAATTATTGCTGTTTCTTTTCATTTTTCTTTTTTTTTAACGACCTTTTTGAATCGATCCGTTGGAGTTACTGGCTGAAATAACGATAAAACATAATACATTGATTTCACTGAAATTTAAAAACAAAAGTTAAATGTTTTCTTTTATCGTTCTATTCAGATTTCTAGAAGTGATCACTGAAAATGAATATTTTCTGCTCTGAGAACTGACCAAACGATCGTCTGAAGTCATCGTCACGTGACAAACGCGTGGGAGCTCTTCTGACTCGAGTCCAACTGAACGTCAACACAGAAACCTGAAGAAAAATAACAAGCGAAAACGTGCTAACTAGACGCGCCTTCGTGAGACGAAAGAGGAGTGACGTGAATGAGAAGTGGAAAGATAAGGAATGGAGAAATACATGTAATTTTGTGTGTAACAGAGAGTTTCTGAAAGTGAAACTGTCACATTAAATGAAGAATGTGCGCGCATTTACAGAAAGTTCTGTTTACTGCAGGACGTATTAAGTATTCAATGTGCATCAACCAGCATGGCATGTAATATACTGTTCTTGTTCAAATGCATGTTTTTAATAAAGATTTTAAATAAAAAATGTATTTGTTTTCTTCTTCGTATTATCAATAATAAACTGATCATGCCCACGATGAGTTATAAAGTCGGTACGGTTGTAGTATTAGTTACCAGCTGTAAAACATTATTTTAAATGTCGTTCACTTCCGAACCATAACTTAACACATAACAGTTTGCCTGATTACACAACTGACTTCAATCGTAAATTTTTGTTTTAAAACGTAGTAATAAAAAATGCATCCTTCATGTCTTTATTAATAAAAGACTACATTTGTTTACTGAAACGTAAATGTAAATATTTACGAATATACGCCTCCGTGCACAAATAAACCAAAGACAAATCATTTGAATTGAATAGAGACATTGCCATGCATTGTACAACAAAGAAATTACTTTTGAACGAAAGAAAACAAGAACAGGATAATAACACTGTGACAAAATTGTTTCAGTATTTAAACAAGAATTCTTATAGTAATAAAATAAAACTACTGTTCATCTCAATTGTCTGCATTTCCGACCGGTCGTACATCGGTATCCTAATGAGCTGGTCATTATTTATCGTATTTTCAGCATTTTTAATTGTTTAGATAATAACTGTGCTTTCAAAGATGAAGATGCCTTAAAACGAAAAGCATGGATATGAGCTGGAGATTAAAATTATTTCTGTTTTTCTATGTCCAGTGTTTTTACACGTAATAAGAACGTGAAGTTTTCAATAGCACGGCACTCACAATATTATGTTTATTTCAATAATTTTTATCGATATCAGAAGCAAATAAAATAATATTTTAGTGAGGTGAAATATGCTGAGGCTATATGTCAAAGAAGAAACGATAGTTTCAAGGTGTGACACTGCAGACAACTTTAAATTATATATGTATGTTTATGAACGTCTTTGTTTGTGTGTGTATGTATTTTGATAATTACAGCCTGGTGTGTTGTCAAATTGTTGAATATTTGCGTAATGTGAAAACTGAAAGTCATTTCACATTTCTATCTTGTGCTTACAGATAATAACGTGACGTCACTCCATTGTGATGACGTCGAGTTGTTTCTAACGAAGTGCCGAAAATAAACAAGTAACGACGTGCATTATTTTCAGGTATAACACAAGTAAATTTCCATTTGAACTCTGAATTTATATCAAATTCAGAAGTCATCACTGAAAATGAATATTTTCTCCTCCGAGAATTGATCATACGACCGGTTGAGGTGAGAGTAATGTGACAAACGCGGCTGACAACGTCTCACTTGGGTTCTCCAAGGAACCATGAAGATAAATAATATTTGAAAAAGCTCGATGAAGCTGTGCATGTATACAAACCAGCATGGAGATAATGTTAATGGAAAAAACAAATTTATGCAATCTGAAATCTGACGCGTGGAAGGAAATTAGAGCGAAGAATTTGACTGCACCATTTGGATCTAATCTATAGGAACGCATTAACTGCACTGTTTAGTTTTAATAGTGTTATATGTACAAATATGTGAATTCAGTAATAATAAATTTCCTGACTTGTTTTATTCAGTTATATTCTAAAATATTTTAGCATTAAAACGGATATGAATAACATGCATAATTCCCAACTTGTCACTTTCGTAGGTTTAGATTTAGTGATATTATGTGTACCCCTACTTCAGAGAAGATGTAATATAACGTTATTTAGCTAGTATCCCTCTTACAAATGTGTCTTATTTGATACAGTTTGTACCTGTATTCGCGACAACTGTACCCGAAACTGAAATTATGTTAGTTCCTTTAAGACAGTTCGTACACTTAATTCTCTTATATATATATATAACATTATGTAAAAAAAAAAAAAAAAAAAAAAAAAAATGAAGAAAATTACTACAGTCCAAAAATATCAGAAAATCCATTAATAATGCAGCGTGATCTAGCTGCAGCGCAAATTGTCGATAGAGTATAACGTTATCACAATTTAAAATATAAAGCAAAAGCAGAATGACATTAAGATAATAAAAATCTCTAAATATAACTCTATTAACAAATAAAAATGTAAAAAATAGGCAACATCTGGATTTTTATATTTCCCGTGTATCGGTCGCATTACACCCTTCTGACAACAGCGAATCAATAATAATAAGTGTATAAATAAATATCAGGTGCCTATTTCTCTCTCTCTCTCTCTCTCTCTCTCTCTCTCTCTCTCTCTCTCTCTCTCTCTCTCTCTCTCTCTCTCTGTGTGGTTTAAAATCAAATTATGTTTCTAGACTTGTGAGTACAATGCGATATAAAGTGATACATTATTCATTATTTTATTTATATTATTATTCCATTTATTTACTTTTATATTACTATTTATTTTATTTTATTTTTATTTTTATTTTTATTTTATTTATTTACTTTTATATTACTATTTATATTATTTTATTTTTATTTTTATTTTATTTTATTTTATTTTATTTTATTTTATTTTATTTTATTTTATTTTATTTTATTTTATTTTATTTTTATTTTTATTTTATTTTTATTTTTATTTTATTTTTATTTTTTATGACAGTACGTTATTATGCAACAAATGAAATTAGTACTTAGTACATTTAATTTGCCCATTTGTATGACACGCACATATTTTTCGCCACCAAAACCATCCGCTTGTCTTTGAGAACCCAGCGCTATAACAGCTACCTTTGATTTCACAGTCTGCAAGGAAAAAGAAATTAAAGAAAATAAACAGAAAATAAATTAGCGATACTTTTAACGCGTCAATTATAAGTTAACTGTAGCATGTATAAATTTGAGAATATTGAAACACTGTGTAAAGAAATGTATGGAAATGTCAGACTTAACTGGGTTTTTTTTAGGACACCTGTAATCTTTGTGTTAGTAATGTTCAACATTTTGCTAATGTCATTTATCTTCAAAAGGTGATTTTGTTTTGACTCTCTTTACTACTTATATATGAAGAATTTAAAAAGTACCTATACGTAATACACTAAACCAGCCACGATTACTGCAAGTTACATAAACACATTTTATTCGTCTAATTGTATTTGCCTGAATGCAGTCTTTAAACTTGACAAAATCACAGACAACAGCTTGAAAAATTGAAAATAAATATTTGTTTAAAACAAATAGTCACAAACAGAAAAACAAATCTTAGATTATTAATAGTAGCAATAATAAATTAATTAGCAGTAAAATCAAATGTCATCAAAATAGAAATAAAAATCCCCAAATATGATGACTATTAAATCATCCTGTAATTGTTTTCATCATTATTACCATTATTATCACATTATTGTCATTATTACAATCATCATCACTATTATTAAAATAATCAGTATTATTATTATTTTAATCACTAATATTGTTATTATTATTGCCTTAATCGTCAACATTATTGTCATTATCACTTCATCTTTATAATAAGCATCATTTTTAACAATATTATTAATGTTGAAATGACTTACTAGAACTAGCATCTTTATAAACAGTAAACTTCACATTTGCTGCTGTGTTGTTATTTGTAGTTCTTACAAAGACACCGTAACTAAACACACCACACTTGGTGGCAACATTCGTGTATGTGGCTGGAACTTGAGTACCATATATTTTTACATCTGTCAAAAACCAACAACAACAAAAATTAAATGAGCTGTCAGTTTCTTGTATACTAAACTTACACACAATGATATATATACAAGCGAATATACAGCGAGAGAGAGAGAGAGAGAGAGAGAGAGAGAGAGAGAGAGAGAGAGAGAGAGAGAGAGAGAGAGAGAGAGAGAGAGAGAGAGAGAGAGAGATGTTTGTGTACAACTGAGAATATTTATATGTACTGAAAGGATGCTGATAGCTGATACTGACATATGACTGTATTGGTCAACTATTAAGACTTGATGTTCTGTTTACTTACTGAGTTAATAACGTCTTTTAACTGATATTTCAAACACGGAGATGTGTAGGTGGGTCTGCCCAATACAGAAATAATTCTGGTTATCAAGTATTGACACTTTGTTGTTTTTGTCAGCTACTGAGACTTGATGGTGTCGATCGTCCGTTTATGCGAGTTTCCATTTTTCTTGGCAAGAATTGTAGGCTAATATAATACGAGAGATTTTTCAGCCTTTGATTATTTACTTATTTAATATAGAATATTCTATTAAAAAACAAAGATTTGCTGTTGACTATAATACTCACACGAGGTTTGCTTATCAATTTCGAAACCACCTTCAACGCATTTAAGTGTAGTGGAACCGTGGAAAGAGAACTGATGGACAGTTAGTCCTACATTCACTTTACCCCACTGTGTCTCACACTGTCTAGTTTGTTTGTTGTACACAGCATAGAAAGCTAAAATAAATATATTTTTTTAGATCTTTGTCAAACCGAATTCCTGTGTGTGTATGTGTAAGTATGTATGTATGTGTTGATATGTCTATATACCTACCTGTCAGTTTAACTGTATAACTGTCTCTCTGTTAGTCTCTTAATATCTTAGTATTATGCAAGGTTTGGAAAATAGTGTTACTATTTGCTATCTATTCTGGATTTTGAATATAATATAGTTTCTTTTTTAATCTGATTTAATACAATGGCTATTAAAGTTAATAATGTCAGAATACTCAAAATTTGTTGGGTTTTAGCCTTCTCACGTCTCTTCTCCTGAAGTTATTATGTAGTTTGTTTCCTTGTTCTTTGTTGTTGTTTTGTTTTGGGGTTTTCGTGGGTTTTTTTTGGGGGGGGGTTGGGAAGGTTTTTAACCTTCATGATAGGTGAATGTGTGTTGATTTTCTTTCGTAAAACGAATGATTCGATGAAGTAAACATGACAAATCTTTACTGCAGACTTGTTTGTCTTTCCTTAAGATGTGCACTTTGACCCAGTTGATCCTATTTTTACTGAGACAAACATTTATTTATCTTAACTTCTAAAGTCGGTACTATTATACAATTTTCCACGTTTAAAATTATAGAAATAAAAAGTATTTTTAACAAAAAGAGAAAATGGCCCAAATATTTATTCTAAGCAACCTCTGATATTCATAGTGAATTATAATATCAATTTGGAATGTACTGTAAATTATAAATAAAATAGTCGTTATGTTATTTCAAATGAAAAGTAACTTAAAAGATAAACAGTTTTATATTATTATCACTGTTACTAAGAACAACTACTGCAATAACTACAACTACTAGTATTTTAACTACTACCGCTGTTGTTTCTGATGGTTTTTGACCTTCTTCTTCTTCTTATTATTATTATTATCATCATCATCATCATCAACAACATTAGTAGTAGTAGTAGTATTGTTATTATTATTTCCTTGTCCTTCTCAGATGAAGATAGCATTTAATAACTCTAAAATAAAGTTAAGAATGCCAACTTCCCATCAACAAAATCGAAATAACTAACTCATCTCTTTTTTTTCAAAAATTTTCAATAGCACATGTTGGAATGATGTAGTCATAATCAGTAGGAACATTACTGCAGACATGTCGACTGGAATTATCTGTAATAACAGACATCAAAGAATAGTAAGCAAAAATGTTAACAACAAAACTGTAACTGCAATTTCAGTAACAAGAACCTGTATTAACTAAAGATTTTACATCAGTGACAAGAAAAAACAAAAATATAAAATTTAGTAGTAACATATAGTAACATTTAGTAGTAAAAATGTTGTTGCTAATTCTAATGTATGACAAGTAATACTTTTAGTAATATGTTAAAAATGTAACAAGTTAAAATGTTGATTCTAGTACAACATACTAGAAAAACAAAACTGAAATTAGAGAGAAGTAAAACGTACACGATTTTAAGGTAAGCAAAATAAAACCGGTTGTATGTAAATAATGAAAAGTGAACAGCAAGTAACATGTAACTAAAGTCAAAATGTTACAAATAAAGTAGCTAAAACACCGAGATGTTACAACAATCTAAATATTAGTAATAGTCACTGATCAAGATACTGAATGCTAATGATGTATGTAAAGTTAAAATGGTAAAAATATACAAATACACAACTGAAATCAAAGTGTTAAGAATAGCGCTGTACCGTCAAACAATGTAACGAAAGTAAATACATTAGTAATATTATAGTTCTGGAGGTGCATACAACCTATATAAAAAGAATAAGGAAGAAGAGAGATGTAAAATTATCACTTAATGTTACTAATTTCAAAATGTTATTAATGGAGTAGCAAAAGAGTTACACTGTAAAAAAAAGTCAAAAAGTCAAATAATATAATGGTATCAACAACAGCAACAACAACAACAATAGCGATTGTAATAATAATATAACAACAACAACAGCAAACGTAACAACAACAACAACAACAACAATAATACAGTCAATAAATGTAAATGCTCGATGTTATAAATATATATAATAAAAAACCTACGCTGATAAAAAATAATGTGTTTTAGTTCTATTCCTAAAAATAATAAATACACACACATAAATTTTACCACTGATGTGGAAGCGCATCACCAAATGATAAAAATCAAATCAAATTATTCTCTCTAAAACATGGTATGTATGATAATACCTGGCTACAAGCGACACATCAAATCAATGAAAATAAATAAAAATGTTGATTTGAGTGACGAGATGGGTCAAAATATATGTTTTTTTTCTTCCTTGTTTTTTTTTTTTTTTTTACTTTATTTTATTTCAGTTTAATTAATTAATTAATTAATTAATTTATTTATTTATTATTGTTTTTCTTCTTTTTTGTCGAATTGATATAATAAAGATTATTCCGGGCACGCTCTGTGACGTGCACTGAAAACTGGACAGAATACAAAACCCCTCTTCCTAACTGCAAATAAAGTTTACAAAACCAAAATTCTTCTGTTTTGTGTCATTACAGGAACTTAATAACCTCTTCTGTTGTTTGTAATATACTGATTTAGTTCTCTTGCAATCTTTTGACCCCAGCTTCCAACAATTTACAACGGAATTTTTGAAGATATTAAAAATATCCGTTTTACTGATTTTATTAATTATAATTAGTATCTAAAACTAATTTTATTATTATAATAACTAATCCAGCTATCTATTCCTATTTTATTATTATAATAACTAATCCAGCTATCTATTCCTATTTTATTATTATAATAACTAATCCATCTATCTATTCCTCACTACTCACTGACTCGTGCAAGTCGTAATGACAATCAGGAACGAGACTGGCACATGACACTGAGAAGTGGAGAATGAGATTACTGGATTAGTAATTGTGACGGAACCTCATTAGTACCTCTTTGCCAGATTTGTTTTTAATTGTGATTTGGTTTTCTATGTAGTGAATTATAGAATATTCACAAAATCTCTATTTTTATATGCCCATTAAAGCAGGATGTCTGCTACATTTTATCTTAAATATTTTATTATATTACGTTTAATATTTATTTAGCTATCTTGTATAATCATGTTTATAATTTATATTTTTACAGTTCTTAACTGTTTACCTAATTAATGTCAGGAAATGGGAGTAAATACACAAAAACTAAATAGCAGAGCGTATGCAGACGTACATGGGCTATTTAGAAGCTGTATTATATAATTAGGGGAAGTTCCGTTATTTAATAAACTAAGAAACACTGGGGTTTAACAACTCAAAATTGGCATTAAAAGCTGCAAAGTAAATTCAGTAAGGCTATCTGCAGAGGTGCAGATTGAACACCTGAGCGATGGGTATATAAGTAACGGCAGGAGAAACCCTTTCTCTTTCCTTCCTCAAAATTCATTTTCATTGGCCTGCCAGAAAGCGTGCCAGTAGTAGACGAGCTTCACAACAGTTCGCTCTGATTAGCACGTTAAATTTTTCCAGTTCCAGTTTTGAACGAAATCTCTTTGATCGGTTCCCTTCTTGAGAGATTTTTTCTGTTGGCCGTCTGCACAAGACAAAGGAAAACGCAGACAATGGCAATTACGTTTTAATGTTTTGTATATGTAACCATATCTTGAATGTTTGAAGATAGCTTAATCTATTACTGTTGAATTTTCATAGCGTTATTCTATGTGACGTACTTACATTTATAAAACTAAGATAACGTATTTTAATAATTAAAAAGAGTGTTTAGAAAGATTAAGTAACCAACTGGTCTGAATTAGTTTTGTATTATTTGTCAACGCTATTTGCTTTGACAATGTATCGTCGAATCGTACGATTTAACTATATCAGTATATGTTACCCTTGAGGGTTAATTTATGATAACTCTCTGTGTATATAAAACAATTATCCATATTAAATTCTTGTTTGTGTTATTGTTCTCTAGTGGACAGAGAATAGTCATTTAGCAGTTTAAGCTGTCGCAGATAATTAACACCTTGCCACGTGATTACTATAGTCTGCTACCCTTTAGGCGGGACGAGCCAAATATTAGGTATTACCACTCATACTAGTCACCGTGACAGTAATTATGTCTCTAATAGAATTATCAATTAAAAATGCTAATTAATATTACTTGTATGTCTTTAAACGCATACTTCTATTTACAGACGATATACATATAAAATAAAAGTCATTATATATATTTCAGTCCTGGTACTTATCATGGTAGCATTTTATTTTTCACCGTTAAAAAGCATTCCAAATTCATAAACATTTGGTCTCTACCGTCAGAAGTTTCTTTTCTTTTCTCCTTAATAAAAAAGCGACACATTAAATACTGAAGTTCATCACTAGTTTCATTATTTCTACTTACATTTTATTTTTCTTCTCTATTTGTGTTTCTCATTGGAGAGACAGTGTAATAACTGTAAGGAATTTTTGTGATCAGTATTCAAATATGTCTCCAAGCAATATTTTATTTAAACAGTTTATAACACAATGCTTTAGATGAATTTCCAATATTATTATGTCCATGTTTGTAAAAACCAATCATGTAATCTTACAGAAACTTCACTTACACGTGGTATTTAGTTGTACTGATACTCCACACATTACTATACACAGCGTTATAAAACACATATTCATTCTATTAGTATAATAGTCCAGCTATTTAAATTCTATAACAGAATCTGTTGCCTATGTAATTAATAAACGGTTAAAACAAAAACGTGACTAACTTCGTGAAAAGAACACAATGCCGTGATGCTTTACGGAGACCAAGTTATCCTATAGTTTCATGTATAAAAGTTTCCACGTCTGTTGTTAAGACTCGTAAATTGCCAAGCCCATGTTTTACGTTTAATAAATTTATTTCGAGAATAATATTAATTATATAAGCCATAGCCTATTCATTACCTGTACGATTAAAGAGATACGTGAAATTTAATATTCTAACGATTCGTGTTTGGACAATAATAGGTGTGTGATTAGGAGTGTGAATTTAAAATAACAAGTATCTTGTTGGTGTATTCGTTACAATAAAAGTTAAAATTGAGTTCACACGATGCTATTTATAATAAGTTGATATCGATGATAAGAAAATCATTATAGCTTTACGTTAATGCGCACTTCAATTTTTCGTTAGTTTAATCCAGTGTATTAGTAATTTAAAAAAAATTACTATTCAATGGCTTGTTTATGAGGACAACACCACAAATGAAGAAACGCAGCAAGTTTTTTAATAAGAAACTAAATACTTGTTCTTTTCAGTTTATACAAACGGTAAATTACTGTACCATGCTTAAAATAATCGTTAACGAATAAAAATTAGGTTTTAATGTTTGATCAGCAGCGCTACTCCAATCTAATAATATATAATTGCTAACTAATGTCGTTTCATCAAAACTAAGATTTACGATTTTTTTCATTCTTTAACCCTTATATTTAATGTTTAAATATTTTCACGTTTGATATAAATTCAGTGTTCAAATGGAAATTTACTTCGATTATACCCAAAAATAACGCATGTCGCTACCCATTAGTATGCGGCACCTCGTTAGAAACAAAACGTCATCACAATGGAGTGACGTCACTTTATTATCTGTACGCACAAGATAGATAGAAATGTGAAATGACTTTCAGTCTTCAAATTTAACAACACACCAGGCTATAATTATCAAAATTCAGACACACACACACGAACATACACACAACAAAGACGTTCATAAATATACATATATAATTTAAAGTTGTCTGCAGTGTCACACCTTGAAACTATCGTTTCTTCTTTGACATATAGCCTCAGCATATTTCACTTCAATTAAATATTATTTTATTTGCTTCTGATATCGATGAAAATTATAGAAATAAACATAATATTGTGAGTGCCGTGGTATTGAAAACTTCACGTTCTTATTACGTGTAAAAACACTGGACATAGAAAAACAGAAATAATTTTAATCTCCAGCTCATATCCATGCTTTTCGTTTTAAGGCATCTTCATCTTTGAAAGCACAGTTATTATCTAAACAATTAAAAATGCTGAAAATACGATAAATAATGACCAGCTCATTAGGATACCGATGTACGACCGGTCGGAAATGCAGACAATTGAGATGAACAGTAGTTTTATTTTATTACTATAAGAATTCTTGTTTAAATACTGAAACAATTTTGTCACAGTGTTATTATCCTGTTCTTGTTTTCTTTCGTTCAAAAGTAATTTCTTTGTTGTACAATGCATGGCAATGTCTCTATTCAATTCAAATGATTTGTCTTTGGTTTATTTGTGCACGGAGGCGTATATTCGTAAATATTTACATTTACGTTTCAGTAAACAAATGTAGTCTTTTTATTAATAAAGACATGAAGGATGCATTTTTATTACTACGTTTTAAAACAAAATTTACGATTGAAGTCAGTTGTGTAATCAGGCAAACTGTTATGTGTTAAGTTATGGTTCGGAAGTGAACGACATTTAAAATAATGTTTTACAGCTGGTAACTAATACTACAACCGTACCGACTTTATAACTCATCGTGGGCATGATCAGTTTATTATTGATAATACGAAGAAGAAAAACAAATACATTTTTTATTTAAAATCTTTATTAAAAACATGCATTTGAACAAGAACAGTATATTACATGCCATGCTTATTGATGCACATTGAATACTTAATACGTCCTGCAGTAAACAGAACTTTCTGTAAATGCGCGCACATTCTTCATTTAATGTGACAGTTTCACTTTCAGAAACTCTCTGTTACACACAAAATTACATGTATTTCTCCATTCCTTATCTTTCCACTTCTCATTCACGTCACTCCTCTTTCGTCTCACGAAGGCGCGTCTAGTTAGCACGTTTTCGCTTGTTATTTTTCTTCAGGTTTCTGTGTTGACGTTCAGTTGGACTCGAGTCAGAAGAGCTCCCACGCGTTTGTCACGTGACGATGACTTCAGACGATCGTTTGGTCAGTTCTCAGAGCAGAAAATATTCATTTTCAGTGATCACTTCTAGAAATCTGAATAGAACGATAAAAGAAAACATTTAACTTTTGTTTTTAAATTTCAGTGAAATCAATGTATTATGTTTTATCGTTATTTCAGCCAGTAACTCCAACGGATCGATTCAAAAAGGTCGTTAAAAAAAAAGAAAAATGAAAAGAAACAGCAATAATTATCTCGGTTCGATAGATATTTGAATATCTGTAACATACACACCTCTATAATCAATTTCTGGGCTGCTTTCTTTTTACTATGTTTATAACATGACGTCAGCAAGTCCGCAATCTGACTTTTGCTCTTTAAACGACGAGCAAAATCCCAGCATGCTTTGCTCAGATCTTTCAGTTCATACTCTGAAGCAGCACACAAGAGACCTGCAATATATTAAAAATAATTAATATTCATTAATCTGAAACAAAGCAAAGAATTAACAAATTAATATTCATTTAAATGAAATATTACAACAGTTAACTAATTAATATTTATTTATGTTAAATATTAACAAATTAATTTTCATTTGTCTGAACTATTAATTAATTAAGATTCATTGCCATTATTACTATTATTATTATTATTATTATTATTACATAATTTTTACTTACCAACAACAACCTTTCCACAGTGCAGAAACGTGACCAAGCTGCGGAAGACGTCGGTGTCGTAATCTGGGATTGGAATGGTCAGATGACTGCTTTGATGTTTGGATTTTGACTTTTTCTTTGATAGTTCTTCAGTAGATTTGCGCTGGTGATACAGTATCAGCTGATAGAGAACTCTGTTTTAAAATACACGAACAAACAATAAGAAACGAATCTTATAAATTAACTTATATTTAACACATTAACTAAATATTAAGCACATTACTAGTAACTTTCCTAGATGATGTATTACTTTTTTTTTCTTTTTTCTTCTAAATTAGATCATTGAAGAGAATTTTTGTTCTCTCTTTCTCTTTAGTTCTTTTTAAAGATAAAATTACTCAGAAAGTAAGGCTTAAAACTTTCACAGAAAATGAAAAAGGTAATTTTACCTGCTACGTGTGGCCATGATAGCTTTCACTCCATAAACGGGAACTCGTTGTTTGCCCACCAGGAACATGACGTCACACAGTTCAGACATTGTGATGACGTACTTCAGACTGTCACACAGACCGTTCGTGTTGCTAAACATCATTATCTCCCCTAATTCACTAGATGGTTGGCAGGTGGAGTTAGATTGACTGATACCCATACAGCAACCAGAATCGTTTTAATTAGGAGATATTGACACTGACAACATGGTTGTGTAATTATTAGTTGTAACAACTGTCAGAAACACGACTGGAACGTGCCTGTGAGAGCTGGAGAGTAGATTAGTGTATTAGTAATTATAAGTGTAATAGAAATATGGATTAAAAATGTTGATTAACATTAAGGATAAGATTTACTGAAAGTGTGTTGATTTACAGAGTACAAATGTATTAATAAAGAATACCTATCTTTAATTTCTTAGAAATGTACGTTTAATTTATTCTGTATGGCTTTTTCTCTAATTGATTCTATTTCTACCTGTCTCGTGTTCACCAGCTTATCTCGCTGAGGATGAATGTCCCGGTGCTAACTGGTACTGTTCCAAGACGTCTTTGAGGTTTAGTGTTTTTAATATATATTTGTGTGTCTTTATTATCTGTTGCTGTATTTATTTATCTTTCTAGCTTTAAATCCGTTTCTAAAAATATATGTGCAGTTGAACCTCTGTTAAATGCCGACACTGATGCTCAACTGATTTGGTTATAACGAGCTGGGAGTTTTCTGATCGCACATACGCCAAACCTCAGTACTGGTCCGAAAAATACCCCACTGATTGGCCCGTTGTTTTACAGAAAAAAACAATTAATCCAAGTTTTACATCATTGATTGGGTTCATTCAGTAAACTTGAATGAATGAAGGTGGGGGGAGGGGATAGTTGGTCGTTGAACAAGTTGTAGCGCTTGTAGTCGACTCTTTTTCTGCAAGAACTGCACGACAGATACTTGTTTTGAGGTCATCAATATCAGGAAATCATTGCGAGATTGTACTGCAATACTGTTATTATTTAGTTACTAAAGCAGACGCAGGGTTTGATACAAATCAAATTCTATATTATTATTATTATTATTAAATAAAATAAATAAATAAATAAATTTAAGATATAGAAGTAAATCTGGTTTGCTTCATTATATATACTGAGTAGATGATTCTAGGCATCAGTCGATAGCAAAATATCGAAGAATGTTATAAAGATGTTTGTACGTGTCGTCATCGTTTTCTTTTTATCTATCGCTATTATTTCTGTCTTCTGTCTACATGAATTTATTTGTATCTGTGTATCTGAGTGTGTTTCTTCCTCTTCCAAATCTGGATGAGATCTATATTTCTGGTATGAGAACAATTCTATGCTACTATCTGCAAAACAAACTTCCTCCAACTGATCACAGCTGGTTATTCATTATTCATTTAATAAAATTTATCTAAACATTATGTAAAGGTTTTTCTAGTGTCGTCGCTGAAATAGAACACAGGTAGACATTTAGCATTAAACTAATTCTTTACCGTTCAGTTTATCATAAAAGTTCACTATTAATGCATTTACATGTTGAACATTTAGAAAATTGGCAACTGATTTTCTCAATAACGTCTACTCAAGTGTAGCTTCAAATGACTTTATACTGAACACCTATCCGGAATCGCTCAAAGTTATTACATTTAAAAAAGATAATTCAAGGAGTATGGTTCAGTGTATTTGAATGACAATGGAATGGATAATTTTGGAATTACAGAAATTTAAAACAAACAATGATGTATGACTCTCTTATTTATTATTAGATACATTACAGCAATAGCGTTTTTAAAATACGCAAATGTTTAATGATATCTAGACACAGAATTATAATTAAGAATGACAAAGTATTAAAATAATAACAATAACAATAAGAAGACAAATATTGCATATGAAACAATTGGATCTTTAAGATACAGCAGCAGTTCTTTTCAGCGTAAGAAAATGTATTGTTCAGAAATGATGTTAGTGTATGATGTAAGTTAACTGTCAAAAAAAAAAATGCCCCTGTTCTTATTCAAAAGTACGTTTAAAAAGCTAACTGAAAACTGAAACTAACACTGTTCAGCGTAAAGAAGAATTAAGTACCTTTGGTTAAGAAATATAGCTTAACAGTTGAGGGCATGTATATTTGAAAGTTAACATGCAATTCTTTTCTAGATGATGAAAGCTTTGATAAACAGTTTCCAGGATATAGAATTACAAAAAAATCAATATACATATATCAAAAAATTACAAAATAAAAAAAAAAAAAAAATCAATAAAAATTAATAAATTAATAAATACTGCATCCAGATTAAACTATTTTAAAATTTTTTTTATGTAAATGCATTTTGGGTACTGCGTAGGTATTCAGAGTCCAAAACAATCACTTTTGAACATTTGTATTCGATACATTTGCAATTTCAACACAAAAATAAACAGATTATGAACACTATTACTGTTACAAGTAGTATCACAATTGCAGTAAGAAGAAAAAATAATTCAGACCTGTACTAGACATTTAAATTAACAGAAATGATACAAAACATACCAGCTGTATGTTCATATTAATAAACAAGCCTGCCAGCTGTAGGTTCATATTTCAATATTACTATCAGGTAGAAAATGTTGTAAAGGCTACTGCCTTACTATGATCATTAACTGATTGTCCCGAATATGCAAGGTAGGAGCTTCATGTGAACACCAACAGTGAACAACTGCTGACCACTCACCAGGAACTTGACATTTCTCTACAGTTTGAATGGCACAACTGGAATCAAGCCGACCTTGGTCTATTGTTAAGAAGTATGACACATTGAATTCATGCCATTCATGCCTGTCTTGCAGAGGGGAATTTTCACTTCATACTAAATTTTATATAGCATTAAGACTTTCCTTTTGATTATTCGTTCTTATGGGATGTGTAGTATTTTTTTTTTTTTTTTTTTTAAAGTTTTTTTGATTTCACAAGATATCCACATGCTGAAGTTTCTGCAAAAATTGCATCCTTAGGTTTGTTTAACAGTTCAATTTTTGTTAAATGTTTCAACCAGAAGAAAGTGACAATATTGAATAAAATGCTTTCGTTTGTGTTCCTTCCAACATCCTGAAACAAATGTCATCCAGAAGAAATTAAACCCTCCTTTAAACACTAAGGATGAGGCAGTAATTACATTGGTGCTGATGTAAATATTTTAAACAGTAAGGTAAACCACTCCTTTCACAAGATTAATAATATAACCAAAGAGAGGTGGAGAAAAAATAATATAGAAAAATAAATGATATTATTATTATTAATAATACATACATACATATATATATATATAAAAATAATAATTCACTTCTGGATACTTGTACATCATTTAGTATTAGTGTTGATGTAAATATTGTAAAGTGGGATGAAATCCCTTCATTTCAACTGCAGAAAAAATAAATATACAATTGGTTTAAATCTTTTAAACTAATTTGTTTTGATTAATGTTAGTATTCTTTTGTCACTATTATATTTGCAATTTCAATACAAAAAAAAACCCCTCAGATTATTAACACTGGTACTGTTACAAGTAATATCAAAACTGCAGTAAAATAATAATTAAATTAAATATTAAAAATATAATAATAATAATTTCAAATCTGTATTAGTCATTTAAATTAACACAAACGGTACAAAACATATGAGCTGCATGTTCATATTAATAAGACTAGCAGCTGTAGGTTCATATTTCAATATTACTATCACACAGAAAACTATTGTACAGCCTACTGTCTTACTATGATTTGTGATTGTCTGGAATATGCTTGGTAGAAGCTTTATGTCAACATCAACACCTAAATCATGTTCATGTGGTATATAGCACTAAAACACTAAAACTTTGTTTGATGATGCATTCTTATGGGATGTCCTACTTTTTTTAAACAGTATTTTTATTTCACAAGATATCCACATGCCAAGAACATGAATTCATCCATAGATTTGTTTTATGTTTCAACTGTACTGTAATTCAGAAACCAGACAGTTTGGAACTAGTACATGGATGTCTAATTACATCGGTGTTGATGTAAATATTAAAACAGTAGTGTAAAACATCTCTCATCTGATTTTTTATTATTTTTTTATTAACACGCTCAGTATTATAATGTTGGATGGAATATTAAAAATTAAAATTCCTTTGCTGATTAAGTTAAAAATTTTGGATACTGTGTAAATAAAGATCAATTCGCATTTGAATATTTGTACATCATTCAGTATTAGGATTGATGCAAATATTTTAAATGAGATGAAATCCCTTTGTTTACGTGCAGAAAAAAAAAAAAATCTTTTACATGCAGGTGACGGTATTCCAATAAGTTAACAAAATGAAAATTTAAAGAATGTGCCTATTAAATTAAATATTAATATATTATAAATAATGTAAGTCCATTTTGGGTTCTAAAACAATCACTTCTGACTACTTGTACTTATGAGGTAAATCCAGTAGGCAACAAGATAAAAAACAATCCATTTACTTGCAGAACTATTTTTTACATGCTATAATGAAACAACTGAAACAAATCATTTGTTTAAACTTTCAACTGTGTTTTGATCAGTATTTGTTATTAGTTATATATGTGATGTCAACAAAAAATAAACAGGTTATAAACACTGGTACTATTACAAGTGATTACATAATTGCAGTAAAAAAACCAAAAACATACCAGCTGTATGTTTGTATTAATAAACAAGCCTATCAGCAGTAGGTTCATATTTCAACATTGCTATCACATAGAAAACAATGTTGTATGGCCTGCTGCCTTACAATGATCTCCGATTGATTCTCTCGAATATGCTTGGTAAAATCTTTATGTCAACGCCAACAGCTGCTTACCCTTGCCAGGAACTTGGCATTGCTGTGCAGCTTAAGTGGAACAACCTGATTCTAGGCCACCTTCCAGAAGAAACCAAACCCTCCTTTAAACATTGAGGATGAGGTAGTAATTACATCGGTGCTGCTGTAAATATTTTAAACAGTAAGGTAAAAACCACACCTTTCACTTTTCACAAGCTCAATAAAGTGACCAAAGGGGAAAAGAAAGGAAAAGAAAGAAACCAAAGAATAGGTACAAATATTTTTTGCGGTCCTTGAAATACCTTCATTTCACCTGCAGAAAAGAAATAAGTTGTTTAAAACATTCAACTAATTTGTTTTGATTGATATTTGATTAGTATCGTTTTGCAATACAAAAATAATCAGGTTATAAACACTGGTACTGTTACAAGTGATATCACAACTGCAGTAGTAAAAAAAAAAAAATGAAATATAAAAAAATAAAAACAGACTGTAATAGACATTTAAATAAACAAATGGTACAAAACATACCAGCTGTATGTTCTTATCAATAAACAAGCCTACTAGCTGTAGGTTCATATTTCAACATTACTATCACATAGAAAACAGTGTTGTACAGCATGCTGCCTTACAATGATATCTGATTCTCTTTAATATGCTTGGCAAAATCTTTATGTCAATGCTAACAATTGCAGACCACTTGCCAGGAACTTGGCATTGCTGTGCAGCTTAAGTGGAACAACCTGATTCTAGGCCACCTTCCAGAAGAAACCAAACCCTCCTTTAAACATTGAGGATGAGGTAGTAATTACATCGGTGCTGCTGTAAATATTTTAAACAGTAAGGTAAAAACCACACCTTTCACTTTTCACAAGCTCAATAAAGTGACCAAAGGGGAAAAGAAAGGAAAAGAAAGAAACCAAAGAATAGGTACAAATATTTTTTGCGGTCCTTGAAATACCTTCATTTCACCTGCAGAAAAGAAATAAGTTGTTTAAAACATTCAACTAATTTGTTTTGATTGATATTTGATTAGTATCGTTTTGCAATACAAAAATAATCAGGTTATAAACACTGGTACTGTTACAAGTGATATCACAACTGCAGTAAAAAAAAAAAAAAAAAAAATGAAATATAAAAAAATAAAAACAGACTGTAATAGACATTTAAATAAACAAATGGTACAAAACATACCAGCTGTATGTTCTTATCAATAAACAAGCCTACTAGCTGTAGGTTCATATTTCAACATTACTATCACATAGAAAACAGTGTTGTACAGCATGCTGCCTTACAATGATATCTGATTCTCTTTAATATGCTTGGCAAAATCTTTATGTCAATGCTAACAATTGCAGACCACTTGCCAGGAACTTGGCATTGCTGTGCAGCTTAAGTGGAACAACCTGATTCTAGGCCACCTTCCAGAAGAAACCAAACCCTCCTTTAAACATTGAGGATGAGGTAGTAATTACATCGGTGCTGCTGTAAATATTTTAAACAGTAAGGTAAAAACCACACCTTTCACTTTTCACAAGCTCAATAAAGTGACCAAAGGGGAAAAGAAAGGAAAAGAAAGAAACCAAAGAATAGGTACAAATATTTTTTGCGGTCCTTGAAATACCTTCATTTCACCTGCAGAAAAGAAATAAGTTGTTTAAAACATTCAACTAATTTGTTTTGATTGATATTTGATTAGTATCGTTTTGCAATACAAAAATAATCAGGTTATAAACACTGGTACTGTTACAAGTGATATCACAACTGCAGTAAAAAAAAAAAAAAAAAAAAAATATAAAAAAAAAAAAAACAGACTGTAATAGACATTTAAATAAACAAATGGTACAAAACATACCAGCTGTATGTTCTTATCAATAAACAAGCCTACTAGCTGTAGGTTCATATTTCAACATTACTATCACATAGAAAACAGTGTTGTACAGCATGCTGCCTTACAATGATATCTGATTCTCTTTAATATGCTTGGCAAAATCTTTATGTCAATGCTAACAATTGCAGACCACTTGCCAGGAACTTGGCATTGCTGTGCAGCTTAAGTGGAACAACCTGATTCTAGGCCACCTTCCAGAAGAAACTAAACCCTCCTTTAAACATTGAGGATGAGGTAGTAATTACATCAGTGCTGCTGTAAATATTTTAAACAGTAAGGTAAAACCACACCTTTCACTTTTCACAAGCTCAATAAAGTGACCAAAGGGGAAAAGAAAGGAAAAGAAAGAAACCAAAGAATAGGTACAAATATATTTTGCGGTCCTTGAAATACCTTCATTTCACCTGCAGAAAAGAAATAAGTTGTTTAAAACATTCAACTAATTTGTTTTGATTGATATTTGATTAGTATCGTTTTGCAATACAAAAATAATCAGGTTATAAACACTGGTACTGTTACAAGTGATATCACAACTGCAGTAAAAAAAAAAAAAAAAAAAAAAAAAAATGAAATAAAAAATAAATAAAAACAGACTGTAATAGACATTTAAATAAACAAATGGTACAAAACATACCAGCTGTATGTTCTTATCAATAAACAAGCCTACTAGCTGTAGGTTCATATTTCAACATTACTATCACATAGAAAACAGTGTTGTACAGCATGCTGCCTTACAATGGTATCTGATTCTCTTTAATATGCTTGGCAAAATCTTTATGTCAATGCTAACAATTGCAGACCACTTGCCAGGAACTTGGCATTGCTGTGCAGCTTAAGTGGAACAACCTGATTCTAGGCCACCTTCCAGAAGAAACTAAACCCTCCTTTAAACATTGAGGATGAGGTAGTAATTACATCAGTGCTGCTGTAAATATTTTAAACAGTAAGGTAAAACCACACCTTTCACTTTTCACAAGCTCAATAAAGTGACCAAAGGGGAAAAGAAAGGAAAAGAAAGGAAAAGAAAGAAACCAAAGAATAGGTACAAATATATTTTGCGGTCCTTGAAATACCTTCATTTCACCTGCAGAAAAGAAATAAGTTGTTTAAAACATTCAACTAATTTGTTTTGATTGATATTTGATTAGTATCGTTTTGCAATACAAAAATAATCAGGTTATAAACACTGGTACTGTTACAAGTGATATCACAACTGCAGTAAAAAAAAAAAAAAAAAAAAAAAATGAAATAAAAAATAAATAAAAACAGACTGTAATAGACATTTAAATAAACAAATGGTACAAAACATACCAGCTGTATGTTCTTATTAATAAACAAGCCTACTAGCTGTAGGTTCATATTTCAACATTACTTTCACATAGAAAACAGTGTTGTACAGCATGCTGCCTTACAATGATATCTGATTCTCTTTAATATGCTTGGCAAAATCTTTATGTCAATGCTAACAATTGCAGACCACTTGCCAGGAACTTGGCATTGCTGTGCAGCTTAAGTGGAACAACCTGAATCAAGGCCACCTTCCAGAAGAAACCAAACCCTCCTTTAAACATTGAGGATGATGTAGTAATTACATCGGTGCTGCTGTAAATATTTTAAACAGTACGGTAAAACCACACCTTTCACTTTTCACAAGCTCAATAAGGTAACCAAAGGATAAAAGAAAGAAAAAAAAAGAAAAAGATACATAATAATTTTTTTTTTTTTTTTACTGTTGTACATTATTTAGTATCAGTGTTGATGTAAAAACTAAGCAGCGAGATGAAATCCCTTCTTTCAGCTGCAGAAAAAAGTATCTCTTTTACATGCAGGTTCTAATAAAGTAACAAAATGAAAATTTTCAAAAAATCTGTATTTAATGAAATATTAAGATATGCATTATCAATAATCTAAATGCATTTTGGATACTGTATAATGATTAAGTTATTCAATGTCTAAAACAATCACTTTTGACTACTTGTACTTGTGTAAATCCAGTAGGCAACGAGATAATAGCCATGTTTTTACTTGCAGAACCTTTTTTTTTTATTTGCTGTTAATGTAACAAATGAAACAAATAATTTGTTTAAAACTTTCAACTAATGCATTTTGAATAATATTTAATTAGTATAGTTTTGGGACTATTATATTTGCAATTTCAACACAAAAATAATGGTAGTTACAAGTAGTATCAAAACTGCAGTCAAAAAAAAAAAAAAAAAAAGTAATAATAATTAAAAAAAAGATATTTTATATATATATAAAGTAAAACAACTCCTTTCACATGATTTTTTTTTTTTTTTTACAAGCTCAGTATTATAACATTAGATGGAATAATTAAAAATTAGAATTCCTTTGCTGATTAAGTTAAATATTTTGGGTACTGTGTAAATAAAGATCAATTGACATTTGAATTCTTGTACATTGTTCAGTATTAGGATTGATGTAAATATTTTAAATGAGATGAAATCCCTTTGTTAACATGCAGAAAAAACATTTCTTTTACATGCAGATGACAGTATTCCAATAAGTTAACAAAATGAAAATTTTAAAAATATTAAATGAAATATTAATAAATTATAAATAATATAAGTCCATTTTGGGTTCTGTATGATGATTAACAATTATTCAGTCTAAACCAATCACTTCTGACTACTTGTACTTATGGTAAATCCAGTAGGCAACAAAATAAAAGCAATCCATTTACTTGCAGAGCTATTTTTTAAATGCTGTAACAAAACAACTCATATAGAAATAATTTGTTTAAACTTTCAACCAATGTGTTTTGATTAATATTTGTTATAAGTTTTGTGATTATTATATATGCAATATCAACAAAAAATAAACAGGTTATAACCACTGGTACCATTAAAAAAAAAAAAAAAATAATAATAATAAATAAAACATTCAAACATATATTAGACATATTAGACATTTAAAAGAACAATTGGTACAAAATGTACCAGCTGTATGTTCTTATTAATAAACAAGCCTACTAGCTGTAGGTTCATATTTCAAAATTACTATCACATAGGAAACAATGTTGTATAGCATGCTGATATCTGATGCTCTTGAATATGCTTGGTAAAATCTTTATGTCAATGATAACAACTGCAGACCACTTGCCAGGAACTTGGCATTGCTCTGCAGCTTAAGTGGAACAACCTGAATCAAGGCCACCTTCCAGAAGAAACCAAACCCTCCTTTAAACATTGAGGATGAGGTAGTAATTACATCGGTGCTGCTGTAAATATTTTAAACAGTACGGTAAAACCACACCTTTCACTTTTTACAAGCTCAATAAAGTGACCAAAGGGGAAAAGAAAGAAACAAAAGAAAAGGTACAAATATTTTTGGGGTCCTTGTACATTTAGTATTTATTAGTGTTGATGTAAATATTGTAAACTGAGATGAAATCCTTCACTTCACCTGCAGAAAAGAAATAAGTTGTTTAAAACTTTCAACTAATTTATTTAGATTAATATTTCATTAAGATTTGATAAATATTGTATAGCATGCTGCCTTACAATGATATCTGATGCTCTTGAGTATGCTTGGTAAAATCTTTATGTCAATGATAACAACTGCAGACCACTTGCCAGGAACTTGGCATTGCTCTGCAGCTTAAGTGGAACAACCTGAATCAAGGCCACCTTCCAGAAGAAACCAAACCCTCCTTTAAACATTGAGGATGAGGTAGTAATTACATCGGTGCTGCTGTAAATATTTTAAACAGTACGGTAAAACCACACCTTTCACTTTTTACAAGCTCAATAAAGTGACCAAAGGGGAAAAGAAAGAAACAAAAGAAAAGGTACAAATATTTTTGGGGGTCCTTGTACATTTAGTATTTATTAGTGTTGATGTAAATATTGTAAACTGAGATGAAATCCCTTCACTTCACCTGCAGAAAAGAAATAAGTTGTTTAAAACTTTCAACTAATTTATTTAGATTAATATTTCATTAAGATTTGATAAATATTGTATAGCATGCTGCCTTACAATGATATCTGATGCTCTTGAGTATGCTTGGTAAAATCTTTATGTCAATGATAACAACTGCAGACCACTTGCCAGGAACTTGGCATTGCTCTGCAGCTTAAGTGGAACAACCTGAATCAAGGCCACCTTCCAGAAGAAACCAAACCCTCCTTTAAACATTGAGGATGAGGTAGTAATTACATCGGTGCTGCTGTAAATATTTTAAACAGTAAGGTAAAACCACACCTTTCACTTTTCACAAGCTCAATAAAGTGACCAAAGAGGAAAAGAAAGAAAAAGAAAGAAACAAAATAAAGGTACAAATATTTGTTTGGGTCCTTGTACATTTAGTGTTGATGTAAATATTGTAAACTGAGATGAAATCCCTTCATTTCACCTGCAGAAAAGAAATAAGTTGTTTAAAACTTTCAACTAATTTGTTTAGATTAATATTTGATTAGTATAGTTTTGTGACTATTATATATGAAACTTCAAAAAAAAAAAAAAAACGTTATAAACACTGGTAGTTACAAGTATATCACATTTGCAGTAAGAGAGAGAGAGAGAAAAAAAAAAAAAAAAAAAAAAGCCCAGACTTGTATTAGACATTTAAATGAAACAATTGGTACAAAACATGAGCAGTATGTTTATTAAATAAGCCTACCAGCTGTAGGTTCATATTTCAACATTACTATCATGAAATATTAATAATGTTGCAAAGCCTGTTGCTATACTATGATCTCTGACTGATGGTCTGGCATAAGCTTGGTAGTCAACAACTGCTGACAACCTGCCAAAAACTTGAATGTGCTCTGCAGTTTGCATGGAACAACCTGAATCAAACCCAGCTTGTATGCCGCATTGAATTCATGTCTGTCTTACAAACAGGGGGGCATTTTCACTTCATGATAAATTTGATGTCTGACAGCATACATATTTTTGCCTTTCCTGGTCCCCTGAAGTCTACGCAACATTGAAATGACATCTTATCACGCTCATGTGATTTACAGCATTAAAACATTCCTTTTGATGACATATTTTTGGGGATGTTTCTTAACATTTCTTTAACAGAATTTCTAGTCTACTAGATACCCACATGCTGTATTTCTTTCATGAATATGAATGTGTCCATAGACTTGTTTTATGTTTCAATATTACCAGAAGAAAATGGAAGAAATTGGAGAAAAAAGTGTTCTGGGTTTCTTCCGATATCCTGGAAGAAATTGGTTTCTTCCAAAAGAAACCACTTTTAAATAAGTACTACAAGGACATGGTACTAATTACTTCGGTGCTGATGTAAATATTTTAAACAGTAGATTAAAACAACTCCTTTCCCTCTTATTTTCTTTTCCCCACAACCTCAATATTGTGATTTTTTTTGGTGGGGGGGGAGGAATAATTTAAAATTAAAATTCCATTGCTTATTAAGTTAAATATTTTGGGAACTGTGTAAATATTTTAAACAAGATGAAATCCCTTTGTTCACGTGCAGAAAAAAACAGTTCTTTTACATGCAGGCGAAAGTATTCCAATATGGTAACAAAATGAAAATTTAAAAAATGTGTCTATTAAATTAAATATTAATAAATTATAAATAATGAAAGTCCATTTTGGGTTCTGTATAATGATTAACAATTGTTCAGTCTAAAACAATCACTTCTGACTACTTGTACATATGAGGTAAAACCAGCAGGCAACAAGATAATAATCCATTTACTTTGCAGAACTACTTTTTTAAACGTTCAGCTAAGGTGTTTTAATATTTGTTATTAGTTTTGTGACTATTATATATACAATATCAACACAAAAAATAAACAGGTTATAAACACTGGGACTGTTACAAGCAATTACATAACTGCAGTAATAAACATGTAATAAATATGAAAATAAAAATAAAAGTTCAGACATGTATTAGACATTTAAATAAACAATTGGTGCACAACATACCAGCTGTATGTTTGTATTAATAAACAAGCCTATCAGCAGTAGGTTCATATTTCAACATTGCTATCACATAGAAAACAATGTTGTATGGCCTGCTGCCTTACAATGATCTCTGATTGATTCTCTCGAATATGCTTGCTAAAATCTTTATGTCAATGCCAACAGCTGCTTACCCTTGCCAGGAACTTGGCATTGCTCTGCAGCATAAGTGGAACAACCTGAATCAAGGCCACCTTCCAGAAGAAACCAAACCCTCCTTTAAACATTGAGGATGATGTGGTAATTACATCGGTGCTGCTGTAAATATTTTAAACAGTACGGTAAAACCACACCTTTCACTTTTTACAAGCTCAATAAAGTGACCAAAGGGAAAAGAAAGAAAAAGAAACAAACAAAAGAAATAGATTGTTCAAAACTTTCAACTAATTTGTTTTGATTGATATTTGATTAGTATCGTACTGGTACTGTTACAAGTGATATAACAGCACGGTAAAAAAAAAAAAAAAAAAAAAAAAAAAAAAAAAATAATAAAAACAGAATTCAAACCTGTAACAGACATTTAAATGAACAATTGGTACAAAACATACCAGCTGTATGTTTTTATTAATAAACAAGCCTACCAGCTGTAGGTTCATATTTCAACATTACTATCACATAGAAAATATTTATAGCTTGCTGCCTTAGTGATCTCTGATTGTCTGGAATATGCTTGGTAGAAGCTTTATATCAATGCCAACAACTGCTGACCACTTGTCAGGAACTTGGCATTGTGCTGAAAGAACATAAATCAAGATGACTTTGGATTATTGGTAATAATTCATGCCTGTCTTGCAAACAGTGACACCTTAATCATGTTCAGTTTATAGAATTAAATCTTTCCTTTTGACAATTCATTCTTGTAGGATATGCCCTACATTTTTTTTAAACAGGGTTTTTATTCCACTACATATCCATATGCATTAGATTCTTCCATGAACATTAATTCATCCACTATTTTATATTTCAATATCTTTGATGTGTTTTTTTTCCAGAAGAAAGTGGAAGAAACTGGATAAAATGCTTTTGGCTAGTTCCTTCCAAGAAACCAAACCCTCCTTTAAACACTATGATGATGAGGTAGTAATTACATCGGTGCTGATGTAAATATTTTAAACAGTATGGTAAAACAACTCCTTTCACTTTTTACAAGTTCAATAATGTAACCAAAGGTAAAGAAGAAAAATTAAAAAAGAAATGTATATAGTAAACCACTTCTGGATATTTGTACATCATTTAGTATTAGTGTTGATGTAAATATTGTACATCACTTGTCAATCTCATGGTTCACGCACCATATGTGGCTATGTGTGAAGAGATGCTTCCAGCCTCTAGATAGCAATGTATCCACATCAGTGTTGGCGATTTCCCCACCAAGTGGAATTGAGAAATATTTACTATTGATCCCAAATTGTTCAGGAAAAAAATTTGATGCAAATGGCAATCAGTTTCAAAAATGATGGGAAAGTGAATGTGTTTGTGCATCAAGGAGAAAACATGTTTATCTCTGTGTTATGAGGTTGTGTTAGTCATTAATAAGTACAATCTTTGTTGGCATTTTGACAATAAACACAGAATTATGTTCACAAATACAAGCTACAGCAGTGAAAGCCATATTTACTGTGGCTGAAGAAATTGCCTGAGCTTCAAAGTCCTTTTCAGAGAGTGCATTTTTGAAGCAGTGCATGCATGAATGTGTCAGCAAGTGTGCCCTGACCAGATACAAACTTTTGAAAATGTCAGATTGTCAAGAAACAACCATCATGGACCGAGTTAAGGAAACAAGCATGAAATCTGCATCATGGCTGGCTGAAGAGACATGCAGTCATCTGGCATTTTCATTTGCTGTTGATGAAAGCACAGACAATATGGATACAGCACAGCTGTCTATTTTCATTAGACCTCTATTTCATGAAGGAGCTCTGGGATATAGCTGCCATGCATGGGACCACAACAGGACATCACATTTTTTTATCAGTGGAGAATTCCATAAGCAAGAACGAATTACCATGAGAAAAGTTGGTGGAACTAACTACAGATGGTGCTCCTGCAATGTGTGGAGGAATAACAGGCCTGATGGGACTAATGCAGGAGAAAATGCAAACAAGAAACTGTCACACACCTCTGGTAATGTATCATTGTATTATCTATCAAGAAGCTCTCTGTGGAAATGTTCTGGAGCTGGATGATACATTGACCAGTTATGAAAAACAGTGAACTTCATTCATGTGCCTGGCCTGAATCACTGGCAGTTCCAGCTGTTCTTGCAAAAGGTGGACTCGGAGTATTGCAATGTGTCATACCATACAGAGAAGTATGGTAGCAGATTAGGAGCAATGTCCTCAAATGTTTTTTTGAGCTTAGGGAAGATATTGCTCTTTTCATGCAAGGTAAAGGAAAACCCTTGTCTGAACTGTCAGACCCAAATTGGTTGTGTGACTGCTATGTTGTGTGACATAAGGAGCATCTCGCGCAACTTTGCAGGGACACAAAGTTATCTGGCCAAAAAAACTACATAGGTTGGCATGTTTAATAACCTGAATTAAAAATATAATCAAATGTATCTCAATCAAGAATAAGAACAGTTGAATATGTGTGCAATTTAATGACTGCTTGCATTTTATCATGAATAAGGATGGTGTGAGATGTTGTAATTTTACAGTATAAAATAATTTATAAACACTAAAAAATAATTAGTTGTAAATTTATGCATTACAATATTGCTGGTACACAACATTTACAAGCATTGTAAAACAAGCACTGCAGCAAATTTCTCACATTCAAGTGTCAAAACATTCAAATATGTGACAGATTTATTTCAGTCATCTAAGATATTCCTGCAGGATTGTGATAATTATATCTAGATAATCTGCTGTTTTCAGTGGTTCTTAAAATTTTCTGTTTGTTATAAAAAAAAATGCTATTATCAGTAATTTATAATACAATTAATTTTATCAAATGGAATATTTTAGCTATCTCTTGTGTTTTATATATGTGTATTTAAAAAATCAAAGTGGTGTAATTGTCACATAAAAACAAGCAACAGACCAACATAAAGGAAGAAGAAGATTTTTGTTTTAAAGATTCCTTTTCCGAGTCCTAATGTTTCTATATTCTGTCTGCAGATCAGGCAAGCTGAAATGTATTCCTTGACATCTTAAACATGCTTCAGATACTGGAAATTAGCTGATACACTGGACTTTCTTCAGTGTCACTGAACATCTAACTAGATTTTCTGATGTATGGATTACTTGAAATCTACAAATCAGAAACAGGAAACTGCCATTTTATTTAAACAATCTGCAAAGTTATCATGGGAATAAAACTGATTATATTTTTAAAAAATTACTTAAAAATCTAATTCAGATATTTTATTCTTTTATTTAGAAATATATAAAATTAAATCATTACTGTAAGCCTATTTAAATAAACAAGCTACAAAGTATATCTTGTAACTTCTTTGCAGTAGTGTGCAAACCTGTTATACTGACTTTAAAGTTTAATAAATTAATGGAAATGTAATGTTTTCATTAAAAGAAACTAGGCTTTGTTACTGGGGGGATTAAAAGTAATTCCTAGAAGTCTGCAATTTATAAAATGTTACAAGTTTCCTACCTGGCTATTTTCCATGAGTTACTGGTCAGGAAAAATTTTCAGATGCTATCCACACAGACCAGCTAAGATAATAAAACATAAGAAAAAAATAACTTGATAAAGCTGAACAAATATTTTACATGTATAGGAATGCACAGCATAAAATCTGAATGTTTTTTCTGGTAGTAGAAAGATTCAATGGAGCAGAGACAAAATATCTGTTTACAAATCAGTTTTGATATAAACAGTGAATTCTCACAATTCTGTTCTTGCATTTTTTAAATATTAAAAGAATTATATCAAGAGTTTCATGTTTTTATTTCAGTTTAAAAAAATTAATTTTAAAAACCTGGGCTTTGATAAAAGAAATGTAACACTGTGGTGATGCATTTCTTGCTTACAAACAGTCATATGAGAACATTAGTCATGAGCATAAGCATAGTCTTTCAAATATTTTATTGAAAAAATAATTATTTTAATTTAAATATACATTTCTCATCTTGAAATCTTGAAATACAGGAGCTATTCATTCACAAATAAAAAATAATTTATTATCATTACTATACATCGGTTAAATAACACACAAATAAAGCTTGCAGACACGTTTAAAAAGCATCAACTTAAGCATTAAAGCAATTCCAGAACAAAATTTCCATTGTATTCAATGCTATTGTTATTTTCTGGCTGAATTTGTCATTAAAAATTTATATAAAATAAATAAAATAATAATAATTAGGAGTGCCAAAGGATTTTTTTTTTTTTGATTACCAAATGAAGGTGTGCTCTATACCAGTAAAAGAAAACTAGTCCCAAATGTAAAAATAAAATAACTTTTTAAAGATATCCGTAATAGTAGGTACTGGCAGGCAAATTTTTTCTGACTTTAATTTCATATAATATGCAAAAAATTAGCACATAATGAAAGCTGTAGCAAAAAGAAACAAAATACATGAAAGATAATGACTGTCTCCAACGGGTCAAAAGATATATGCAAATTGGTATGACAGGTATTTGTTGGTTTTCAGCCGTTTTGACTAATTAGCAGAAAGGGCTGCTTTGGCCAACTGTAGTTTGAAAAGTAATTGACACAAAAGTCTGAAAATCAACAAGAGTGATGGGACCAACTTGCTAAATGAGCTCAATTTTTTCAGACTTGAATGTTTGTTCACAATAATGTGCTAAATATGCCAAAAATCTTCAAAATGGTCTTATTTGAAAAATTCAACCTGTGTTGTGAACCATTTATCTAGATCTTTCAAATGAGATACTGGAATCTAACATATTTAAAGCCCGTAAATTTTTTTTTACCGTTTCAGTTTATATAGAACAGCACATCTTTATTTACATAAGCAGCTTGAATTGTCACTATTAAATATTTAGTAGTAATAAGTTACTGTGGTGTGTATATATCATATATATATATATATATATATATATATATATATATACTGTGGTATGTATATATCATATATATATATATATATATATATATAAATGTTACTTAAAAGGACTATAAGCATTTGATGTTTAACTATAATCCTCTGCAAAACAAACTCAGGTAATCCAGAGTCTACTCCAGAAAGATTTTGCAGGTATTAATTAGGGGCAATAAAAGTTATGTAATCATGGGACTAGTTAAAGGCAATTAAAGACACAGGTGTGATAAGTCTGTCATTTGACAGCAAACAAAAGTTATGTATCATCTGACCATTGTTGAAATTTTCTCTGATAAAGCTTATTGACAAGCAAAAATAATCTGTTTTAAAGCTGATCAATTTATTTTATTTTAAAAAAGTGATCCATTTTTTATTCAGCATTCATAAATACATTGTTCTATTATGTAGTATAGTTTGTTATGTTTACGAATTAAGATTATTGCAAAAAATTTGAAAGCAAAATAATTGACTATTTTAGAACAGAAGTAAATCGGCAAAACTTAATTATTTCAGAATGTATTCATATTATATTTTGTAAAAGTCATAACATATAATAAAACATACATACTATAAGTTATTAAAAATGTAAGCAACAGGAATATAATCATTTCAAATAGCATCAGTTCTTACTAGTTGCACATAAAATCTATGGCAATCTGGCTAGGTAGGAAACAATTTATGGCGATTTTGCTACGCATGTGCTATAATGTATATGCTAAAAGTAGGACCAACAAATTATTAAAAATATAACATAGAAATATAATCATTTTAAACAGTGCCAGATGTTTCTAGTTGTACATAAAAGCTACAGCAATTTTGGTCTGTAGAAAATGTAATGTAATGGTGATTTTGCTAAGCATGTGTTACTTTCAAATGCAGAGCTTATTTCTGCCAAAGAAGGCACACTGTAGTGTTGCACATTGTTTGAAAGGTAAATGAATGAGCATTCATTTGTTTCTGTAAAAAAGGTTATATTTTCAGCCAGTTTTTTTTTCAACATTGTTTTGAAGACATGAAAAAGTACATTTTTGGACATAACTTTTGATACAAGCCATTGCCAGTAACGACATGCAAACAGTTAGAAAGACTGAATTTTGACCCTCCTAGCTGTGCTAAAAATTGTAGAGCAACCCTATTTTAGGACTTTTTACTCCACGCTGTTAATTGCCAACCATGGGTGCCGAAGTGCGTTTACCACTACCATGTTTAATACTCTTGTACAAAGAACTGATTTAACATACAACAAAAACACAACAATTTAAAAGATCACATAATGTCCATCTATTTGTTTTTTGAAGAAGGGATTTGGGGGTGGAGAAAAATGGACAAAATCTTAACTTTTAACAGCTTTGACCAATTATATCGGCTAGGCTGCCAATACCTAGTAATAGTGGAAAAGTTATAGCACTGCATAATTTTCAAAAATCCATTTTACCCAAGGGTCATTCCCTGTCAAATCACCCAATGGTTTAAACCCGACCGCCTCAGATTTTTATAAAACTTGGTATACTTGCTGACTGGGATCCCACAGCACCAAATCTTAAATTTTAGCCCAATCAGAGCAGTGGTGTGGGAGATATGGCCCACTGAATTTTGAGATTAGAACCCTCATATCTCAGGAACTACTGGGCCAGTCTTCATAAAATTGGTAGTTAGAAAGGCAAAATGACAAGGATTCCAAATCTGCTATTTTTGTTCAGTTTGGAAAATACTGGAGTACCTTGACCTTTGCTATGACCTTGAAATTAACTGTGGATCACGTGACTTTGAGATGATCTTTATTGAAATTTAATCTCCCACATGTTAACTAAAACATATAAAAGTTTCCTGGGTGTAATATTTTTTGTTTAGCCACAATATAGATTTAAAAAATGCACATACATGAAAATAACACCTTTTCAGCCATTATCATCTGATTAACTAAAACCCGATTGATCCATTCTGGATGCTAGGAATTGTTTTGGGTGATTTGACATGGAATGATCCCCAATTTCTTTCTTTTTGCTAGCCAAATAAATAAAATGAAATAAATAAGTTTTTCAGACAGTGCTGAGTATGTGGTTGTAAAACAATATTTGAAACCATTATAAATTTTTTTATAATATTTATTTCCATCTTCAATACATTAGAGGTGGTATTTATACTAAAAAAGCAAACTGACCACGTGTTATTTGAATGATTACCTTGATACATTCATTATGTTTGAAACCAGCTTTACAACAGAAAATTGGAAAAAGAAACAAATTTTTTTTAGTATCATTGGTCAATGCTACTTTATTGGTGTGCATCTGTCGGTGAGGTATTGTCCTACAATCGTTTTCGAGTCGTGAGAAGTTAAAATTAATGAGAAGTTAACCTGACCATGTATGATCACGCCACCTCTGCTTTTATACGTGACTGCACGAGTGCATTTTTTTCATAATAATTAATATACTCACCGACATTTTTCAACGTTCTGGAAACTTGTACAAGTTATAATAAGCAATCTTGTCATTCTGCTTGTCCAACTGAAAAACAATGACCTGCTTACGTAGACAGTTTTTGGCCATCTGAACTATTTCTCAACGTTCAGGAAACGTCTACAAATTCTAATGAACAATCTCGTAATTCTCCTTGTGCAACATGGCGACTGAAATGGAAATGACCTGCTTACGTAGACTGCGGATGTGACCCCGCCGATGCATGGATGCACTCGGCAATGAATTTCTGTCGAAAGTTATATTTTGTAAAATTGATTGATTCATTCATTTCTTAAAGTTTTTCTTTCTTTTCTTTTCTTTTTAATTTTTAAATTATCAGTTTCTTAAAAATGGCCATCAGTAGATGGACCAACAGGAACGATAACTCGTAACGGCACAAATTAGTTACGGAAAAAAGCCTCATGAAATTTCGCCGATTTAACGGGTACAAACAACCCGTACATGTTCGTTTCTGCTGGTGGAACATTGACAGCTACAAAAGTTAATACATTAATCTTATTCCGCATTACAATTTCAGTTTATAATGCACGCATTTAGTGATTTACACAAAAATAATCCAGTTTAAAAAGTTTGATTTAGCTGAAAAAGTAGTTAGAAAAGGCGCGTGCCATCATGGTTTGCTAACATGAACAACCATCCTTACCTTTATCAGTGTAAATCATAAAATGTTCTGAAAGATGGACGCAAAATAATTTAATTTGGAAGTTTAAAAATGTCCGTGAGCTCACGGAAACTTCCTCCGATCGAAGTCGAAGATGGCACGTGGAACACCGATTAGTGTTTACAAACTTTTAAATACGTATGCCTTCAAATGCAATCAATTCTACATGGATTATTAAAGTAATTTTGGAAAAATGTCTTTAATCAATGCCTCGTATACATAGATGTCTATTATTGAGAAGAAATTGCTGCAAAGGTCGAAATATTTTCTTTTTTGGGGGTAACTTTGACGTAATACCATCTCATACACGTTTCGTACAATATATATATTTTTTCAGATATTATTACGATGTTGCCAGCCAAAAAATAAAACAGTAATAAAATAATAATAAAATAAAATAAAACAAAATAAAATAAAATTAACGATTTTCACAGACACTGGCGCGTCAGTATGAAGATGACTATTCTCATTAGGTACCATAATCATGATAATGTGGACACGTTACTCTGCTAAAACTCCATAGCAGACAATTCTGAGTACGTAGATGTAAAACGATACTTGAAACCATTATAATTTTTTTTCTTATATATTTATTTCCATTTTCAATCCATTAGAGGTCGTATTTCCATGCAAAAAGCAAACTGATCACGGGTTATTTGAATGACTGCCTTGATACATTCATTATAACGCTTGAATCATTGGTCCATGCTACCATTAACATCAAATAAATAAAGGAAAGAAATGAAAGAAAGAAAAGAAACAATACAAATACACACACATACAGAAACAAAAGTGTCTAAAAAAAATAAAAAAAATAAAAAAAATTAAAAGAACAAATGAAAAGAAAAAAGAAAATCTCTAATCAAAACAGACCATGAGCCAGACCCCACATTTGGAGATTGTGATAAGATCCAGTTCGGATTTTTATTTGGTCCGATGTCTGAAGAGTCCAAAATCATTTTTTGGACAATTCAGAATGGTACCTCTGTTACTGTACTCGTTAGACTTAAACAAACTGTTCGGTGGTGCATGTAACCATATTTCATGGTTTTTGTTGACAGCAATTTGATGTCACAAAAACAATGTTGTTGTTTTTTTTTTTTCATTTATAGATACAACCCATTTGATGGTAAGGTATAATGGCAGTTTATATTTATATAATGTCATTTTTGAAATAATCATTCATTTTGTTGTTTAAGTTTCTTGTATTTTATACACAGAATATGTAGTTAAATTATGTTATCAGAACAAAATGTGTAGACTACAATGATAGTTTTACATTTCATTCTAGAATAGTTCACAAGGACCAACAAATCTTGCCCACAGATCAGCTAGTTTACCAGATATTGAGATAGTATCGGGCTTGCTTGGTAAAATATTTGTACAAAATTAATTTATTACTTGCCACGGTTAGACTGTATTGTTGTGTACTTTATATGTTCGTATGTGTCTGCTTGTGTATTAATTATCCATAATTATCCAGCTCATAATTATATCCAAAGTTGTCTCTTACTGTTAAGTGAATGTTATCTATGTTAAATAATATTTGGGTTTAGTTTGTATACATATATATATGTTAAAATCCCAAATTACAAGTTGATTTATTTCCTGCACTGTTTCACACTTATAATAATGGTTATCTGAAACTTGTGCATTTATAAAATTATATAGGTTTATATATAGTCCTCAGTATGAAAGTAGGTTAAAGGCAATTGCTGATAGTAACTAATTTAAGTATTGAATAACATTTTATATTTATCAAAATTGTTCATTACTGCTACAAATTGTTATACTGGTCAGTTGTATATGGTGATGTCATTATAAAGATATTTGAAATGAACTTAGAAGAAAAGTAAAAGTTTATAATTCTAATAGAGATGAAATTATATTTTATAATATAATTTTCCCTATCTTCTTACAAATCAGTATAGACTGACATTTCTAGACATTTTTCAAACATAACATTACTATTTTGAATTACTAAGTAGCGGTTCAGCTGTTAAATGTTGCTCTGACAACCTTTTTGTTCTTTTTTGTCCATTACCAGATAAAGGCTGGTGAAATTTCATTTATCTCAACATTCATTAGAATTCAAAGAAAAATAAATATACATTTGTTAACATTCGTTATGGTTAAACTGGTTTGGACAGTAGTGGCTTTACCAATTCTTACTATAAACTTGTATGAATGAAAACAAAGAATAACAGATTAGTGTAAATAAGAACAGTTTAATTAACTGTATATGAACACACACACATATTTACATACTCCAGTAGCAGCTCAAACAAAAATAACTGTTATGATGGATTTGGCACTTTGGACATACTGTTTTCTATAATTAAACGTTACCTGTTCACAATTATGATCAGCTATCTCATCTACATTGAGAACCGTCTTGGTACATATAATGTTAAACAGTGATAAATGATAAAAAAAACATGCATTGTAAATGAGTTGTATATGGGGAATAATACTTACCTGTATATGTATAAAAAAAATTAAAATATCAAATATTTTGAAATCATGTGATGTTGTATGACAGCCATCTCAAAAAACCAGCAAAAATGATGTAATCATTAGAAAATAAATAAATAAATAAATAAATAACAATACCACAATATAGATAACTCTAGTGATATGTTCTCCAGTTTGAAGTCTGCTTCATTGGACAATTTGTGTTTAACATAAGATGAAATAAACATGAGGATCTTCCATACAGACAAGTCAGTGCATTCCACAGCCTTAGACAAACCAGCACTGGTGTAATAAAATGAGTCTTTGTCTCAGTACTACTTAGCTAAATCCCCACACCTCACCACACTGTCCTGACCATTAGAGTTTATAAAGAAGCGGACATATACAAAATAAAAATAACCATCTTCTTTAAGCATTTATTTTCTGATCTGACTCATTGCAAACAAATAGGTATATTATCTGAATAATCTAATTTAGCTTAAGGAATATGACATAAGCAGAAAAACAGAAAAAAGAAATGAAAGAAAGTATGAAATTCAGTTTTTAACAACATGCATCTTTGTATTATACCTGTTGTACTTAGTCGCAGGCAGTTTAATAATATTCATATGACTAGATTTATCAAAAATGAAATCTGTTTAGATTATAGACGAATGCTTGTAAGACAATTTACAATGAACTAGCAATGGTCAAACATTTTACATAAACTATTTACAAAAAAAACCTATTAGTGATATTCAGACCCTTACACACTATTTACACAAAGTACCAGTGATAGTCAAGTTTTTAACCACTCTAGCAACAGCCAAATCCTTACATAGTATCCACACAACATACTATTGATAGTCACATCCTTGCACACACTATTCATACAAGTATTATCAAATTCTTTACTCACTATTCAGATAACATATTACAGTGGTTGTCACATTGTTGCTCACACTTTTTATACAATATATTACTTACCAAATCCTTACACTGTTCACACAAAATATACTGATAATCACATCATTGCACACACTATTCATACAATATATTACGAAACTAGCACACTATTCACAAAAAATATAGTGATAGTCACATCCTTGCATACATTATTCATACAGTATATTAATTATCAAATCCTTGCACACTTTTCATACAATATATTGTCAAATCCTTACACATGATTTAAACATATTGACACACATGTTGTTGTACATAATATTCATACAATGTAGGAGTCAAATCAGTACAACACACTACTTATATTAAATACCAGTAATAGTTAAATCCATATGGACTATTCATAAAATATATTAAATACTTACACCCACATGCTAGTGACAGTCCAGAGAGTTAAACAACATTTTACAACATTACTAGTAGCAGTCAAAACAATTCACATACTAATGACAGTTAAATCCTTCCACACACATAGAGAACTAGACATTGAATAACTGAAAACAAAAACACATGACAAAAGCATGACAGTAACAGTCTGGTCACAATACAGATCATCTTATTATTTGACAGTGACTCAGTCACAGTTGTACTAATAAAAAATGGCAACAATGTTGCATAATGGAGAAAGATCACTTGAAATGCATTATGTAATTTTAAATAGCTTATGTCTAAGTCATTTACACTGACTCAAACTGTTTTTCTTAAGTTTATCATTCATTCAGTCTAGCATTAATTTAGTGACCTGGTTTTCAAACTCAGACAGCATCTCACTATTATTATTTTCACTTTTGCAATGAAGAAGAATCAGTCAACTGCAGTAACATGGCTGGATTAGGTATTAAAAGTGTTAGAATGGTTCTTAAAAAATATACAATATGAACTTAACCCCCCCAAAAAACCCCAGCAGTTCCTACAAGGATAGAATTTTCTTTTATACATGTGTTCTTGAGGCTGACATAATTATAACACGAATTATCTAAAACAACTACATTTTATGCAATTATATAAATATAATTTATTCAGTATTATTTGTTCAAAATTTCTCTCTGAGAAATTTTTATTATTTTTCTAATCTCACACAGAGAAGAATCAGATTAAAAACATTCAGTTCTGAATCATACTGGTTTCACGTCAGCAAATCTTTTGCATATGAAATGTTTATCACCATGATACTTGAAATTGTTGTTATGACGACCTGTTATCTTCATCACAAAATGTTTAAGAACTGGGTGTCATCTTGTCTTCCAAAGTACTGTTGTTGTCACAACTCTATAATTTAATCACAAAACTTTAGAAAATTGTATCAGTTCTAATGTTTTGGCAAACATTTATTTTGGTAATTATATATATCACAAGTCTATCCAAAGAATTGTTGTCATGACATCTTATTGTGATAAAGACAGTGTTTAAAATGGCATCATTCGTTTGAGTCTATTTTCCCCTTTTTCAAAAAATGAGATAACTATAGGACCAGACATCTTATAAAAAAGTATTAAAAAACCACATGTACATCCACAAGATAATTTTTTAAAAGCACAGAATTGTGCAAAGGAAATAAATAACTGTGTTTTTAGTTTATTTCTCTGGTTTCTTCCCTCCTAGAAAGAACCATGTCAGTTTTTTTGACTGGTTGATGTTGTCAAGAGAGTGGGGTTGACGTAGTAACGAGCGGGGAGATGGCATAGAAAACTGGGCAGTCATTACAGGTTCCTTTCTCCTTGTCTGTCGCAAACTCCTGCTTCGTGTTGCCTGGTGTTTGACTGAAAAATAAACCAAAAATCATTTTGTAAGATATTTAAAAAATTATTATTACCTTTCTTTCAATGTCAAATGATTATATTTAAACATTTTTGATGTTAATAACATTATCCTATTTGAACAATGTTTGATATTACAATATATTCTTTACTGAATATTTGACAATAAATAAATTCATACAAAAATGTTTAATGTTAAAATATACTCTTTACTGACATTAAACCTATTCACCATGTTTAGGAATGTTTAAGTTGATCTCAAATGGCATCTAGAAATGTCACATTTATTTGTACTTAAATTCTCATTAAAGATTTGTAATCTGCATATTAAAATAACATTAATATGTCAACAGCTATTTCGAACATATAAATAAAGTACACAGAAATATATATTTAGTTAATATAACTGATTCAGTTGTTTTTTCTGTGACGATTTCATAGTCTTAGGCAAGTGACAAATAAAGTTTATAGCTGGGGTCAGTCATGCTACCCCAGAAAACATTTAACAAAGCAAAAAAAAAACAACAGGATAATAATAATAATAATAAAAATTATTTTAACTGCGTCTTTTTATTTTTTATTGTTTTTTTTTTTACTTAATGTTTGGAAACATCCTGTCATATACATTACACAAAAATCTAGTATTAACATTTAAATGTTATTTTAGTATTTTACATTAGTTAAACATTATTTACATATTAGTATTATCCTAACACTAACATTGTCATAGTGTTATCATTCTTTCAACCTTTATTACTAATCTGCATTTTTATTTTAATTAGTTTTAACACCAAAGTAATCTGTCTATCACTGAAAATATACATGCCTTGAAATTTAAATAATAATAATAATAATAATAATAATAATAATAATAAAAATAAAGATAAAATCAAAATTAAAGAGATCAAAATAAAATTTTAAAGATACAAATAAATCTATTTCAAATGTCTACCTGCAACTGTCAATCAAATAATAATGGGCGGGCACAAGACAAGAAATAATAAATTAATAAATAATTATGCAAATACAATAAGCAACTGACAAGCAGATAATTATTATTTACCTATATGTATTAATATTTTGTAACAGCTGATATCATTCAAGTTTCCTTAACCAAATAGGTATAAAGAAAAGGAAAAAACAAAAACAAAACAAAAAAAAAGAGATGAAAATGTATATAAAAAGTAGAAACCATACAAATGATGATACGAATATGGTGGTAACAAGCAAACGTTTAAAAATCTAAAAACTTTTATGTTTTTTTTTTTTTTTTATATCATTTTTAAAACAATCTAAACCCTGTCATAGTACTGTTTTAAAAATCTGAAATGGTGTAAATTAAAAACACTAAGTAGTATTTCTGTTTCAGTGATCCTAAAAAATACACATAGGCATTATGCATCTTAGAATCTATTTGATTTCATTTGAAAACATAAAAGAATCAAATTAAAAAAATTTAAATAATAAAATAAATTAAAAAATTAAAATGAATGAAGTATAAATGAAGAAACAAGCAGTGCATAGACACAACACACCAACATACACAGAACAACAACAGCCGTCCTGACTGGTGTATACCTTACAACGTCAGTGACATCACTGCACTCATCTGCTAGTCAGCCACATAAACAACCCTGTAAACAGCCGCAGCATTGTGTCAGAACAATGGTAACACTTTTGTGAATTTATTGCTCAAAATGTTTTTGAAAAAATATTTCAACAAAAAAAAATTTAAAGATTAAAATAAACAGGTATCATGGTTCAAATATGTAGTTTTGATTGTGTTAACCTGATGGGAAATCCACTATGTACTGATTAGGAGAAAAATGTAGTGTGTTTTGTAATTATATAAACTAGAAAGCATGTATGGTCATTGATAAAACAGATTAAATTAGGAAAAAGCTTAGTGAGACAACTCAGGAAAACTGATCCTGGTGTCTTTATTGTGTTATATGACTGAGCTACGTATGTTTTAAAATTGGCAATAATAAATATCCAAATTATAACTTTTCTATGAATTACAAGTAAATAATTAAAAAAACAATCTTAATAAATTAAAAATAATAGGGAAATGAATCTTACTGATTAACTGAACAGAACTGGGAGAACACAAGAGTTTGTCATGATGTTAGTCTTAAAGTGGAATAACTGATTCAAATATGATCTCATTATTTCATTTAGAAAATGAAAAAAAAAAAAAAAAAAAAAATAATAATAATAATAATAATAAATAAATAAATAAAATAAATAAAAAAAACATTTAAAAATCTACAAAGATCTGTATTATTAACATATTTTCATGTTGACAGGCTGTCATTGGAGGATTTGATGCTGATGAAGGTTATATAACTAACACAACATCAATTTCTGTCACAATTATTTTAATCCTTGCAGTCTGTTTTGTATTATACTTTCTAATCCTGCTTAACGTGTACAATGACTGTGTAGGTAAATAGAAAGAGACAGATACATATGTGTATGTATCAAATCTATACACTACCTTTGGATTTTGAATTATTTTTCTGCTTCAAATGGTTTATTGCTCGTTCCTTTACATGTGCAGGAATGTTGAAATCTAAGTGGAGGAAAAAAAGAAAATTGATAAATTTATGAAATAATATCTGTTTGATTAAATGGATTTAATTGAAAAAATTATACATATTGATTTATATATTTATTAATTAACCATTTCATTACCATTTTCCAAGTCTTCCCGCACACGTTGTCTCTCATTCTGAAAAGCTTTCAGCCATCTTTGTTTGATCTGAGGGGTTTTTGCCATGAGTAAATACCATTTATCTCTGCGCGTCTCATGTATTTTCCAGGCATTTCTCACTGTCACATTGTACTGGGAATCTACAAAATAGTTTAATATATCATAAGTTTTACATATATATATATATATATATACACACACACATTTGTGTGTATGTGTGTGTGTGTGTGTGTGTGTGTGTGTGTGTTAAGCCAGCATTTAATGTATATTTTATTTAGGTGCCTAGCAGATACAAATTGCTATACATAATTATATATTTCAAACATTTCATATACATAGATGCAAAACTGAATACATATTTAATTAATTTAATACAACTATGAAAAGAGATACATGTCACACCAGTTTAATTAAGTGTATACAAACTTATGAAGTAATATTGGAACTTAACGAACAGATAAGTAATTTCTGACACAAACCTTTACCATCCTCAATTGGAATTAGTTCAACATGGTCCAAGTACACTCTACCTCGGTAACCGAAACTTTTCTTCTTTAATAAGTCCTATAAAATACAGTCATTGCTCATTAGACAAAACACACCTTCTGTGTGATATTAATAAATAATAACAAAGTTTTTAAGTGCACAAAATATTACAATAAAATAAAATGTGAAAAGCTATCAAATTAAATACAGTTATCTTACAGATTATTCAGAATGAGTTGAACTTCTCATCTGCCATAAATATTTAGCTGGAAATAAAATTTATTAAGAAAGTTACTTAAATAAATCTTGATCTATGAAAATGTTGTTGACAATTCTAACTGTTACGGTAGTGCTTTTGTGTGCACATGTGTGTGGATGTTAATAAAGACAGGTGTGTTTATGTACAAATGCAAACACATATAACATGTCATGCAAATATATTTCTATATATTAACTAATTACAAAAAAAAAATATAGTGTAGTTTATGACAAGCTGTGAGAATTATATTTATGTAACAGCCTGACATAAATAACTCATGTGTTATATTTTAAAATACATAGAATATGTATCTTGTTGATTAAGAGTGTAACGTGAAAACTTACTTTCTTACAGTAGACAAGTTGGTGATCAAATAAAAAGAAGTATCTTTCTTGTGACCAGCCATTTGAGTTGACCTTTATAAGGTCACCAGAATAAATTAACTCTGAGCTAACCTCCAGGATGTCTGGACCCTGAATTTTTTAAAATAAAAACAACCATTATAATGTTAGTATTTATAACAAAACAAAATCATGAAATACAATACCACTTTATATTTTTTCTCAAAGTTAACTTCATTTCACAAGAATAGTTTTATATATATATAGATACCTAATAAAAAAAATTTAAATTCAAGCTTCTTAAACTGGGAATAAAACTACCAAAAATTACCAAAAATCCCATAAGAAAATATAGTTGCAGTTAAATGACATTTTGTGATAAAAACCAATAAGTAAATGACACTGAAATATATCAAGAAGCACTGTTTTCACTCATCAGTTTCTAAGAGGAAGGAAACAGAAAAGTATTATAAATATAATACCTCCCAGTCCACTACTGTTGACTGCCAGACAGCCATTTTCTCTATACTCTCCATCTTACGTTTGCGTTCATTGATAAGCAGTGCAATATTCTTCATTGCATCAACTGCATCCTTCACCTGTACATAGTCAGGGTGGTCCTGTGGGGTGTATTTCAGCAGCTCAGCTAACTGCAGATGATATTTGCAGATTTTCTGTACAGGAGTGAGGAGGAAGCCCTCCAGTGGGATTTCCATCATGTCCTGTAGCAGACGACATGCCTGCAAGAAATAATACATTTTAAGTGAACTTTCTGTCAGCTCAAAGTAAATTATCTGTGTCATTTATATGTTAAAACAAACTAATCTACCTAAATGGATTGTTCTTAAATTCAAAATAACACATATAAAAGTGTTGAGTGATAATATTTGTATATATACAAAAATTTAAATACAATTTAAATAAATATAAAATTAACTAAAGGAGAAAACCTGATAACAAAATATTTGAGTGAATTGTAGATACCACAAAATAATAATAACTTTATTAGTAACAGTAATAAAAACAAATATATATTCAGTTTTTATGTGAGTTTATTAAAATATGGAGACCACTAACCAAGTTAGAAAAAAGTAATAATCAAAAACAAAACAACTAAAAATAAAAATAAATAAATTAAGAATTGGTAATAACAAGAGCATGATATATATGACAAAATAAGTATATCTTATGTAAGTTTATCACATCAAAATGTATTTAAAAAGTATTTTACGCTGAACTAACTTCAAAAAAATGTTTGAATTTCTTCACTCTGTACAGCTCCTTCAGCTCATCACCAGCTCCTGGGTGATTATTACAATAATCTGAGTAGATTTCAAATCCTTTACTCTGTAACATAATAAAACAACACTTCATGAGACTGATTGACAAGCATACAACACTCATACAGTGAATAATTTATATAGAAATTGGAATAGTAAAATAGTTTTTACAGAATTACAGTGTGACACATGGGTAGATAAACAGAAAGAGAGAAACTGGATAAATATTACAGGAATCAGAATAAATTTCAGTTTTATGGTCAAATAATATGTACATCATTACATGTAACAGTGGACAGCCACACAAACAGAAAACACTGACTTATTTTAATGAGTAGCACCCACAAGTATAAGAAAGAACTAACAGTAGTGAGAGGAAACAGTCTCACTACAGTCAGATATACTTACATGTATAAGGAAACAGTCTCACTACAGTTAGATATACTTACATGTATAAGGAAACAGTCTCACTATAGTTAGATATACTTACATGTATAAGGAAACAGTCTCACTATAGTTAGATATACTTACATGTATAAGGAAACAGTCTCACTATAGTCAGATATACTTACATGTATAAGGAAACAGTCTCACTATAGTCAGATATACTTACATGTATAAGGAAACAGTCTCACTATAGTTAGATATACTTACATGTATAAGGAAACAGTCTCACTATAGTTAGATATACTTACATGTATAAGGAAACACTGTCCAATCTCACTGGTATGCGGTGCATCCTGATTGATGTGTTTTTCTAGGTGAGTGAGGAATCGATTGGCAAAGGTGTAGATTTCTTCAATGTTTCCAAATATAATTGATATTCTTGCTTCTGGAAACATTTCAGGTCTTTTTCTTACTTGTTTCAAGTAACCCTGGCATTTTAAGAAGAAGAATAAAAATAAATAAAAATAATGAAAAGAAATTCATTTTTATTTTAATCTGTAATATACAAAATAGAGAATATTTTGGTATTTTCTACATAATTATTTTTACATAACAATTTTTGCTATAGTAATGAACATTGAGAGAGAGACAGAGAGATATCAAAACAGAGAGGAAAGTGGAGTTACAATGCAAAAATGTGAAAAAAAAAAAAAAGACAGTTGAAGAAAATGATATTTATAATGTGTATGTACCCCTGTGTGTATGCATATATATGAATTTCTGAAGTGGAAGACGTATTAAATCAACAAGAAGAATTATTAGGTAAAACTAAAAATATCTCACCTCCACCACATCTCTCAGGTGTTTTACATAATCACGTTCTGCCTGAATAATTTCATTGATGACATTTGTTCGACCCTGAGTTTTGTCGATAAAAGTTGACTGGGGATGCATTTTCTTCTCAGTGTCCTCGTGACTGGACAGAAAGTCTTCCTCAAAGTCACACTGGTTCACCCTCATCTGTGTCACATTAAAAAACAAACCAAACTCTTCACCATCACTATTTGAACATAACATTTACAAAACAGATCATGTTTTTCTGAATATTATATCCAGGTATTTCCTTAAAATTATACTTTAAATGTAATCTTCTTTATCAACATATAATTATTTTTACAATAAGCATCTATAAATATGTAATTAAATTTTAGAATAATATTATCTGCTTGCTTCTCGTGTAATTGTATAAAAAAATCAAAAATTTGTCAGTATATTCTATCTGTTTCCACTGTCAGCAATACAATATCTGCTGCATCATAATTACTTATCAGTTTTAAATGATGGACAACTTAGCCACACCTACTTTACATAACTGACCAATGCCAGTCATAAGCACTGTCATTGGTATTGTTGTATCATTTATAGTATGTTATACTCTTGAAGTGAAATAAGAACATCAATTTTCAGCAATAGTAATTTGCGTGTTATCTAACAGAAATGAAATCTGCACAATGTTTTAGCTTTTAGGCTTATGTGTGATGAAAAATTTACAGTACATTTACATTGTGAGTGAACAGCAGGTTTGAGGAAAAACTCTGTGAACTCTTTACTGAGTGACAATTGTCAGCTCTGTGAGATACAGCAGTATAAACAAATATTTCAGTAAAACTTAATGTCTAAATATTTTTTTTATTGCAATAAACAAGAGTAGTGGTTAACTTATAAATGCCAATATTACAGTTTCATATTTTAGTACTGATTATTTATTTCAAGACAATAAGTTATTTTATTGAAAATGCTATTACATTATTCCATGAAACAAAACACTTAAGTAAGATTAGAAAATTTCTACTTTAATACTGACAATGAAATTGAGTTAATAATAACTCAAAAATATTAATAATAAAAGTTTTAGAAGGTAGATATCAGTATCTGACTCACCCGAACAAAAGCTGCAGGAAACCAGCCCTGGTTGTGGTCAACAACCCCGTACCACCAGTCCTTGTCCTCCAGATCCATCACCCGAATAACATCACCAGCACGGAACCCCAGTTCATCAGGGTCCATGGTAACATGGTCCCACAATGCCTCAGCATATATTGTATCCTCTTCAATTCGCTGAAATTAAAAACAAAATAATTTTGCGTCTTTTCAGTTTTAATTTCTAGGATTTATTTATGAGATTGTGGAAAGCAAACCTTTTTGTAATTTTAACTATCAAAGGTTTATGTAAATATGAAAAGTAAACCACAATGTTTGTTCCTGGGTTTTACAAATACATTTTTAATTGCCAACAAGTATGATCTAAAAATACTATTATTTAATTTTAAATTATTATTATTTTTAATACGGTTAAAAAAACCCTGAAATTAGCAAAAATATACCTTAATACAAGTTACTGATTTTAAAATATTTTTATCATCTTTTCATGTTTGGGAACAACCATATTTAATAACAGTCATTTACAAAATACAAAATTTATTGTCATTTACAATTGGTTCAGAAATACAATTATCAAATATAACTTCACATTTCATAATTATTATATAACTTAAGTTCTATTCTTAACCATATTATATTTTAAAGATCAGTTAAAAAATGTATCATTGATTATTTTAATATTTTATACTATCTATGATATATTATTTAGAAATTACCACTGATTTTGTTTGGTAGAGCGATAAAAGTGAGAAAGCAATGATGACACCATGGTTGATACACCACAGTAAATGGTGGCTCCAGTAATTAGTAATGTTGGTAAAAAATAAAAATATTTCCCCATCTGCCATTGGTAGAGAGGCAGACTTTAACCCTGTGATGGTCATGTTTGATTTTTCAGTTACTGACAGTGACTCTATACAAATGTCTAAATGTAACAATGAACTCTGACCTCATCCAGAGTTGCTAGTGCCACCTGGGAAGATCTTGTACTCTGGCTCTTCTCATGTAGTGAGTTCAAGTCCATGGACAGGTCCGATTCCTCTGATGAATCATCTCCACTTCGATGACTTGAAATCAGACTCAGTGAATCAGACCCTGACAACAACAAACACGACACTGTCTAAATCAGCACCTCTTTAATGCAAGCATGTTTATTTCTTTAATTCAGGAAGAGAAAATAAAGACAACAACAATCTTTTCACTGTCAAAAATGCAAATTGCAAATTATAAAATAATTTAAAATAATTTCTGATGGTATTAAACACAACTTGCTTATATGGTGAAAAAAATAAATAATTATACTATTTCCAAATAATAAAATCTCAGAAAACAGTGGTCTTTTAACTCTCAAATTTCAATTTCCTCAAAGTCATGAAGATATGCTTTCTTTATATAAAATATTCTTTATTTAAAAGTAAAGTCAGTTTAGTACAAAACAGCATTCATTTCAGTAATAATGAAAATAATAGAACAAAAACATATTTCTGTATAACTGAATTATAGATGAACCAAAAAATGAAAAATAAATAAATATTTACCTATCAATATCCAAAAATAATATAAATAAACAAATAAAGTGTTTACCTATTAATGACAGAAATGTTTTCTTTCGGTGTAGTTTATCCAGGTTGTCTGGCATGCTGTGCGAATGAACTAGATTTCCCTGAGATCCATCATTCTTGAAGCCTGATTGAGTCCTCGACTTTATAGGGTGTGGAGTGGACATCTGAAATAATACATTCTGGAAGTTCACAAATGAGCCTGCTAACAATAATAATAATAATAATAAAAACAACAACAACAACAACAACCACAACAACAACAACAACAACAAGAATGAGTATACTGTGACTTTAAAATAACGAATAAATGAATGTTATTAAATGTTAACAGAATTTCTGCAGTGAGAAAATAAAGAGGAAAATTGTTATCACAGTTAGCAGCACCTTATTTTATACACAACTTCCAATAACAACAACAATGAATAAATAAATAAATAAACTAAAAATAAACACCAGTCGATTAGTTCTAGGTTTTTGTTCAGGTTGTGGTAATTGCAGAGAATTCTGCAGTGACATCACAAGATCAGATAGACTCATCACTGGCACCAGTTCCAACATCGGTGACGACATCATCGTCTGTCTTTTAGCTCATATAAGTATGTATCCCCAAATCATTCACAATTTTTCATTAATATGTCATCAGGAGTTATCTTCCTTTAAACAAAATACTCTACATGTCATTACCATGGCAACACGATATCAGAACAAATGACACAAGAGTTCAGTGCTTATTTCCTTCTACTCTATTACCACCTTCTTAATGTATTAAACAATGTACTTCCTTGTTACTGGTGCAGTGAAGAAGTTAACAGTTTCTTTTTATAACATATGTACATTATTACAGCTTATATCCTGGTGTCATCTACTTGTATATTTATAGTACTATTATCTAATATTTCAACACAATAAATATATCAGTTTCATATTCTGTAGCTTATATTATTTACAAAACATTATCTTATAATCTTGAAATGGAACACTAATATGAAGTTTAAATAAACATTTGTGTAACCATAGTAATAGATTATTTTACTGACATGAAGATCCATTTCTTTTCATTAACTGAAAAATATAATTTATATATCCAGAAAAATAAGTATTCCTGTTTTCATGATTTGTCTTCAGACAGAAGTACAAGAAATGAAAATGTATTTCAGGGGCCATTCACAACACCGTGATTCTGATTAAACAAAAATATGGCTGCATCCAGCAAAACAAAACACAGTAAACTCATTACAGTTTTCTCCTTAAGACACATGGTAACAGCACACAGACATTTTTCTTGAATAAACACAAAATATTCCAGTTTTCTTCTTTAAACCCCCATAAAACAAATAAAGTCCAGTTTTCTCTCTATTAAAATCAAGTTTAAAATATGTCTTTTAAAATTATATAGATGTCTCAAAATATAAAAAACACTGCAGTTAAAATGAAAATACTGTGTATTAATACTCATGGTTGAATTCAATCAACTGACTGTGATAAACAAGTGAGAACTATTCAGTCTATTTATGGGTTATTGCAACAAACTGTATTTTACTGAATGCACACAGTCTTTACAGAGATAATGTTTAGCTTTTTAACTGACAACACATATACATTACAAAATATGGAAATAATATATATATAATTTTTTTTTTTTTAGTTTGATATTTCTTCAGATAAGGGCATTCAGGGAACTAGTAACACTGGACAACTATTATGTAAGAGCATTATATTGTAACAACTAAAATACACCAGCTAAAAATATTTTTAAAAAACTTACTGAGATTATTTTTCATTGTATTTGATTGTGACAAAACTTCAGAATATATGTTTTATAAATGTTAAAAATAAGTTAAAACTTCATAACTGCTTCAGACGTCAGAGTTTTGTACCCTTGAACTTGATGAGAGACAGTGAAGTATGGACACTTCTGATTATCAGACTTTATTCAAGAGGAAATAAAAGTACTAATCAGCTAACAATGTCTGCAGCAATTAATTAAAAACTGAATGCCACTTAATTTGGGCAATTTGAAATTATGGGATTTATATAATTAGGTAATGAAAGTGTGACAGGCTTAATGGACACAAGTAGTGTTACTTTCAACCTATGTGCCATGGTGATTTAAGAGATAATCCAGGATTAGCAGAAAGGGAACGTGCATAGATAGAGTGACCAAGTAAGTGATATAAATTAATGTCTGTCACCAAACCACCTGAATTAATTAATCAGTTTGTGTCAATATGCAGATTTACACAAAATCAAGATGATTGAATAAAAAAGAGGAAGAACAATGAATGCAACATTTATTAGTATTTTATGGGAGACACACCCATGTTGCTATGCTCCACTCAGGCTATCTAATCTTCAACACATTAGTTTAACACTTATTCAGGAATTTAAAAATCCAGCAGAAAACCTTAAAGTAGCTCATGTTCAGTTGTTGTTCATGGTCACTTTTATAAAGTGAGAATATTTTTTTTTGTTTTTTACTTTATAAAATTAAAATTTTTATTTAACATTTTTATTACTATTCATTTACCTTTTTCCTTTTAAAATTTAGGTTTTATTTTTCACATTTTCTGTACTGAATTTTAAGTTATAACGCCTTTGATTTCTTTTTACTTGGGAAGTTGAATTTAATTTTTATAAAGCTAATGCATTTTTGTTTTACCAATTTTAATTTGTAAGAATGTGTCTCACCCGCCGTGACACCTTGCTCTGAGTGCCACTTCCGTCGTCGCGCGTACGATGCCGCATGTCAACAATGCTGCGAAGAGAGTCTGACAGTCTCAGACTTCGTAAAGATTCACTTAGACGCAGATTACCTGAACTTCCAAACACCTTCATCGCCTGAGATAACAGCAAACTTCCACCTGTAATAAATAAATGAATGAATGAACAAACAAATAAAATAAATAAATAAATAGTTAACTGACTGGTGAATATAGAAAAAAGAATGAATAAAAGAATTTATATATTTTATAAATACAAAACAAAAATACTGAAATAATTATATAAGCAGAATAATAATAATAATAATTAATAAAAAGTTTAAAAAAATAATAATAATAAAATTAAAACCCCCATAAACATAGTTATTATCATCCATTTATAAACAACATTATCTGACCTCTACCTCAAAGCAGTGGTTGCAGATAAATTTATATATATAAAAAATATCTAGACATAATATATAAAATATAATTAATACAAAGACCACTAAAACCAATGTACAATACACAACATTGCTTTGTAACAACATTTCTGCCATATCCCCTTATATGCACAGTGCTTTGAGTTTATTAACAACTAGTCTGTGTTAAACCTGTGTGTTTATTTACAACTATTCCATCTTAAGCCTATGTTTGTATTTTACACCTCTTCTGTCTTAAACCTATATTCATATTTACAACTATTCTATATTAAATCAATGTATTTATTTACAACTATTCAACTCTAAACCTATGTGTTTACAACTGTTCTACTCTAAACCTATGTGTTTATTTACAACTGTTCTACTCTAAACCTATGTGTTTACAACTATTCTACTCTAAACCTATGTGTTTATTTACAACTGTTCTACTCTAAACCTATGTGTTTATTTACAACTATTCTACCTTAAACCTATATATTTAATTACAACTGTTCTATCTGAAACCTATGTATGTATTTACAACTATTCTGACTTAAACCTAATTTTTATATAAAACTTAAACGATGTATGTATATACAACTATTCTATCAGAAACCGTGTAAACATTTGAACAATTTTAACCATGCTATTTCCTAGTAGGAGATGGCTCTAGTCCAAACACTGATGATAAAATGAATGTTTAAAGCTCTGGGCAACACAACTATCTGACAGAGAGTTGATTAAGAAACACTTGTTAAAAAACATCAACACCAAAGATAAGCAATAAGATATTAAAATGTCCTCAAGCTATCTCACATCCTGGAATTATTTCCATGACTGATAACACTGATAAACAGCCCATGCAGCCCCTCTAACTAAAACCCATATGACCTTACTAATTTAAATTAATATAACCACACACTCTGGTTATGTTATATTTCCAGTTATTCTTTGAACACAGTGATCTCTACATACACACTTTTATACTCTCTTTTTACACATAATGCCTGGTTTGCGTCATGTAAGTGAACAATATCATGTTATCTTATTATGTGAGTCTACATATGCAAAACATGTCTTATTTCACTTTCAGAAAACCAGATGAAATGAACAGTGTCCACTAACTTTGTAAAACAATGTAGTACTCAGAACACAGAAACAAATAGTATCTTAGTAATACATTATAAACTAATGTAGATCTTTGTAGTAAGAGATTGACAGACTGTACTCATTGTAAAAACCTCTAATACTTCGTACTGAAGAAATGAACTGTTTCTAAGTATAACAGTAAAGTATTCAGTATTGAGTGTATGTTAAAAATATGTTGATGATATAGATTATACATTCCACTCAGACAGCTGTGTGATTACTGTCAAACAATCTGGTATTGTCTGTTAAACAGTATGTCTCTTTACTGTTAAACCACAAAATTTATTTATGTATTAAGTGGAGAGTCAAACTTACTGACTGAATGATATGTCTGTTTAATAAAAGCTCTATATTTTGTCATTAAATGTTAACTATAATAGATAAACCCCCCTGTCCATATTATCTTTTATTATTATTATTAAAAGGAATGAATCTTTTATGTGCACTTCTCATAAACAGATGTTGAAATGACATCCTGATATTTATTACAAAACAGTGTGCTGTACTTACAAAGTAAAAAACGAATGTGAAATATGAATATTAATTTTATTACATTTCAGCAGTATATCTTTGCTGGAATAACTAAAATGTGGATACTATTGCTATTTAATAAAGAATAACCATTTAAAAATATTTTATAAATATATCAACAACTGTAAATATCCTCTAGTTTGAATTTGATTAAACTAAGAGTGTACTACCAAGTTAAATACTGTTTCTGAGATACATTTTTTGGATTATTCTGTATACTGCAGCTATTACATAATTAGTGCATAATTAATTTTATGTATTAGATACAGTGAAGTGCTGCAATGAATGAATTAAATAAATGTTTGCATCTTTCAAAGTATACATCAACTGAACTATATTTATTGTTTACTCTTAAACCTGCAGACACACACTAACATATATTTGCACATGCTTTCACTGTATATATACTAGTACAAACATGCATAGACACCATGCTCATACACACATATGTACATGCATCCATTAACATACAACTCAATGAGACTGATGTAAATAACTGCTGGTGATAAATAATTCATTCTGACGTCCCAAAATTATGTACACTGCTGAACTGGTTTAAAAATAACCACACTACTAAAGTACATTATATACATTTGTACATTATTGCTGTTTACATAGTTATTTCATTTTCATCTGTCTTTTCTGGTTTAAACTGAGATGTTTCTAATAACAGTTATAGGGAAATCTGGATAGCTCTTTAAATCCCACATCTAAGCAATGTATAATTATACATGTTACTGATTCTAAATATTTTTTTATTAAATAACATACAGTTTGTATGTAAACTTGTTTCAAACCTTGGTTACTTTGAATGAATAGGTCATCAACAGAATGTGAGTGACCTTTAGTGTCAGTGATGACTACAGTGACTGTTTTAGTTGTGTCTTCATCCATCTCTCCATCTCAGTAGACCATATTGATATAACTAAATGTGGTGCTTCACTATAATCAAGTTTCACAATACAATCCAGTGTTTCAGTAAAATCCAGTCTGTTTCACTACACAACTGAAAGTGTATCAAAACAATCCATTCTGTTTTGACTGTAATCCAGTATGTTCATTGAAATCCTGTTTGTTACGAAATCCATGTCTTAGAGTACAATCAAGATAGTAACACAATACAATCCAGTTAATAATTCAATTCATGATTTTAATTTTCCATATGCTGCTTCACAAATATCCATTGTAATCATTATTTTAATATAACAACTTTCATTTTTCATTAATCCATTTTCATAATCTTACAAACATAAATAATCCAGTGTACTCAAGACACTTAAAATCCATATATTATTTACTCAAAATCAATAAATTATTTACACAGACACTCAAAACCCACATTTTCATTTGACTCTTTAACCTGAAATGTCTTCTAGGCAAATCCAGTGTGTAATCTGTATCACTGTTTAACATCATTGTACTGCTGCATTTTAAATTAATTTCCCTCTCAAAATCCTGAATCTCACACAGGATAACTTCCTTCCTTGAAGAAGCTGAACTGAAGTTCTCAGTGATAATAAAATCTGTTATTTTTAGTTTTGTGATGAGGCAGTGACAATGTGTGTTTAGCACTTGTCTGAAGATCAACACTATATACACCTTTCTGCATACCTCCAAACACTCAGCATAATCCTGTTCAGAACCTCTGCTGTAATTCACATAAATCATATAATCTTTTTGTTATTAAACATGTCCATCTGTCCATCTATCCATTTGTTTGTTTTCTCCATTTTATTTCTTTGCTGTAAATTCTTAGTTCAAATAAATATACTTTGATTTCTTCATTCTCTTACACTTTTGTCCTACTATTTTGTTGTTGTGAAACTAAAAATGTTTTTCATGACAATATTTAAACTCAGTTACAGATGAATGCACTGAAGCTTGTCTGTCAGCACAGTGTGATGTAACCTTGTTTTGTTTGGCTGACACTCTGTCCTTGTGTTCAAAACACAATGTCATATAAACAGTAAACAGCCAACAGCAGCCTAGGACACCATTTTCCCCATGTATATATATTAATGAACGAATATCTACTGTAGTTATGAATAATTATTTACTAATAAAAACAACAACAACAACAACAAAAACTAAACAGCTCAGTTTCATTATAGAAAAGATTGATATCACTATTATAATTAATGTTATTACTATTTTACAAAAATACAGCTCCACACTTCAGTTTCAGTAAACTGGGTTATAATTAATATTATTTAAAATAATTTACAGTTTAAATCAAGGCAAAGCAGCAATATTTCTGATTGAGCTGTTATCTGTTATAATTGATATAATTAAGAATAATTAACCAGATACGCTAAATCCACTGAAAATAGACATCTGTGAAATTATAAAACATTTTAAAAGATGAAACTGACAAGGTCAGCATTATCAAATATGCTGTTACATAACAGCTTGTGTTTGAATTAGTATGTGAAATAATGTAAACTGCTTCCACCATGTATATTTATATACAGATACTATTCATCTGCACATTTAACATTTTCAATATTATATCATCTGCATCCAGTCTGTATACATATAATACAGCATTGACAGTCACCTCTACAATGTTATTTTACACATAATACCACACTGTCATCTACTTCCAATGTTTGTTTACACATATACCACACTGTCATCTACTTCCAGTGTTTGTTTACACATATACCACACCGTCATCTACTTCCAGTGTTTGTTTACACATATACCACACTGTCATCTACTTCCAGTGTTTGTTTACACATATACCACACTGTCATCTACTTCCAGTGTTTGTGTACACATAATACAACATCAACATCTACTTCCAGTGTTTGTTTACATATAATACAACATCAACATCTACTTCCAGTGTTTGTTTACATATAATACAACATCAACATCTACTTCCAGTGTTTGTTTACACATATACCACACTGTCATCTACTTCCAGTGTTTGTTTACACATATACCACACTGTCATCTACTTCCAGTGTTTGTTTACACATAATACAACATCAACATCTACTTCCAGTGTTTGTTTACACATATACCACACTGTCATCTACTTCCAGTGTTTGTTTACACATATACCACACTGTCATCTACTTCCAGTGTTTGTTTACACATATACCACACTGTCATCTACTTCCAGTGTTTATTTACACATATACCACACTGTCATCTACTTCCAGTGTTTGTTTACACATAATACAACATCAACATCTACTTCCAGTGTTTGTTTACATATAATACAACATCAACATCTACTTCCAGTGTTTGTTTACATATAATACAACATCAACATCTACTTCCAGTGTTTGTTTACACATATACCACACTGTCATCTACTTCCAGTGTTTGTTTACACATATACCACACTGTCATCTACTTCCAGTGTTTGTTTACACATAATACAACATCAACATCTACTTCCAGTGTTTGTTTACATATAATACACAACATCAACATCTACTTCCAGTGTTTGTTTACACATATACCACACTGTCATTTACTTCCAGTGTTTGTTTACACATATACCACACTGTCATCTACTTCCAGTGTTTGTTTACACATATACCACACTGTCATCTACTTCCAGTGTTTGTTTACACATAATACAACATCAACATCTACTTCCAGTGTTTGTTTACATATAATACAACATCAACATCTACTTCCAGTGTTTGTTTACACATATACCACACTGTCATCTACTTCCAATGTTTGTTTACATATAATACATCAACATCTACTTCCAGTGTTTGTTTACATATCATACAACATTAACATCTACTTCCAATGTTTGTTTACATTTAATACAACATCAACATCTACTTCCAGTGTTTGTTTACACATATACCACACTGTCATCTACTTCCAATGTTTGTTTACATATAATACAACGTCAACATCTACTTCCAGTGTTTGTTTACAACATCAACATCTGCTTCCACATCTGTTTTCATATTGTACAACATCCATAAATGCAATTCATTAAAATTTCATTTCACAGAAAATCGTGATATTTGAATATGAATTGAACTTAGCCATACACACAACAAAACTACTCAGTGTCTGAGATGAAAACAGACATTTTGACGTTTACAGCATGATGACTCAGAATGTTTTAAAATCCTGCAAGTTAAAAATAAAAATTTCTCTCAGCAGTGACATCCGGCTGCGACGTTTCAAAAGCAAGCCGATGTGGTCCACATTTGAATGGACACTGAATGATAGCTGTGGTTAATTTGTTACAGGAAGGAGATTTCTGCCTCAAGGCCTGTCTCATTAACACACACACAAATAATAATAATAAAATAATATATAAATTAATAATAATAATAATAATAATAATAATGTTAATGATAATGATAGTAATAATAGTAATAATAATAATAATAATAATAATAATAATAATAATAATAATAATAATATTTTTCAACCATCTTTTTGTTTTTCTTAGATTCACAAAACTTTAAATCTCAAATATATTTTAAGACCCTTAAATAGATACTGTAATTAATAAAATATAAAATATTTTATATCCAGTTATATTTTTCTTTTTTCTTAATAAATAAAAAAAAATAAAAAATAAAATAATTACATTTAAGTATTAAGTATTTAACATTTGTTTCAATTATTATAGAAAGACCCTGAACAAATTATTAATACTTTGTAATAATAATAATAATCATAATAATTCTTTAACATATTTTTTGATATTACAAGCTATGGTTTATCCATCATATATTTACTGTAAATGATGACATATGGGTTACTCTTACCGAATAAGATCAAGGGATCTTTTACATACATCTACCCATTTCAGGAAAACACATACCTCAGCCTTCGATAAAATGTGGAAAAGTTGTTGGAATGGGATTTTTCCATCTGTCTCGTATATTTTAAAATTGCAAACTAAAAGTTTTAGTTATCAACAAGGTTGCTGAGGATTTTAAATATATTATACAACAGACTAGTAAGACTGAGCTGCAACAAATTTCATGCTGATTTAAACAAGATATTTGTACATGTCCTCTGTTCCCTTTTTATTAATCATTGCTGGTGATATATAAATGTTCATTTCCAACCAATAGTGATGTTGACTGTGGTAAATGATGTGATATCAATAAAATTCCAAACAGTAATTATTAATTGCAGTGTGTAGTGTTGAATCTTCAGTTTACTTTCCAGTTTTTTAATGGTATGTGTTCAAATACGACATGTTTGTTTTATATTTTTTTTATAAATTTATATAATCAGTGGTGAGTGCATATAAAATAGTTCAAATGGGCTTGATTTACTGCTGATGGCAAACAAGTTTCATGAGAACCAGGACTAAAATGTTGTCACAAACAGTAAGGGTGATCAGGGTTACAACTTTAATAATCATCTCTATTGGTATTACGTGAACACCAAAATTTGTTGTGCTAAGATATAATAATTTAAAGATATAAAACTTCAGTTTAAAAAGATAAAATAAAAAAAATAAAATAAAAATAAAATATATAAAAAAGGATAAAACTTTAAAAATATTTCACATAAAATTGAACGATACCCTGACATGACACTCATGGAGAAACTGCCAGCCATTCAGGATATAAACAAGAAGGCCATTTTTACTGATTCTATTTTTAAATTTGTTATCTCATGTGTAGATTCCAGTATATCAGCCATCTTGTATGAAGCAGTGCTGTTATCTTAATTACACTGATAAAATGGAGGATGGCTACCAGTATCATTTAACTGTACAGAGCCTGGGTTGTTGATTTGTGAAAAACACTTACAAATGTTCTTTATATCTGCCAAGTACTTTATTTTTTGTAAAGTGTATTTTTTTCATATGTGTGAGTGTTTATGTAGAAGTGTGCATGTGTGTATGTGAGACACACACACACACACACAGACAGAGAGAGAGAGAGAGAGAAAGAGAGTAACTGTAGCAATTCTTTCAATTTCTTTTCTTTTAAGAAGTTAAATAAAATTAAAAAATTTGTTTAATTTGTTTTTAGTTATTATTTTATTTTCTGTTGTTTAACTTTTTAATTTATCATTTTTATAAACACAACTTGTATTGAGCTTTATATTAAAATGTAACCAATGTCTGCCCATAAACAAACATATCTATTTGTTGAATTCGTTAGTAAACAAATTCATTATATAATATGCTGAATAGTTCATTATGTTTCTTACTTAATATTCTTAAAAGTTTGAGTTGTTTTGAGACAGCAGCCTAAGTGACAACAAAATTTGATTAGTTAACAATCTACTTCATTATAACAAACAAAATTACTGAACAAACTCTTTACACACATATATGCATGAACATACACAGAAACACATACACACATACATACACCAATACCAACAAACAGGCACATTAACTCATGTGCACACGTACCCACAGTTAGCCAACATAATAAAGTATATTAGCTGTAATTCAAAACAAAACTTAAATTAGTCATGCAAGAGCTAGCTAGTATTAACTGTAAGATAATCTAATGGAAACACCAAGAGAATTGATCTTGCAACCGATCACATCTGAGGCAGTGCTTCAACTGTTTCCCTTGATGTTCAGTGAATAAAACACTGAACACTTAAAATTATCAAGTCATTTCTTAAATACTTAAACAAGAGATTTCACCTCACATTAAAGAAGTAAAGTAAACAGTAATCTGACTGAAGAAACATATTTGTAGGGGATATAACAGAAATTTCATATCACATAAAGATAGTTATAAAACACCACACAAAACAAACAGTAAATCAACATAACCTGTGTCACCACATTATTACTAGCTACTGTCACTGTAATATAGTTAACCATTTCACTACAACCAAAGTTACCATTTCATCACAATCCATGTAACCAATGAATTACACCTGTATTATCACATCAGTACAACACATGTAACCATTATATCATAAACACAGAATATGTCATAATTTAACTGTGTTGTAAAAACAAAGTAATGATGTCAGCAAATTTGAAGTAACTACAACACAGTAAATCAAGTAATCAGATGATTACAGCTTAGATAAACTATTACATTGTCAAATGAAGAAATATACATTTAGTTTTCAGTTTTGGTTTTTCTGACAATTCTGGGAAGATAAAATCTGGGAACATAAAACTAAAAATAAAAGAAACAAACCAACCAAAAAACCCCACATGATGTTTCAACTAAACAAGAACAATAATAATAATAATGACAACAACAATAAAGTTTCTAATAAAACAAAACAACAACATGCATTAACTCACCCAGGTCTGACTTTGGCCGAGGACGTTTGCATAGCCGACCACTCTGTTTGCGGTAGACAATGTTTGGTTCCTTGAATTCCTCCAACAGATCAGCCCATCTGACAGTAATGTCTGACTTTGGTCTCTCCTGTTTTGGGGAAGGAGATTTACGAAGTTTTACTATTGTTGCTAATGATGTAGCACCATCAGGAGATACCTGGAGACAGAAGTAGAGATATGCAATATAAACATATATTATGTAGGCTGAAAGAATATTAAATATTTGTATAATATAATAAAAGTTGAAATAAATTATATTAAATAAAATAAATGATTGCCTATATGTTCATATGTACACATGTCTATACTAACTATATATGCATACTCGTACATACTCACAGACTGCTAGATAATCCATACACACAGCAATAAGCTACATTAAAAAATAACACTCACCATTACAAAAATATTTATAACCAACAGCCAACCATCGAGGGAGAAATAGAAGTAGTTGTTATCTTTATCACATTCCAACCATTTTATTACTATGTACAATATTTATTTAACATCTCACCATAAACAGTTCTTTCTTACCTGAATCAGATACATTAATCAGTCAGATTAACAACAGAGGTCTCAGCAGTGCTGTTCTCAACAATAACACACTTGTACCGATTTCTGTGTAATATCTTCACAATAATCCTAAATATTCTATTTTAGCTTTGTGTAATTACTGAGTAGTAAAGAAAATACTGTTATAGCAGATTTAATCTTCAAATTCATGCAGTTATTTCATACTGAGTTCTTAGTGACCCAGTTCTTTCAAAGATAAATGTGATATAAACACAGCAGTAAACTTGTTAAAATATATCATTGGGTGTTATGAAGAAAACCTTTTAAATACTGTTTTTTAATTCCAAATAATTGTATTGAAAATAAAAATATATTCAAGAGATTTATAGGCATTTTACCTTCTTTAATGGTGAATTATATATATATATTACTCTTTGAAAGACTTCTAAATAGAAAAATGTAATTTAAAAAAATAATAAATAAATAAATTGTTTTCACATACTTTATCAACAATATATCATAATTTTATTTTATTAATTAACTGATTATTGTAAACAACAATAACAACAACTTAAATAATAAATAAAAAATTAAAACAAATCTAGAAATGGCCATGATTTATTTATTTATTTATTTATTTATTTATCTTCTGTTGTTGTTTTTTTCTTTGTTTATTTATCCAACAATATATTATTCTTTTATCTTACCTTATTGCAAAAGAAATATCTAATGAAAATAATTATTCCTTGGTTATTTGAGCTGTTAAGGACAGTAAAATGACAACAGTTATCTGTGTTATCATATCAACTTTTATTTATTAAATATCTGATAAATCATTTTATTATCCATGGTAAAATGAACAGTAGTAAAACAGTGCACTGTAAAGCAGGTGTATAGAATATGTCATCTACTTAAGTTTTAGAAATTATAATTTAAAAAATCTGTTTACTGGTGTCATTCATTGTTGATTGATGGTGTCAACCATTGGCCAGTCCAATTAACACCTTACAGGTAAATCTTACTTACTAACGATCTGTCACCTGTGTTTTTATTTATTAAATTAATTAATAATATTCTCAGGTAGAGAAGGTAGAGAAGATGTAAGTTATGTGTATTTGAGTAATGAGTTTGTCAAGTGAATGCTAATAATGTCAGGTTGTTTTTGTTTTTTATTATTGTTTTTATTGTTGTTACCGTTTTTGTTATTGTTATTGTTATCATTATAATCATCATCATCATCACCACCATAATCAAACTCTGCACATACCATGATTTGCACATACTTATACACACAAATACTTATATTTACCTACAACATATGCATATGCCTTAACAAACACACACAGACACAGTCCACACACACACACACACAACATAAGATATTGATTTGTAACAACGTAATTTATTTGTGTGTGCAAGTATTTAGTATACATATATATCAGTATCTTTGCGATCTAGAATTTACACTGAATGTTTAAGGACCAAGTCCTGCTACTTTGACAGGTTCTGCTCTACAGGTGATACTTCTTGGTCTTGAGATTTATAATACATGAAATAATTTTAAAAAAAAGAAAAAAAAAAGCATTTATTGTTTTTATGATTTCCGTAATCTCCTTTTATTAATTCTGTGAGAAATAGACATAATGGTTACATAGGGAATTCCCTTATGGATATTCATGATACATTCCTGTAGTCTGGCAATGGCCGAATGTCAAGGATATCAGATTAAAGAAGTACAGCTAATTGTTTAAATATTTGCATGTGTATATGACACATGCTTTGTGTGTATGTGTTTCTATGTGCAGATATAAAAATGTGGTGTAAAAACCAAAAGTTATCTCACCTTAAGAGACTCAGCACTGGACTGCAGAATCACATCATGCTGTATTCCACTGTCGTTGCTGTTACTAGCACTGATATCGCCCTGAGCCTTCCCAGAATGCACATCCATCTCTGGTTTACATACATTTCTTCTTGCTGTCACATCATCTCTGATACCAGTGGGTGATGCAAGAAGAGTGGACTCTAAATCACTGTCAACTCCTGACGGCAGAGGTGACATTGACTGTGATGTCAGAGTATCGTCAGAACTGAAGTCCCAGTCATACTGACTAAAATCACCTGAGCCACGGGATGAAGTTACAGCTTTTCCTGATCCAGACAAGCTCTTTCTCCTCTGAGGAACTTCAGGCCGAGCTAACAGTCTTGTATGAAATGGACTTACCTCAAGATGACTGTCAGACACTTTATTTAGGTTTGAGCCCTCAACACTGTGCTCAGACTCATACGAGTTTTTGCTGGAAAGTTTAGAGTCTGTGGCATTGCGGTGTATGTGGGAGATGTATGGTGAACTGGGAACTGATCTAATGGATCCAATATCCTCATCTTTAAGGAAAGCTGCTATAGGAGGACTGGTTGACTTTATACTATGACTTGAACCTTTCCTCCTGAAGAGAGATTTGAAAGAGATTCGTCTAGAAACCTCCTTCCCTTCTTCCTTACTATCCCCATCACTCTTTGATCTGCTCTGCGATTTCTCAGAAAATGATTTCCGTTTTGACAGCATTCTTTTAAAGAAGTTTGGACTTTTTGGTCGTTGTCTGTCTGTATGTCCTTCGTCATTTACTGATAGATGACTACTACACAGACTTGAGTGAGATCCATGTAACAAATTCTGATCCTGGTGAGCAGATTTGAAACTGTCATTTCTCTGAAGACGAGAGTCATAATCTCCATTCCGTATATCATCTACAGAACTTTTCCACAAATTCACAGAAACTGGTCGCTGTCCATCACTATCTCGTCCACTTCGCCGTGGCAAAGTGGCTGATGCTGTAACAAGAATTTTCTGACTAGAACTTGTAGATTCTGTGAGGCCTGAACCCCAGTCTAAAGGATTTTCTAGAAACACATCATTATCTATAAGATGCCGATCTATAAGAGACAGAATTTCCTCTCGCATTGCATGTTCAGAAGTGAAGGTCACACTCTGATCATCACTGACAGACTCCTGACTGATTACAGACAAACAACTTCCACTTTTACCATCCTCAGTGAGAGATGAGTTGTCCCGACTTGAGTGGCCTGCAACAAAATGTCCATCAACATACGTAACTTTGACGTCACTGTATAACAACGCTCCTGTCGGCAGACTCAGACTTCGACGACTGTACTGCCTTCGTCGTGCTCGGCCAGGCAGAGTTGAGATCTCAGTTTCAGATCTGGCTGGACTATTAGATACATCCTGGACAGACACAGTGTCACTGAGGATGTCACCACCTTCCTCTTGTTCTGAGATTTCTGTCAGTAACTGAAAAACAAAATTAATAGTCATTTTTAATTACATTATTTAATAATAATTTTATAGTTTAATATTTTATTGTTGATATATTCTAGTAATGGTCTCAAAGAAAGAAAATAGTAAAAAGGGGAAAAAAAGAAAAAAAAGAACGTACAAAAAAATATCTTCAAATGTAATGATCTATGCAATGATTCCACAAATTACTGAATATTAAACAAAAAAATATGTTGTTAAAACAATCTTACTAATAGTAAAAATGTAAAAAATATATTAATAAAAAAGGTAAAAATAATAATAGTAAAATGTATAATTTTATAAACAAAGACTAATATCAGCATATATTATTTACAACAGCATATGTTACTGTCAAGGGTCCGTCATCTTTCATGTGTGACAATAAGGCAGTGACACATTAAAGAAATTTTCAATACAAACCTGGATGATAAATAAACATTATTCCTTCAATTTCACTCATACTTTTAGATAAATAATTTCTAAGATACACTTTAATTTCTCAAAACCAGTGAGTTCTAAGATGAAGATATTTTTCAATATTTGTGGAGCTAAACAAATAATTTTGGAATATTAATTTGATATCCTGTATATGCAGTGAATTGCTAGATTTTTATAATAAATTTTGTAATAAACATACATACTTATAGTTGAAACAAAATTTTCAAGGTTTGTGGAACTATCAATAATTACTGAATATTAATTTAATTTCCTGAATGTTTGATTACTTCCTAAATAACAATGATTTCTGTGATAAACTTTGACATCCATGAAACACATACTGTTTCTAAGATACATGTTTTCTTTAACTGTAACATATTTTCTAGTAAAATTTAGATTTTTCAGATCTACAAGAATACTTATATGCAATGGTTTCCAGGCTCTAAGGAGAATTTTTCACAACTGAAATAATTTCCTGATGTATTTTGATTTGTTAGTTTGTAGGTACAATTGCTACCAAACTTAACTGTAAGGCTTAATTTCCAGTAAACATTCTGATGCCCAGAGTAATCTCCATGGATTACTCTGATTTCTTAAAACATTAAAATCCAAGTCACTTTATCTTCTTCAGTTTACAATGAACCTGATATATGTTAAATAACTTCCATGAACAAATGGTGAATCCTTAGGTGTACAAAAATACACTTAAAAGTCCATGACTTTCAAGAATTATCACATGTTGTAATTAATTAGAAAATAACTTCAGAACTGTTTACAGAATGATTTCTAAGATAGACTTTACCTTCCATCATTAGCCATTTTCTGTGTTGTTGACCTAAATGAGTTAATGGAACATATTTAAAAACACAAACCTGTAACTGTAAAACTAAAGAGCCAAATTAAAACCACAAATTTTGATCCTGGTTTCATATTTCCCAATCTGAAATGCAGACAGCTAACAGCTTTTTATCCACTCAATCATACACAAGTTGTGACAACCTCTTCAAGTGCAAAGCCCAGTTAAGTGTTATTCTCAAACCAAAGCATCTCATTTAACACAGAAAGCAATTCCACATTTCAGCACAACTAGCCACTGGTCATTTCTGTACAGTTGATAAAAAGGCTTCAAGGCTGGGGTTAAGTTAATGACTGGTGGGGAAAGAGATTTGCAATTAAGGACAGCATAGTTAACCCTTTCTCAGCCAACACCGACATATCTCAAGGCCAGTGATTTTTCTTTCTTCTAAAAGCCTGTTGGTGATAGTTCTACTAATCATTTCACTGCTAATGCAATAAGATCTGAAGAAGAATGAATTGAAAACTGAAGCTGCTGATTATATTATATCTAACACCAACAGATTTGTAATCTGCATATTAAGTCTTTGCCAACAGATCTGGAAAACTGGATACTTTAACACACCATACAGATAAATGTGGTCTATTTTGTGAATGACTTTTACTTGATATAAAGAAATATAAAATAAATAAATAATATAATCTTAAATCAAAAACAGATTTTAATTTTAATACATTTTTGGTAAATGTGACAAAAAAATAAATTAAAAAAAATTATCTGCAATCTGACAGATTTCTAAAAGATTTAAAAATATAATCTATCATCAGACACAGATTTTTACTTTATCACATTTTAAAAGATTTTTGGCTTACATTTCAAAGGAATAAAAAGTTTGAAATGTAGAGGAATACAAGATATATTTTATAAGTAATTAGGTCAAATGTAATACTTGTGATGGTTCTTTACAGAGTTCTTAAGTGAAAAACATCAAAAACACTTTAAATAGGTCTTTTCTCTTGTTTCACCTTGACCCACAGAAAAAGCTATTTCCTATAATACTTATAACTAGCATTTCAGTATTTTCAGATTTCTAACTATAATTGTGCTTAATATTTCAGTGTACATATATTTTTGACACCTATATTTATAATTTCAAGATTTATTTATTCTTATCTAACCACGTATTTATAATTAGCATTAGAGCATTCATATATTTTAACTATACTTATTATAATTAGCAGTATTCACAAATATAAATTTTTAACATCATTATCTCCATACACAGTTATCAGTTTAACAGTAATAAAGATAAACTTACAATTAACTGACAAATATTAATTATCAGTCAAACACCTAACCTTGTAATTAAAATTTCAGTAATCATAAATTTTTGACAACATTAATAATTCAATTCACAAATATCTTATTTTCTTAATTAATTAATTACTTTATTATTATTATTATTTATTTATTTTTGTATTTAATTGTTTAGTATTAACAACTACTGTAACAGTATTAAAACGTTTCAGTAATTATAAAATATTCAGTGCAAAGGAACATTTGATGTGACACACACTGTATCTCATACACATCATTACTATAATTTGTGCTTTAGCATTCACAGAACGTTTGTGTACAATATCTTAAAAGACCGAGTTCCCAAATACAAGAAGAAAAAAATCTACTTGATACAAAAATACTAAACAGAGTGAGTTCTTATGAATATTTATTTATTTATTTATTTATTTTAATAAAACTGGCTGTAACGTTATTATTAACAATTAAAATAATGCAAATGATCAGACAAACAGAGAGAGAAGATGGTTCAAGTTAACTATCAGTCTTATAATGTTTCAAGAAGGAAGCCATTTCTTTACTGTTTTCACTGATTTACTGTTGACACTGTAAGGAGAACTGAAGATTTGACAGTTATTTAAACCAATGCTTTTAAAACTAGTGAATATGTAACACAAATATAAATGAAATTATCTTGAAATTGTAAATAAAAAGTATCAAAAATATAAGGAAATATAGGCTCAGATGAATGCTATTTGGATGGAATAGTATTTTAAAAGTAAGTAAATTTAGTCACAGGTGAAAAAAACTTTATGACAGAAAATTTAAATGCCTTAAATAGTTTAAGAAGCACTGTTTCTTGATTCTACAGTTTAAAATTTATTCTTTGGGTTATGTTTTCTCTTAATAAGCTTTATGCATACTTTACATCTATTTTCTTTATTCAGTAATTGATCTTTGGTAACTTTGTAAATTCACAGAGACTTAGTAACTCTTTTTTATAATTTAATAACTGTCCACTAAATACATTTCAATAACCTAATTTATTTTATTTGTCAGATTAAAAATAAATCAATAAATAACTAAATAAATAAATCATTGCAGATTGTCTATTGTAAAACCTTGTCCTCTGTTGACCTGTATGGTATGTGACCTCTAACCTCTGACCTTCACCTGTGAAGGCAGTTCATAAACAAAAGTTCACCTAAGTGGATTCTCTACACTGGTTAATGTGTGTTGATGATAAACACACTTACACTAGGGGAGGTATGTGCATGTCGCTAACACCTGGGAATGTGCTTTACTGCCTCATACAAAGGAAAACTTCCACTGGTAACACACAACCCAGTATCCATGCAGTGAGAGCAAACCAGTGAGCAGGAGAGAGAAAAGTTATTTTTGTCTATGGATATCAGATACCAACAAAACTGAAGATAGGAAATTTTATTTTATGATTGTTGTAATTCACTTAAATGATAACATAAAATATTTCTCGAAGAAGATAAGAATGAATGTTAAAAAAGACAGGTAAAAAATTATCGATATGGTAATAATTAAAAACATATTAAACACAAAGGTTAAAGAGAGTGAGAGAGAATTATAGAATCATGTAGTTTGGATGGGGTGAGGGTGAAAAAATACTTTAGTTTATAATAATAGTTAAACAATTTTGTATTCATAACACATAACTTCACAACAAAATGAAAGAAAGAACGAGATAGCAAAGAATTTCACAACAGTTTGAAAGGGACAGAGTTAATCAGTAGTTCTTCCTTAATAACAATGATGAACATTATGATGATGATGATCATTTCCTAAGATAAAACCTGAGTAATACCTTTATTAAGTGTAATGTACTCTATATTATATTATCAGAAAGTATCAAAAATAATAACATTGTTACATATGACATACATTATGATTCTTAGAGGAATATATTACAGATAATAACATTGTTTTGAAAATCATGTAAAAAGTTGTGAAAAAGTACTCTAGTTTTATCTGTCACTGAAACTGACATTCACTCTGAATACAAGATCAGTAAATGTGTAAGTTGCAAGAAGAACCCTTTAGCTGCCACACACACTGAAAACACCTGTGACTGTTTCTTGGCAACAGATGAGCAGGTTTATTGTGGGAACAATCTATATGGGGAAACAAACAGTATCATGAATGTATTTCTCAAATTTTTAAGATGAGGACAAACTTTAAAGAAGTTAAATCTGAAGTTACAATTTGATTATTTTTATGACTTTGTTACCCTTTCTAGAGTTGCAATTTGAATAAACATTAATATTTAAGAGAAATGTGTTAAACTACCACATTCTGTTAACACTGGAGTTTAAATATAAAATGGACAGAGGGTCTATGGAAGGTAAGCAGATTTAATCCCAGAACAGTCAGAATGAGAACAAAGTTTGTGAGAGAAATTAATTTTGTCAGAACAAAAGTTCTGAAGAACAATTAATGGAGAAAAAAAGTTGTGATGCTGATTTTAGTAAAATATTGTAAAGTTATTATTTCTTTCAATGAATGAAGAAAAAAAAAATAGATACAATATAATTATGGATATTAAAAGAATTCTGATGTGAACCTGACACATACAAACTAAACATTTTACTTCTATTAACTGTCTCTTTTATAAAAGATTAGAATTATAACTTTCTAGTTTATCTTTAAGAAATAGATATTTATTGATCTCTTTTAGTTGATTTATTATTGATCTAGAAACTCATGTAGTTAAAATCAATAGATAAACCTCATAACAAAACAAGACACCATGTTTAATTTTGTTTTTAAGATTCATACTACTCCAAGAAAATCTTAAAACTGGCAATCAATGCTTTGTGAATATATAATGTACTTTTGACGATATGTTTTATTAGGGTTTATTTTGTTTGTTTTTCTGAGACCCACCTTCACTAATAATCAAACCTGAAAAGTGAAGTTATTTTTCTGCATTCATGATGCATTACACAAAAACTCAAAACAGATATGCTCTGATTTCTGCAAGCACTGTCAGGAAAAACACAGCTACAGAAAAATATGCATTGAAACCATGACTTCAAATCAAAAGGGCTAAAATGGCCATGCTCAGTTTTTTTGTAAGAGCATTATTATTATTTTGTATGTGTGTGTGTGTCATACTCTATTATTAATGATAAAAGTTATTCAACCAAAATAATAATAATAATAATAATAATAATAATAATAATAATTTGGAAATATAAATAATTTTTCTTCAAGACTTTTCATCTGTAGTTTACATGTATACTTTTTATCCAAACTTAAACAAGTAGCTGCTTGCAAATTTAATATTTGTACTAATGTGAACTGTGCAAGACCAGTAAGACTGGTAAAGGAAACACAAGTGAATAATAAAGTGATATTTGCAGACATGTAAGTTCTAGTGTGGCTTCTCAATATAATTTACTGTAGTGGTCACTGTATGAACTGTAACAGAATTAACCAAATTACTGCACGAGATTTATAAACTGTTGGTTGCCATGTGACTAGAATACTTCCGAAAGTCAAATATATTTGCGTATTAGAAATATGGCTTTCTGGAACACCAGTAGATAACAGTTATTTAAACCAGAAAAAATAATAATTAAAAAATATATAATATATATATATATATATATATATATATATATATATATATTGTCATGTCTAAAATGACATGATTACTAGAAAGTTGTCTTTACATAATAATAATAATAAAAATAAATAAATAAATACTCATTTATATTAACTATAATATGTGGTGTACTATTGAATAATATTAAGTGTTGAAATATAAATGATAATCACAGAACAACAAAAAAATCTGTATTTTCAATAGCAGTCAGTCACTGGCTGGAAGGAATATAAACAGAAACGCAACATTTTAGCTCTTTATAAATAAATATATTTATTACTATTAAGTATAATGCCATTCTACATATTCCTTTAAAGATGTCAGGTTTTATCTGCTGCTGGTTGGCTCCTGTCCAGTGTCTGAGCATACACATGCTTTCAGCCAGACAAAACAAAAACAAATCAAACTGACTGCACACCAGAATGATAAATATAACAGAAAAAGTGGAGGTGATTCAAGGTCATTCTATTTTCACCAAACAATGATTAACAGCTATTTTTATTGTTGTTTGTTGAAACATTTTGTTATTTCAGAATGAAAATCTTCTGGGCTGTCTTATTGTCTTATATTTACTCTGGTTGTATGTATAATGCTTTGATGGACTCCGTGTTGAATGGGAATATATGAAATAGATGGATCAATATATATATATATATATATATATATATATAAAAGAGTTTGCAAGATGATGAATCCTCATGGTATTTCTCATTCACAACAGATTTATCAAAGGCTGTGGTATGTGCTGTCCTATATATAAAGAAAATATAAAAAATGTTGTTCAATTCAGTGTATGAATCTTAGAACTCTCTGGCAAGGTCAGATGTCAAGTTCACACTTAAACATTCTCTGATAGAAATATATACACATATACTCAAGCATATACACATACATACACACAGAAACATTCTGAACATCTTAATGTTATTATTTTGGTATTAAAAGGATTAGAATTATAACTGTCTTATAAATACATTTATTTACTTTTCAAAACTTTAAAAAAATCAACACACTTGAAATAAAATATAAAAGTATAAAGGTGCTATTACCCATTAATTTGAAGTAATATTATGATCAGTACATCCAGTGTTATGAATTAAAGAATTCCTGAATGTTTACTGTGAAAACATAATTATGTAAAAAGAATAAATATGTCTGGTCTTCATTCAAATTGACTAACATAAAACAGTATTAATGCATTGTTGAAATAAGCACACCCAAGTCAGTAACAAACAACATTTACAAGTGAAATCCATCAAATACATTTTTATAATCAATGTTCTAACAGACTAACAAATTTATTAATGATAAATGGTTTTTAGGATAATGTTATTTTCAGCTGGAGCTTAATCATTAGGGAGGAAATTAGTTTATAACAAAACTGTAAGGAGATCATTTTCCATATGTGCTCCATCATAATACATTTAAATTGGAGTACTTTTAGCATAAAGTTTTAACTTCAGTGCAAATTAACACAGACTTTTATTTAATTTATTTAATTGTAAAAATGTAAATTAAATAGAACAAATGAGAAAAGTTAGAAATAATTTTTGAGTGAGGGAAAAATAAATTCAAAATTTTAATAGGGTAACACTAAATTAAAATTAATGATTAAATATAATTTTTAAATAATTATTTTCAGTAGTAAAATTTATAACAAAGAAAAAAATATTATGAATGAAAAACATTAATTAGTATAAAAAGTAATGCAAATAATACTTCATTAAATGTAACTGTACAGAATAGACAAGGTTGAAGAAAATGTTTAAAAGAGATAAAATGTAAAAAGTGTGGTAATCACATTACTCAACATGAGATCATCTTCACTGACTCAAAAAATTATTTCAGTCTGTTTGAGCAAATCCAGATGTTGTAATCATTAAATTCAATCAACAGACATACACAGCTGTTTTCAGGAGATCCCAGGAAAACTGCAGACTGGTATTTCAGAGATCACATAACAAATGTCAGAAAACACCATTTCATATCTTACAAAATAGATGCGAAGAGACAATGAACCACAAAGTTAATAATGGGAAATTAATTTTTTCTTTCCTTATTTCGTACATTTCTTGAAGTGCTCATTTTTGATCATTTATTTATTTATTTATTTTCTATCAGTTAGATAAAGCTAACTGACAACAAAAGGCTATGGTATGATGGGCTTCCTTCCCTCTGAGCAAAAAGGTGCATATAACAGATTTTAAATATTTACACTGTAAACACATGACTCTTAAATCTGAAAACAGACTTGATGAATAGTATTAACAAAGATTTATTCATTAATTTATATTACAAATGTGCATATCCATATATGATCTTAGGCCCTCAAATAATTATAAAACAGAACAGAAATAATAATAACAATAAAAATGAAAAAAAACGTCTTGCTGATTTTATCGATGAATTCACCTACTGTTATTTAACAACAGAAATTTTGTTTTGGTATTTTCTGGTTTTAAATACTAACACTAATATTTACACAGTTCATACAAAGTATCAATCAGACAATGGAGCAGCTTGCAGTAGAAATACTGTTAGGGCAAATGCTATGAGAAACAAATGCTATAGGGCTAATGCTGTCAAAATAAATGCTGTTAAAAACAAATGCCATCAGAAATAAATGCTACAGAACTAATGCTGCAAGGTCAAATGCTGTCAAGACAAATGCTTTCAGAAAAAGTGTCCTCAGTTCAAATGCTACAAAATGAATAGTGTCAGAACAAAAAAAAAAAAAAAAAAAAAAAAAAAAAAAAAAAAATGCTGCAATGAAGAATGCTATGAAGGACTAGGAGTTTTATAACCAAGAAGTCTGATACTGTTGGCACAGCATATTCAGTGGGATATAAATGTTATATGTACAGAGAGAGTATAAAAACACTGATAAGTATATAGAATGCTGGTTGTCATGGTGATATTAGGTCACACAGCATGAGTTAACACAGGGTAACATCTTTTTTCACCTACATCAAATCTTTTAATCGATTTTATTGCTGTTTCCATCTTTTAGATGTCTGAAGTTTTTGTTCTGCTGTGATTTTTTTCTTTCTGAATTCCTCTTCTTTTTTTTATCTGAATGTCTGTTTATTTTTTTTTTTTTTTTCCCTCTTGCATATATCTGTTTCTGCAGAGGGAGTGTCAGAGAAATACAAGAACTCTAAATGATGTGTATAACTTATGTAATAAAGACAGCTGCAGAATTAATCATCTTAAAAGAAAACTCAGGCAATATAATGAAAGCTTGCAGTGTTAGGAAGATTCACATCTGGTACAAACTAGAACACATAATTTAGAATTACTGTAAAACAAGTTAAGTTTTCTTTCATGCAAGCAGATATTTTGTGTTAATTTGTGGGATCAGTGAACCCTAGAGTTACATGTACCTACAGTGGGGTTTTGATGATAAATACCCACAGCAACAGAAACAGAAAGAGAGACAGAGAGAAGGAAACAAGAATTATTAATACATAAGTTATGTTCCTTGGTATCTGGCAAAAACAAAACAAAAACAGAAAATTAATTTAAAAAAAAAAATGAAAAAGATACTCCCTCCAAAAACCCAACAAACAAAAACAATGATAACAAAAATCGTCCAAGTGGAATTTATCTCTCCTTTTCAACCATTCAAACAAGAAATAATAAAAAAGAAAGAAAGAACTGTAAATAAGTGAGTAGAATCAAAAAGCATGTTAATTGTTTGTCAAAATGAAGAAAATATAATAATAAAATTTAATATTTAAAAAAGATAGAGAATAGGAAGTGATTTACCAGTGTGTGTGTGTGTGTGTGTGTGTGTGTGCAAGTTTGCAATCACATACATGTATGAATCTAATATAATGATGAAGTTTTATAAAAGTCAGCTTTTTCTCTTGTTTCAGGACATGAAATATATCTACACAGGACTGCTGTTACAAAGATGAAAACGCAGTCTGGAGGAAACGATGAGTGTGTGCATGTTGAAGATTACAACATCTATTTATAAACATAATCAGGGGAAGATGTTTTTCCAGTGTGTCAAAGAAGACATGGAGATATTTTTGTTTGGTAAAACATGACTCATCTGCAAAAACTGAAATAAGTTTTAAAATTTATCTACATTCATCACACCAAAGACTGCTATGTCTTTGAAAATAACACGGTTAAATTTTTAAACAGTAAAAATTCAGTTTTTCTTAACATACATGCATTACATCTCACAAACGAGAAACAAATTCCAAAATGTGTCTGCATTTCATTGGTAGTTAATTTTCATTCTTTTAAAACCAAATATATATGTAGTTAAATTCTGAAATTATAAAGAAATTTGAATATTTGCATAAAATACATGATTCATCTCAAAAAACAAAAAGTATAAAACAAGATTATTATATTTTTAAATGATAAACCTATTTTATAATTTTAAAAAAGGTTTAAGTATTGATAACCCTCATTTTTGAGGTGATTCTTATATATACTGATTATTATATATCACATTTAATGAATAAATATTTAGTTCTTAGAAAATAAAGTGGTTAAAAATTAAAATGAAGAAATATTTATAAATCCTTAATTTCTATCAGCAACAAAAAAAATAAAATGAATCTTTATCCAGCTTTTGTAACATCAAGATTACTAGAATTCAGTTCAGTTGAAATTTTAAAATAAATATTATAATGCAAAGTTTGCCAAACACAGAATATGAAGAAGAAGGAATTAATTTTTATTCATTATCATGTTTAAATGAAGTCACATAAAATAAGTTACAGACAAATCAACAAATCAACAAATAAATAAATAAATAAATAAATAATAATAATACTAATAAATACTTTTAACATTTTCAAATACAGATAAAAAATTTGTTTTTAAATTTCAATGTGAAATATCATTTATTTTCTGATGCAACAGAGTTATCAAACAAACCTAAAGTGTTGTATTCAAAATATCACACATCATCTTTGTTCCAGTGCATCACATACTATAGTGCTCAGTTGTATTTTCCAGTTAAAAAATTTATCTACAAAAATGTTTTTTGTTATTTATGGATAGCTGTAATTTTTTGTTTTAATACTGAAGTTTAAGCAACATGTTTACTTTGTAAAAGATAAAACTAAGAAATGGAAAACAAAGGAGAAAGGAATTTGCTGTCTGAAGATGATTTTATCACAGCCACAAATCACTAATGTATATGTAAATATAAAACTTCAGTAATTAGGAAATAAAGAAAGGATTCTGTTTGGTTGAAATAAAATCTGAAGTGTGTGGAAAAAAAGATGATTTTTCACAAACAAAACAAGAAAAACAAAAACAAATGAACATCCTTTTCACAAACAGTAAATGAGGATTTTTTTCATAAAAAGAAAAGAAAAAGAAAAGAAAAGAAAAAATAAATAAATATAATAAACAACTATAAAACAAACAACAAAACTCCATTAAAAATAGAATACAAAGATTTTTCAAAACTGTTAATGTTTCATTAAAACTGCTTGATCAGTGCCAGTGGTTTTTTCTTATTCTAACTAATGCTTCAAGAACTATGAATACAAATCAATAATGTGTGTATGTTGGTGAGTTAGTGTTTATATGAACACAAGTTTCTACAAATTACACCAAAGCCAGTATAAGGATATGATCCCTGTACCTTCCAGTGTTCAATCTATTTATTTAACCAATAGATCACAGATGATATCTATGGTAATTAAAGTTAGCCTGAAACTCAGTGCATGAAGATATTCTGTTCTGGCTGGAATTTACACTCAACGACAGAGGAGAATGGTAAAAAGCCAACTTGCCATTTACAGTGATCAAACACACTCAGTTCACGTTGTCTTCTCACCCACCCTGCTGCTTGTCTGTTTAAGCTCGAGCAAGATCAGGCACAAACAGCTCAGTCAGTAACATTGATCAATGACACTTGGCCAGTTGAGACCATCTCATGGATTTGACATTATTCAAAATAAACTTTTTCTTTATTGTTGCTGTACAGTTATACTGAATTCTGTGTTATTGTTGTCTTATATACACATACAGACTTGTACATAAATACATTCATACATACATATGTTATTAATTAACCAGAACATTATTTAAAGAGAACTGTTGATGAAAACTAACACTGACAATGTATATAAATACATTTTGTTCCATTTATTAGTTTTAATTTTTAGTAAAAATCTTACTACATGTTATTACTGCTACATATTTAGTGATCAAATTATACTTACTGATTACACAATAACCCTCAGACCAGGATGAAGTGATATTTCATAATCCCTCTTATATAATCTAGATAAAAATCAATACCTGATGATAACAGTACACTTCACCATGAAATTATAATCCAGGATTACATTACTATTTTGTGATCAGGTTAAATCCATGTTCCAGAAGGTACTATAATCGAAAGACAAATCATTATTAACAAATTATTTGTACAAAGACAAATCCAAGTTTTATGTCCAAGTTTAATCCATACTTGTCAACAAATACAAATAATAAAACAAATAACTAAAATACTGATATGTCAGTGAAGAAGAGAACAGTGATTAACTTCATATCACTTTCTTCAAAAAGTTAGCTTAGCTGCTGTAAGAAAAAAAAATGTCTGAAGAAAGGTGAGGTTTTCACCTGACAACCAAATGTGGCTTCATTCTTGACTTGAATAGCTGACATTCAGACAGAAAAATCTGAGATATCCACAGAAAAGACAACTGTAAATCTTCTCAATGTGGTTCTTATATAATACAACACACGTGGTTCTTATAAACAACAACAAATCAGATTCTACAGAACACAAACATGTGGCAGTTATAAAAGTAAGGATGTTAAACTGTGTGTATCATGTGAAATCTGCATGCTGGCAAATATCATGTGAAACCTGTAAGGTTATACATGTTGGAAAACATCTTTCATTAAACGTTTCAGTTGTGACTTTGATAGAGAGAAGAGTTTATCACACGATGAAAGATAAACAGTGTACATAATTTCTTCAAACTTTGTAGAAGATCATCAGATTAAAGCAAAAGAATGTTATAATCTACAAACAGATTGGTTAAATAATAAATAAAGGAAGTGTTTGTTTAATGACAGTGCAAAAGATTTTAACTGCTAGTTTGTGCCAAATATAGGTTACTCTTACTGATAAAAATCATTTTAAAAACATATTTCCATAGATGGGGAAGTTCATATCATTGCTAGATTCTGAATGATTCATTTTGCTTCAAGCAAGATCTGTAATTGTTCACTGTCATAATAGTTTATTTTATCTTATTATATAAATTTAAATTCTGTGTTAAAAAAAAATCTCTTAAATTTTATTTTTTTAATTATTTTTTATTCTGGCGTGTGTGTGTTTTTGTGTATAAATTAAGCTTTAATTTAATTTTTGGAGTGATCACATTATTATTTTTATTTGCTGGGCTGGTGGTCAGGTCTATTATTATTGTTACTTTCAAACTTTACAAAACAAGAACAATGTGTAAGTTGTGGACTGTTCTTTTAACAACATTAAGTACATATTGCAGTTTGACTTTTAATTTCAAGTTAGTAGACAAAAAGTTTCTGGCTTGGCATATAATTACATGATTGGTTACTTAAATAGGTTAGTAGGTCAAAGTAGTAGTTAAATGTAATTTTAGCTTATTTCTTTCACTGGTAGTTTCATCTGACAGGTCGATTGAAAACAGAGATACTGATGGACTTGTACTACTATTACTCACTACACAGTCTTAAATTACTGTGTCAGGACATGATTTCAGTCTGTTGTCTTCACTGGGATTTTGTGTCAGGTTACTCTTGGTTAATGTCAATGTTAGGAATAGAGTACGGATTTTATAGTTACGTTTATAAATATTACTTTGGTGTTGGTTATGTTTATGTTTATGATACAGTTAAGAGTTAGGTTAAAGTTTAGATTATCTTTAAAAGTTATGTTAGGTTTAGGGTGGTCTTTATGGCTAGGATTGCAGTTGTAATTGTAATTATGATTAGGATTACCTTTAGGTTAAAAGGGTTAGCGTTAGACTTTGAGTTGGATCAGGTCATGTCTGGGTTTGGGTCATGATAAGCATGGGTGTTAGAATACAACCTGAATTTCTCTAAAGTTTTGTGATAGGAAGACTTTTTATGAGTTTGTGTATTTTTGTTGATTTTTAATTAATTAATTTTTTTTTTTTTCCATAAATAAATAAATATTGTCTCTAATCATAAAACTGAAAAGAAAGAAAAAAAAAATCCCAGATGAAAAAGAACAGCAAAGCTATTAATAAAATATATGTACAGACAGCACACAGTTACAAATTACTTTCAATCTTTTACACTAGAACTGTTGGCAGGAATTCAAAGATGAGATAATTTCTCACATATATTTTATTCACAATCAATAAGCAATGTGTTAACCTGACCTTCCCTAGCCTTGTTCAAGTCATTTTAGCTCAGTCAGAAACATAACATATTTTACCAAACTTTCAGTGTGTTATATTTTCCTTTGATTTATCTTTTATCAACCCATGACATATATAAATATACTGCTCTAGCACTTATAAATGTTGATACATTTTCCCAGATAACAATGTTTTATTTATAGAAGGATTGTTAAATGTGGTATTTAACCCTTTAGCTATTTGTGTATAAGTTATAAAACATAGATAGATAGACAGACACACACACACACACAACACACACACACACACACACACACACACTGGTTAAAAAGAGAATATTTTCATAAAAGTAATGGTAATAAAAATATATAGGGTTCAAACTGATTTGAAGATAGTAGGAAGTAATGATACTGTTTGTAGCTCACACATGTCAAACACATAGTGGGCATCCATACATCACTCTTGACAGTAAACAGACTTAACAGTCAATTTCATAACATCCTGTTTATTTAATGCAGCAGTTTTATAATATTAAACACAGATTCAATAGTTAATGTAAAGTATTTAAATATTAATACTTTGTTTATTCAGTGTAGTTATTTCATAATGTAACACTGAATGGTTAAACTAGTTTATTTAAATATCAATGTAACTTTTAATGACATTAACAACATTAAATAACTACTGTAAAACTATTTGAATACTATTACTTTGTTTAATATTTATTTCATGATATTAAATAGTTTTAAATAATTAATGTAGAAGTATTCAAATGTTAATACTTTGTTTACTAATTTAGTTTTTTTTCCACAACATTAAACTATATAAGAAATTAACGTATTTAAATTTGTATTACTTTGTTTATTAATGTAGCAGTAGTTATTTGATGACATTAAGCAGTCTGGAGAGTTACTTAACAGCATTAAATAACAATACATTTTAATACTTTGTTTATTGACTACTTCACCACACTGAACAGTGGGAGTGGTTTGTGTAAAAGCATTAAAATTTTATAGTCTTTTTTATTAACTCTGCCTATTTCAACCAACTGTAAAGTAAATTTATTTCACTATAATACATAAACTTATAATACATAACTGATTTCAAACAGTATTGTTTTTAACATTATAAAACCATTCAGGTGATTATTTTGCTATACTAATCCAAACAAAAATAGTATTAGAATTTTTAATCCCATTCAGAATTAATAAAATATTTAAATAATTACACAAATACTCAGTTTAGTATGTGCAAACATTAGGTTCATTTGGACATGGTTATTTAGTATGTACATATTTTTAGTTTATCCAGATATCATATTGAGGTTTTTTTGGCATAACAATTTAATATGTACATATTTTAAATTTATCTGTCAATCACAAACTTTGCATGTGCATATTTTAACTTATTTTCAATTTAGCTGGATAGTGACCAGTGAATGTCAGTATTTATTTTAGTAACAAGAAAAAAGTGAAAATTACAATTAATGAAAAACAGTATCAAATAAATAAAATAAAATAAGTAATTATATATATATAACATAACAAAACCTAAAAATGTACTAAATATATTTGATATAATTCCAAATTTCTATTTTACTTCTTTGTGAGAAACCAAATTTGGAAATAATTAAAATATGATAAGAAACAAAGAATTTTGTTCCTATCTTTAAACTTTTTTTTTATATATTCAATTTAACTTTTTCCTTTTGTTATGACATCCTTTTAGAAACCACTACAGAAAACAAGATAATAAACTGATTAAATTATTTAAAACACTCTCTCTAAGTTTATAGGATTTTTTTTTACATTTCTCTGAATAAAATGTACAATAAAGTCAGCTTTTTTAATTTCTTATATTTTGTGTTTTGTTTAATTTACCACACACACACACACACACACATATGCAAAGACATAGTCACATGTAAACATATACATATTTTGGTCATTCTTTGTTTAGTTTGGAGCTAAGTATATGTATTTAGACTTGGTTTTATCACCATAGCATCACATTATCATAATAATAATAATAATGAAAATAATAATAATAATAATAATAATAATAATAATAACTTACAGATACAAGCAAGTCTATGGTGAGTTAACAATTATTGGATAAAGTTATGCAGAAATTAATCAAGTTTTTCACCTACCTAAGTTTAAACCAAACCCAAGGGATGATGGTGGAAGATGAAGAAAAAAGACATTGATAAAAAGTCAATAAAATATTTATTAACATGGTATGTATGTGTGTGTTATTATATCTTCTAAATGTGTGTGTGTGTGTGTGTGTGTGTGCATTGTGAGTGTAGTTTGTTGAATGTTCAATTGATTAGTGGGTATGATGTGTAAGTGTGCATGCAGAGGTTCATGTTTTACAATGGTAAACTGTTCACACCAACTAACTGAAGTTAATGAAAATGTATATTTAATGTATGTACAATTGTGTATGTATGACTAAGTCTGTATTAACTCATAATACTTGTAATACAAGGAAGAATATGGGTTATGTGTGAAATAATCACTCTTATCCAATCATAGTTAAAAAGAGCACATGGCTGGGAGGTCAAAGGTCAACTTGGTGTCAAGAGAAATCATTAGTTATTTTCTGCTGGCTGTAGATGTCTGGGGAACAGTAACTAGGAAAAGAAAGAAATACTGGAACATCTGTAGAATTAATAGGACAGGAAAGGAAGACGTTTTATTTATGTTGACTGAACGCATTTTATAACCAACAGTTATATTGTGAAATAAACGTATTTAAGAATTATATCGATAATAATATTAGTCACTGAAAGAGAAAATCCATTTTACATAGGCTGTTGTTTCTGATTTATGTAGTTAATGACTGTGGATAAAGAATTTAAAAAAGAAAATATACAGTGATAGATAAAAATCACTGAAATAAGAAAAAAGTTTAAAACAGAAATATTATGATGTCATTGGTGTACTGAATAACAAAATATGAAAATTAATAAAATATTAGGAGACACTAACAAAAGAAGATGAATAAATTAATATTTATATAAAATTTCTAAAAAAATGTTTTATCTCCTTTAAAGTATTGAGCTAATGTGGGGTTTTTGGAGGTTTTTATTGTAAATTTGTGATTGAAATAAAGTTCATACCACAATGCTTTCAGTTTTCTAAATTCTTTTTAAAATTATTATTATTGTTATTAATAGAAACTGTTGTTGTTTATTAGTAAAGAATGTTTTACTTATCATAAGTAAAGAAATGAATAAAATAATGAAAAAACAACAACACCCCATTATATAATCAATTTAAAGTTAGTGTTTTCAAACAATAGAGAAAGTTTAATTAGACTACAGCAAAGCTGTATAGCAATGGAAATATTCCATCTGTTTTAGTTTCGCTGTACACAGAGGCAGTGGTCAATAGTGATACAGGTGCATATATCAAAGGAAAGATGGCATGATAACGGTTTCCATGCTATACACCTAAAGGCTCTCCACAGGGTTACCAACACAACACAGGTTACAGGACCTGCAGGACATTTTAACACACAGACCTGCAGGACATTTTAACACACAGACCTGCAGGACATTTTAACACACAGACCTGCTGAACCTTCCTAGTGCTCAGCTTCACCTGATACTTTTACTCAATTAGATTTTTTAAATGCATTTCCATAGACATGTTGTCACAAGAGAAAAGTACTGTCTGGAATGGGAAACAGCTCCGTGAGGAGTATTGGTTGTATGACTCATGATGTATATTGCTTGGTCTATATTATATACATAAAGACCATTCAAGATGCATACAGTCAACATTAGTTTCACTATATAACAGTTTGTGCTATTTTACGTTTTTAAAATTCCTTTAGTCAGTGTAAATATCCATGAATAAAAACAGTTCCAGTGATTTATTTGCCAAGGTAGAATAAAAACGAAACAATAAGAAAGTCTTTGTTATATATAGTGAGTTAACTGATCAGTGGCTGTTAAAGAAGTCAAATGAAGGTAATAATACACTGACAAATTGATTTGTTCATCTGCAAGTATTCTCAGAGACAAACAGAAATGTTTACACCAACTGACAGTCTGTCTTTCCAGGTACACAATAACTGAACTAGACACACCTGTCAAAATCTGACCTATATTTGAAAGAACAAGATCAGCAAAGATTGTTATTTTTTTAACTATAATTCATTCTGCATTTTTTATTTTTTTATTTAAAAATGTATCTGTCTGTTCACCTGTAAGATATGTATATAATAAAGTATACCTGTGTATGAACATGTATTATTGTTAGTCTACATGTGTATTAAACATGCAGTGAATTGAAGATTTAACACTTATAACTGCTTTTGAGTGTAAATGTAAAAAGCACTTGGCAATATTTCACAAGATATTTAATAATTACTTTAAATAAATATTTAGGAACTTTTCAAATTATTTAATAATTATTTACTGGGTTCTGAACTAAATATTTAGACAATTTTACACTTTCAATAATTTAACTAACTTCCCAACCAGTGTTGTCATCTTTGTTTATTTCAGCTAGACATTTGTCACTGTTTAAGTAAAACTGAAAGTTAAACACACAAACACACACACAGCTATCTGAACGTAGTGCTAAACATGATAACAAACACATTATACATACCTGAAATACAGAAGTTAATGTTAGCTAATTTATTTCTTATTTTTTTAGTAAATATCAAAAAAGAAGATTTACAAGGAAACTTAATCACCTGAGATCAGGTATATGGTATTAACCAGGTTTTTCTAATAAGGGATTCAGGCAGCATGTCTGCTTATTGCTTATTCACCCATCTACCTACTCATGTTAGATACATTGCCATAGCAACCTGGCCTAAGGATACAACTCTGACTAAAACAGATGAGAGATAAATTCCTTAAGATTTACAAATCCTGTTTGGCTTAAACTGGTATTACTGTAACAAGGTCAATCTCATTTCCCAGATAGTTTACACACAGCTAATCTGAATCTGGAGATTATTCGTGGATTATTCACAGATTATGCATGTTGTAGAACATGTTAACTCTAAATAAGTTGTGAAACATTTCATGTCAGAAAACAGGACATTTTATACAAAAATATAGAGACAATGGAAAAAAATTCCTAAAACTCACACATTATTTTTTGGCTTTCTTTTTCTCTTCACACACACACAAACACACACACACACACACACACACACACACACACACACACACACACACACAAACACCTACCTACATACCTAATTATATATATTCATCTATATTTTAATATCTAGTGCACATAAACAAACAAATACACTGCTCTCTCTCTCTCTCTCTCTCTCTCTCTCTCTCTCTCTCTCTCTCTCTCTCTCTCTCTCTCTCTCAGAAACACACACACATTTACAGAAACAAACATTCACTTACTTGTAATATATTCTTCAATTAAAAAGAAAGAAGAAATAAAATAAAAAAGACTAGTAAAGATAAAATTAACTTTTCACTGAAAAATCTAATTGACGTTTAAGCAGTGAGTGAAGGTTACATGTCAAGTGGAGAACATTATAAACAGGGAGATGGTTTGGATCGATACAGAAAAAAGCAGAAACACAGACAAACAAACAAAACTATTGACAGTAGTGCTTAAACTCTGGATTATCAAACTCTGTTGTATTTTTTTTCATTTCTGTGAGAAAATGCATAAAATGCATAAAAAACCGTATAGCTAATCAGTCATAGTAACCTATGTAATTGCACTGCATGTTCTAATAGAAATAGATCCATTTGAAGAAGTAGACATTCCTGGACCTATGCCAGAAGTTCTGTTATATACAATTTACAGTGACAAATAAAACTGCCAAGTGAACAGCCTTTAGTTAGTCTGACTAGAAAGTAGAGCTATAATTTCTCTATCTGTTACTAAAGTCATTTTACTTGAGATAACTAAATAGTAGGCAAGACTTGTAACTAGATTTTATATATATGTACATTATAAAAGATCCAACTTTTTTAGAATTCTGTACACTGACAAATACTTAAGAAACATCAAGGTACTCAGTTATTTCTAATGTTTCTTGTAAAGAAAACGACAGATGTCAATAGCTAACAGGTGCAATAATCTGGATATTACCTGCAGGGTGTGCAATAGCTGATAGTGGTTTATCATCTTAGATGTAGATTATTTCCTGCACGCAACAGTTCATCTTAGTCAACATTCTAAATCTGTTTGATACATTTTGTAATTTGCATAGCTGAACCAGCAGTATATATATAGTTCATATAAACATACTTATATACAAATACACACAGCACTCACAGATATGATACACCAGCACCCCACACCACACACACCTTCATTTGTGCACATGGACATTAAACACACTGATTAATAGTTAAGAATCCAAGTACAATCAGTTTACACAAACATTAGTGAAAAATCATTATTTTAAAACTATTTATACTTACCTACAACATAAGTAAATTACTTCAACTTTAAACATGAATAATAATAATAATAGTAATAATAATAATAATAATAGTAATAATAATAGTAATAATAATACTACTAATAATAACAATAACAATAACAAAACATTAATGATAATGATGATAATAATAATAATAAAATATTAATGATAATAATAATAATATTAATGACGACAATAATAATAATAACAACAACAACATGATTGATAAGACTCACCTCTGACAGATTTAGAACCAGGTATCCATAGAGAATTGCCATGACAACAAGAATAACAGCTATATACACATTAGCTACATCGTCTTCTTTGACTACTGACATGGCATGTTCACCAGTAACGTTGACATTGACATCTCAACAACAACAGCAACAACAAAAACAATCTTAAGTAAAACTGTGACCAAAAACTCTAAACAAAATTTGCTGACATCAATTTCTGTTAAGCAGACTTGAAATAAAATGCATCCTTTATCATGTCCCACTAAACATCATCAAGATTTGAATTCCAGATCCAAATATCCAGCAACATCAACCTCTTCAGCTTTGATGTGGACAGCACAAGACTCCCAAGATCATCAACAACTCTTATCACATGAGGTACATTAGAGAAAGTTTGTCATTAGATGAGTTTGATAACCAAAATGTGTATTAAATTCCACTGTGAGGTTTAAAGATCCCAAATCACGTAATTTCACTTAATCCTTGGTTCTTTTTAGAGAAGTTTTCACAGTATATCAATAGTGATATTTTATAAATGTACACCAAACTTCCTGCTTACTTTTGGTAACTTCTGTCTGAACTAACACTATCTTTAGTAAATACAAGCCAGCTTTTCACTTTTGTAAAAACAAGTTTGAATACTGACGTTAAACTAAAAGTTGTATTGCTGGCTTGACAGGGTGAGACAGGTTAGAGTGACACTGCAATTCAACTTTACACAGTCGTACGTTTCTCTTCACTGCTCTCGTGCGACATTCACAACAGGTGCAAAGAAACGTTTCGTAACTTCCACAAACAAAATTAAAATACTTTAGTCATTTTATTTTTCTTATAGTTTCTTTCTCTTTGTCTTCTTGTTTTTCAAATCTTTTTTCTTTTTCTATTTTTCGTTATTTTAAATCAATGTAAAATGGTAATAAAATTTGATTGATTCAAATAAAATAACATTTCCAGAATTAATAGAAAAATATTTAGTATCAGTTTTATATCTTCAATCTGACACTTGAATATATTACATATCAAGTAGATATATACAGCTATATACCACATCTATACATTGAATTAAATCACACTTTAGTGAGTTAACAGCTGATAAACAAACCTGTACTTACATACTACATATATTACTTTTTATAAGTACCATCATATATTACTTTTTAAATCCATACAAAAATCTGAAAATATACATGTTATATATAAACGTAGATCAACAGTTTTTAAGGTAGTAAATCAACTTTTGAAAATATATGATTAAGCATATTTGAACTAGGTGGTAAATAAACCTGAGAAAATACACGTATATATATATCAAGTGCTTGTGACAACCTCAAAGTATTACATAGCACCATCTGTCACAAATTTGAAAAATTTCCAAGCCGTTAACAAACACATCCTCTGCAAAGTTTTCGTATTTCAGAATGAAGGAAAAACAAATAAACATATACAAATGTAAACTTCCTTTCTGTGAACAGTATATGCATACACACAAACACACAGGTGAGAAAGATCCTTGTTAGTTCAACTAATCCACTTGAGGTATGTGATTTGAAACCAGGTGATAAGAAATCTGAAGAGTTTATGACCCGAGACTTGAACTCGAGTAAATTCCCATTGCTTTTAAATCTGCTTGTGAACACAAGTTAGACTACAGGTGTTGAAAATCTTGTCAGCAGTCTGCAATATACAGGTGTTACCTGCACCTCACAAAAATAATGTTTTCGACTCCTCTGTATTTTACATTCACACACACTGTTGTACTGCTTGCTACCTCTGTAATGAGGTCAAAGTGATCGCATCAGTGACTCTAAACAATCAGGTCACACAACACCTTTACCCTACAGGTAACAATTATTTGAATTATCTCAGATATCTACTATTTCATTTATTTTTATAAACAAGTAATTATTCAAATAATTATCTGTCATTTCACCTACAGATAACAAATATCATTCATATTCACACAAAATATATACATATATACACACACATATACACACACATATATACAAATATACAATACCTATACATACACACACAATTACTATTTATATACCTATACATACATACATACATACACACAATGCATATATGTACACAGACATACAAACACAAATGCATGATAAATTTGGTGAACAAGCAATGCATTTCTGTAAGAACAGTTATTAAGATTTGAAAATAGAATTCTTTTTTTAAATAATAATGTGAGAGGAAACACACAGCTCTCAGACTACTCTTATCATTTAGCAGCACAGGATCTTTTATATATACCTTCCCAGGACTGTAAGTATTTTGAAAAACCAGTTGTAAGGTATTAGCTGGAAAGGAGAGTAGGACAAAGACCACACTGTGGCTTGATTCCATGACCTCCAGATCATATTTTGTTCTGACCACTGACCTGTAACCTAGACCTACATAGGATGAAAGGTAAATTGTTTACATCCAGTATTTCCATTGATCTTTCAGAGATTCAGTCAGTGTTAATACCACTGAAGGTTAAAGTATATCTGTCATGGACATTCAATCCAGAAGCCTGGTTTATCTGCTTTGAGCTTTGTTTTATATCTTTGATCAGTGAATAGTTCACATAGAGATGAATGAAATTATTCTGGGGTGAATAAAATGAGAGGCAAAGAAAAGATGTTGCAAGTAGAAATTTACAACATATCCTATTTCCTGTTTACAAATGAAAGCTCTCTAATCAGTGTATATCTTAGTTTGACATAGACGAATGTAAGAGGAATGCCAGAGATAAGAAAACAACACAGTGGTTCACTGACACAGACTGAGACAGATGTGCTGTCAATCTCTACAAGTCTTCTTTGGTTTAAAACACAGCTCTGTAATGATTCACCTTCAAGTGCTGTGACTGCTGTGTGGTAGGACTTTGTCAGTACTAGCTGCTATACAGAACTAATTGGGAAGGAATAAGAGCAAACACTCATATCTCCTTTTTGTTGAAAGACATAAACAGTTTTAAAGTTTATGTTATAGGCATATCTGTATTTTGAATCATCATGATCAACAATTTTAAATGCCTACAGATAACTGAGATTACCATATTTATAAAAATTTAATAACATTACACAATCTCTCTCTCTCTCTCTCTCTCTCTCTCTCTCTCTCTCTCTCTCTCTCTCTCTCTCTCTCTCTCTCTCTCTCTCTCTCTCTCTCTCTCTCTCTCTCTCTCTCTCTCTCTCTCTCTCTCTCTCTCTCTCTCTCTCTCTCTCTCTCTCTCTCTCTCTCTCTCTCTCTCTCTCTCTCTCTCTCTCTCTCTCTCTCTCTCTCTCTCTCTCTCTCTTCCCTGTCTCTTCCCTGTCTCCCACAAACAAACAAATAACTAAATAAATAAAATATATCAAGCATGTTTTACAAAATTAATGTTAACAACTGGATTGAATGAAACTTTCCAAAATAATAATCACTCTGATTTTTGAAAATCTGAATCATGATTAATATTAAAATCTGAGTATTTAGGAGGTAAATCCACCTGACTAGGTTTTCAGGCTTAATATAAAGAGCAGAAAGCCAGTTTGATAAGAGTAAGAAGGTAGTTACATTATTCTATTTCAAAATAAAGATAGCCTGTTTCTTTTTAATATTTACACAAATCGCCACAAATATGCAGATTAAGTTCTATGTTTTCATTTTGTAATTTTTACCAAGATGATCTGAAGATTTCTCAGAAAAATTGTTTTCCATGCCAGCAATAAAGTAATGTTGTAAAAGCAAACAAAATATCCTATTTCAAACTAAGCAAATATTTTGTTGATAAGAATACTGAAATAGCATTCTTCAATTCTGATATCAGTGATGTATAACAAAGAATATCTGTGTGTACATAAATCATGTTTGTAATAATGATATGTTTGTTTCTAAATTAACAACACATGTATACATTCAGTTAATACCAATTCTCATGAACAAATATACACATACCAAACACAACAAAAATATAGGCATACAAAATAAAATTAATTAAACATATACAATATATATTTAAAAATAAATAACAATTGCCATACACACTTGTTTCAAGTATTAGGCAGTGGCAGCGAAAATTATGTGAACTTTATGTTTGTGTTTTCCATGTGTGTCACATACCTGATATAATGCACAAAAACCTATTCTTCAAACACATGCATAGACACACACACACACACACACAAATTCAAACACAAGTATCATATATATATACACATAGAGAGATATACACTCTTAAAATTATACACATTCACAATTTATATTCAAACATTCAGACTCATCTACTCAGACAAATAAACACACACACACACACACATCATACATTCAAATGCACATATATGACATGATATAACCACATATACATCTACACACATTATAGACAAGAGAAAAATGAGACATACACAAAATATACTGCACACTTGCTAGTCAGTAATAAATGGAAGCTTGAGTGAGTTATCTTGTGATCTATGTGTGTCTGTGTCCGCTCTGACACACTAATCTCTGCTGTATGTCTAATGAATGAATTCTTCACCCATTTTTCTTTAACAAGCTGAACAAAACCAAGAAATACAGTGATTTAGTGCATGTGTATCCAGTAAGGGAGGTTAAAGAAACAACCAATGGCAATGGGAGTAGTGGTTTAATGGTGAAAACAGCTGTCAATATATTTTGGTGTGGATGTGTGATGTACTGGATATTACACTCTGGCTATCCACTATTTGAATAATGACCAGATACTGTTCCTGTTCGAGAAATATTTGTTTACTATAGTTTATCTATAATAACTTTAATTATTTTTAATTTACTTGACTATAAACACACACATACACACACAAAATATACACAGAAATAAACAGAATTACACAAACACACACACACACACACACACAAGTCTTTATATCATTTAATTTTAAATGCAACAGTATGTCCACTACCCCTTATTCCAGAAAGGGATAACAAAAAATGAACTGGCATGAACAAATAAAAACAAAGAATTTGGTAATACATGAAGTATATTGCCCGTCAGTTGTGTTATTACAACATAACAGAAAACTGTACAAGAATTGCTAACTGAAATAAATGTCAAAAAAATATCTAAACATAATTGCTAATAGATTACCCAGTTTCTTTTCCTATGATGTATAGGTCATTTCTGTTGCCTAGCAACAAGTCTGGTAATGATGCAATAACCTCTTATGTTTTGTTTTAGTGGAACTGGAAAATTCCCATAAGAAAATATCCTGAACAATGTCTATCATAAATACAAAAATGGCAGCCACTATTTATGTTCACAATATCCATAACATTATCTTCTTTTACAGTCTAAATTTTTAATTTAGTGTAAATATCTCTCATTTTTATTTAGTTTTTTCTTGTTGTTGCTGTTGTTGTTATTTTTACACTATTCTGAAAAAATGCAAATTCAATTTATCATTCACAATTCTATGATGGATGAAAATCACTCACCCTATACATACCTATAACCAAATCATGTGACACCATGTCCTGGTATGAGTGTTACAGACAGACAAAATTAGAACCTATTTACAGTGATTAATCAACTTAGTTATTGGCTGACAAATATCTGGTCAGCTAAGACAGACATGATGAAGATTTAGACTTAGAGATAAAGTATCATCATTAAGTAAATTCTAGTCACAGCTTAATTATAAAACACACACACACACACAAACACTCATACAAATTCAAGGATATTAACACACTGGTCTTCTAAAAGTAATAAATATCATTTCTATTTGTATTTTAATTAATGAATATATTTATTTATCTTGTGATATTAAAATTCATTCACTTAACTATTAAAAACTAATTTTACTTCACTTTATTACTCTCAGTACTTTATTAAGGGGTGGAAAAATAAAAAGGAAAATAAAAGATAAAAAAGAACAAAAGGACAAAAAGAACAATAAGTTAGAAACAGAAACTATAAATGATATAACATATGTTTAAAGTGGAGAAAGCATTTTACGAATTATAATACAGACTAAGAATCCTTTATCTGAAATGCTTTAGATGGGAAATATTTTGTTTTTCAGAATTTTTCTGTATAAGATCTAAGTTTAAAAACAAATTCCATCTACATTTCAGGATTATTTTATGTAATATTTTTAATAATTTTGTATAAAGTATACATACAAACATATATACAAACATATAATGTATGCAAAATATAAATAAAAAAAGTTTAAAGTTCTTGCTGTAACTTGTAACATTTCCAATGAGTAAAAGAGGGGTGGAGAAGGGTGATGACCTCAGAGTGAAAATTATGCACAGAAATAGTTAGGCAAACACAACTAATACTGGCAGACTCAAGAAAATCCTTTTAGTGAGCCTACTGCTCCAGTGTGTGTACACAGAGTAATCCTGGAAAACACAGATATCACGAGTGAAACATTCTAAACTACAAATATTACTAACAAACCAACTTGTTGAACCATTTCAAGTCACTAATAAGTATTGCTAACAAATTAACTATTAAAAATAGTGAAACTTTGCAAATCATTAATATATACATTACTAACAACATGTCATAATCATAAATTGTGGAGAAATTTGTAAAATAATGCTAACATTAGTAACACACTAGTAAATATTATATTACTAAAACTTGTGAAACATTTCAAGTAACAGTAGTAATAGAAATATTTGACTAATATTTTTACTAAAATTACAATCAATATACAAATGATAGAGAAATATTTTATATAGCTAATAAAAGTATTACTAACTAGTAAAAACCATACAACGAAAAACCAGTGAAGCCTTTAAAATATGTGATAGCAGTTTTACTGACAAACTAACGTGAATAATCATAATATACTCAAAAATGTAAACAAGTATTAAGCATTTTAAAAACTGGCACTGATTTTATGCATATAATTATAATGTAATCAGAAGTGTTGAAGATGTAGATGAAATAGTTTAAACAATAAATACTAACAAACTAACAAGCTGCAAAAATTCAATATGAATGAGTATACACATATATGTAGACATACAAACATGCACACTCAAACACTCTTAATAGTGAAAAAGAAATGACTGCAAAATGTTAGTCGTGTGATAGATATTTACATAAAGAATGGATGACTGATATAATTTTAAAATATACAACTTACTTCATCTGAAGACTTTTCCCAGAAAGCTTTTCTGCCAGTGTAGACATCTGAAGTTTGTCCTACATCTTTAACTGAATGTTCATATTCCACTTGAGATGATGAAACTGTAGCATTGTCCATACCACTGTTATCTCTCATTGAATTCTGTAGTAATGATGTTGTCATTTTCACCCTTTGAATGACATCATCTTTTATCTTCATATTCCTCTTCATTGCAGTACTATCTTTCTTTGCAACAACAGTTTGCTTCTTTGATGTGATACAATCTTTCTTTGATGTGACAGTATCCTTCTTGGTACTGACAATATCCTTCTCTGATGTAGCTGTATCGTTCTTTCTTGTGAAAGTATCCTTTATTGCATTCACAGTATCCTTGTCTTCCACATTATTTCTTACATCTTTTACTGGTGGGTAATCAATATCTTTCACTTTTACACAAATATCCTTGTTACCTTCAGTTGTTTCCATAATGGCAATTTCCTGGTAAGATCCAATGTTATCATCTTGAGAACTGTTCTGACTTAAATCGTCACTGTTTTCTGAATCTCCAATAAAGAAAGTGACAGTCTGACCCAGGCTGGCAGTTTCAGCACCAGAACACCAGCTGTCACAGTTGCTTTCACTACAAGTCACATTTTCCCTGACTTCCACAAGTGGAACCACCATGGAATCCAACCCTGGCTTCTCGCCGTCTTGTAAACTTATTGCACGCTCTTCAGTGACCTCGTTTTGCTTGACCTGATTAAAACATTCCTCACTGCTGCCTTCAATTACTGAAATAACTTCTGTAAGACGTTCTTGGCGGTTTCGCATGACATCAGCTGTTACCATGTTGTTGTTATCGTTGTGTACAAAATGTGAAACTTGAACCAGCTCATCGGACAGCGAGTTCTCCAGTTTAGTTTTATCCATGTTGGTAAGTTTGGTGCCAACAGAGACGTTGTTTTTAACCTCGGAAAACTGTTTAACTGTTTCTTTCTCAAGCACGTCATGGTTCCGGTTTTCATTTTCACTGTCATAACGAGTATGTAAAACATCCACAATATCGTCTTGTACGTTGACGACGTTAACGCTGACACTGCTGTCGAGGCTGTCATCTGCTTTATTAATATTACATTCTTCTTTGGTTTCGATATTTTCGTCTTTATTGTACACCTCTTTATCAACGTTTTCAGCCTGTGTACTTGGAACAGTAATGACATCATCTTCGATGACAATGTCGTCTGCACTACTCTCTTCGTGTATAACCAGCTCTGAATGCGCCCATGCACTGTCGCAACTGCTCACACTTCCCGTAGATTTTTTGTCGCCTTTACTTTGCGTATTGTCAATTACATCATCAACCGTTTTCAGAGAAATCGTAAACATTTCATAACTTTCCCGTGTTTTATTGTTGGAACTGGGGTCATTCGGTTCATGAAACTGGTTTTGGTTTGAAACAATTTCAGTTTCCAGGGAAACGACATCATGAGGATCCAAATGTGTTTTATCACATGTGATCACCTTTCCGTCGTTTTCATTACAGTAAATTATATTTTTATTTTCATTATTTAAATTATCTGCAGCTTCTTCAAAAGTATTGCTAATGGTTTTCTCCTCTAGATTTTCTGAGATTTCGTTTGCTAATTCAATATTTAAACGATCTGAAACTTCATAATTTTTACTTTTAGCCATTATCTCATCATTTTCTGAGATTTTATTAGCCGATTGCAAAATACATATTTCTTTCTGGCTCTCTCTTCCAGGCATCTCATCTTCATCTGTATTATTCGATGTAAAATCCGTCACGAAACACTGCTCAATGGTTTCAAACAACTCAACGTAAACAGTAGGTTCGCGCGGGATACCATTGTCCACTTCTCTTTGTTCGTTCAGTTCGGCCTGGTCACCTTTACTGTGGTGTCTTTCTTCATTATCACATGTGGTCATTATTAGGTTATTTGACTTCAGGTCAGTTTCCGGCTTATTTTCATCGTTCACTTCCATATCGCGTTCTTTTTCTCCCACATTTTTAAAACTTTCTTCTTTGCGAGTTTCATTCTCGCCGAAAAATATTTTCTTCCAGATTCCGTCTTCGTATTTCCACTGATAGCGACGTCGCTGCTGAGTAGGCGAACTAACGTCGGCGACATTCTCCGTTACGCTGAGTTTTCTCGTCAGGTTTGTTTTGATTTCTGCGATTCGCTTGTTGTCAACATGTTTTTCGTTTTCTCTGGTTTGTTCACTTCGCTGGCTCAGCTTTACCACTTTCTCACGATAATCTTCCACCGCTTCCTTGATGTTTACCAAACCAGCAACTTTATTTTTAATTTCTTCTTTTTTCACTTCATCCGTCTTCCCAAGTAATTTCTGCTTTACCGTCTGCCAACGAAACAGCGAGCTTGTCCCCTGTGATCGTTTCAGTCCAGGCTTTGACACTGTCTGAATGGGGTCGGTCACTGGGGGCGGTTTCTCACATCGAGGTGACACACTGGGGTCGTGAACGGCTGACGGGCAGGAGTCTGTTCCAGGCGCTGTTTGTTTTGTTAAGACTTCCAAACGGCGGGAAAACTCGTCAACACTGAGGTCTGCTTGAGAAACAGAGGTCCTTTCTTCGTTACTGTTACTGCCTTTCTCTTTAAGGCTTTCAGTCTTTTCCGCATTGCTAATTCGGTGCGTTAATGAGCTTTGATCATCAAGGAAAACGTTCTCTTTAAAGTTTTTCTCAGATTCATTTAGTATCAATGTTACTGAGGTTTTGTCCGTGTTTTCATCAACCGAATTATGATTGCCGCCCAGAAAATATTCATTGTTTTGACTATCACACAAAACGTGAAGTGTCACAACTTCGGCAGTTTCTGAGCCATTTTCTTTACTGTTTAAACTTACTCTTGTGACATTTTCACAGTTACCATTCACTTGCTCAGATCCATCAATCGCTAATCCAGAAATAACAGTTTCAGGTTTATTTATATTTTGTTCGTTGTTTAAACTTTCATCACGTACTCTGACAACGTTTTCATCTTTGGCTATCACCTCTTCAGTGCTTACCGTTTTACAACTATCCAATTCACTGTCGACTTGTGCAGTTTTGTCATTTTCCACTTTAATGTCGACATTTTCCAGCTCTTTGTTAACAGTTTTTGATTCAAAACTTTCAGTTAAATTTGCTACCGTTTGTACATTAACATCGCCACTTTCAGTACAGACACTGTCACTTTCATTAGAGGCAGTTAAAAAGTTACTGTTGACAATAGACCGATCTTCACTGCCGTCATTATCAAACTGAACAGTAACCGGCTTACAAATGACACTTTCCTGTTCACTATTAACATATTGATTGTCGACGGTTTCGTGTTCACTGTTGACAATTTGACTTTCTCTGTCTGCATTATCTGTTAAATAATGTGGGTGTGGTTGGTTCAATTTAACAGTATCCTCAACGATTTTATCACTATTTTCTGAAAGTTTCAATTCTTTATTAACTTCAAACAATCTTTTATTGATAGTTCCTTCTCTGGTTTCTTTGTGAACACTAGAGGATTGTGGGATACATTTTGACTGCATTCGGGCCTCGAACGATTTACGTACCGAAGGATCTTTCAAAAATTCTGATTTGTGTACTGGTCTAAAACTATGTATTCGTTCTTTAGTTATCACTTCCTTCGTAACCGTTCCCTTAGTTACGGTAGCTTTTGTAATTTCAGTTTCTTTCTTTGACTCGAATTTTGAAAGAGAATATCTAATTTTTCGAGCCTGCTGAAATTTCTTGTTGGGTTTTGGTGCAACTGAGGGAATAGTTTTTGTCTGTTCAGTGGGTGGGCGTGGTTTCTCCACTGTAATGGTTATGATTTCCTCATAATTATCCCCAACACTGTGCCCCACTGCAGACTCTGACTCAACAGTGGTATCCGTTTCTCTCTCTGACAGTTGTGTTCGTGGAAATATAATAATAGTATTTTCACTAACTGTAGACGGTTCTCTGCAAGTTTTGTCAGATTTTGTTTCTGGGATGTCGACATTTTTAATTGAATCGCTTGACGAAATGTTAAAATATTCAGTTACAACTTTTACACTTTCATCTTTCGAGTATGTCGTGATTTTTGTTTCTGTTCTATACGGTATTTCCTCATACTGCACAGTATTGTTTACAGACTGTTGTGCGTTACCGCATACTATCTGTTGAACGTTCCTGCATACCGTGTGATGTACATTACTGCATACCGTATGCTGAACTTTGCCGGATATCGTTTGTTGTACATTACCTAATGCAATGGATGAGCGTTCACTGTTGATCAGTGGTATATCATTGAAAATGAGTTTTGTTTCTCTTTCACTGTCCGGAATTTCAAGAGCAATTACATCACTGTGTTTGTCAACAAACGAAAATTCAGTGTTACTTTTCAAGACCCTCGTTGCTTGGTTTCCATTATCACCACTGTTGCAGATGTTTTCATTTTCGCTAATTAGCTCTTGCGGAACATCCTTGGCTAGTAATTGGTGTGGAACACTGTTAATGAATGAATGAAACTTACCGCCCCCTCTATCCAACACAGGTATTTCCTGCTGCCCCTCATTTAGCATGTAGCTGGTCGCTGTTTTTTCTTCTGGCCCGTCGCATTTAGCTGCATCCATGTTCCACGGTTTTCCATCACTTGTTCCGTCTGTTTCATTTAACTTCACTTTTAAATTTAAAACTTTTTGTAATCCGATCTCGTAACACTTTCCCCGTCTTCTTGTTGTTCTTCGCTTTTGTCTGGCTGTTGTATGGGTTTCGTTTCTCTCATCATTTTTGCCAGCGAGTCACTTTGAAAACTTTGAAAACTTCTAGTTTCCAGGCCTGAGTACTGCTGCTGGTGCTGGCCACAGCGTGACGATGTATCAGTGTATCTCGGTATCTGAAAGCCAGCTGGCTTCTGAAAACCTTGTATGGCCGGACCTTCATATATATGAGGCGTTTTATTTATTGAGGAGCTATCATTTTTATCAAAACATTCTGCTGTATTATCGCGCTCGCTGGGCACGTTTAGCAGGGAAGCGATCTGCGGGTTTTTCTGCGAACTGGGTGAAGCCATCTTAAACTCACTGGTGGAATATTTTCGTGTATCGTTTATGTCTGAATACAGTGATAATGTTCTGATTGCTTTATCTTCAGCACCCAATAACTGTCTTTTAGACTCAGCGGCGACCAGGCAACTATCTCCAGTCGAGTCTGAATGCTCGCTTTTTAAACGTGTTGAATCTGAAATATAATCGTTCTGAGAGAGAGAATTGCATGTTAAGATGACGCACCTTTCATCTGTTACCACCCCTTCTCTTATTTCACTGTTCTCCTCCTGACAAATATCACTTGCATTTTGATTTATTTGTTTTGAAACAGCAAATTCCGAGGCGCTGCTTTTTAACATCGAGGTAGTAACAATGGCTGTAACATTACTAGTAATAGACATTACATTACACACTTTGTTATTATCGGTAACATCATCTGTAACTGAAATTGCATTATGATTAACATTTTTGCCTGTAACAACAGTAACACTATCGGTAACATCGGAAAGATAGTCTGTATCAGATGTTAATTTATTTGCAACATTGTCTGTAAATGGTTTTTCAATATCAATATTATTGTCTCTACTGATTCCTGCTTTATCATCCTCCTGAAATTGGGTGTATGATTTTTTATTTGATTTCAGATTAACTTCATCGTTTTTATTATCTTTGACCTTTACTACAGGCATTTTACTGAATTTCTTTGTAACTTTTTTCGAGTCACGAGATATATTTTGTTCTTGCATAAATCCTGGTTTTTGAAGTCTGGACGACTTCAGTATTTTTGTTCCAATTGCCTCGTGTGATTTTACATTAGAAACTGTCTGACCAGCCGAATTTTCCAGTTCAGTTTCTTTTTCGGTTTCATTTTTTATAACAATATGCTCTGACGCATTTTCAGCTGTTTTCACAACTGTAAACTTTGAGCCGTTATCTGATGTTTTTACCAATCTTGGCTTTGAATTATTATTTTCTGTTTTTACCAGTTTTGTCTTAGATGCAGATTTTTCTGTTTTAACCCATCTTGTTTTAGGTTTTGTATTTTCACTTTTTGAAATTTTTGGTTTAGATCCAGTATTTTCCGTCTTTACCAGTTGTGATTTTGACGCATTATTTTCAGTTTTTGAAAGTCTGGATTTAGATCTATTCTTTTCTGAACTTGTGTTAGAAATTGTCTTTGAAACTTTTTTTATTTGTTTATCATTAACTGATTTGGGTTCCATTTTACATGAAATGTTTATACTGTCTTCTTCTCGCATGGCAACAGTTGTAGAAACAGCTTCAGTATAACTCTGATCATTCATCTTAAATTCATCTTTTTTGTTAGTCGTTTTGTTATCAGTTTTTACTTCAGTCATGTCGCTAGTCGATTTACACTTTTCACCACTGCCTTCTACGACTTCATTTAATTTCACCGAATCACTTGGAGCTTTGCTGTCGTCAGAAATTTCGTTTTTTATAATCGACTCTTTATCTGACTTAGATTCGCAACTCTCGCTGTCAGACAGATGCTTTTCTGTGTTACTTACTTTACCAGAAACTTCTTGTTTATGCTTCCTGGGGATGGTGTCAATGTTGTGATGTTCATCTTTACGTTTCTGGTTAATATTTTCTTTACAATATTTTCCCTTCAGTGCCGGTTTCACAAAACGAGACTTTTCCATTTTTGAATCAGTCATCACACAGGTCTGACTATCTCCTGGTTTTGTTTTTTCATTCACATCTACCCCAGCCCTCACAGTCAGATTAACAGTAGCTGTTTGTCTCTGCCATTTTAATGGTTTCGATTTATTTATTGCAGCTATCTCAGTTCTTGTTGTTGATTCGGAACCTTTACTCGATAATTTGGACAAACAAGATTTTTTGTTCCATTTTTGGGCTGGCCTGTCTCTAAAGCTGGAAGCAGAAGAAGAACAGCTTTTGATACTGTCTCTGTCCGACGTGGAACAAACTGAGGACCGTGGTGAGTCGGACAGACTTTTATTATCTCCTGGTGTGCTTGTTCTGCTCAGAGGCAAAGTCTGTTTTGTCAGTCTTTTACGTACAGGAGATTTTTGTAATGGCAGGTTGTTGGTTGCAGTTTTATTTTTAGTGACAGACACACACTTTTTCTGTAAACCGGCATTTTGTAAATCAGTATCAGTAGAGTGTAAATCAGTATGTTGTACAGACCTGTTGGGTTTACTTTGTTCTTTACGTTGTTCTTGTTTGTTCTTCATATGACTGGAGCATTCTGCAGTTTGTCGTGCTTGTGTGCTCGTTGCATTTTCACTCTCTGTACAGTTGATTTTAATTTCTTTTCTCTTAGATATGGACTCATTCCTGGGTATTCTTGTCTTCAGTTTGTTTGTAGCTGAAGAAACTGACCCACTGCATTCAGTCGACGTTGAAGTGTCAGAACTCTTCCTTTCACTTGAAGTTATTCCTGATCTAGAAACACGCGCAACTGTCTTTGTTTTCATCTCAGCAAATGTACGAGACATTGAAGGTGATTCACGTTTTTGTTTTCTTTCTAACAGTGGTGAAATATTAGTAGAAATGTCAGTTTCTGAAATGTTGGACGAAACACATTTAGTTTTCCTCGTAGGTAATGGAGATACTGTTTTCTTGTTGCTATGGCGTCCAGTGTGCGGACTTGTTGGTGACGTAACACTACGTTTTCTCAATGCAAGTGGTGATGTCACTCGCGGATCGAAAATTTCTGTTGGTGAAGTCTGCATATACACATCGTCTCTGTATTTCTTTGCCATCTCTGGACTGTTTCTGATACTCGATGATATCGTAGGTCTTTGCAGACGAGACTGTATTTCCTCCAGTCTGCGTCCCAGGGGTGGTGACATTGTCAGGCTTTTTGACGAGTCGGGAGAAGATAACTCATTATTACTTTCAGTCTTCTTCGTAGTGATCCCTTTTTTCATTTTTTGTTTGTTTTTCCCGATATTTTCTGTTTTACAGATCTGTGACTTATATTCTAAACTGCTGGCAGATGCTGTGGAATGACCGTGGGAATGTCGATCTTCATGACATAATGATACGGATGGATCAGTATTTATATGCGGGTGATCGGAATTTTCATTCAGGTGGTCAGGGTTTCGATGATGTATATTGTCAGTGGTATGTGGTAGCTGGTCCGGAAACACATCACAGATCATGGAAATGTAGTTTTTATCACACACTTCTGTACGACTTATTATACTGACTTTTCCAACCTTATTCTCACCTTTAACGTTCTTGTTTTGATAACCTGCATTTAACTCACCTGCACCGGTTCTCTGTGATGTATTTTCTTGAGCATCTTTGTTGAGCTCTAAGCTGTTTTCGCCGACTGATAACATCGACAAAACGCTACGTGTATCGAGAGCAGAACTTGTCGTCTCAAATGACTCGCTATCACTAAATATACACTCGCTTCCATGTTTCGTATTCACTTTCACATTCTGTCTATTTTTGTTACCTGCTGCTTTCCTTGAATTCGCATCACCTGTTTTGTTGCCCGGGTAACCAGGGGAAGAAACACCCGATTCCACAGATTCCCTCATAACGTATTTCACCGATTTTTTACCATTACTATATCTTCCTTCACACTGATTACCCTCGCGACTGTTTCCCCACAAATCTCCTTCGACACACATTTCCTCTCTCCATGAGATATCATTTTTATTGAATGAATCGCCAGAGTCGTTAAGCCGGATGCATTTATGACTGGTATTTGTGTACCCTCTCTTTGTGAAGAGGTCGCTTGAGTTATCACTCGCTTTATCAACAACCACTCTTACCCGAGTGCCGATAACAGAAACACAATCGTTACAAAAGTCAGCTGTATTCGTTTGTTGTATTTGCCTGTCTGTTTCTATCCCGTCTACTAAAGAATAATTATATTTCCTGTACTCACCAGAGGAGGTTTCTTCTCTGTTGTCAACAGTACAGCTATGCAGCTGACTACTAGTCAGCACTTCACCGAACTCGTTTAACAAGCTAGTGCCACATTCCACTAGTCCACCGACTGTTTTTACCATTTCAGTTTTAGCACATTTAACATTTTTCTTTTTTTCTACGTCAAAACGGATATTTTTATTAATTGAAACATCACGCGCCGTATCATCTCTTGAATGAATGTGCCGTAACGTGTCGTCTGCTATATGATGCTGCAAACTGTGACTCTCGGACAACTGAACTTTGCCAGATACGCGCGAACTCTCCTTTCGTCCGCCGCAGTCTCCAGGTAGAACGAACTGAGAGTGAAAGTTCTGTGTGTTCCATAACTCAGGTATGCCGATAGGCCCATCGCAGCTAAACTTATTACCTTCGCCATCTCGAGTTTCACCTCGCGCTTCACAGTGCTGCATGTTTTTGTCGCCACTTAGCGTCGAATTATTGCTTGATAAGTTGTTGAGGTTAATGGTCCGTTGTAACATCTGGTCATTTTCTTCTTTAGCAGATGAGCTTAATCTTTTACCCCCTCCAGTAGGTTTATTCAGGACCGGCCCTTTTATATCGCAGCTATCTGATCGAATAGGCAACTTGCTCCCCTTGTCTTTTCGTACACGACTGTTCCTTTCAGGAACGCTGCACCTATTCTTAGTCGACAGTGGCATGTTCTTTTTATCCGTACGTTTATCCATCTTTCGTGAATCCTCCTTGCGAAATGTTAATTCAGTTTTGTATTTATTATTTTCAACCGTATTTCTGTTTGTCCCTTCATTTTTTTTAACAATATATTTGAACTTTTTATCACAGTTATCTGTAACATCTGTTTCTTTACAAACAGTCGCACACTCCAACTTACTTACATGTCCATCCGTTCTTTTAAATTTATTCCTACGTAAATAATTGTCTGTATGAGAGCCAGCGCATTTCCAACCCTCAACGCGCTTTCTCCCACCATCTCCGCCTGATAAACATTTAGGGCTCCGTCCCTCTGTCTGTACGTTGGATTGCTGGCTGATGTTACGTAACGCCGTGCTTCCATTGTTCAGGGCTGACCGAAATGGACGTCTGGTTTTGGTGTGTTCATAATCATAATGATAGAATCGGTGTTTATGCGAGGGCGCAGTGTTCCCGATGCTGTCTGGCTCGCCTGATACATCTCCAACTTTCTTCGATCGATCTCTCTTTGTGTTCAGAAAAACTTGGCAAAGTGTCGAATTCTCGTCGTAAACGTCGTGCGGTGTGGAGAACGACGACTTTCTCTTAGATGCCAGTTTACAGTTTCGAGAAGTAGGGCTCGTCCAGTATTCGGGGTACTTTGCCGTCCAGTGTTTCACACATCTTTCACAACCAATTGTTAGATTTTGTTTGTCGATTTTTCGTGCTGTGAGCGAGCTCCGCTTGGCACTTTTTATTTTTTCTTTCTCTGTTTTGCTTGTGTTTGTCCGCTGTTTGTTGATTCTCTCTATTCGACATATCGTTGTGGAGGTTTTGCTGTTTGAAGTTCGCCTTTGGAGCCCTGAATCCCCCATTGGGGAAGGGATCTCATTTAATCCGAGATAACAGGAGGCGAAGATGGTTTCCAGGCAACACATCCACGGAGGTCATTCGTGAATCTGAAATTAAACAGAATAATTAAATCAGCTCAGTGTAACGCTTCCTTCACTGTTGATTCAATTTAAATAGCAAAAACACAGACAAACCTCGCACAAAGAGTAACTATTACAATTCATAACTAGAAAACTTTTACTGTTACCCATTCTTACCTTTAGAAAAATTACTAATTACTTTTCAAAAACAATAAAAGCAAAAAAAAAAAAAAAAGAAAGAAAAACCCCAAACACAACAACAACATTATATCGACTTAAGATGTTAAATCCATAATTAGTTGAAGAGAAAAATGATTATTACTATTATAACAACTAAAAACAACAACAAAAAGATAAATAATAAAAAACGTAAACCCCCAAAACCAACAAAACGTTAAAAAGAAAATACATATCATGTCTGATATAAATGATTGTACGTTTGAAAATATCCATCTTTGACTCATAATACTCTAGTACATGTATACTGTATAGACTCTAGTACATGTATACTGCTTAGACTCTAGTAAATGTATACTGTTTAGACTATTTCATGTATACTGTTTAGATACTTACATGTATACTGTTTAGACACTAGTATATATATAGTTTAGACTGTAGTACATGTATACTGTTTAGACTCTAGTACATGAATACTGTTTAGACTCTAGAAAATGTTATTATTGTGCCTTAATGCATATATGTAAGTATATATAATTATGTATGTATATATAATCATGTATGTATGTAGGTATGTATATATAGGTGTGCATGTATCTGTCATTGTATCTATTTTTAACACGTTTCAATTAATAATTATTTAAATCAAACCATATCTCAAACTTGCGGAAATACCACATTTTAACTTGGAATTAAATAATTTTAATTTGATAGATGCTTCTTTTATTACTAGATTATATCTTATCTATAAGCATATAAATCTTTATAATCTGAAAGTGTTTAAAAAGTTCTTTACATTGCAGTAATTTACTGTTGTCTAGTTTATGATATGCACTAGTTTAACTCCTTTCTTTAATATTTCTCTTTTTCTTTTCTCCTTTTGAACAGCTGGTATCTCCTCGGTTGTTAACTTCCTGTTCGGTCGTGCGAAAGCAATATATGAAAAAAGGAAACTTATAAAAAAGCAAGAAAAAAGCAGAAAAGCGCTCCAAAGAAAGGATGTTGGAGAAAAAAAAAAGGAAGTTAACTGAAAACTATTATGAACAGCTTACAGCAATCTGCCGCTAAAATCGTTTAACTTCTGACATCGCATCTGCAATTTCCCGCATTATAAACTTTCATCAAATGCAACCCAAGACAGTAGATTTTATTCACTAATAACACCAAGTGAATTTTTTAAAATGTTTTCACCCAGTGACGTGCTAATTCATTCATAACATTTTATTCGTTTTTAACAATCCAAATTCACTACTCCTATTCATCTGACATGTTATTCACCAATTATATTCATTTAACATTTCATTAACTAAATTATAGTCTCATCAGAATGTTATTTCGTTAACAAGAACAAAATTATACACCATTGTATTTCGTTTATTAACGAGTATGTAAATTATATTCATTAGCTACAACACAAAATGACATTTTATCGTATCGTATCAAGCATTTAGCTGATATAAAAGTTTAGAAAAATGCACGACTAAAATTGAACGATATAATACTGTTGAAATAGAATTTGAATTATCTGATTAACTTTTGAGATAGATGCATACAGATACCAGTTTGTATATGTGTGTATGTATGTATATAAAATTCCCTGTGAATGAGTAAACACACACACACACACACACACACACACACACACACACACACACACGCAGAGACATTTGGAAACAGGTAAGCCAATTAATTTCGCTGTTAAACTTTAAATACTTCTGAACTTCTACGAAATTGTTTGTATATTTAATGTAAAATCAGTGTGTATCTTGACCTTTTTCATACAGCTTTCTTAAGGGCGTGATACAGTATACAAAAATATATATAACAGAGTTAGTTTGAAAACATTACTTGAGAAATACATGTGAAAATTACATATCACATTTACGTAAGTCTGAAACGCAAGGCGTGAAATGGACTTCTTTAACTTCAAGATCATCTCACATTCTTGCGATTATAATAAACTATAATAAGTGCTTCATAATAAATAGTCTGTGTAATTGTTGTATGTTTGTGTTATGTGTGGTTTGTGTCCGGTGTTCATATGCATGTTTGCAAGAGTAAGACCGCATAAATTTCTGTAATTGAGAGTATTGTGCTTTTGTATTTGTGTTTGTAGCAAAAACATAAAAAATAAAAAATACAGTCAGATGAGAGATAAAATAAATATATACAAATTAATCAATGCACCTCAATGTTTCGACAGGCATGTAATAAACTATTGCAAAACCCGTATTAATAATTTGTATACAATACACCCTGGATCCGTTGCTGCATTAATAGATAAAAGTTGCAATGAGCTCTCTGTGACACACTGCCGTGCGAACACCAGCCGTTTAATTTATTTTTACATACAGTTTAATTTATGTGTCAAAATAAGCGATTTAAATAACTGAAAAACAAAATCAAATTAGATAAATGAATTGAATTTCGTTATTAAACGCAAAACAAATAAATAAATAAATCAATCAAAAAGAATAAAATTAGTATTAAAAAAATAATAATTATATAATTTCAATGATCTCTTGGTAAATTCTGCCAAAATTCCTAAACGGACTGATCTATTCTAAATTAAATTGTGAATATTACCAATACTTCCTCCACAGATAAAAAATGGTTGCATTCATAATTAATTAATTATTACCATTAATTTTTAATAATGAGAAGAAAAAAAAAGAGTTTAATAATAATAATAATAATAATTTTAAATAACGATTTTACAAACAGAAGAAATCCACAATCACATGTGCGTGAATTGCTTTTATGCGTTAGTAGTACAAAAAGTCAAGTGCACACCCTGTCCTTTGTTACAAGCTGCTTTGAGCAGTAAATGACCTTGTGACTGAATGAATGATAGAATGTCCAGATATGCTGTGACTTAATTATTATAATTATGAAATGATAATAATAATAATAATAATAATAAATAATAATAATAATAACATTAGTTGTATATTTATGTGTGAATGGTTTGAAAACATATCGTAAAGGGAGCTCATCGCGTTGACTATTCGCCGTCACCTTCAAAGTTGTCTTTCTTCAACTAGAAAATAATCACCTACTTCACACATACACACACGCACGCACACACGCATATGCGTGCATATTTGTGTCAGAATATATAATTTGATTAGTTCATAGCAACCAGCTTTGACTAAGAATAAAACAATATTCTCAGAAGAAAATAATTCTCTCTTTTATCATATATATTGACATAAATAAATAAATAAATAAATAAATAAATAAATAAATAAATATTTGTAGCAGCTGTTCTACTAATAATAATTTTCACTGTGAAATAAAAATATACACATTATAAATTATTCCTAAATTTAATTCCTTTCTACGTGTCGGCAGGACACTTGGTTCTCAAGATGAAGACTAATTTTCAAATCGTCTCATCGTAAAATGATTTCAGCAGGTCTGCAGGTGTCCAGGGTTAATTACTTTGCTGTTCCAGTACAACTGAAAAATCTGCAAGTCTGCATGACCACCGTCATTATTTTTAAATTCAATAATCAAGAAACCTATACCGTTAATATTTTCAGTTAATCATTCAATTTACACTCAGTACGCCTATATGTTTACAAAATTGTGTTTTAGAAGCTTTATAAATGTGAGGATTAGAAGTGTATTCATAAATTAGTACTGCGTGTGGTTCGAGAAGTGTTAATGTGCCAAGACTTTGCAGTCAACGGTGTCGGAAAATCGGTAGTGTACCTGTTGTTACATGATTACCTCGTTATCAAACAGACGCCTAGCTAACATCGTTATGCCATTATCGCGATGTCAAACTGACAATTTGATAGCGGTGATTTTCTGCAAGGCGGACTAATCACAATTACGTGTACAATTTTATCGATTTTCTCACAAGTAATCACGGCAAATCACGTGATCAGCATGATAGCAGGATAATAAAAAAATAAAAATAACATGTGAATCTGGATAAAATGTAGTAGACTATGCAATATATTAATATTTGATACCACACAGATGCTAAAGAGAATACTTATTAAATTACATTTCTTACTACAGGTTTAACAGTAAAATGAAACAAAAATTTTATCAGCAACTCTAATTTATATTTTATTATTAACTGCTGTTGTTATCAGTGTTATTTATTTATTTATTTATTTATTTATTTATTTATTTATTGGATAACTTACTTATATATTTTTATTTTGTGAAGTTCTAACAAAATATTTTTTATATTACTTACTATGAATGAAATAACACCCATTACAGTGCCGAAATAGATATATTTAAACACACACACACACACACACACACACACACACACACACACACACACACACACATATATATATATATATATGTATATATTAATGAAGAGAAAAAACTAATTAAAAGAAAACAAACTAATAATAATAATATATAAATAAATAAATAATCCCAAGAAGTAAGACATTATCATCAAGTACGATGATAAGAGAAAGAGTTTATGGGTGGGTGGGCTAGAATACCAATTTCTGCCTGCTACTGTTTTGCACAGATTGTCCCAATATTCTGTTGTGTTTACCGTAAAGAAAGCAATATAATTATAATGGAGTGGAATGCAAATTAATATCGTTAAAGTACATTAGATCTCCGAATTATATTTAAATGACTAATTATTGTAAAGGGGATAAATGAACTATCCCTAAGACTATTACTAATTCATATGTCATTAGTATAATTCTACCAGTCTTCATTCTACTCAGATTGCAAAATAAATAATAACTGGAAGGAAGGAAACAAAGAAGGAAGACTATTTTTAAAATAATGAATTATTGTCATTTGTTCGTCACTCAGATTACTGTTTTTATTTAATAGGAACATATTAACAGTATGTTGTAGAGTGCATTCATACAAATATGTTAATTTTACTAACAACGCTTTTTTTAATGGTTTTTTTTTTTTTTTTTTTTTTTGATTGTTTTTTTGTACATGAGAATGTCTATAGTATTATTGTCTGCATTTTTACCTATTGTAAAATTCTGCGATTAGCTAATTTTTCCTATTAACAACCCAAGATAGCTCCCAGCTGTAAAAACAGTTATATTCGCTTTCAGTTTTATAATAATATTATGTCGAATGACCTTTTAGATATTAACCATTGAACCAGAACATCTTTATTTTGTTTTGTTCTGGTGTTTTTTCTTTATTTCTACTCTTTCCTACGCTAATGCGCAGGTGAACAGTGTTCGTACAAACGACTAGCATTTGTACGAGCACTGTATTTGAAAGCTCGCGAACATATCATTTTCGGGATACTCTCTTTATAATAAGAATAATGAGTTTGTATGTTACTAGCTTTGTGTAATTGTGTGTAAATTCATCCTGTAAAATATTTGTGTACACCTGCTTATGCATGATTATGTCTACAAGTACGTGTGTCTGTGTGTGATAACGTGCGTACACGAACATATTATTCGTGCATAGTTTCAATGCTACAATTTTAAAAGAACAACAGTAATAATGATGATGACATCATTATGATGATATTTTACCGTTTTATTTTTCACATTGCTTTCTCGGTCTCTATATATGTTACCATATCTTAATTATCTTAAAAAGTATTAGTACTATACTACTACTTCCATTATTACTTCTGCTATATTTTATACAAACGTGGATTTCCAACGAACAGTAAATAGCTTACCTTCTAAAATAATCAGTTAGATCATTTATTTCTCTCTGTATTCAGAAATGTCAAATCTTGTTGATATATTTACCACTTCCGCACAAAAATTTGAATCTTGCCTCAATGGAACGAGACCGCTTCTTGCTAAGAAAGATAAAATTATTTTTCTGTTATGCATAAAAAAATCTGTTAAGTACTGTTAACTGCAGATTCCCGTTCGGCGGCCTTGCTAAACTGTCGTTTTCGTTATTCGTTTTCGCTGTGATTAAAGAAGCGGCAAAACCAGCTTGAAACTGCGTTCACCATCAATCACCTGTAATCAATCTATATTGTTTTATGGCGTGAGCCGGTAGTTAACAATAGCCATGTGTTTGAGCAGACAACGCGTTTTGATTGGTCAACATGTTTGCAAATGGCCAATGAAAATAATATATTTCGGGATAGCCCCGGAGGATAAAAATAAATATTTCAGGGCGTTCAATTAAATTTAAATTCAAAGCATATCTGAAAAGAATATGACCTTTGACATTAATTTGTCTGACATTGTATGGTTGATTACAAAGATAATCCTACAGAAATACTGACAGTGTCTAAACCGCTCTACAGAAATTCCATACGAGGTTTAGGGGAAGAGCAAAAAAAAAAAGGAAATGACTAATACTGGCCGTTTAATTTTTGTTTTTGAATTCTCAAAGCAACGACATAACTCATGTCTTCATATTTACCACAAACAATTTTATTATTATTTGTAAAAAAAAAAAAAAAAAAAAAAAAAAATTATATGATCTATTTTGTTAAATTCTAAAATGACAACAGAAGTATGTATTTCATTTGTTATTATAAACATCTAAATGATATGTACAAAGCAGAAATTAAAAACAAGTTTTAATCTGCCTGATTCTTGCAACAAAAAACAACACACACACAGAAAAGATAATTTCATAGATTACTTGGAAACGTTTTGACATAAAAAGAACATACAGCTTTTAATAAAATAGTCATATTATGGCTGAATAATGAACGTGAGGATAGGTAACAACACTATCAGTATAGTGAACAAGTTCAGCAATAGTATTTTTTTTTTTAGAACAAATCAACAGTATGTTCCGATCACCATCCGATTTGAAAAGTAGTTTCCTTAATCACAAACTCAATGCAATGCTTTGAAAGCTATTACAGTATCATTCACACAAAGTGTACCACAAACTTGACTAAACTGTTTTTCGTTCATTTCATTCACTGGTTATTCTGACCCAATAAAAATAACAAAACTTCTTAATAGAAAATGAATTTTATTTAACGATGTGCAAAAATAATTTTCAAACAGTTGATTAGATTCGTAAAAAATACAATACAACTTAAAAATGAAATTCCAAATTACTGCTTAATTAGAAACTATTGATAATTTCCTATTAATGAGAATTTGCAGAAGTACTGGAACTATTACTCCAGAAAATACACAAAATTTAATTTAGAACACCAAATTTATAGGAAGTCAATGTACATTATTTTAGAGAAAATTTGTAAAATTTATGCACCAAAATTTCAATATCACAAAATTAACAATTTGTCATGTTTTATTTATATGACACAAATGTAAACTATCAACCTGGCAAACTTAATTTAATATCAAAACAAATGTCAAAACTAATCACATTCATTATAATTTAATGAATATTGTAAGCAATAGGCTATTTTACTACACTGAATTTAAACATGTCTTAAATTTGTCTTTATTATGATTTGTAACAAAGTTAACAGTAGAGGGACCCCCCCCCCCGAAAAAAAAAAAAAAACACACAAAACCCCCCACTAATTTCAAAGGATATTATCTGAAACCAATAAAATAATGAACTATATGAAATCTGCACAGACTCCAGGTAATCATATGTTTTGAGTTTTCTTTCCATGACGGAATGTCAGCTGTTCTGGTCAGAAGATATTGATCATATTTATTAGACAAAATTTGTATTTTGTTGCTTGACTCAGATATACAAATACCTCTTTCACATACACCTACACCACACACACAATGTTTATTAATAAAAATGGCAAAATCATGGTTATGTTTGCATTGTCAAACTATTTTTTGAATCAACATTTAAAAATTTGGTTTCTGTCAATATATCAAAAATATTTTAAATTTGAAGCCCTGTTTCTAAAATGTTTAAAATTATTGGTAATTTACTATTGAATAACATTTAAATGTTTATTTTATAAAACAAAGTCATTATTTTTGTTGTGTTTTGGCAGTATATTTTAATCAATAGATATTGGGCAACACCTAATGTAACGTGACAAATTTTATATGACAAACATAACAAAATACTTAAAAATCTTGCTAGAATTAGCACTAATTTTTATTATTTACAGTCACAAATCTATTATACAGATAAAAATTAAAATATATACATTTGTGAAAATAAATTTACTGAACTTTCAAGATAAGCATCTTTAGCATCTAACTAGGAAAACAGAAAATGTCAACACTGAACAGAATTTGATCATCTGGTTAACCAAGCAGCTAAATATATAAACAGTACAAACTTGAAGTTGAAAACTAACTATATAAAAACACTTCTATTTAAAGATATACAATTGGCCTTCATACATTTTACACATTTTCAACCCAATTTTGCCCATCAAAATAAAATGAGCATTAAGAAATTAGAGCAACAAATTGATAAAATTTGTTACTTTTTATTTTTAAATTATTAATACATTTCTATATAATGCCAACCTTGGTGTTATTTTAAACTCACAATGAATTACCAGATTCGGAAAGGTATAAAATGTATTTAGGATACTGCAACTGAACGTACCTGAACTAATCTCACAGAAAAAAAGATGTCTACATCAGAAATCAATGTTATTAAACCAGAACCCACATCAAAGCCATCTTAATTTATATTAGAAATGTAATAATTAAGTATGTCAAATGTTATTTCAAATTTAATGTTTTTGCTACATTTAGTTTTTACAAGATGACTTTCAAAAATAAATTCCGAATATTCTGGTCCATTTATCTATCCCAATCAGATATTTGTTAAAATATTCCAAAATAATGTTAACCAAATTGTTACAAGGAAATAAACTAAAGAGCCTATTCTCATCCCCAGCCCTATTTAACTGGAGTACAGCCCCTTACACCGACTCGTATCCTGACTTCCGGCTTCGTCTGCGACCAATAAGATACGCAATGAGGACAATGACAACCAGGCCAGCCAGTGCTGCACCAACAGCTATTGGAACAGTGCTGTTAGTTTCCATGTCAGCGGAGCATTGAGTCACATCTGTAATAAAAACATGCAGATACCTAGATATTTCACTCCGTTTACTATCTCCATTCACTCAAACACCATTCATTGCAATAAAGATAATTTACCCAATGGCTCAATTTTAAGTGCTACATTTCACACCCTCTTATGTAATAATCAACTAAAGGTTATAATCTGGAGTAACCTGAACTGGAATCAGATCTGGTAAGCTTATCCGAGTCACTGCAAAATAATGTGTGTGTATATATTTTTTAAAATATTAACTATTTTGTTTCCCTCAGGATGACATTGAAACTGATTATAACAATAATATATGAATATGCTGGCTGTGTACTGGCATTAACTGTGAACCAAATATTCACCGCCACCAAGAAAGATATGAAAACTTGTGAACTGGCAGAGTTTCACACAGGTAGGTTTATGATTAAGAGTATATTTACAAGTGTGTGTGGCTACATGGATATTACCTTTTGCAAATTTGGTGGTGTTGGAGTTGGTGAACGCCTGATATTTCAAGTTAGAAGAATACAAAGCCAATTTTCCGTTGACAATTGTCTGGTTGCTCTTGCACTGAAAGGCTCCTTCTTTGTTTCCTTCAAACATTGTGACATTAACATCAGCTTCCATAGGTTCTGCAAGAGAAGTATTATAATTGTTCAGAAGAAAACTGTTCAGAAAAGAAACTGACAGGCATTACGTAATACCAGGCTTGTAAATTCCAATTGATCAGAAAATATTTGGATTATGCAGTAGACTGAAAAATCTATTAAACACATTAGACATATACCAATGCTGGTAGTGAAGTTAAATAGATCTTTTATGTAAATCTAAAACTGACCAATTTTTAAAGTCACCATTTTTATTGCAGATATAACAGTTCACATACTCAAAAATGAACACATTCCTGGTTTTTCTAATATACTCCATTAAAAGGACGATTCACGTGTTTCCAGAACTAAGTATCAATAATTTTCTGTATGCGGTACTCATGCCAAGGCCTGGTTTTGATGTCAAAATAAATGCAACTTATTCCATTGTCTTGACTATGAAATTTAAACCTTTCAGTAACAGCAGAATTAATGCCAGTCTTCCACAATTTCTTAAATTTTAAAATAAAAGATAAATACCACTTTTCATAATATCTGGGAACAGAGTGTCATCAAGATATGCCTTGATCTTCACCTCACTCAGCGAGTACTTTGAGTTATCAGCAGTAAGCATGGATGATGATTTTAAGGCAGACTCAGAAAAGGTCATCTCAATGGACCATTGGTTGTTGAAGAAGCTGAAGTTAAGGACCTGAGCTTTTTCTGAGTACCAGGTGGTGTTACAGCTGCCAGTGATGCTGTGGCCAGTAGAATTGAAGGATGGGACACTCAGAAGTTTTGTTACATTCTGCAAAAAAAAAATTGTATATACAACAATTCTGAACGGTTTCCCAAGAAATAACAATATTTGTACTTACAGCAGTGGTTGTCTTCATCAGGTAATACACACTGAACTCCACCTCTTACACATTTACTTTAAACAAAGCATATTAATAAAAAACTGATCTACATTTTTCAAGTCAGTTACAACAAAGAAACAAATTAACAGCACTGTACTTTTTTTAATGATATTTGAAAATTATACAAAGTCTATGTACATTTTGGTTGTAATCCTAAATAACTGGGTTTCATTTCACATGGTAAATCACTGTTCAAATATGAACTACCTACCTTGGTCTGGTTGTTTTCATAGGTAACTGATATCTGGAAGGAAGACTGCATGAAGAAACAGTATTTTCCATCTTTTTTTAAACTGAATTTGTTCTGTGGGGGGGATGATGGGGGTTGTGGAATTGGTTTTTCACGTCCCCGCTCACAGAGATAACCTATAATACAAATTAATTTATGTTAACATTATGAAATCTCATCTAACCTTTCAACACAAGCAGCGTAATCAGTTCTACTGTTTATCAATTATTCCATTTCTGAAGCTGCTTTAATGCAAACTTTTGATATTAAGTACCATTTAAGTTCCAAATATATCATTTTTTTAAATGAAAATGTCAAATCCCATAAAAATAAATTTATAATTCAAAAATCTAAAACCATAAAACATGAAATAAGATTTATCAAGAACAGAAATTATCCTTGTACCTTTGGGTGAGAAGTAGTGACTTACTGCAGCACCTGAAATTCAATCTCTGCATATGAAGGTTGATGCAAGAGTAACAGCCAACTGGATTTATAAGACAGCTTCAGTGAAAATACATCAAGTCTTCAGCATTTCAAATTTCAGATCATGGAATATATACCATTTTAATTATCAAAAGTTAAAGCCCTGTATTTCATACTTGTAACAAACTTCCAACAATCTGATCCTATACCACTAAAATGCAGAATCTTACCTTTGCCTGTAACATTGTCCTTGTCAATGTTGAATGCCTGCAGCTCTTCAATTGACATGTTGACAGTGGTGTTGGTGTTTGAGAATAAAATCACATCATGGATGCTGCAGTAGTAATAGGTATTATCAGGCACTTTTTCAGACAGACCTGTTCCATTGAACTGTAACGTACCTGTAACACAAGGGCATTCTTGTACTTTGTATTTTTAAATTAATTCAAATATTAGTAGTCCACATGGTTTTACTGAATTTATTATCCAATCTGCACAACATTTTAGAAAGAATACATTGTTTTACAATTTATATTGTCAATTAAATATTGTAAGTGAATAATTATTAAATTGCTATACTTAATTAGATGCAAACATTCTGCAGTAAACACCATAAAAGAAGAAAACACTGATTCAGATTATCCAATTTTTTCTCCCTGTTGAATGTGTATATGCATGACGTAAGAGGCAGTTTTATTTACCATTTTTAGCATTTGGGAAGTAAGCACCAACAGGGTTTATTTTCATCTGCACATGATCCATTGTCATACTTTTATTCTTGTCAGTGAAATAGAATGACAGCTCCTGTCCTTTGAACTCAAGTTTCATTTCTGCTGTAGTATTGTTACATGCACCAGTGACATTGGTATTTTCTGGTGGAGAAAATGGCTCTGTCAAGTTCTGAAACAAATCAATTTGCCACACATAAATGACTAAAATCTATAGAGAAAACCCAGTGCTAATATTTATGATCTATTCAATATTACCAACAACAAATTCTTATAAATAAAAATAGTAATTTAAATACTTTCAAAATGTATATATAAAAGAGTTGAACATTAAAATTCTGCTTACTGTCTTGTTGTTTGTCATCATGTACTGAACTCTGATACTAATTTTTCCTTCCAAGATAATGCAGGTTTTGTTGGCATTGTCTTTCACTACATATCTAGGAACTTTAGGTGGTGCTGCTGTAGTTGGAGTCATCTTTGTACTTGTTTTTGCTTTTGTAGTCGTAGTCGGAGTCTTTGGAGTTGTAGTCGGTGTTGTAGTCTTTGTAGTCGGAGTCGGAGTCTTTGTAGTCGGAGTCGGAGTCTTTGTAGTCGGAGTCGGAGTCGTAGTTGTGTTTGCACTGGCTTCAACTTTGCAGTGAAGATCTATAAAACATATCAAACATCAAAGTTAGATATCTACGTTTGTAATATTACTTGTCCAAAATAAATCCAAGCAAAACATTACATTCAGTATCCGATGACATAAAATTCATATCAGAATAAAATTTTACAAGTCTTTACATTCCAAAATTGTTGTACAAAGGAAAAAAAACAAAACAAAATGCATTATAAGTTCATTTATTCTCAGTAATTCTGAATACTTCAGCTTTAAAAATAAAAAATTTTTAACCGTTAATATATTTTATTACATACACATTTGTACCTGTCTTTTGCAGACACTTATGGGGCTGAGCAACTGTCCCTATATTGAAGGTGCCTTCTTAGAGAAAAAATTTACAATCTTTTTTTTGAACAACAAATAAATCATCGTGGCTGGGAATTGCCACAGCAAGCATTACAGATTTCTCCAAAAATATATCGAGTTTACTGATGGATGTAAATAAAACAATTTTACATGGCATAAAACTCATAATAAGGTTAAGGTATTTTTATGGTTTAAGAAATATTGCATTTGAAATCCAGATAAATCTATCTGTGCTCACCACACCATCAAACATTCACTAAAATGAGGTATTTTCAAAGTAACTGACAATTTACTTTAGCGTCTGTATATCTAAAGAAATGAGCTTTACTTATACATCTAATTAAAAACATTTTTAATGTTCTAGTATGAAGGTCTTGTGATAATACTTATTACTAGTCAGTCTGCTGAATTTTGGACTTTGGTTAAACCCTTCCATTTCATTGTAACTTAGAATGTGCCTGGACCACTTTAAATCAACTTGGTCCAATACCAACAGCATGACAGTATTAGTACTACACCCCTTCATTTATAAATAAAAGGTTTATAAAGGTATACTAAATGTCAAGGTTCAAACATTTAGAAAGTTTTGCATTTGGTTATTTTGTTTTCACCATTATCAAATGTGAATCCTTACACACACAAACACCCACTATATATGGCGCGTTTCGGGAAAACGAAATACTCGTTTCATTTTTAAGTAGACAGTCATTCAAATGACCCAACCAAGCGCAACTGTTACAGCTGCACCTTTTAATATTTTGACATGTTTTAACATCCTTAAAATTAAATGAATTGTAATTTTATCTTCTAGTTTCTACCCTTTACTTAAATCTGACATAACCCAACCTTTCATCCATCTGTCTAGAGCGGTGTAATCCATTTTCGATCCACCGCTGAATAGCTTTGAATATTTATTGAAATCATTATTTTACTTAAACGACTTGATTCGTATCTAACAACCTGCATTTGTCAACTTACCTATTAACAGTATTGCCGAAATGAGAAAAATTGTGAAAAACTTCGTCATGTTCAAAGGCGGAAGTTCTGCTCCAAAAATGTCTATACGAGAAGCAAACTTAAACTGAAATAATGAGCAAGAAATAGAGCTGTTATTGCGTTGTCAGTTTGCGGCGCAATAACTCCCAACTGTTGAATGCAGTGTGAGATACGTTGAATTAGGTTTGCTGCTTTTAAAATCGAAGAAAATTCACCTTCACGTGAAGAACGGATTAGAAATTTCTGGTGTCATATGACTTGCTGTGATCACGTGGGTGTTAATACTACTTTCTGTATAGTAAATGAATATTACAAAATAAACGTGGCCTATCAGACAATCTTTTTATATATATATTTTTTTATCATTTTACAAGTGATGATAGCTATTTTAATAGTTATTCAGTAATAAATGCGTTAGTGATAACACTAACCAATAAAAATATAGTATAGTTATACTTTGTTGTGAATCTATGGTTAGTATGTTAGTTAGAAAAAGAGATCAGAAGTCATCCAGTATATATCTGGACCTTAGTATTTTAAAACGTCTCGGTAATAAATTGTGTAATATTCTCTACTTCTCTACGAGAGTATATAAGTCTATCAAATTACCACAGGAGAGAAAGACACGCACTCTGACAAGCGACAGAGTGCGTGTCTGTCGTAGACATGCTTTACAACAACACGTTAATTTCTTTTCTGTCACAGGATGGGATATAGGCGTTTATGTTTCGATCCGAATAAGCCATATGATTCTCGATTACTTTGTTTTGTGTCACATATGATACAGCCAAATGAAATATCGAGCATTTATAAATTAATGCAAGGCTGGAGTCATATCTATCTTAGCCGCAGATCTCGCAGACTTCTATGATACGAAGTAAGACCTAAAGACGTTCAATAAAGTAAATATACATACATACATACATACATACATACATACATACATACATACATACATACATATAACGTCGTGGCGAGGTATTGCTATAGGAATCTAGGAAGGAAAAAAAAAGTCACAGGAAAAAAGTTACAGAAAAAACACACACAAAAAAAAAACACCAAGGAAAAGTCACAGGAAAAAACGTCACAAATCTTAATTAAGCAACATATTAGCAGTGAAAGATAGATTAATTTATTATGGTGATATGTTTCATTTATGGGTATTTGTGCCCTCTCCGGAAGTTACACAGAGTCGGTTATGGCGGTCCAAGGAAATGGCATCGCATCACGGCTAGAATGTTACTGCTGGTGCTTTTGTGAGAGGAAACAAAATACAAAATAAGAAAAACTTCCGAGCAAAAGTGCTTTTGAAAGAAAGAAATGAAACCAGCTGCAATCGTTGCAGATGAAATGTTCCCTGAAGGGGCAGGTCCATATATGGATATAGAGGAGGTGATGTAAATTACATTTATACAGGTTAAGCCACTTTCCGATATAATTCGTGGTAATACTTTGAGGAAAATAATTTTGTGATAATAATTAATATAATTAATATAATTATAATTATATGATGGTGAAGTTAATCACGATACTTATTAATGATTTAATATCTGATAAAATTATAAATGTTTTTCTTTTTAGTGCATAAATAAATTTAAAAAAATAAAATACAAACAGTTTTTCAGTTAAGAGTTGGGTGAGCTTGGGATGAATGTGAATTAACAATTGCACTAAAAATGCTCTTAGCCATAGTTAGTGATTCTTAAATTGGCCAAAGGATATGATTAATAATGTGATTACTTAACATAAAATGATTATGAAACTGTGTTACATATGTTCATCTAAATTATATAAATAAAACGTTAATAAACTAATAGTTATAATATCAAGAAAACACTTTTGTTTTGTAGGCTGGTGGTTCCAGTGCTTTGTTAATGGATTTAGCTGCCAATGAGAAATCGGTTCACGCTGACTTTTTTAATGGTTTGTTTATTATAATTTTATTATCTTATCTGTACCCTTTATTGGTTATGTTGTTTACCAGTACTTGAATACTGTGTGTGGAGCAGACTTTTGCTCAGTGCCAGCAGGAACATTATGATATGAACTACTTTACTAATCCTTCATTGGGCTTTTTTCATTCCAACCAATACCATTTAAATGCACAATCCAAGAGTATATATACATTTTCCTGTGTGTGGGAAAATGTGTGTATGTGCATATTTATATATAAACATACAAAGTTGCACACAAAATCCTTGCTGATAAGTGTTGAGATTAACATGGAGTGTTTGCATAGTAGAGTTGTATAGAGAACTTAATTTTGTTTGTTTAACCACTTCATTACTAAGTCGTATCTCATGTACTGTTAATTATTTGAAATGAAAATATTCATAAGCTACATATTTTTCACAGAACTTAACAAAAATTTAGCATATGTGAGCATTAATCACTTATAATAGTTCCTCACATTTGTTTACATACATTTTTTCTCATTTCTGATAAATGGTAGTAACAGCAGAAACATGATGGTAGTAGACAAAACCTTTGACTATTGATGTGAATAAGTAACACTGTTCTATTATAAATCAGATATTCTATTGTAACTTGAGATAGTCAGTATAATGACATATAATGTGATCAAAATCATCAAGAGGTTACGGTGAAACTTATTTTTCAGCTTGCATGTTAATCATTGTTTAAAAAAAAAAAAAAAATTGTTTAAAATGTTTTGTCTTTCAGATTTTGATGACCTGTTTGATGATGAAGACTTAGCTTAGACTTGATATACAGTTCTATGAAATCAACATCAAGATAGTTTAATGTGGATAATCTTGGAAATCAACTTTTTCTGATAATTATGAAGTTCATGTTTGTATCAGAAGACAAGAGACAGTGAGAAGATAATAAACATTTTCATTTTTTTTATTTTATTAAATGTTCAGGTGCATCATGTAAATAGAAAATTAAATACTTTTCACAAGATGTTGTAGTGTTTTTATTTATTATTCATGAACAGAAATAGGAAGGGTGTAGTTCAAGGTTTAGTCCAATATGAAAAATTAATGTTTAACCACTTATTCATACTACAATTATTTGAAATCAAAATTTTAACAGCTTGACATATTAAAGCTAGAGATGTTTTTTTCTTCAAATAATGGAAATGTAATTAAATAGATCTTTAATTTTATTTTAAAATGTTGCATATAACAGAAACATAAACCAACTTTGAGATTTTCATTCCTTTGTAGTGACAACAATAAATTTAAATTTCTGAAAATTTACCAATTTGCAATTGTTAGTAAACTGATGATCAAAATTCTTTGTCAATGAATCAATAAAAATATTCTGTACCTTCTATATCAGTGATTCCCAACAGTGAACTCTGACCATTAGTGTTTGTGTGAACCCTTTTCATGAAATACATAGAAACAAACATATTTATTAACCTGTGTTGATATCTCCTCGTATCATGAATATATAATTACAGCTTCAGTTTATGATTTTGACATAAAAAACATCAACCATAAATATGTAATATGTTAGAATCCTATCATCTTAATTTTTATGTTTGAAATAAAAATACTTTCAGATTGTGGAAATAAAATCTATCAACTTATCTACCTGTCTAGCTGATAAGTAAAATAATAATAACCTGGTTTCTGATATAACTGTATTTTAATTTATTTGAAATATTTCAGAGTTACAGAAGCAGAAAGTGCCAAAAAAAATCATTATGAAAATAATTGTTTAATTACCAGATTACAAAATAATCATTGAAACAAACATAAATGTAGTTATTTCAATTGATGTCAAACTTCATAATCTTATTAACTGTTAACATTAAATTGGCTGAAATTTGAAAGCATATTTTTATAAACAATATCATGGTAAATGAAAGTTTTGAAATATTGTAATGTTTTGTTCTTGAGAACAATTAAGCTTCATGTTTAATGTAATACATCCATGATGTGAAAGCAGAAGATCAAAATTTTTGCTATCTTGCTTTGACCAGCTGCTTCAACCATCCCAACAGTGAGAGCAGGTTTAAGTAAAGCATGAGACATGCTGGATTCAGGCAGGTTTGGTGACTGATTTCATGACTTTCTGGTGACATTGTGCAACACAATGTGCGATCTAAGAGATGGAATAGTGGAGAACTCTTTGCCACAAACATGACATCTGTAAACAAAAACATTATTATATTTACTAACAGCAGTAATAGTAGTACAAGCAGTAATGATGATGATGGTAATAACGGTTGTGATAACAGAAGCAACGGCTGTAGTGGAAGACAACTTTTAAAATTTTATTATTTTCTTCTGTGAATGAAGTAATATATATAAAAAGAATTTTTTTATTTTTAATGTTAGCATCTGAAACAATTCAAAACATACAAAACTTATACAGATTATTTGTTAGTACTACAATAAGTGCACTTTAACTAGAAAGAAATACAATATCATTTGTTGGAACAACACAATGAGTTATTTCTTTGAATCATTAAAGGTATCATTTACCTTAGATGCTTTTTGAGGAGGCTGCTAGCTTGACCTGAATCGATCTCCACTTTACCTTTCTCTTCCAACTGTTTAATAATATCTATAAAATCAAATGAAACTATTTTGTCACATTCTTTTAACAAAAATATGTTAATATACAAAAAGACAACTGGTATGTGTGTGAGTAGACAGATAAATATCATACTAACATTAGTAGTTGAAAAGTAATTACTATTCTGTTTCCCTTTCCCATTCAGAATGAGGCCAGCAATATTTAGCATGATTTCAGAAAACTAAGTTGTATGACACCAGAAGTAAATTTTTTTTTTTACCTCATGGATTATGTTCACTAAATAAAACAATGTTCAATTTGACAAAGGTTAAAAACACTTTGCTTTAAAGAACACCATTAAAAACAATATTTTTATCATTTGCCCTGATATGCCCAAAACTAGTAGTCTTGACAAACAGAAAGGATCATTTGTAATGTAAATGTATTTACTATGATCTGTTACCACATGAATTGATGAAATATTCAGTTGTGAAAGAATTCCAGTGTTTCTTTGTCTTCAAACAGGGGCTGTTGAAATCTTGACTAATCACATGAAGATGAAGATATCTATAAAAATAATGTAAAAGTAATAAAATATGCTGATAACAAAATGCACACATAAAATTTAAAAATCAGGACATAAAAAAGATCAATAACATTTATATACATATGAAGACAAATTTGTGTGTAGACTGTAGCTTTAAGAACTGTGATAGAAATTTAATCACAGTGACAAACAATAATACTATTTAACTGGTGTTTGTGATGGTAACTGACCCCATACTTGGAATAGCATGATATCCAAATCGAAATTTCAGTTCTTTATCTGCTCTGAAATAGAAACTGCAGAATTACAAAAAACAAATAGTTGTTTGGTAATTCCTAATTACTTTTGAATGCATTATTATATAAATCATTTTCTGAAACTGAAGGAAAAAACGGTCTTGAAAACTTCACTGGAAAATTAAAACATTGATTGAATGTATTAGTTTTTAAATTTTTCTAAGATCACACACACACACACACACTTTAGCAGTAAAAAAATATTAAGAAATGAGCTAAATCATGCTGTTTACTATAAACTTATGTTTATATAATAATTCACATCACACGGTAGATATTTCAGTTCTAGAAGTATATTTAAAACGCTTTCATTTTAAAACAATTTATTCATCACACAAAACACTTAAAACACAATGAGAAAATATAACTGTAATAAAAGGAAATAAAAAAACAAGTCTCACCTGTCTGCAATATCAACACCTTTCTTGTGCATATGAACCAGCAAATCTAAATGTTTCTTTTCTAGACTTTTTAGATTTGGTATTTTTTCCTTGGGCAAAATAAGAAAGTGAAATTTAGCCTGAAAATGAAAAACAGAAATTATTTTCCAGTTTATTATTTATGATTTTCATGTTATATTGGTTTTTTGTTTTCTTTGCAGGGGGAGTTTTTATAGGTTTTTTTGGGTGTATGGGGGTAATGGAAGTTTTGGTTTCTGCTTTTGGGCCCTAAAAAACAAATTCATTTAAATATTTAAATGGTGTTACTTTTTTCTTCTGTGTAAGAAATACTTGGTGCTCCAATACAGTTGTTTCTCTATTGAAGGCTAAGGTAATAATGCATGAATCAATGGTCTTATTAACAGAATTCTTAATTTTGGTACAAATATTAGTTGTGAGATTACATTAGTTAATATCAGATTGTGAGGTGACCTGGTAGTCCTGTACAACTCACTACTCTTACTCTTAGGACATTTCCCCACTCTTAATTTTTTATAAGTGTCTGTGGCAAGAATCAACGTAGTAATACCCTGTAATTATACCCTGTAATGATGATGATAATAATAATAATAATATTTGTTGTAGTGGTAGTAGTAGCAGTAGTAGTAGTAGTAGTAATAACAGCAGCAGCAACAACAACAATAATTATGGTGATAATGATTATGACGGTAGATCTAACATGTATACAAGTGTTTATGCATGTTTGTGTGTGTGTGTGTGTGTGTGTGTCCATTTATTAGCCTCAAAATAACTTTCTACAGGTAAAAAAACCAATAAACACCCAAACTATCATTAGTCTGTTTACTGGTCTAATAAGCAACATTGCTCCTTCATGGTATATGCTTTCCTGACAAACCAAACGTTCATAATTTAGTTTTTATAAATTTTATGTAATCAAAGACCAGAGTCAGGAGGCTTTCACTATAGCAGTTTAAAGGTTCATTAAAAAAGGAACAAATTATAATAACAACACATGGGTAATTTTGGGCGATATTATTTTCCCTAGTAAATAGTAACATCAATGATACCATTTCTAACTTTATGTGAAGTAAAACATATTAAAACTTTTAACTGATACAACTTGTTTAACATGAAACTACTCGTTGAAGTTGACAATCGTCGCATATTTTATATTTTTATTTATTTATTTATTTATTTTTATTAATTATTATTATTATTATTATTATTATTATTATTATTATTAATAATAATATTAATAATAATAATAATAATAATAATAATAATAATAATAATAATAATAATAATAATAATAATAATAATAATAATAATAATAATAATAAAATACCTTAGGATATTTATCTTTAATAATAACAACTTTATCATCAGATTCTATTCGTAATTCTGGGTCTTCCATAGATATTTGTAGCCCCTTGTTCCAATGACCGGATTGTTTTTTAAATATCTCCATTTTCCTTTTTGTATTGGCCATTGCGATTTGTTTTATCGGTTGCGGTAATTCCCTCCTTTCGTCGCTCTTTAATCGATAACAACACAAAAGTCGGACTGTAAATAGCCTTTGCATTATTATAATCATATTTATTTGGGAAAAACTTCAGCCAAAACTAAACACTAATGTTTATACCATCTCTAAAATAAAATTCGACCTTAACCCTTTATAATAACGATGGCGCCAATTACAAAAATAACTTTCGTGTCTATAACCATTTTTCTGTGTAATTATTCCAACAAATATTCCGATGTTATTTCTCAACAGCATTTTGTATTCGTTTTCTAAATGATATTTTGTCATTTATTTTCAACCTGACTCTCTCACACAATATATGATACTTGATAGTGATCCACATGCTTTAAGTTTATCTTTTGTAACTTTTTTGAAAATAAAAATTTAAAAACAATCAACAAATAACCAAAAACATTAAAATACATATCCCCTGACCCACGTCAGAACCTTATAAATCAGATCAAAAGAAACAACAGTTTCAATGAATTGCATATTTATAATTTTATTATTACGGTTCGATATTTGTTACTATATTTAACTGACCGGAAGGTGGGAAATTCCTTTGTAAACCAACTTCCGGTAACCTTGTTTCCACGGGCGCTTTCTCCATTTTTCAGCAAAAGAAAGTTGAAGCGGAGCATACTTTTTATAAATTTAACTGTTATTTTCTGTTTCAGGTAAATACTTAGAAGTTATTAATATTCAGATTTTTAACGAAACTTGATATATTTTTATGTGTCTATACTTGTTACAGAACACTTTTGACTTCAAAGAGAAGTCGCTCACCACTTCGAGGCACTTTCAGTGTTCACCATCACATGCGCTTGTAATAAAAATAATTGCAGTAGAAGTTAAACAAACAAATAAACAAATAAAAATAAAACATAAAAAAAAAAAAAAAAAAAAAAAAAAAAAAAAAAAAAAAAAAATAAAAAAGGAAAAAGAAGAAGAAATCCATTACGTATAATTATTATTTTTTTAAGTACCATTTTTCTATTACCATTACACTATGTCAATAAGTATCCTAAATCTACAAATAAATGTAATACTAGGGACGTTCTTTAATAATTTTTCTGTATAATAATATAAATACATTTCCTGTTAATGTTGCTATGTGATTATGATATGCATAAAAATTTAAGCAGTTATGTTGTTGTTTTTTGTTTTTTGGAGGGGTTTCCATCACAATTTCTAAAATATGTTTCCAAGCATTCACTAATCAGGTCCCTTGTTTTGCAGTCATTTTTATTATTATTATTATTATTATTATTATTATTATTATTGTGTGTGTGTCTGGGAGTAGACTAATAGTTAGCAGATAAAAATGTTCTTGATATATAAGAAATAAAAACTACAACAACAACAACAACAAAAACTACTGATTTGTTTCTAGCATAGATGAATAAATTAAAAAAAAAAATATATATATTATTAAGCTAAAACTGAATATAATTAGTTTGAGACTCTCTCTCTCTCTCTCTCTCTCTCTCTCTCTCTCTCTCTCTCTCTCTCTCTCTCTCTCTCTCTCTCTCTCTCTCTCTCTGTGTGTGTGTGTGTGGAAGTTATAACCCATGAGCTCATCTCGTGATCCCATGCTTTTGTACGAAAATGTGCACACACACACACAAACACACACACACTTGTTTATATATCATTATATATAACACAAATTATAATTGTATAGTTGATAAAACTAATTTTTGATTATTAAAGCTAAACTTTTCTTTTATTTGTTTTCAGCTTTTCAGTGTTGTTGGCCAACAACATATGAAATGCTTCAAGGGATTTTCAATGGACAGTTTCAGCTTGATATGTTTATAAAATGTAAAAACAGCTTGATGTCTTTAGAATGTCTTTGTGACTGCTACAATTCATAGTGTATCTAAAATGTCCTAAGTGAAAATTGTGGACACTTAGATTTAATGTGTATGTAAAATGTCCAAATATCTGTGATGGCTTTACGTCCAGTACTCAAGGTAAAAGTTGATGAATTATTTCTAAGATGGCTGAGTGATTCTGAAACACAACAAGTTCTACAGGAAAACCTCAGACAGATTGTTCTGGGAGAACGACCAACTCAGCCTTCACCAAGAACAGCAGCTGGTATCAGTCACAAGCCTCAGTCACCAAGGTTACGCTCATCATCACCAACATATGGTGCTTCATCTGGTAAACTGCACAGCCCTCGTAGTCCTCGCAGACCACTGGTCTCAAAAAATAATCATCATCATTATAATGTGACAAGCAGGGTAAGAAAAATAAAACTTTTCCAATTTGTTTCATTATTTGAATTTTGTATTTTATTTTCAGTGAGTAATAAAAATTACGTATGGAGGAAATAAAGACTATCCAGATGATCTGTAAACTCATAAGGTATAGTTCATTTTCCTCAAAAGTGAAACATCAAGCAGAAATATTTACAAAACCTGTTTATTCCAAATAATGGAAAAATAATATTTCTCACATATATTGCTTGTTTAATATACAAACTATAATATAAAATTATTTATGAAGCATATGTATTTTTGTGTGCAAACAGAAGTCAGTTGTATTTTGTTTTTAACAAAAGAAACATGACACAAACACAATAGTACATGTGTGAAAACCCCAAGACAGCATTTGTTTTAATCAGTGTACATCTGTTTAGCAGTCATTAATCCACATAAAACCTGAAGCTAGACTTATGGATTTTGTCCTTCAATTTTATTTTACAGCTGTATGTGATGGTATACTGGAATGTTTCTGTTTAAACTTTGGAAGAGTATTAATTTCAGAATAGCTGAATAACATATATTGTGACCCATTCTGTATCATTAAGTCATTTTTATTTTTTATTTTTTTAACATTAAATGAAAACATAACTTTAAAATATTTTCTTCATCAGATACTTTCCTTGGTTCATATTCCATTTAAAATGTATTAACTGTAATATAATACAGTGTTCAGGTCTTGTAAAATGTGTGCATTATATAAAATCTGGTACACTTTTTCACCTTATCATTTGTTTCTTGACCCATGTCATAAGTCTGTCCCTTTAATATTGATTTAGATTACTTCCACACTTTAAATATTCCCCTTTTTTGCTATTCTGCTCTAATCTTGCATGTTGGAAAGTCTATTACTTGTATTAGATATAATTAAAAACTGTAATTTTATTTTGTTACATTCAGTAAATAGGCCTGATATAATATGAAGTTAAATTCATTTTAATCTATCAAAAATACAATGCATTTTACTGGTATTTAAAATCATAACAATGTCCTATTTTATTAACTGCTAATGTAAGGAATACCCTTTCATCATTTTCTGATCTTTGTATGTTCTTTTTATATAATGCTCAAATTATCCTATTCCTGTGTTGTGCACATCAATGTATATGTAACACTCAAACATACACACACAAAACGATTTATTTGGCAGGTGTGAGACCCCAGGCGATCTAGAATGAAACTATATTTAACAGATACAAATTAATACACTTTTAACAATAGGGTTTGTTTGATCTTTATTAATCGACTTGAAATTCTTAAAATATTTTTATAGAATATCTGGATATAACACAGAACGAAAATTAAATTAAAAAAAATACTACATAATTTTATTTACCAGATAGAGGTGCAAGTTAACACACTTCTTAATTCACTTAGAGTTCATAAAATAGCTTCATCAAATAACATGTATATTACATAGGAGGAACATAATTTATATAACAGTTACTCAGTACATCTGACATGTATATAATAACAACTTATTGTAAGATCATCACCGCTACAGTCTAAGCCTCACTTAAATATATAAATAAAATAGAGTAACATGTTAATGAAGTTGACTGCTGTTTTGACAAGTGTCTATAGGACATGACAGGTCATGTGAATTTGAGTGCGGTATATTTTCATGACAGGAATACTTGCAACCAAATATAGGGTCCTCATGTTGTCCTTGACATGTGCCATTTTGTCTTTACAGTTATCCTATAAAAAATTTAAAAAATAATTTTTGACTTGAAGCAGTGCAGTATAAGATTCAAATGTCGTGGTTAAACTTGTTTGTGAGTTCAGTTGAAGAATGCTCTGTTATGCAGCATTTTGTTTGGGAGAGTCAGTGCCGCTTGGGTCCCAGCATATGTTCTTTGGGTACTGTGTGCTTTATTTACATCTGCTATTTTTGTGTTTGTGTATTTTTGTCATTTTTCTGAAAATAATTACGTTCTCCCTTTCATTTTCCTATGGCCTAGTGCTATTTCTTAATATGTGTATATATATGTATGTATGTATAAGTGAGGTTAGGTAAGTGACTTAGGCTTCAAAAATCACCATGTCAGTCTGTAACTTGAGGAGCCCTTGTCTGTATTTTGTTTTCTCTTACTCTTTTATGCCTCATTATGAGCAGAACTCAATTTATTATTATTATTATTTAAATTTTTCAACATACTCTTTGTATAGCAGATTTTTATTCTTTATTCTATAAAATTTTGAACTGAGTCAGTACACAAACAAATGAAAACAGTAAACAAATAAATAATAAACAATTAATGATAAATTTAAAAAATATATATGTAAATAATAATAATAATAAAAAACAATAACAAAAAAAAGCAACAATGTAAAATAAACAACCCTCACCATAAAAACAACATCAACAAACAGAAACAAAAAAACAAAACAAACAATAACAAAAAACCTGCATTTGTTTCAGCATTGTATTATCCCAATTAGAATACATTTATTATATTTAAAAACTAAAGATGAAAAAAGAAACAAATTAAGACAAAACAAACATTGCTAGGCTGGTGTGTTTAGATAAATTAATTCTGTAGACAGTGGTCATTCAGAAACATTTGGAAAATCTTGTGTTGTCACCATTTTAGATGTGATTGAAAGTTTATTAGGCCAGCTATATTCTGATTTCACTTGTGTGTTGCTCTTTAGTGATGTCAAATATCAAACATTATGGAGTGTTGTGTATGTATGCAAATGTTATCATCTTGAGCAGTACTTCCCAGTGGGAGTAGCACCTCACTGATTTTCTAACATGATGATGATGATAATTAATTTACAGTTGCTCCCATTTCTTACTCGGTGTTTACTGTAAATACATTTTTTTTTTTTTAAATTTTATTAAATGGATTAGTGGGCGCTGGAGATGAAGTTAGGAAAACATTTTAAAACCACTGATCTAGAGCCGCCTTGAAAGTTGTTTTTGATTATTTGGTGAATAAATACACAACAGTTATATTCGTAACTTTTAACTAAACAGCTATTTATAATTTGGAAAGTTTATAAAATAACCTATATCCCTATTATGTTTCTTCTCTCTTTATCTCTGTGGTTTTTAACTGTCTGATAATAAACATGGATAACAACTGTGCTGGGTGCTATATTAATTACAATACCTCTTTCATTATCTTTTCTTGTCTTCATATAACTTTTAACTTTTCTGATTCTTACTCTATGTGACAAAACAAGTTAAATTAATTTTTATAGGTTGAATTTAATACGTATTTTATTTCATACAAACCAGATGTTTCCCTTTCCTCAAATCTTCATACTGGCAATGAAAGTTTACATTTTCTGTAATATTATTGTTCATCAGAATACATTTATATACTTGGCATATCTTACCTGGACATTTTATGGCCCCCAGGCCACATACAACCCTTTGCTTGACTCTGACTGGCCCATGTAAGGTTAACTGGGAATTACAAAATAAACATATTTTCTAATTTCACCTCATGCATGGACTAAAGCTGCATTACTTTTATTTTGAAGGTGCTTTTTTATTCACATACAAAACGACTCAATACATAAATCAAGATGTGTGTGTGATTGAATCATTGTCACAAGCAGGTTGCAATACAACTTCAGCACTCAAAGTGTCTGCTCATGCTAAAAAAATAAAGGTAGATAGATGCTGAATGCTGGGTTTTCAACAAAAAATTTACTGAAATTGGAGAGCAGATGTCCATGTTTAAGGATTACAATTTCAGTTGGCATTACCAGATGAAACGTGGAAAAATACAAAAATTGCCTGATGCTGAAAGGGCGTGGACATTGGAAGCTTTGCTAGCTAAGCTACAAAAACAGCAAGCTTTTTTTACCAAGCTTCACACATGCAACAACCAAGACTAGCTTTGTGATATCCCTCAAAATCACTAAAACGGTAAGCCATTCTTGGTGGGGAGTTTGTCAAAGACTGCTGGCTGGACTCTGCAGAACTAACATGCCCTGAAAAAAAAAGCATTTGAGCAAGTTCTGCTGTCCAGGTGAACTGTGACGAGAAGGATCGAGGATATTTGGAGTACAAAGACAATATTGTGATGTCTTTAGAAAGCTAAGAACCTCTTTCCAAATGTATATAAAACATTTATGTGGCTCCATGGAAAAAATAACTGCCCACCCCTGTCTTACTTGGTTGCTTATATAAGGGAGATAACTCTTGCAGTCTCCATTTTTGATACCAGTCAACAAATATTTGACTGACTGAATTTAGAATTATTATATTAGTTTATGGAAATTAAATTTAGGCCTAAATAATAATAAACTAATGAAGAAGAAGAAGATGATGATAGTTAAAAGAAATTTAAGAAAAAAGAAATTCCAAAGAGAAAAAAGATTAATTCTTTGTTTGGTCTTATCAATCTTTTTATCATTAGATCATGCACAGTGGATCCCAGAATTAATCTTTTATTGATGCACTTTCTGTCTGTTTTCTACTCTAGTCACTGCTCACTGCCTAGTTTGTCAGAGGCTGTGGGTTTCAACTCATAAAGTAATGTCATAATTATACCAAGAGCTGTTATTTGACACATAAATCTAAAAAAATACTCAGGTTGTTAAATAAACATTCAGTTTTCTGTGGTGAAGAAAAGTCTACTGTAATACTAGCATATTTTAAATAATGCATTTACTTTATCCTCATATAAAAAAGGCAATTCAAAATATATTAAAAATATTTCAATTTGTGTCACAGAATATTTGTCATCTTTCTCTCTCACTCACATAAACACATATATTCACACACAGACATACACATACATACACATCTGAGCAAACACAACTGTTTTAAAAACAACAAAAGCAAAACCGAAATAAAAAATAAAAATAAAAATTACAAAAAAACAAACAACCCCTCCATTTACCATTTACCCATTTACAATACATACATATATATATATATAATGTTTAATATTTACTATATATATATATATATATATATATATATATACACATATAAACTTTTTAACTCTTTACAATGTATTTTATGACCCGCTATGATCTGTTTCATAGTTGTACACACCAAAAGAGTTTTATTATTTCATAAAACGCAAACTAAAGTCACATTTTGTTACTGATCATTATACTGAAGAATAGTGAATATGTTTGACAGGAAGGAAAAGGAACTCGATGATTCACTCTATAGTAAAACACATTCCTGTGGTGATTCTTTGATAGTCAGTAAGAAATTCTTTAATATTAATGAAACTGCCTTGGGCAGGATGAAATAGATACAAGAGTCAGGTTTGAAAGAAAAATAATATAGGTCAGAGTAAGTGTGTGGTCAGTTTAACCATGCGTGGGTGGATTGTTGTCATACCTGTGTATATCTGTGCTGTTTTGTGTGTGATACTGTATAGTGTTATGGTTTTTAAGTTCTTGTGTTTACACTGTTTCATATTTTATACACTGAATGGGTGAAAAGTTATATACAAAATGTATTTTATGCATTGTTACAGTTTGTTTTAGTTACTATTATACTTTTAAAAGTTATTTTTGAACTCTGATACATGTTTTTTAAAATAGTAGTTTTCTTCTTTTTAATTTTAGTGTACAGAATATGCTGTTTACATTGTTCTTTTTAAACATTTTATATTTAGGAGCATTAATTTACTCTGTTTACATTTTTTTAACTGTATTAATATTATTATTATTATTATCTATTTAATTTTTATGACTTGTTATTTTATTTATTCATTTATTTTTATTATTATTTTTTAAACTGCAATATAATAGTATGTAGTTGTATATTATTCATAATACTATAACTATACATAGGTGAATAGTATGCTGTACTTCCTAAGTAACTTAATCATTTTAATTATTTTTTATAACAGTATAGCACATCAGTTTAACACACTGTTTTAAAAGTTTTATATTTTATTTTCTGATAACAATATCATACATTGTAGAGAAGAGAATTTCCAGTGTTTAATTTCAGCCACATACAAGGAAGTAACAGTGATTATTAGACACATTAAGTCAGTTGTTTATCCTCAGTAGAGAACAATAATTTTATTTGATCACTGTTTACAAAGCAGAGTGAGGTTTTAGATCATAGATCTTACTTTTTTTTATAGCTTTCTGTTCATGTTTCTTACTCTGTGATTGCACATTTCTGACTGAACAGAAGACTATGTGAGTAGTTCTTTGTACATGCTAATCAATCATGCTTTTTTATTGTTTACGTTTATACTATCTTGTTCTGCACCCACACTTTAAAATAATTAAAATGAATTAGTGAAAACATATTAATGTTCACTGTTGCAATAGTAAATCCCTTTTGTTAAATCTTGAACTAGTTTAATCTGCTCTATAGTCTAGAGAAATTGAAAATCAGACCAGAGTGCTTGTTAAACCATTTTGAGTTGATAGTTAGTGTTTTTGATGTAATTGGCAAGTAACTTCTTTAAAAATATTTTTCTTTCTTTCTTTTTTCTTTCAGTTTTTAAATAAGTTTTGATAGATATATATAATTTGTTTGCTTCTGTTTTATTTTAATAAAAATTGTTCAGGAAGTTTTAAAAAGACAAAACAATTTATTTTTATAAACCTTCCTCCACTTTTGCTATTACACTTAAGTTTAAATAATTTTTAGAACAAGCAAATCATATAACATATCACATGTGATTATAAATAATATTAAAAAAACAATACATTGATTGATTTGTACTTAAATTTATTTTAAAATTATTTTAGAACATATGAAAGTTCAGTTTTGAAAATTCTGCTTGAAATTCTCGGAATGTGTTTTTGTGTTTGGTCTGTGATGACAGATAATTCAAAGAGAACAGTTTTAAAATGACAAATGAGTCAGAATTATTTATGTGAGAAACAGAAAAACAATTTCAGATGTAATGAGACAGAAACATAATTTATAGCTTTTGTTTAAAACAGCAGAAATCAATTTAAAAAGACTTACATTTTTTCTCATTTCAAACATTGTAAAAAGGAGAAAAAATAAGTAAATAACAAAAAAAAAAAAACAAAAAAAAAAAATATAAAGTTGAGAAAGAGTAAAGAAAAAAGATCAGTATATTTTTATTTTTATATAGATAACATTTATTCATTAAATTTCTAAATTATTACATTTATACATTCATATATGAAATATAATTAACAATATGAAATTTTTCAAATAGATTATTAATAAACTTGACTTTTTATACAACATATATTTACATTAATGTTTAATTTGCATCAATTATATTGTTGGTAATCTTTGATTAACTGAGTTTAAATTTTTCATGTAAATCTTGAGTGTAAAACTGAGTATTAATAATCTAATTTCTAACAATTTATTAGGAACTGTCTTTTAAATTGGCCATAGAATTAATTGCTATAGAGTAAGTGTTACTTTCCCTGTAATTTCATATCATTTAGAATTTTTATTATTCTTATGTTTTTATATTGTCTACTTCTATCAATTTATTATTAACTCCTTTTTTGTCTTCTTTTTTTCCGTAAATAGTGTAATAAACTAGTATTAAATTTAAAAACAAAAGTTAAACTAATGTAATGTATAAACCTATATAATAAAATAAATACTAAAGTGATAGCTACATAAAACTTGATAATAAAATATTAAAATTAAATTGTGATATATTGTATAAAACTACATAATAAAATATTAAATTGTGATATATTGTATAACTACATAATAAAATAAAGTTAAATTGTGATATATTTTATAAAACTACATAATAAAATATTTACATTAAATTGGGATATATTGTATAAAACTACATAATAAAAGATTAAAGTTAAATTAGGATATATTGTATAAATCTACATAAAAGATTAAAGTTAAATTGTGATATATTTGTATAAAACTACATAATAAAATATTAAAATTAAATTGTGATATATTGTATAAAACTACATAGTAAAATATTATAATTAAATTGGGATATATTGTATAACACTACAAAATAAAATATTAAATTGTATACCTGGTTTAAAACTAGATAATAAAGATCTAAACTGTGATGTATTGCATAAAACAATATAAAAAACAACTGAAGTTAGACTGAAATATATTAAGAATTTAAAACCTGTATAATCAGCTATCAGTATTCTCATGAGAACAATTAAACTGGAGTTTAAAAACAAAGCTAACACCATTGTAAACTTAGTTTTTAAACTCCACTTTAATTATTCTCTTCAAAATATCAGTTTAAAACATAGATGCTTTTTTTAATACAAACATCTGTTTTCCTTATATGGGATCTAAGAAGAGCGGTAGCCGATGTCTGACTGCAACATCTGTTATTATCACTAGCGTAGAGAGTGGGTTAAACTCTATCTACCTCAGCACCTCTCTCTCCACTATCCTGTTTCTCCAGTTACTTTAAACCTCACTGCTGTACCTGAACTGATTCCAGGTCATCATTCTCCATACACCTTCTCCAAGATTTATCATTCTGTGTAGTGGAACTGGTTTTTTTGTTGTTGTAGTTACATGTGTATGTATATATAGTTATATCACCATGAGTTTTCTTTCAACTTCACCCAATGGTGTGAGATAAAAGTGTTTATGTTATTTAACAGATATACTTTGTATTGTATAAACAATGTGTGAGATATATTCTGCAGTATCCAGTGAGTGTTTATGATGGAGTTTGTGTCATGTTAATGGATTAACTGATTGTGGAATATGCAGAAGAAGTATGCCTGTGTTAAGCTGGTTCATTCTCGAATCACAGTATATTACTCAAGTAAGATAGATCTCCGCTGGAAACGTTCTCTTCACAACTGCCAGTCTTGTAAAATACTCAGCCACTATGGCGTCAACTGTGGTGCAATTCATTATGGAATATGTTCTGCGATCACCTTTCCATTTCTCCTTGAAACCAAAACAAAGAAAAAAGCAAAACAACAGGACAAACAAAATGAAACAGTCTCACAGTTACCAAAAAGTGAGACAAAAACTGCACCTCCAAATGAGTCAGTTACCATTTCACAGAGTGAGAACAACACACATATCCATCTGCATCCTAGTGAGACAGATACAATCTCACGCCTGTCCCAGGGTGAGGCAAATATTCGATGTTATGTGCCTCAGGGTGAGACAACTGCTGTCTCACAGTTACCACAAAGTGAGACAAATGTTATTCAGTGTTTACCGCAGGGTGCTGTTATACAACAGGTATACATTTTAGAATTTTAAAACTCATTTTCTGTTTCTGTCTTTATAACTATTATTTTATATTGTAATATTTTTTGATTATGTAAAATGCATATATAAACTAATAAATTTACACATATATGTACATATTTATATACATTCATGCAGTTTCACATGTACATTAACATGCATATGCACAAAAGTGTACTTGTATTAGTCTAACTTCAGTTACACACGTATTTCCATCTTTGAGCCATGTTTAATAATAATAAAATGTAACTACTTTAACAAGTCTACAAGAATGAAGGAAATCTTATATTTTATCCTTTTTTTTTTTTTTTTTTAAATTAATTATTTCATTATATTTTAATTATAATTCTGAGTATAAATTGTCATACAAAAAACACCAAACAGAAAACCCCAAAACAACAAACAAAACAAAAAAGCTATAAATAAATTAATGAATAGATAAAAAAAAGAGCAAATGATAGTTTATGAAATGACTTGTTAAATTTATTATTAGGAAAGTGGAAGAGTACAAAGATTGACTTGACTGTTATAACCTCACATTTTAGTTCAGTCAGTTACTGAATTCATTCATCATGTGCTTTTATCTTCCCATTTCTCATTTGTTGAGATAAAACAATCTCACTGAAGTATAGATGGATTTTGTTCATTCACCAGATACCAGCTTAATGTATTACTGAAGTTACCTTCCCACATACTTAACATATCATTACACTGTATATTTCTTACTTATCTGTATCTTTTGATTTATATATCTGTTTATCATTTCCTTGTTTACTCACTTTCTGTACCTAAATGTCTGGCTATATTATTTACTTTCTTTCTCTCTTTCACTGTCCCTTATTGTGTCTCTCTCTCTCTCTCTCTCTCTCTCTCTCTCTCTCTCTCTCTCTCTCTCTCTCTCTCTCTCTCTCTCTCTGTACTAAAATAATATATACACATACACTGCCAACTTGTTCTTACAACAAACATCTCAAGTTGAATGTCAGTCAGTATATATGTTTTATTTTTAGCTCTTATTCTCAGAGAGTGTTGGAATGACTTACTAATAGAGCAGAGGGGAACATAGTTGTGCTACCCTCATAGATGTCTGATAACACACAACACTTAGGTCATACATTAAAACAAAAATATATCAAACCTCAGTGAATATCTGTGTGTACATGTTTATGTGTGTGTTTTTAGAGTATTTTAAAAGCAGTAAACTGTTGATTATGTATGTAATATGTATGTATAAATGTGTATATGTATATATATTTTTCATTTGTACAATAAACAGAAAAGTAAACTCACCCCATAACACACACACACACACACACACACACACACACACACACACACACACATTCACTACGAACCTCATTTTTAAGTAACAGTCCAAATAGCATTTTATTATTATTATTATTATTATTATTATTATTATTATTTTATTTATTTATTTATTTATATATTTATATATTTATTTATTTTTTGTACAGTTTTTATTCCTTTTAGGAAATAGCATCACTGGTTATAAACTGAACATTAGCAAACTATGTTTACTACTAGTTTTCCCAAGTGCCTGCTTATTGGGATGGGCTGAATAATTATACAAAGTAGTTATATCACAGCCATCTATAATATTAATAAGGAGAGGTCTGTATTTAAATTCAGCCATGTATAAAATGAAGTTTAGAACAGGAGACATAAACTTTCTGACATGTTAGTGAAATAAAAACAGATAAAGTCTGTTTTCCAGACATTTTCATATATTAATGTAGCTCAATATATTTTATTATTAAATGCTGATTTTTTTCATACTAAATTTACTTATTTTTGAACTACTTGAAGCCGTCTTATTAATAAGGTTTTTATTTTTGACTAATTTTTTTAAAATATACCTGAATATATTTTAATAAAGTAACTGAAAATGTGCATTTGAAATGTGTTTTTGAAATTATTATTAAGGCTTTCATTTTTTTAATATATATATAGAATTTAAAAAAAAATTCTGATTAAATTATGTGATAGTATGATGTATTTTTAAATTATTTTATTTTATTATTATTTTTTTAATATTATGAAAAAGGAAACCTGACAAGACTCCAGGGATTATGCTTATCAATTGCCTACAAAGTGTCTATTGTATCTTCTTTCCCATAGGTTGAACAATGTACACCACATAATAAACAATTATGTAGGATCTAAAAATGGCTAAATAAATGCACTGTGAATGTTGGATCTTAGATTCTGTTGTACTGTGCCTTACAGTAGAATGAACTACAGCAAAATTATATCATACTGAATTTGCTTTAGTTTGTATTTTGCCTTATACATACTGTTATTTGAAATTTTTAATTTAACCTCATCTATTATACTACTTTGTACTAACTATGGAAGTCATAGAAATATTTGTATGCTTGATACTTTCCACAATCGAAGGATGATTAAGAGCCACCAAAAAATAAAAAAATAAAAAAAAAAAAAAGAAAAGAAAACGACTACAACAACTCCTAAAAATACAACAACAATAACACCCCAAAAAGTCTATGTATTTTTATTTGGTGTATTCAGGGAAGATGAAAACTAGATGTAGTATTAAAACAATGTGTTTGGAAAATGTTAGGTTTCTATTAGGTTGTACAGATATTGGAGATAATTAAATTAATGTTAACAGTATTGTGTGAAATACTGTCTACAAGATTGTTTTTTTTATCTTATTCATTGAAATAACTGCATTTGTAATTGTGTAACAAAATTGTCATAGAATTAGGAATAATATAGATACATAAACATTACCAAGAGAACAAATCAAATATTACCTGTGGTGTATGAAATATGTTTATCAGTTTGTTTATTTTATTTTAATTTTTATTGATGTTTTTCCATGGTTCATTTTTTAATTTTCTCTCTCTTTCTCTTGATGTTTATTAGGTGTTATATCTGCATTGTCATTTCATTTGTATTATTTATTGTTATTGTTTCATATTTATTATTTATTTCTTACTTATTATTTTCTTACTGTGTTGTAGCCAGCAGTTACCAGCCCAAAGGAGAAGGAAAATGTTCTTGGCTTTGCACAAGACAAACCTATCAAAGACAAACCTGCTGTTGATGCTGATGTTACTAGAACTGTTCCACCATTTCCTAATGACCTTGAAGACAAAGAGAACAAACAAAAGCGACAGAGTAGAACATCTTTCAGAAACTCGGCCATCAGTATCCCCAAATTCTACTTCCCAACAGGCAAACCGACGTCAGTGGAAGAGACAGTATCTGTTCTGCAAAGAGTTGCTCAGGAGTTCTCAACATTTGAGGAGGGAAAAGCTTACAAACAACAGATGGGGGTTGTAGCCAAGGTGCATATGTCTCTTCTTATTTCTTTTTTATATTTTAACTTTTTTTTTTTTTTGTAAAAGTTTAAATATTTATCTTTTAAACTACAGGAATTTATCTTTTCAGTTCATAATTCTTTTCTCTCCTTTTTTTAATTTAATTATTATTTTTTTTAAACACTAATGAACTATTTTGGCATGATTATAATTTTGGTTTTTTCTTTTTGTGAACCTTCATTCAAGGAATTCATGTTTGCACTAAGAATGAGTCTATTGAGCATGCATGCATATGATCTGGCTGTCTTAAAAATCCAGAATAGTATTGTACAGTAAATTATATTCTTATGGTGTGGCATACAGTATGCTAGAATACTGTAGTCAGTATAATTTATATTGGTTTTACCAGTTCTTAGTAGTATCAGTACATGGGCTCTCTAATTATAAATACATATAGGATTAAACTGTATAATTTATGTAAATGTTTTGAGAATCTGTGGGAATCGTTGAACCATATGCTTTCAGATAACATAGGATGTCTTTTTTGAGTGTCACACATGCTTACAGAAAATACTTGCTGATAAATATCTTGCATACACCAATGATAATTAGTTAGGCAGTTTGTTGAAACTTGTAACAAAGAAATTAAAACAAAAAATACTGATTTTGTTTCTAAACTGCACTGTTTATAACATACCTAATTTATAAAGAATAGGTTTTGAATTTCACCTGACATATTTACAAAAAAGAAGAAAAGTAAAGAGAAAGCAAAATTATAAAATATAATATATTTTGATTTAACATAATTAACTGTATATTAACAAATGTGTCTGTACAGCAATCTGGCTTGTAGTTACTGAAACATTCCTTACACAGCAAACATCAAGTGGTATGAGTTACTTTTGGCAAATATGTTGATCAAGACTTTGGTGGCAGTTAAGAATGAACAGAGCTGTAATATTTGTGCATTGAAACATAGGATTCTGAATAAATTCAAACAGTTGTAGACAAAATATAGAAAACACTTAGTGACTGAGGTATTGTTAAAATAAAGAAGTAACATTTTATTTAGCATTATACTCGACATGTTTTTAATATGTAGGTAAATGATAAATATGATTAAGGACAGTAGTGAGGAAACCCATTGCATCAGACAATAGGCTGCTCTTTTCTGATTAGCAGAAAGGTCCTTTATATAATTAATGTTTCCACTTAATGATTATTTTATTTTTTATTTTTATGAAATAAGATTCAGTCTGTGCAAATTTTGTCAATTCATATTGTATTTTTTTATATAATTATATTTTTTTGGTTTTCCAGGCCTGCAACCTTCCATTTTACTGGAAGAGTATTTTGTTTCAGTCAGCTGGGGGTAAAGAAGTTGGCTTTGTCACACTTCAAGCATTTACTTCCATGTGGAAAAAGTAAGTTATCTCTATGTGATTAAATTAAAAAATACATGCATATATTGGCGTACATAAAAGAGAAATAATTGTGTGCGCATGCATGTGTATGTTTGTATGTTGTATGTGTGTGTGGAAAAGCATACAAGTGTGAATTTCTGTGACTTAAATAATAAGGGACTTAGCTAGAAATTAAAGGTTATATGTATGAGAGAGAGAAACTGTATAAGAGAAAGAACATGATACAGGGACAGGCAAAGATATCTGTAGAGAAAAGGAAAGATAGTGAATGAAAGAAAGAAAAAATATGAGATAGAAAGAATGGAAAAACTGTAAGAGAAAACAGGTTAAATACAGTTACTGAATACATTTCTGTTGTGAATATGAAAATCCTAAGGTTCTATTTTTAAATCAACAAAGAACACACCTAGTGAAAATATTCAAATTATATAGGTTTTCCTATCTTATTTACCCTCAGGTATTCCCAGATATTTGACTTGATTTATTTTTTACATACGTACATAATTTCATTCATAAGAAAAAAAAGCATAGATATTTATATGATAATGATTTGTTCATCCATCCCTCCATCTTTCTGTCTACCTACCTGCCAGTCAACATGTCTATCATATCAATATGGGAATAAATATTTCATTTTTCAGACTAGTCGAAAGTTGTCATGATCAGGCATCCAAATTTATTCATCTTCTTGCTAAGCCTGGTCGAACCTATCTTCAAGAAGACGATTTTGTACCTCTTATTCAGGTAAAACAATAAACAGACAAGAGATATTAATTTACTTGTTAAATACATACATAGATGTCACATACAAACTTATGTACAATGTGCATATTAGACATATATACATACACCCACTCATATATATATATATATATATATATAAGTTTAATTATGTTTAATATTAAAAAATGGCATTGATCTGCATTTCAAAAATAGGATTAATAGTTTCAGTAGTAGTAGTTGTAACAACAGTAATTATAGTTAATGATAATTGTAGTTAATGATAATAAAATATAATAACAAAAATATAGAAATACTAGTGATAATAGAAATTGCAATGGCAGTATGGTAAAATAGAACAAATAATAGTAACGTATTGATAGCAGTTTTACTGCTGTTATTAATCATAGTGATAGTGGTATTGTTAACAGTGTCAGTGTTGTTGTTAATCATAGTGATAGTGGTAATGTTAACAGTGTCAGTGCTGTTGTTAATCATAGTGATAGTGGTACCGTTAACAGTGTCAGTGCTGTTGTTAATCATATTGGTAGTGGTACTGTTAACAGTGTCAGTGCTGTTGTTAATCATAGTGATAGTGGTACTGTTAACAGTGTCAGTGCTGTTGTTAATCATATTGATAGTGGTAATGTTAACAGTGTCAGTGCTGTTGTTAATCATAGTGATAGTGGTACCGTTAACAGTGTCAGTGCTGTTGTTAATCATATTGATAGTGGTACTGTTAGAATGTTTGTGCTGTTGTTAATCATAGTGATAGTGGTACTGTTAACAGTGTCAGTGCTGTTGTTAATCATAGTGATAGTGGTATTGGTAACAGTGTCAGTGCTGTTGTTAATCATAGTGATAGTGGTACTGTTAACAGTGTCAGTGCTGTTGTTAATCATAGTGATAGTGGTACTGTTAACAGTGTCAGTGCTGTTGTTAATCATAGTGATAGTGGTACTGTTAACATTGTCAGTGCTGTTGTTAATCATAGTGATAGTGGTACTGTTAACAGTGTCAGTGCTGTTGTTAATCATAGTGATAGTGGTATTGTTAACAGTGTCAGTGCTGTTGTTAATCATAGTGATAGTGGTATTGTTAACAGTGTCAATGCTGTTGTTAATCATAGTGATAGTGGTACTGTTAACAGTGTCAGTGCTGTTGTTAATCATAGTGATAGTGGTACTGTTAACAGTGTCAGTGCTGTTGTTAATCATATTGATAGTGGTACTGTTAACAGTGTCAGTGCTGTTGTTAATCATATTGATAGTGGTACTGTTAGAATGTTTGTGCTGTTGTTAATCATATTGATAATGGTACTGTTAACAGTGTCAGTGCTGTTGTTAATCATAGTGATAGTGGTATTGTTAACAGTGTCAGTGCTGTTGTTAATCATATTGATAGTGGTACTGTTAACAGTGTCAGTGCTGTTGTTAATCATAGTGATAGTGGTATTGTTAACAGTGTCAGTGCTGGTGTTAATCATAGTGATAGTGGTACTGTTAGTAGTGTCAGTGCTGTTGTTAATGATATTGATAGTGGTAATGTTAACATTGTCAGTGCTGTTGTTAATCATATTGATAGTGGTACTGTTAACAGTATCAGTGCTGTTGTTAATCATAGTGATAGTGGTGTTGTTAACAGTGTCAGTGCTGTTGTTAATCATAGTGATAGTGGTATTGTTAACAGTGTCAGTGCTGTTGTTAATCATAGTGATAGTGGTATTGTTAACAATGTCAGTGCTGTTGTTAATCATAGTGACAGTGGTATTGTTAACAGTGTCAGTGATGTTGTTAATCATAGTGATAGTGGTACTGTTAGTAGTGTCAGTACTGTTGTTAATGATATTGATAGTGGTAATGTTAACAGTGTTAGTGCTGTTGTTAATGATATTGATAGTGGTACTGTTAACAGTGTCAGTGCTGTTGTTAATGATATTGATAGTGCTACTGTTAGCAGTGTCAGTGCTGTTGTTAATCATAGTGATAGTGGTAATGTTAACAGTGTTTGTGCTGTTGTTAATGATATTGATAGTGGTACTGTTAGCAGTGTCAGTGCTGTTGTTAATCATAGTGATAGTGGTAATGTTAACAGTGTGCTGTTGTTAATGATATTGATAGTGCTACTGTTAACAGTGTCAGTGCTGTTGTTAATGATATTGATAGTGCTACTGTTAGCAGTGTCTGTGCTGTTGTTAATGATATTGATAGTGGTAATGTTAACAGTGTGCTGTTGTTAATGATATTGATAGTGGTACTGTTAGCATGTTTGTGCTGTTAATGATATTGATAGTGGTAATGATAACAGTGTCAGTGCTGTTGTTAATCATATTGATAGTGGTAATGTTAACAGTGTCAGTGTTGTTAATCATAGTGATAGTGGTACTGTTAGCAGTTTCAGTGCTGTTGTTAATCATATTGTTAGTGGTACTCTTAGCAGTTCTAGTACTGTTGTTAATGATATTGATAGTGGTAATGTTAACAGTGTCAGTGCTGTTGTTAATCATAGTGATAGTGGTACTGTTAGAATGTTTGTGCTGTTGTTAATCATAGTGATAGTGGTAATGTTAACAGTGTCAGTGCTGTTGTTAATCATAGTGATAGTGGTACCGTTAACAGTGTCAGTGCTGTTGTTAATCATATTGTTAGTGGTACTCTTAGCAGTTCTAGTACTGTTGTTAATCATATTGATAGTGGTGCTGTTGTTAATCATATTGTTAGTGGTGCTGTTGTTAATCATATTGTTAGTGGTTAATCACATTGTTAGTAGTGCTGTTGTTAATCATATTGTTAGTGGTACTCTTAGCAGTGTCAGTGCTGTTGTTAATCATATTGTTAGTGGTGCTGTTGTTAATCTTATTGTTAGTGGTGCTGTTGTTAATCATATTGTTAGTGGTGCTGTTAGCAGTGTCAGTGCTGTTGTTAATCATAGTGATAGTTAATCATACTCTTAGCAGGGTTAGTACAGTTGTTAATCATATTGTTAGTGGTGCTGTTAGCAGTGTCAGTGCTGTTGTTAATCATATTGATAGTGATGCTGTTGTTAATCATATTGTTAGTGGTGCTGGTAGCAGTCTTAGTGCTGTTGCTTGTTTCTAGTGCTGCAGTTGAGGTATAAAACTAATGAAGTTCTTGTTTGTTTTGCAGGATGTCGTAGATGCTCATCCTGGCCTTAACTTCTTACAAGATGCCCCAGAATTTCACTCGAGATATGTGAACACTGTAAGTATGTTCAGTGTAGTTATATGAACATTGTATTTGTGCTTACTGTAGATGTGTATGTGAACATTAAGAATATTATTATAAAAATGTGAAATTAAGTACATTTCACTATAATAAATATGTGAACAGTGTGTTTAAAGACTTCAAATTCAGTAATATATATATATTTTTTTGAAAGTTTTTATTCATTTACCATTATTGATTAATTATCTGTTTCAGGTGATAGCTAGAATTTTCTTCTGTGTTAATCGATCGTGGTCTGGCAGAATCACTGCAACAGAGTTAAGAAAAAGCAACTTTCTAAGAGTAAGACTTTAAAATAAAAAAATAAACCTACACCTTTATCAATCTTAAGAAATTACATATACTTAATCAAATACATAATACAACACTTTATATATTTTTACCTTAGTAAACAAAACACTAACATTAATGAATAAATTTAAATGAAATTTCATGAAGGAACATGGGAGATAACTGAAAATTCTGGTATTTCTATCATTTATTTTTAACATTCCACGTTTCTTTTACATATGACTAATTCAAATAGATTCTCAGTTTACAGTCCTATCTAAGGTACAAAACAGGCGAAGAAAACATCTAGATTTCAAATAATGTTTGCTTTCAGACATTGGCATTGTTGGAAGATGAGGATGACATCAACCAAGTGTCTGACTATTTTTCATATGAACATTTTTACGTCATCTACTGCAAGTTCTGGGAGCTCGACACTGATCACGATCTCTTCATCAGCAAGTCTGATCTTGCACGGCACAACGAACATGGTCCGTTAATGAATGAGTGAATAAAACAAATGAGCCAGTAGCTGAATAAAAAGGAATTAGAGAAATTAAAAAATAATAATTAAGGAATATAAATGAGTGAATAACAAATAAATGAATAACTGAAAATTATTGAATGAGAGAATAAAATGAATCAGTCTGTGAATGTAATGAATAAACAAATTGAATCAGGGGATGAATAATGAATAAACAACATGCAAGCAAAGCAAAAAGAACCAAGTGAATAAATTATAAATGTTGAATATGCCATTTTTACATGGGAAGGTGCACAAAAAAGCCACTTTTCTGCTAATCAGTAGAGGTAGGTGATGTTTACTGGCAGCAGCTTTCCTCTCTTATTATATGCTTGAAGTCTTAGTTTTCATTTCTGTTCAGTTTTGTGTTATGTGTGTTCATACATACAAGACTACAAATAATAAATAATTTTCATTTACTTGCAGCTCTGTCTTCTAGTGTGATTGACAGGATTTTTTCTGGTGCTGTTACCAGGTGACAAAAAATCTTATAGTTTTTTAATCATTATGTAATCAGTTTTTATAGACTTGTTTATTTTATTTTCTGTTTATTTAAAAAAAAAGTATAATCACTTCTAATATTTGGATTGAGTATAACGCATATGTTTGTAGAGTGCTTATATAAGTTTTAAACATTCCACTAAATTTAATGAATAGCTAATTTTAAGTTGTGTTTTTTCAGAGGTGTACGACAGCAAGAAGGTAGGATGAGTTATCCAGAATTTGTCTGGTTTTTGATAGCTGAAGAAGATAAAAAACATCCAACTAGGTGAATAGTTTTGTTATGTAGAAAAGAAAAGAAAAATATACACACACACACACAAATACATAAACAGAAAAATAAATAGATAAAAAGATCGAGATAACGATAAGTAAAATAAGATCAGTTATAATTTTTTTATGCATAACATTAATCAACCATATCTGTTTACTGAAAACTATTGTTTTAAATACTGTCCTATCTGTAGTAATAATAAAAGGCAGATACCAAAAAAACAACACAAAAAGCATCTTCAAAATTATCATAACAGATAATATAGATAACCATATTAATTCTGTTACTGTCAGATTTAACTAAGTACTTAACTGAGATGTGATACTGTTTCAGTATAGAATACTGGTTTCGCTGCATGGATCTGGATGGAGATGGGGTGATTTCTATGTACGAGATGGAATTTTTCTATGAAGAGCAGATGCAGAAGATGGAGGCAATGGGAATTGAAAAACTGCCTTTTGAAGACTGTCTCTGTCAGGTTTGTTTTCATTGACAAGTTTTAGTTTGTCTAAACCAGAACTCCTGTTTACAAAACAGATTCTTTCCTCAGTGAACTATTTACATATTGCTACTTCTGCCACTGGTTCATGTACATAGATTTTCAAGTTTAGTTTCCTTGTAAACATTTTCAAACTATTAAACTGTACAAAACAATATCTTTAACAAATTATTTCTTCAGAACAGAATCCACCTGTAATTAATTTAAATAGATTATCAGACTTACTTCTTTTCATGAAGAAATTTACAGTTTGTTAATTTAACACTATCTTTAAGGAACTATTTGCAACATCCATTAACAGGTTAATTTTAAACAGATTTGTAACATATTCAAATATTTACGTCTGTTTACCTCTAACAGCAATGTAACTTTGTTACATTGAATCACTGATTGTTAATGTATTTCTGTCCACATCTGAACTAATGTTTGTGTGATAACAGACAGTTTGGGTCTAAATCTGTCCAGTTAGCTGTAACAGTCACTTTTCATAACACTTTTAAACACTGTGATAATCACTGTCACTCAAACTCTTCATATAAATTTGTGGAACTTTGTTTTAGACTTACCTGTTTAGAATATTATATTATTATTAATTTGTGAATAATATGTATTTGAAAAAAAGATATTTTTCTTTTTGATCATCACTACAGATGTTGGATATGGTCAGGCCCCGTCAGCAAGGGCAGATAACTCTAAGTGATCTAAAGTCATGCAAGATGACTGATATTTTTTTTGATACATTTTTCAACTTGGATAAATTCCTTGAACATGAGCAGAGAGATCCATTTGCCAATGTTCAGGTAGGTTGTGTTGCTTTGTTTCTTCTGATTCAGTAAGATATCTTGAAATATATTAAAATTTCTGTCTCTGTTTAATTTTTCTTGTTATTAAAGTAATACTGTTTTTGGGTTTTTTTTTTTATATAGGACCCTGAGTCAAGTGGTCAGGAGATGTCAGATTGGGAAAAATATGCGGCTGAAGAATATGAGATTCTAGTAGCAGAGGAGGGAGCCAATGAACTGGAGGAAATGTGAGAATTATTTACACTTACCAGTGTGATATTACTAATATGTCACATTCAAACAAAAGTTTTTATCATGTCACTTTGAAACTGTAGTTTCACATATTTTCACATGCATGCAAATACAAACTCTCTCTCTCTCTCTCTCTCTCTCTCTCTCTCTCTCTCTCTCTCTCTCTCTCTCTCTCTCTCTCTCTCTCACACACACACACACATACACACAAACCACACACACGCTCACAGTAGTTTTCAGAGAGAGCGAGCTATGAAAATTGACACACAGACATACACAATATAATATACAAATATCATAATCAGACAACCAAGATTTAATTCAAACCAATGTTACTAACTAGAAAGATATTCAAAATATCTAATACGCTATGTTAATCACTGAAAAAGAACAGAAAAAAGAATTTTCTGTATAATTTAAACATGTTTTATACAATCTACATTTGTCAAATCAAAAGTATATGATATAAACTAAATGATTCTAAATTAATATAGTTTTCAATCCACAGTTTATCAATAATGCATCTTGCTTTCTTTTACTTTGTCTTTATTTATTTCTCTATACTGATAGTAGTGAACCACTTAATAAAAATTAGTTTTTGTTTCTAGCATCAAACAGAAATCATGTTTTTACCTAACAGGACAGATTCATTTTTTTGTGATACCTATCCTCAATACACCTGTCACTTTTCAACATTCATAAACAAAACAAATAAATTAAAACAAGAGAGTATATCACAAGGGAGATAACTAAGAAACTGGTTTCCATATAAATTTGTCAGTTATTTTTGGTATTAAGTATTTCTGCTACAATACTTCAAACATCACAAATACATGGCAATGTATTTTATTTAGAATTGTATTTATAACATGTTGTTTTAGCAAAATAAAATATGATACACTAAAATATTTCTCACAGATTATAATTTGTGATAATTTATGATCTCAAAAAATAAAATAAGATAAAATAAAATTTCAAAGATATCAGATGTATATATATCCTGCAGATATTTTGCAATTGTAAATGATTACGTATCTATGTAAACAAGTTACAGGTTATAAGATACAAAATATAATATCAGCTAACATATTCACTGTCATGTGCATGCAGCTGGTGGTGGCAGACGTGACAGACATGAAGGTATGCACTGCTAAGCTCTTAATATGTTTGTATGTTTTTATATTTTGTCTGTACAGTTTTTATATAAAATGTTTTTAACCTTTGAATGTAAACATCATGAAAAACTGTTTTTAAGGATTTGTAAGTTTATATTAACATCTTTGGTTTCTCTTCTTACAGACATTTTTATTAAATTAAGTATATAATATTCTTGATTTTATCTGTTGTGGTTTGTTTATGTTTTGGTTATGTTTTTCTTAGTTGTTTTGATTTTACGTTTATAATCTGATTTTAAATCTTAATCTGTGTATTTTACCAGAGTAATCTGCTTTTGATAATCTCCTTATAATTAAAATTTTGGGGAAGTAAAAATATTTAATTTGAATTTTTTTTTTTTATTTAAGCACAATAAAAATCATTGCCTATGACTGGTATATTTTTCTGTTGTTTATAATTTTACCCTGATTTTAAATGCGATTCTTTTCATATTTGTCTCAGTTTCTGTATTTCTCTTTTCTGTGAAAATATTGTTATCAAAGTGAAACCTAATATTAAATGTTGCCACCCTAAGTATAATGTAAATTTAAATGTTCTGTGTGTATTTAAATCATGTTTACCTATGAATGCTTATCTAGTGTAGTTGTCAAAATGTAAATCAGATGTTTTTTGTTCACTTTTATAATTTATTTACTATATTATAAATCTGTTTCTTTAAAAATATTATAGTTAATAAGTAATCAGTCTAAGAAAATAAAGAATGTAATAAACAGAGTGAAAAAAGTTAGAACAAAGGAAGACTAAGAATTTAAACAAACAAGCAAAAACAAATCATAACAGATTAATTTTGAAATAAAAAAATACCCCCTAAAAATACAAAGAAATAAACCAACCCCACCCAAAAACAACCAAGAAGCATTCATTTACAAAAACAAAAAGAACCAAAAATGCAATAAATAAATAAATAAAAATTAAATATAATAAAATAATTATAATAATAAACAACTGAAAAACACTTTATACCCCAACTTATATTGATATTTTTATTGTATTGTCTTGTGTGATGTTGATATGTGTATACTTTCAGACACTATGAGGATGATTTTGAACCAGATGATGATGACCTAGGTGATGAGATGATTCGTCTCGGTGACCCCCCACAAAGAAAAATCAAAGTGAGCCAAAGTAAAGAAGATATTTATGACTTCAGTTCAAACAATCTTGGATTCTGATTTGCCAAAGGAAAGAGTTTGGAAGGTGCTTCCCTGTATGTTTATAATGATCAAGTCTGGATGATGAAGATATGGTCAGATGATGGAAGTTTTTCAAGTGATAGAATATATTCATGATGATCAGTTATTCTGAGAATGATGAGTACATGTTCTAAATGATGAAAGGATATTTGGGATGAAGGAATAGTTGAGAATGACAGAAAAATATTCACGATTACTAAATGTTTTCTTGATGATGAAAATGTATCATTGGTGATAAAAATATATTTAGAATGATGAAAATATGTCCACAGCAATGAATATATAAATTAAAGATGATGAAAATTTTTTGAGGAGTATGAAAATATTAGATGATGGTGAAAATTATTTATGATTATGATAGATTACTGGTGCTGTCTATCAAAAGTTAACAATAGTATGTAAATATGTCGCTGTGTGAAACAATCATTTTTATATAAAATCTACAAAAACCTTCTTTACAAAGAGTAGGGGTATTAAACTAGCCTGTGAACACAGATATAGTACTTTACTAACCAAGCAAAAATTTCCTGACTTCGTTCATTCTTACTCTGCAGTTTCACCCACTTACACCAGTGAATATTAAAATATCCACAGCTACATAAACAGGACTACTACAGTGTGTGATTTTTATAATTACTGCATTAAAAAGACACTGGCCAATGAAACTCACTGTAGTTTAAAAAGTCAGTCTACAAAACCGTGTAGAACTTATTATGCCATATTGTGAATATTAAAACCACAACTGCTGGTTACGACTACTTTAGCATGCAGCTCTGTGAAGATTCTTGCTTTTAACTAATTCACAGACTTTCACATTAACAGTATTTTCTGATGATGTTATTTGTAAATGTCCTGTTTTTATTGACTATAATCTTAAACATGTTGTCTATGAAAGTCACAAATTCAATATTTTGTCTCAGTGATAATGAAAACTGAATTCTTAGTGTGATGATAAATTAATGTTAAGTACTGAATTGTTAATGATACAATAAATACTGAATTGATGCATTATTGTCAAATTTAAGATAAGATTGAATTATTAATGTGAGGATGAATACTGAATTGTTCATGTGAATAAAATTAAATTATTAAAATAAAGATAAATACTGAACTGTTTATGTGAAAATAAAGGCTGATTTGCTAAAGTAAAAGTAAATAAATTATTTTTTAAATAAAAAATAATACTGCATTGTTAATATAATTAAAGAAAATTGTAAATGTTAAAAAAATACTGAATTGTAAAGATAAATAGTGCATTGTTAACGTAGACAAATTCTAAACTGCTAATGTAAAAATAAATACTGAATTGTTTATGTAAAAATAAATACTGGATTGTTTATGTAAAAATAAATACTGAATTGTTTATGTAAAAATAAATACTGGATTGTTTATGTAAAAATAAATACTGAATTGTTAATAAAAATAAAACTATATGTAAAGACAAAATGAACTGTTAATGTGCATAAAGAAGATAATCTGACTTCAGTGTCAAGAATTACTAATAAGATAATTATTTAATTAAAAATGTAGACATTGAGATAAATATTAATATGAAAAAATAAAGATAAATACTGAGCATGTTAAATGTTGATGATAAGAAACATTTCACAAAGACATTAGAGTTAGTGCTATCTGTGTTAAATAAGTAGATATTTTTATACAAAAGAGGCCTTTTGAATAATGTTCTCTATGTTACTCGCGCTTTTTGGTTACAATTTGTCTGAAATATTGAGTATCCTGCCTATAAGATGTATAATCAAAAGTCATTAAAACATACTTTACTACATATTCAAAGCTAGCTGAAATCTCACATCACTGAGATAGAAAAACAAAAATTTACCCTCCACACTGTTAATCTTCCCTCCATCCTCAACCCATCCCTCCACAATCACCCGTCCACATCATCTCTACACCATGAAACCACTCGTGTGTGGTTTTTTTATGGTATATAGATTTATATATGAAGTAAACCATGTTGTTTCTTTCCTTTTTTCTTTAAATTATTTTATTTAAATGGCAGTATTTTGTATAAAACTAGTGTATTTATTATTTGTGTAAAACAAACATTATACTTAATGTGTATTTTTTATACATACATGTTGTACATATTTTTATTGTAGTAAAGTATATTTTCTTGATTTCACAAATCTTTTTCTATTTTGTTCTTGTCACTATTGAAAACATTTATACCAGTGTGTGTGTGTGTGTGTGTGTGTGTGTTTTTTAAGTAATAGGGTCTGCAAAATAACAGATTAGTGATTTTTCCAGATACAGGAGTGAATAGATTTGAATGCTTTAAATTCAACAATTCATCATCTCATTCTGGCTTTGAAGTTGTCATGGTGCCAATACTTAAAATGCTCGTTATAATGTCTAGGCATTTAAAAATTCTATGGCAAGGATTGGTCAATTTTAAATTGGGACAGTAAAATATCTATCCGCTAGATAAATAACATGACATCAAGAGTACGGTTTGAGTTATTTATGTACAGAACATAACAAGATAAATAAAACTAGATTTATATATATATATATACTGATAATAAAGCTTAAAAGTATGCACGTAATTTATTTTGAAAGCTCCACGTTAACAGTTGTGTAGTAATACGGCTACCCAGTGGTAAAAACGTAATGGATTGTACCATGATAATAGTAACACAGATGTATAATACAGCTGCACCGAGAATTTAGGTCACGTTCCAGAACATATCTGTGTAACGACATCGTTAACATGTCGCTGATAAATTTTCATGATCTCAAAGTTGTCTTTACAAACATCGTTATGAATAGATCCAAAGTGATTTTTAGTTATATTTCCGATGTGTTTGAAATCAGATGAACAGTTTAGATCGATAATTATGTCCCCTTTTGTTCGATATCGTAAATATCGGTAAAATGTCTATAACTTACGACCGCAGGAACATGAAATTTGGACTGTTTTGTTCTACTTAAATTCTGCATATGCTCATATATAGTGTTGGACATTATTTTAAGATGCATTTTGTAAAATCAAGTAAACTGTTTGAAAAAAAGCTGACTTATTGGACTTTTTTTCCATGATATACCGCCAGACGTTTTCTGTCAGTTTAAAGTATCTTCAACTTACTTTTTTCCTTAAGTGAGATATCCGTTAAAATCGTTAAATCAATGTTTTTTGCAGTTTATTAGTTCGAAAATTTTTTATTTTTATAAGACTGCATCCATTTTTCTACGGGGCGATAACAAATGATATCTCAGACTGCGAGGACCTCGATGAATTCGCTACACTCGCTGGCGGGGACACAGCTCATATCTTAATTAAACAAACAATTAAACAAATACAAAATACAAATTTCTTAAAATTATTATTAAAATTAAATAAAATGAAATAAATAATTCATGAAAATCTGCCAGTGACATTTCAAATTCCTCTAATAGGGGTCTTGGGTTTCTTCTTACAGCGTTTGTACGACTAAATGGTTCGCAAAAATGCGATCTCAAAGATGACCGATCTAAAGGAATTTAAAGCGAGAATCTGGCAGAGAACCAGTGATATCCATCCAACTGTCCAGTCTTAGCTGTCCACCTTTCATTAGTTTATATTAGTTTAAATGACGCTGGCTTTGTTCAGTACATGGTAACAATGAAAGTCATTTATAATTTGAGCATAATTCAGTTCATTCAAGAAATTTTTTAAATTAAAATTTTTAATTTAATTTAATTTTAACTAATTCATTTTTTTTTTAGTTATGTTATTTCCAAAGTAAATGACGTGTGTTTAATTATATAATTAATAAAACAGTTTAATATGTGCCAGCATGTTTTTTGCTGTAAAAAACCTCCTGCGGATATTTAAAATAACTAGTTTTATTTTGTATCATTTAAAACAGTCCTACAGTTCACTTTTAGCACGTTAAATACTATTTGTTTTTACACATTTATTATTTCTAATGTCGACATGAATTTTATCACTTTCTCGGATCTTCGTGATTCTGTAAATACTTTTACTACATCTTTGTAATTTTCTGCTAAGTTGATAGGTGTTTTGCCGTCGTTGTTCACAACTTTCACGTCAGCGCCAGACTGCACTAACATTTTTACGACGTCTAGACAGCCTTTGGTAGTAGCATGGTGCAAGACGGTGTTGTTTTGTGAAACTGATTGCCACGTCGGCACCTTGATCCCGGAGGTAACAGAATACTCGAATGTCACAGATGAAGAGCAGTCTCTCCTTTATTATTGTCCGCCTCGAGTTCAAATCCTCGGTTTATCAAAGAATTCACAACTTCAAAAGAACCGTTCTTAGCAGCGAAGTGTAGAAGATAGAAGAGAGTGTTTTTTCTTTATCTTTAACATCGATGCTAGTTCTCTGCTTCAGTAGATAATAAGAACATTTAACAAAATCAGATGTAGCTAAATGAAGAGGTGTTTCTCCGTTGTTGTTCACAGCGTTCACGTGCAGTCCTTTTTTTTATTAACATCTTCACAACACCAATACTGCCGAATTCTGCAGCGCTGTGTAAAACTGTGTTGCCGTCAACGTCTCTCATGTTAACGTCGGCGCCTTGTCTCAGTAAATATCTGAAAATATCAATATTATCTGTGGAGACTGGCACTGGTGTTGTTCCGTGAAAGCATTCACGTGAAAGTGACCGAAGCCAGCAGCATAGTGCAATAGTGACGACTTATCGCTGTCCGTTACATTGAAAGTAAAAACGTTTCTGTCATGTTTTTCACACTGCAGTGACCATATTTGTTACACAGGTTGAGTTGTGCACCTCGCCTTGTCAAAACTTTCACTGCTTCCATACACCTGCGATCGGCGGCAAAGCTTAAAACAGAGTTATTCTCTTCGTCTTTGATATTGTAATCAGCATCGTGTTCCAATAGGTGTGTGAACAATGGAGAGGGTTGAGTCCATTTTTGTTGACTGCGTTCAAGTCAGTACCTGAATGAACAACACGTTTGACAATGTCTAAACATCCACTGTCCATGGCAAAATGCAGGGTGGTAGAGTTAATGACATCTCTCACACTGAGGTGCGCACCTTGATCCAACTGATAGGAAAACACTTCAGCATTACCGGTCCTTCAATGGAGTGCAGTTTGTTTTCTATCACAACCTTTTTTTAGCACAACCTTTTTTGGCGGCAGGATGCAGAACGCTGCAGTTGTCATTATCAGTTAATCTGTGATTTTCCCATCTCTCTAGTAAATAGAAAACTACTCTGATGTTATCAACAGAATAGAAAAGCGGTGATTGGCCGTTCTGGTTTCTCACATTCAGTTCAGCTCCGTGTGATATTAGAGCTTTTATCACATCTAGATATCCTTTTTCAGTAGCATAAGGCAAAGCCGTGTCACAGTTAATATCCTCGATGTTTGGATCTGCTCCGTGCAGCAGTAAAAACGAAACTCTCTCTGTAACTGGTTGATGGTCTCGTGAACAAGCGTTGTGAAGCGCAGTTTTACCCTCGTTATCAATAGCATTGTTTACCGCACCTTTCTCCACTAATACTTTTACATCTTCCAAACATCCTTTGTCCGCAGCAACGTGTAGGATTGTTTGATTACGTTTAACTTTGATATTTGTATTAACTCCATTTTTCAGTAATTAGGAAACAATGTCCGCGTGAGAGACAGCGATGCAAAGTGGGGTGTCCCCGTTATCCCTGACTGAATTAACATCACAACCTTTTTCAACGAGAGCCTGCGCGATTTCTAAATTTGTTGCTATGTTTGGCAATCAGAATATTATACTGACTGTTTGTACTTTATGGAGATGAGAGTAAATGCATGGCCATTTTGTTATGATTATTTTCAAACATATCATGCTTTGAAAAGACACTGCTATATTTAAAATAAACTCGTTGACAAAACCATATATAATGCGCAATTTCACTGGTTTAATGTAGGCCATGTTTAATGTAACAAACCACTATCGCTTCGTGTTAGGTCATTTGATTGGATATTTATTTATTTATTATTTTACTGGATTCTAATAACCTTAAAATTTCTTATAGTTATCTTCCTTTTAAAGAGACATCCTTTGATCACAATATTTGTTTCTATAAAGCTGACCAAACTGACCAAAATCAGAGGAACATAAAACTTCAATTACGCAGTTGATATTTCAAGTTATCAACATAACTTTCATATAATTATGGCTTAATTTTAATTTTGGGATTTTCAGTTTTCTTTTCTGTCTTTATTTTCTTTTTCTTTTTCTTTATTTATTATTACTTTCTTTTTTAATAGTGTTTTGGAGATTTGTACTAAAGTGTGAAATATTGTGAAAGATTAGTATGAACGATTTGTACTGAAGTGCGAAAAAGCATTTTTACAGTATTGTCAAATTTTGTTTGGGATTTTTAAAATTTATTTTATCTTATTTTAAATTTTAGGTGCATGTCAAATTGACAAACTAGATACCCTGAATTAAAGCCATTGTATTACTTTCTAGACAGTTGTGACGTCATTTATTGACGTAAACATTACCCGTTACTCGCAAAATAATTGTAAAAAAAAGTAATAAAAAGCAAGAATGAATTCAGTATTTGTTTTTATAATCTGCTTTAGTCTTCTTCAGTTTCACAGAACTGCAGAAACGAAAAATAAAATTACGTTTCAAGAAAAGGTGGACATTGTTAAGAAACATAATGAATTCCGAAGCCAGATTAAAGCAGCCGACATGGAAAAAATGGTGAAATACATTATCTTTTACACATCATAACATATTAGAATATGAATAAATAATAAATGTGTTCAATAACCACAACGATTACGGTGACAACAACAACAACAACACGAAGAAGAACAATATTATTAGTATTAGTAGCAATAATTATTGTGGTATTGCTATTAGTCGTGGTAGTGAAACAGCAATGAACTGTTATTAATCTATTCAGTGGTAATCTTGCAACAAATAATAATAATAAACATTTAAAATTATAATGTGTACGGTTTATTGTTCCAAATAATTCTTTTGCTTTCATTTTCTCGTTTTAGTCCTGGGATTACGAGTTGGAAAAGGTAGCTCAGAAATGGGCCAGTAATTGTAAATTCGAACACAACAGCAACCGAAGTTATGAACAAAACAAATACACTTATGTAGGGGAGAATTTATATTACACTACAGGTATCTTTAAACAGTTAGTCTTTTAAAACTGTAATTCAGCTATTTATATAGAGCATAGTTTGTCAAACTTAAGGTAGTGATTAAAAACAAAAGAAAGAACAATAAGACCCAAAACAAATTTAGAATAATATATATATATATCGAAGAGAAACAAATCATAAACTTGCCCACAGAATCTCCCACTGAAGAAATAACAGGAAAAAACAAACAAAAACAAAACAAAAACAACAAAACATATATAAACAAGTAACAAAACAAAATAATATAAATTATTAATAATAAAAAAAATACAAAAAACAAAAAAAAAACTGAATGGATGAGTGAATGAATTAATGAATGAATGAATAAATAAATAATATTACCATTTGTTATTTTGTTATTACCTTTCAAATGACGAATGTATAATATAGCAAATGTTTAATATAATCAAGCGAATAATATAGCACACCTTTAATATATGAGATGTGTAATGTAACAAATGATTATGTTAGCAGGTATATAATATAATAAAATATTTGATGTGACAAATGTTTAATGTATCGGACGTACAATACAACAAATGATTAATTCAGCAGACGTATAATGTAACAAATGTTTGGCATGACAGACGTATAATGTAACAAATGTTTGGCATGACAGACATATAATGTAACAAATGTTTGGCATGACAGACGTATAATGTAACAAATGTTTGGTATGACAGACGTGTAATGTAACACGTTTGGTATGACAGACGTGTAATGTAACAAATGTTTGGTATGACAGACGTGTAATGTAACAAATGTTGGTATGACAGACGTGGTTGTAACAAATGTTTGGTATGTCAGACGTATAATGTAACACGTTTGGTATGACAGACGTGTAATGTAACAAATGTTTGGTATGACAGACGTATAATGTAACACGTGTGGTATGACAGACGTGTAATGTAACAAATGTTTGGTATGACAGACGTGTAATGTAACACGTGTGGTATAACAGACGTGTAATGTAACAAATGTTTGGTATGACAGACGTATAATGTAACAAATGTTTGGCATGACAGACGTATAATGTAACAAATGTTTGGTATGACAGACGTATAATGTAACACGTGTGGTATGACAGACGTGTAATGTAACAAATGTTTGGTATGACAGACGTGTAATGTAACAAATGTTTGGTATGACAGACGTGTAATGTAACACGTTTGGTATGACAGACGTGTAATGTAACAAATGTTTGGTATGACAGACGTGTAATGTAACAAATGTTGGTATGACAGACGTGGTTGTAACAAATGTTTGGTATGTCAGACGTATAATGTAACACGTTTGGTATGACAGACGTGTAATGTAACAAATGTTTGGTATGACAGACGTATAATGTAACACGTGTGGTATGACAGACGTGTAATGTAACAAATGTTTGGTATGACAGACGTGTAATGTAACACGTTTGGTATGACAGACGTGTAATGTAACAAATGTTTGGTATGACAGACGTGTAATGTAACAAATGTTGGTATGACAGACGTGTAATGTAACAAATGTTTGGTATGTCAGACGTATAATGTAACACGTTTGTATGACAGACGTGTAATGTAACAAATGTTTGGTATGTCAGACGTGTAATGTAACAAATGTTTGGTATGTCAGACGTATAATGTAACACGTTTGGTATGACAGACGTGTAATGTAACAAATGTTTGGTATGTCAGACGTATAATGTAACACGTTTGTATGACAGACGTGTAATGTAACAAATGTTTGGTATGTCAGACGTGTAATGTAACAAATGTTTGGTATGTCAGACGTATAATGTAACACGTTTGGTATGACAGACGTGTAATGTAACAAATGTTTGGTATGTCAGACGTATAATGTAACACGTTTGGTATGACAGACGTGTAATGTAACAAATGTTTGGTATGTCAGACGTATAATGTAACACGTTTGGTATGACAGACGTGTAATGTAACAAATGTTTGGTATGACAAATATATAATATAATAAATATAAGGACACAGTTTGATATAAAAAATGTTTCAGGCTCAGTATCGGGCTCGGGGTTCATCGAGTATTGGCATGATGAGGTGAACGATTACACCTATTCCGACAACTCGTGTAATGAGGGCAAACAGTGTGGTGACTATACACAGGTGAGTTATTAACATTTCACAAGGGGTGAATAACTTAACTAAAATTTGTATCACTTCAAAGAGGTTATGATTTTATTTTATTTGTTTGTTCGTTCGTTCGTCTGTTCATTTTATCATGCTTCAAAGATAAACAGATACATGAAAATTTATAAAGCATACCTGCTTATCTAATCGTTTATAGCTGTACAGCGTTATAGCCTTTTATGTATATACAGTTCCCAAATGAAATAAATTATGTGAACATTTCGACGTATTTTTGTTAACATTTGGACCACTATAGACAAATGAACAATTATATCAAAAGGTTGTTCACATATTATGGTCCCAAAGAGGTCAGTTTCAAAGCATGTATGTATGTATGTATGTATGTATGTATATATGGTTGCATGTATGCATGTTTTTAGGATTTTGAATATTCTCTGTCGTATAGACTTTGCACAGACAATATTCGGGAACGCACTGGCGCAGGAGGACAAAGTCCAAACACGACCTCACAAACCCGTCAGATGCCGCTGACGAGACTCGAACGTATGGCACCCATTCTCCCGCACTGCGAAGGCGGACTGCGAAGGCGGTAATCATCGCTTCCTACATAGCTCGCCGTTCTTTGTCTTTCGTCATTTTTGTATGCATCTATTTTTTCTGAGATACCTGGCACTGGCAAATATGTAGTTTAGGATTCTGAATATTCTCTGTTTTATGTACGTCTGAATAGACTTTGCACACAGAAAATATGCGGAAACGCACTGGTGCAGCAAAACAGAGTCCAATCACGACCTCACAAACCCGTCAGATGCCGCTGAGGAGAATCGAACGTATGGCAACCATTCGCCCGCACATATGTATGTATATTGTATATGCTTGTATCTATGTATGTCTGTATGTCTGTATGTTTGTATGTATGTATGTTTGTATGTATATATGTATGTATGTATATATGTATGTATGTATGTATATATGTATGTATGTATGTATGTATGTGTATAATCATTCCACATTTAACTGAACGTGTAACAGTCTTTCTTACAAATATAACCAGAGACAGTTTTTGTTCTGCCGCTGGTATTTTTCAGTTTGATATTTAACTTGTATAAGAAAACCTAACATAGATAAATGTAATTACTAAACTTTTGTATTTTGTCTTTATTATCTTACTCGTTATCATTTAATTACTTTGTTGATTCTTTTGTTATTATTTTTGTTGTTACTGTTGTTGTTATTATTATTATTATTATTATTATTATTAGTGCAATTCTCTTGTATTGTTATTGCTGTTATTACTGTTGTTGTTTTTATTGATATAATTTTTCTGAATAATAATTTAGGAATAGGTGTTGTTTGTTTAATGAAATTTATATTTTGTACATAGGTTGTATGGCATGACACCACGGCTGTAGGCTGTGGAATCTCATTTTGTGAAGCCGATCCAGATAGCGGTGATGATCCATTTACCTTAGTTGTGTGTGACTATGGTCCAGCGTACGTCATATAATAATAACAATAACAATAATAATAATAATAACAATAATTATGATGATGATGATGACGATGATGGTGATGATGACAACAGCAGCAATAATAATAATAATGATGACGATTGTTATTATTTTGACAATGTTAATAATGATACTGACAATTGTATTGGTTATGTTCTTTATGATTATAATGATGATTATTATGATGATAATGACAAATATAATTATGCTAAAAATGTTAATAATAATAATTAAATCATATGAGAATAAATAGTTGCCTCACTTGTAATTATTACAAAATATTCCATAATAAAAAATATTTTCCACGCAGAGGAAACCTTAAGGGTCATAAGCCATATAAGGAAGGACAGCCGTGTTCTGAATGTCCCGAGAAGAAACCCGTTTGTGAAAACGATCTCTGTTGTAAGTATGTAATAAACAGTCTGCAGATTAATAGCAATTCTTCTGCTTGTTTTTAATATATGATTCTACATACATGTTTTAATAAAATTCTTTCTTTTGTCTTAACGCATGACTTCACGTATTTAATATTTAATTCATATACATTCTAATTTTAGTTAAATACTTTTTTTTTAATAAATAAACTATAGAGGCTATTTTGTGAACTGTCCCAATGTATTTCGGATCAGAAAAATGTATAATTAAACTTAAAATGTAAGATTTTATTTCTGACAGCGGCTAAAGCGTGTGCAGAAATGAAGTGTAGAAACGGCGGCAAACTCAACATAGAAACGTGCATGTGTGACTGCACTTCAACTAAATTCAAAGGAAACATTTGTGAATCTCCAGTATCAGGTGGAAACCGCATTTCAGGACATGCTCTCCACGATCTGATATTTGTGGCTTTCTTCATAGTACGCTATTAAAAGAATGAAATTCTATGTCACCTGGGTATTGATTATTTCCAAGTAGTACCTGCATTGATGTACGATGATCTAGGATGACTACTTATCACTTGGCTATTTATATTTTTGATTTAATCTAACGATTACACTGTCTGTCTCACTGTCTCTCTCTGAACGTTTTAAGAGTTTATGTTTGGATGCTGGTGTCTGACAGAGTCTGTGTACGTCTCTGAGAATGTTTTGTAAACGTGTGCCTTTGACTGTAAACAGATCAACAAAATGAACATATGACTGTCTAAAACTATTAAGTAATAAATAAAATAATTGAAAACATTTAAAAGTATTCAACGTAATGTTGTACTATAAAATATCAGTTAAAGAAGATAATGAAAGAAAAGGAAATAGCACTTGCTGCCATACACACATACACATATATACACACATACATACATACACACATACACACACATACATACATACATATATGCACACATATATACACACATACATACATACACACACAGACACATATATACATAGTCATAAATACACACACATATATTTACACACATTTACACACACACCTACCTACATACATACAAACACAACTATACGTACATATATATTTACGTAAATACCAACATAAACACATACTATATCTCTTATGTAGTCATTTATATGACGCGTGTATAGATGTAACTGAGAAAAATAAATAAAATGCAGGCAGCTATGTATAAATGTGTCTGTTTATATGCATGAATGTGTTATATATTTGCATAACTGTTTGTATATGTGTGAGTGTGTGTGTGTATGTGTGTGTATATATATATGTATATATTCATGTGTGTGCATGGATCTGCATAACTCTATAAATGTGTACGTATGTATGTGTATACATATCTATTTTCGTGTCTTTGTACGTAGCTATGTGCGTAGATGAAGAACAAATGTTTTATCGATTTTTAGTTTTAATTAATAAAAGTATTGCTGTGTATAATGTTCTAGTACTAATGAAACATTTAATCAATCTAAATGCGGGGTATTTCTCAGCATATAATAATTTAAAATAGTAATTGTAATTATAGGCCCCAAAAAGTATAAACAAATAAATAAATTAATAAATAACTAATATGGTTACTCCAGGCAAACATGTCGTCGATCATTACAACGTATTTCCTGCTACTACTGCCTGGAATGTCCTCCAGCCGGCAGTGATGTGTTAGGTACACGTTACCCCGCGACTCGCTGTTTTCTACTTCTAACAGTAAATTTAAACCAAGAGTGGTCTTCTCTGAGCGTGGACTTCTGATTATAATAATGACACCAAAAAAATTTAATATTTTCTCTGCTTCCTCGTGTGCTCTTGTTTTAACGTACAAACTGGAGCCAGAAGCATCAATCTAGATCGATGTGGCTTCTTTGAAAAAAAAGAAAAAAAATATATATATAATGCACACAATACACAATAATAATAATATAATTAGCAGCAGCATCAGAAATACGACAACTAGCTAAGTAACTAACTAAGTAATTAGGTTTTAACTGTTTCAATTCAGAAATTATGTAGTATTTATAATATTACTTTCATACTGGAACATTTAACTGGCGCTTTTTCTGAAAAAACAAAACAAGAAAAAACTACATTCTCTACGTCTATACCGTATATGTGTATGTATGTGTGTCAGTATATATGTATGTATGCGTGACAGAGGGGTGGGTAAGGATTGTGTGGTATGCATAACTGTAAGTAATTCACTAATTACTATATAAAATCACTGTCCTAGGAAAAACAAGCAAGACGGGGTTTCAAAGCAGAAGGTTTTAATAATAGGTAATATCTGATATGGAAATGTTAACATATACAGCATTGTAACTCTGGCATCTCCAAGGAGGACAAACTGACCAGATTCATAAAACTGTATTTAATTAATACAAAACATAGTAAACATTCTACACGTGTAAAGCCAGAACAATTAAAACGACAGCAACAATCAAACCAGTAATTCTGATGTTTAGAAGAAAAAAGAAAAAAAATATATTAAACAAAAATATGATCAAAATATAGTACTAATATATAGTTCACTACAGTCAAACTTGAGAAGTTAGTTACATGCATTTAAATATTAATACTAAATGTTATAGCTCATTAGTCATGGCTTCCGTGAGGAGTTATCATAATCATATGTTCAAGTAGAACTAACATAATATGAAACTTGTAATGCCAACTCAGTTTGATACTAAAGAAATAATCTATCGATATGAAATCATTTAAAACATTCTTGAAGTTCATTCAATCCCAAATAATATGTTTCGTCCAATCCTATGTATTAAAAGTAATTTTTAACAAAAGCAACTGACTTCAATTTGGATTTTAAGCCAACTGTTTATGTAATAATAGTGGTTCTATTGTCCTTCATTAAAACATAATAACACCTAGCTGATACCAGATTAATGGGTGTAATTTCATGTTGATCTATTACTGGGATACGTGACATACTAATATTAATCATTCCTACTGATTATGTTAACTAGAAACAATTACATTGTATAAAAGTCTCTATAAAAATGCTTTATACATATATAAACATTTATAATAATTGAACTATAAGTCTTTTGAATACATAGATACATGAACTTTCTGTAATTATTATTCATATTTTGGTTATAGTGAGACATAAATATAATATTGAGACGTTTATATTTAAAGAAAATAATAACAGTTATCATAAAAGCACAATTACCAGCAGATGCAAATTAACAGTTACACATAAATATAAAACATATGCAATACTGTAAATAGTGATGTCACTACCCCACACAACCGCTGTCACCACCGGAACAGAAATAATGAATACTGTATCAGCTGTGTTTACTGAGAAAATACTCTGGGTATCAGTCATGTTTATTTTTAAATCTGTTTCCCTTTTCAAAACTAATACAGATCAGTTAATTGTTATAAACTGTAACATCTGTTACTTAAAGTTACGCCAAGACATTTAATTAATTGTGCCCTAGCATATTCAAAATAAATGAAAGTCCACAAGAAAAATTAGGCAGTAATATCTTAATTATACTTTTTCAGTAGACATATTAAAATGAATGCAATATGCCTAAATTAATTACTGATCTCAGCTGATCTGTAGCACATATAAATGAAATCACTATTAAACAAATACAAAAATGCTCCAGTCACCAGGTTATTCAAGGTCCTGTCATGTCAGGGGCAATATCTTGCTCTCTGGGAATGTTTCCCGCAAAATCTAGGCAGGATCCTATGTGCTAGCTTTACTCCCCCCAGGTTACTTTTAGGAATTAATTAATTTAAATATATATATATATATATATACTGACTTTTATTGAATAGGAAACAACGGTTATTGTTTCATATTATATACATATATAAAAAAAGAAAAAAGAAAAAAGAAAACAACAATAACAAAAAACAATATACGAATAAGTGAAAAATAAAAAACAATAAAAACATAAAATCATAAATAGGCTGATTAAAAAACTCATAGAAATTAAAACAATTTGTCTTGTTGTGGAATGGAGCGATAAGCTTTGGATGACCAGGTTTATTACTTTTTTAAAACTTACTATTATTATTATTGTTACTTGTTAGTTTGTTAATATTATAACGATTTTTTCTGAAACAACTACAAAAAAACTACAAAAATCAAACAAAAGGTGATCGAATGTATTAAAAACATATAATTTGTAATTTCTAAAATTTTATTTTGTTACAAAAACGTGAAATGATAATGACACGGCAGAGAGGCACAACAGGAACATCAAAATTTAAATAGGTTGAAAATGGAGACATCAGGATGATATTTCGGAAACGGGGAACCGAAGTTACCAACATAGGTCAGGGGCCAGCGTTTCATATCGTGACGACATTTAAATACTTTGCGAAGACGACGGAGACATTGTAGATACAACAGTGTGAAGTTTGAAAGAGATTAGAGACTGGAAATTATATCCATTACATCATATTAACTAAAATCTATATCGTATCTTACCAGTTTTTTCATCGACGTTGCTCTTAAAATAAACAAATATAAAGATATATTTTCTTTATTTTCTTAATTTCCAGTGATTATTGTAACAAATAACATCAAATGTTAGTTTAATTTAATTTAATTTTGTCTACATACTTAGTCAAGCTGCTGAATTTCAGTTTGTCGAAAGGAGGAAAAACGAAGTTAATGTTAACACTTAGAATTCACCAGCAGGAAATAAAAGTGAGCACACCCTCTTTTTTGTGTACTTGTTCGTTCGGGTTCTTCATTCCTTAGAAGGTCAATCAGTTGTGATGGTAGAACAACAGACTTGTTTATAATTTCTTTTCTAATCGCTGAAGCCAAATTTGTATGCAAAGCAAACAAAAATACTGCATATATTATTCAGATATCTATCCCAACTAAACAAAATACTTTTTATCAAAAAATGGGAATTACAGAAAATAAAACCATTCCTAACAAAAATCATTTTAATGACAATAATGATCATATTATCATAGGACATAATTTGGTATATCAGTTTAAAATAATAATCATAATATTAGTAAATTTTCCCTCTGACAATATTTATAATATATGTGATCATTTTACATAATAAAATACATTATGCATAGATAGATATACAGCAAATTCGACAAATGTTCATAAACAGTAAGTTAAAACATATTATATATACATAACTGTATTTCATATTGTGTTTTTATTTATTGTATATTTATTTTTGTAAAATACTACATATTTATGTTTATACAACACATTTTAATTTACTGTGTATTTATCTGTGTTTTTATTTACCCTATTATAATCTTTGTAAAATATTTTTTACTATTATTATTATTATAGGTTGTAGTGGTTAATAATTATAAATGATGTTTCTTCGTTAATTTGTTGAAGAAAGTTTTAAAACATTTTACATTAAATTAAAGCACACTAATAAATATACACAAAATTCAAATATAGTTCTTGCTAAAAATTTCAAATCAGATTTAAAATATTGTACACAGATAAAGTATACCGAAAATTAAAACATATTTTACCTAAGAAATATGCATTACATTAAAACGTTTTAAACACTGAAAAATATACAAATATATATAATTAAAATACACTGTGCGCAAATAAATACGCAGAAGATTACCAAATGCCAGTCTTTCTGAAACATTGCCATGGAGTTGAAATAATTGCGGTAAAAATAAAAAGCGCGGATGTGGTTGTGGTTACAATTAGTTACACAATTTCAATTCCATGGCATAAAAATAAAAAGCGCGGATGTGGTTGTGGTTACAATTAGTTACACAATTTCAATTCCATGGCATAAAAATAAAAAGCGCGGATGTGGTTGTGGTTACAATTAGTTACACAATTTCAATTCCATGGCATAAAAATAAAAAGTGCGGATGTGACTGAAGTAACAATCGGAATTCCGTGACAAACAGAGTAGGCCAAGGCCAATACGACAGCTCAGTTAGGCAGGGAACCAACCTTTTTGAATGACATTGTCTTAACGGACGAGTATGGTAAGCAATTGTCTATTCTCATTTTGACAGGATGTAATGTGCCATTAATCTGTGTCAGTAACATTTAATATATCTAAAATTTTAATGTTTTAATCTGTCCTCCGTGCAGATTCTTATTTTGTCTTGGTTCCGCGTATGACTTTACTCGAATCATTATCCAAAAATGGCTTAAATATATGTTTTATCGATTGTACAGTGTATTATTATCAAGTTACTTGTATATCATAATTAAATAATTAACTTGTACCTTTACTTGTGGTGTGTTTATTTCTCTAGGTGATAGATAGAATTAATGATTTATACAGATTGCTGTCAATTTAGCGTTTATTTTCCTTGTTTGGCGGCTATTAATGAATCCTTGTTACCTAGTATGAGCCTTAATATAACATCCAAGATGTTTAATACTGTAAGCCCCGTGACACTTACTTACAAATTAATAATATATTTTTGAAAAAATGAGAGAGAGAGAAGAAAAAAAAGAAATATAAATACGTCCCACATTAAGGCAGCTTGAATCCATTCTTTGGAACCTGTTAATGCCGATGACCAAGTAATTCTGCCATGCAAAATAAGTAAAGTTAACAGAATATTTTAAGAAATATTGAGTAAGATCATATGCATCCTAAACGTTTTCAAAATTTGATTGGCTTTACTATGAACATTCAAACCACTGAATGGCGAGATGAGGCCCCACTACACTAAATGTTTAACGCGTTTGTTAATTGAAATCTTGCTCTACGAATCAGTTGCAGTCTTTCGAACCTAGGGGTGAAAAATAGCAAGTGGTGCATGTACAACATGAATTTGACAAAAAAGCAATTTATTTATAATAAAAATGAAATTAATAAAATTTTAAAGAGAGAGAGAGAGAGAGAGAGAGAGAGAGAGAGAGAGAGAGAGAGAGAGAGAGAGAGAGAGAGAGAGAGAGAGAGAGAAAGAGAGAGAGAGAGAGAGAGAGAGAGAGAGAGAGAGAAAAAAGAGAGAGAGAGAGAGAGAGAGAGCTTTGGAACACCTAATGGTCAAAGGTCGTTGATTGATACCTGTATGTATCCATCTATCCAAGTAACAGACAAATAAGTATCTGTAGTCTGGGAAAGATTAATCTAATATAACTTCCAGCAACAACAATCAGCGCAGATGCATGTAGGTTAGCATGTCTGAATCATATATTTACCGATTCGGGATAAGGCGCATGTATGAGTCCACATTTCTTGAACAATTTGCAAAATTTCACGGCGGCCACAAGAATGTCTTCTTCGTTCTTTGCTCGCCATCGGGAGCTTCTAAAATTGTATCTTTGTGTAAACTGTCCAAGTGATACTTTCTAATCTGAGTAAATTGTAAGTGTGTGTGTGTGTGTTTTGCATCTGTTGTCGGAGTGGTGAACAAAATTAATCGTTAATCAGGAATGTTTGAAACCCTGGATTTATTCAAACTGCAGCTATATGCTTGTCTCAAAAAATCGATATCTTATATAACATTAATACATTAATATTTATACACTGTTAATTTGGAAATAATAGAGTATTATTCAATCAGAGTGAAGTGTCAACAGTAATATTTTTTTCCTCTGAACAATTTGCAATTCTGTATGTATAGTGAGTGGACAAAATTAAACTAAAATAATACCTTTGATGTTACAGTAACTACTAAAACTTAATAAAATAAAGTTTATTTAAAACTTTATGTTTATTTTAAGTGTTCAGCTTTGTCTTTTGGGATTATTTTTTTTCCACATTGTTGCTATGTTTGGCAATCAGAATATTATATTGACTGTTTGTATCTTATGGAGATGAGAGTAAATGCATGGCCATTTTGTAATGATTATTTTAAAAAATGTCATGTTTTGAAAAGACACTGCTATATTTAAAATAAACTCGTTGACAAAACCATATATAATGCGCAATTTCATTGGTTTAATATAGGCCATGTCAGAATTGCTGGCCAATCTCGGATTGCTGGCCAATCTCAAGAAACTATGGTAACTGGAAAAATAAAAATAATAAAAATAACATAAAATTAAATTAAATAAAATTAAATAAAAAATAAAAATAATAAAGTAGAAGTAAAAATAGATGAACACACTTCAATTCTAATACCTGCATGAACTGTAGACAGAACGTTTAGTTTTATTTGTATAAAATATTACTAAAGTCTGTTGTAGCAAAAGATTTGTAGTATTTACAGAGTCATCTGAATTTGCTCTATGGATCGTTAACAAACCACTATCGCTTCGTGTTAGGTCATTTGATTGGATATTTATTTATTTATTATTTTATAAAACTTCAGTTACGCAGTTTATATATCATGTTATCAGCATAAATGTCATATAATTATGGCTTAATTTTAATTTGGGGATTTTCAGTTTTCTTTTCTGTCTTTATTTTCTTTTTCTTTGTTTATTATTACTTTCTTTTTTAATAGTGTTTTGGAGATTTGTACTAAAGTGTGAAATATTGTGAAAGATTAGTATGAAAGATTTGTACTGAAGTGCGAAAAAGCATTTTTACAGTATTGTCAAATTTTTGGGGGGATTTTTAAAATTTATTTTATCTTATTTTAAATTTTAGGTGCATGTCAAATTGACAAACTAGATACCCTGAATTAAAGCCATTGTATTACTTTCTAGAAAGTTGTGACGTCATTTATTGACGTGAACACAACCCATTACTCTGAAAATGTTTTGAAAAAAAATACAAAAATAAGAAGCAAGAATGGATTCAGTATTTGTTTTTATAATCTGCTTTAGTCTTCTTCAGTTTCACAGAACTGCAGAAACGAAAAAAAAATTTACGTTTCAAGAAAAGGTGGACATTGTTAAGAAACATAATGAATTCCGAAGCCAGATTAAAGCAGCCGACATGGAAAAAATGGTGAAATACATTATCTTTTACACATCATAACATATTAGAATATGAATAAATAATAAATGTGTTCAATAACCACAACGATTACGGTGACAACAACAACAACAACACGAAGAAGAACAATACTATTAGTATTAGTAGCAATAGTTATTGTGGTATTGCTAGTAGTCGTGATTGTGATAACAACAGTGAATTGGTATTAGTCTATTCAGTGGGAATTTGGAAAAAAAACCCAACTGCAACAGCATTAATATAAGTAATTATAAAATATAACAGTAAGAAAAATAGTAATAATTACAACAACCAGCATAATAATAATAATAATAGTATTACTACAGCCACTCCAAAAACAACTGCCATAAATATTAACAATATAAATTACAATGCATGATTCGATAGTGTACTGTTTATTGTTCCCAATAATTCTTTTGCTTTCATTTCTCGTTTTAGTCCTGGGATTACGAGTTGGAAAAGGTAGCTCAGAAATGGGCCAGTAATTGTAAATTCGAACACAACAGCAACCGAAATTCTGAACAAAAAACCTACACTTATGTAGGGGAGAATTTATATTACACTACAGGTATGTTTTTTAAAACTGTAATACACAGAACATTTAATTCAGCTATTTATATAGAACATAGTTTGTCAAACTTAAGGTAATGATTAAAAACAAAAGAATGAACAATAAGACACAAAACAAATTTAAAATAATATATATATATATATATCGAAGAGAAAAAAACTCACAAACTTCCCCTAAACAAAACGTCTATTAATAACTAAACCAACATCACAAAAACAAAACAATATAAATGGTTAATAATAAAAAATAAATAAATAACTGAATGAATGAATAAATACAGAAATAAAAAAATATTAATATTACCATTTATTATTTTATATATACCTTTGAAATGACGAATGTATAATATAGCAAATGTTTAATATATCAAGCGAGTAATATAGCACACGTTTAATATATGAGATGTATAATGTAACAAATGTTTTGTGTGACAAGTATTTAATGTATCACACGTAATACTACAAATGATTAATTCAGCAAATGTATAATGTAACAAATGTTTGGTATGACAGACGTGTAATGTAACACATGTTTGGTATGACAGACATACAATGTAACAAATGTTTGGTATATCAGACGTATAATGTAACAAATGTTGGTATGACAGACGTGTAATGTAACAAATGTTTGGTATGTCAGACGTATAATGTAACACGTTTGGTATGACAGACGTGTAATGTAACAAATGTTTGGTATGACAAATATATAATATAATAAATATAAGGACACAGTTTGATATAAAAAATGTTTCAGGCTCAGTATCGGGCTCGGAGTTCGTCAAGTCTTGGTATGACGAGGTGAACGATTACACCTATTCCGACAACTCGTGTAATGAGGGCAAACAGTGTGGTCACTTTACACAGGTGAGTTATTAACATTTCCCAAGAGATCAATTTTAAAGCAGGTATGTATGTGTGTATGTATGTATGTATGTATGTATATATGTATGTATGTAATCATTCCAGATTTAACTGAACGTGTAATAGTCTTTCTTACAAATATAACCAGAGACAGTTTTTGTTCTGCCGCTGGTATTTTTCAGTTTGATATTTAACTTGTATAAGAAAACCTAACACATATAAATGTAATTACTAAACTTTTGTATTTTGTCTTTATTATCATATTCGTTTTCATTATTAATTATTTTATTGTTTCTTTTGTTATTATTGTTGTTGTTATTGTTTTTATTATTTTTATTATTATTATTATTATTGCTTTTAATGCAATTCTGTTGTACTGTTATTGTTGTTATTATTGTTGTTGTTATTGATATAATTTTTCTTTCCATCTTCTGAATATTAATATAGGATGTAGCTGTAGTTAGTTTAAATACATTTTTTATATTTTGTACATAGGTTGTATGGCATGACACCACGGCTGTAGGCTGTGGAATCTCATTTTGTGAAGCCGATCCAGATAGCGGTGATGATCCATTTACCTTAGTTGTGTGTGACTATGGTCCAGCGTACGTCATATAATAATAACAATAACAATAATAATAAAAATAAAAATAATGATGATGATGATGATGATGGTGACGATGATGGTGATGATGATATAATGACGATGATGATGATGATGATGATGATGATAATGGTGACAATAGCAGCAATAATTATAATAATGATGACGATTGTTATTATTGTTACAATGTTAATAATGATACTGACAATTGTATTGGTTATGTTCTTTATGATTATAATGATGATTATTATGATGATAATGACAAATATAATTATGCTAAAAATGTTAATAATAATAATTAAATCATATGAGAATAAATAGTTGCCTCACTTGTAATTATTACAAAATATTCCATAATAAAAAATATTTTCCACACAGAGGAAACTTTGTGGGTCATAAGCCATATAAGGAAGGACAGCCATGTTCTGAATGTCCCGAGAAGAAACCCGTTTGTGAAAACGATCTCTGTTGTAAGTATGTAATAAACAGTCTGCAGATTAATAGCAATTCTTCTGCTTGTTTTTAATATATGATTCTACATACATGTTTTAATAAAATTCTTTCTTTTGTCTTAACGCATGACTTCACGTATTTAATATTTAATTCATATACATTCTAATTTTAGTTAAATACTTTTTTTTAAATAAATAAACTATAGAGGCTATTTTGTCCCAATGTATTTCGGATCAGAAAAATGTATAATTAAACTTAAAATGTAAGATTTTATTTCTGACAGCGGCTAAAGCTTGTGCAGAAATGAAGTGTAGAAACGGCGGCAAACTCAACATAGAAACGTGCATGTGTGACTGCACTTCAACTAAATTTAAAGGAAACATTTGTCAATCTCCAGTATCAGGTGGAAACCGCATTTCAGGACATGCTCTCCAGGCACTGATATTTGTGGCTTTCTTCATAGCACGCTATTAAAAGAACGAAATTCTATGTCACCTGGGTATTGATTATTTCCAAGTAGTACCTGCATTGATGTACGATGATCTAGGATGACTACTTATCACTTGGCTATTTATATTTTTGATTTAATCTAATGATTACACTATCTGTCTCACTGTCTCTCTCTGAACGTTTTAAGAGTTTATGTTTGGATGCTGGTGTCTGACAGGGTCTGTGTACGTCTCTGAGAATGTTTTGTAAACGTGTGCCTTTGACTGTAAACTGATCAACAAAATGAACATATGACTGTCTAAAACTATTAAGTAATAAATAAAATAATTGAAAACATTTAAAAGTATTCAACGTCTTGTTGTACTATAAAATATCAGTTAAAGAAGATAATGAAAGAAAAGGAAATAGCACTTGCTGCCATACACACATACACATACATATGCACACATATATACACACATACATACATACACACATACACACATACACACATACACACACATACATACATACATATATGCACACACATATACACACATATATACATACACACATACATACACATATATGCATATACACTTACACATACATGCATATATACATATACAGACATATATTTTAGTAAATACTTATTTTAACTTATTTTATTTTATTTATGAATAAAAACAAACATTAAAATAAATTTATTTATCTGTTCTAATAACTCGGTGTCAAGAAATTCAGTTTTACTTCAGTAACAGATATAGATTTCTACAGATATTAAAGATAATAAAAAAATGAATTAATTAATTAAAAAAAAAAGAAGAAAATAAGAAGCAAAATGTAAGTAGTATTCTTAATTGGATGTGATATACAATAATAATAATAATAACAGTAGAAATAGTAAAGAAATAGTTTGTGTATATGTATGTTTTTCTTTTTGTTTTTCTTTCTTTTTTTCTTCCTTCCTTTCTTTCTTTCTGTCTTTGTTTCTTTATTTCTTTATTTTACTTATTTCAGCTTGTTCACAAATCAAGAAACAGGAGACACAGTCTGAACGGCTCTGTCTTATCAGTCAGGTTCAGAGGGTGTGATCACATAAAATTTTACTTTTTAATTAACTTAGACTTATTGAATACAGGTAATTTATACCTGTAATTTATACTTGAATGTGTACCTATTATTTACATCTGCTGGAAGAGTCAACAGTATCATGCGTTACTCTATATCTACATATAACACTACAGTACAGTACAAGCGTGATACTGTAATGTTATATATATATATATATATATATATTTAGCATTTGTATGGAGATATGAAAAAATATTATAAGAAAAAATTAGTAATAAATAATTTAATAGAAAAAGTTAAGCTGTCAACGTGAGAAGTTATTTCGGAAAGTTGAACTGGATTTTGACTTACTCAAAGACGTCAGGCTGAAGCTGTTCTGTAACAAGATTCTCTATTATAATATTTCGTTCGTTGCATTCATAGAACTGCTCATATATCTTTTATCACGCCCTTTCTCTATAGAACCTTTTTTCTTCATTTTTTCTCTCATATTTTCAATTTATATTTTCCTGACGCGAGTACACTGAGGCTTGTGAAATGGTAATCCTGTATTAAGTTATTTCACACACTGATTATTTCATTACTTTGACATGAAACAGTTTCAAAGATGTCAGTTTAGACATGAAAATGAAAAGAGAGAGTTGCAGTTACTTATATCAGATCGTTTCTTGTTCTGAAAAAACACTTCTTTTTTTGATGCATCAGTAATAAAATAATGCAATAACACCAGAATAAGAGATAGCATGGTTATGTTTCGTCCATCAACCTTCCCAGTCAAACTATCCATGACTATCTAATTCATAACTTATAGATCATCCATTACCAGTTTATTATTTATTCATCATCCATAATAGTTTATCATTTATTAATTATCTGTCATTCAGCTATTTATCATCCATTTGCCATCCAATCCCTCCCTCCGTTCATCATTATACATACATCATCATAGTTCATCCTCTGACTACATGTCAGTTTTTATGTTCGTAATAACTCAGCTATTATTCTAAGGCAGCTGTATTTTAAAAACTCACTCATCCAGTGTAGAAAATTAATACTTTTATTTTATAAAGAATTCGGAGATTTTCTCTGGAACATTGAACGACAAAGAATCAGTCAGCCTTTCAACGAACAGCAATAACCAGCACACAATGAAACACTGAACCGAAAATCTCGCACAATAGATCTGGATATTCTGTATCTGAAAACATTTCTATGTTCAGGGAAACTGAATAAATCGAATTGTAATTTTCTGTTAAATAGAAATTGTCCTTCAATGGCTTTTTGTAAAATCACTGCGGGATAAAAGTATCATGAATTATTTATTATAAAACGATGTTAATTTTTTTCCGTGATAGACAGATAGTTCGTCATTGCATATTTAGCATATTTTTATTTGTATATATTGACCGTAGACGACTTTCTCAATATGTTTCATTTTCTTTTTTTTCTTCTTTTTTCTTTCTTTCATCTTTCTCCTCAATTTTATCTTTCTTGTTACTTAGCTCATTCACATAGAGTAGTCACATCTAACGCAGGTACACCTAACACTATTTCTATCCACCTATCCACTTTCTTTCAAACTGTCACCACTTTATTTTTTCTCCGCGTAAACAACACTTTTATAAAACGTGACACAAGGAACTGTCGTCAGGTGATTCAAGTACATGTAATTACGTACAAAATGATACGTTCAGAAAACGAACAAAAGGTGTATTGACGGTTAGGATAAAACCTAAATACGACAATCTTTTATTTGTTAAAAATTCTGTGCAGGTTTATGTTGGCTTGATGGTTAATTTTACGGTCAGTGGGCAATTTTCATTTGTTTGTCAATAGATGGCGTCACGGAGTCTGTCATCCCATGCGTTCTCTGTAATCTGCGTTACTTCGACTAAACACCCAAGCAGTTTCTTAACCTCGTCGCCCACATTTCCAAGACAGATGACATTTATGTTTATGACTGTGTTCTCTCATTCTATATATGTATGTCTATGTATACTGAATGTATCTTTCAAAATGTTCTATGTTGTTTAATAAATTAGACATTTAATATTTATTTCACTATACACAGGACAGCACATACCACGTTCTTTCATGAACCAGCGATGGATGATCGACAGATGTGCCATGTAAACAGAAAAAAAAAACACCTTAAATATTTTGCGTTCTTGTTATTCAAGTTACAAAATCTACTGTAACAAAATCATGGTGAGTTCTGTTTTTTTAGAAAGCATAAATGCAATACGTGTGTGTATGTCTGTGTGTGTTTATATATATATATATATAAGACAGAGAGAGAGAGAGAGAGAGAGAGAGAGAGAGAGAGAGAGAGAGAGAGAGAGAGAGAGAGAGAGAGAGAGAGAGAGAGAGAGAGAGAGAGAGATACAAGTACAGAAGGAGACGGAGTAAGCAAAAACACAAAAATACTGAAGAAAAAAAGCTTCCTTGACTTATTAAAGATTAATAATAAGATCATAATAAACAAATACTAAAATATTTTAACAAAATACATGGATCATTAATAGTTTATTTGCTCTGCAAAATTTAAAATAAATTCATACAAGTGAAAATATCTGACATTAATATGATAGTTTACACAAGTAATTATAGGCAAAACTATTACGTAACTCACCTACAGTAATTACGTCATACTATTCAAAATATCTGATTCTGTTATTGACTTTCATCACAGTATCAACCAAACTGTTACATTTTACAAACAAACAGCGGACTACGTCATCTTAAACATTTCATATCTCAGTAGCTGTAGTTTTAATATTAGTCACAGTAATAGTATTAGTAGTTATGCTAGTACTAGTTATAGGAATAACAGTAGCAGTGGAGTAGTATTAATGTTATCAGTACTAATAGAAATAGTTAAATATATTAAGAAGAGAACAAAATAATCAGTTATAAATTCGATTAACACATAAATTTGATGAATAACAACGACAAACTAACTAATATAGTTGAAAAGTCACACAATGTGAAAACGTCACAGTAGGCAGAGGTAGACGACTCCTATCACAGACAGAAGCATGTTTCCTGCTATGTGTTTGCTTCCACTTCCAACTTCGCACGTGTCTCCTCCATATTCAGTGCCGGAGCAGTCACACATACACACGTCTTCGCTCAGCTTACCGCCATGCTTACAGGTCCTTCCTGCACATTGTCCCGCACCTGTTGAGAATACGAAATAATTGTTTATATATAATTCATTCTGTATTCAAATATACACATATATCATGCCTACGTTAGTACATTTTTAAATTATCAGCGATAGATCACTTACGTCAGCCTTGTAAAAAAGCCAAGATGAAATAAAGTATTTAAAAAAAAAAAATATGTACAAACAAGCACCATGCTTTTTAAAGATCTGTTATCTGCAAATGATACTTACTGCACATGTTGTTCTCACAGACGGTTTTGTTCCTGGGACAGTCCGAGCACGATTTCCCCTCTTTGTATGGCTTTTGTCCTCTTATGTTTCCACTGAAAATGTTATTTTAACAAACTGTCATAAACAGTAGACGATAACAGAAGACACAGACAGACAATCACACATTATTAAATTTATAGACACACATACACTATACAGACATGAGCACTTGAACAAACATATTTACATATATATCACAGACATACATGGATAAATACACAAACATGTATGTGTATATGTATGTATGTATGTATGCATATATGTACACACACATATACATACATATATATATGTGTGTGAATGTATGTGTGTGTGTGTGTTTGTGTGTATGTACGTATATGGATACAGACAGACAGACGGCCAGGTATTTTGAAATAGATATAATCTTGCACAGATATAAAGAAGTAAATGTTACATACAAAGGAGCATAGTCGCACACGACATATGTTATTTCTTTAGTATTCGTGCCTGTAGGATTAGCGCAGTATTTCACCCCGCACCCGACAGCCACTGTATTGTGCCACATGATCTGTAAAAACCAGTCAAATGTTGCATGTTTACGATTCTGAAATCTGTAACGTTTCTATCTACTGGACGGCTTCATGACATATCTGTGGCTAACCACATCTGTATGGTAAATGTATTGTATTGTATGTATGTATGTATGTATGTATGTATGTATGTATGTATGTATGTATGTATATATGTATGTAATCATTCTATATTTTAAATTTGTTTTTATTTCATTATTATTATTTTAATTTTTTTATTTAATTAAAAAAAAAAAAAAAAAAAAAAAAAAAAAAAAAAAAAAATTTTTCTCTATGTCCAAACTGAAAAGATGCTTATTAACAGAGTCAGAAGTTCTAACTGTCAGGTGATCACAGTTTCTGTTTGTGAGGTAATTCCAGTTTTTATATGTCAGGTATCCGAAAAATAAGTTTCTTCTTGTCCGGTTATCATCAATGTTTTAAGCAATCAGCATTTTTAAATAAAATTGTAGAGTGTTCATGTCTTTGTTTTACTGCTTAGTGTTATAATTGTTTTACTGTTTAGTGATATAACTGTTTTACTGTTTAGTGACATAATTACATAATTCAGTTTAGAAATAAAACTGTTTACCCATGATTTAGTTGTATAACTGTATGATAAGATTGTTTACCCTTGTTAAACAGTATAGCTTAGAGATAAAATAGTTCACCTGTAAACTATGATAAAATTTGTGTAGTTATACCTGTGTGTAATGGGTACACTCTTTGTTGTCGGCGCACTTATTAGTAGAAAAAGTATAATCCTTGTATTCGTTATACCACCAGTCAACGAATTTGTTGGTATTATCGTTCACTGAGCCTAAATAAATAAATAACAATGATGACAGTGATAACGAGGGATAATAAAAATAATGATAATGATGATGATGATGATGGAGAAGAAGAAGAAACTTTTTGTTCTTGTTAATTATTTATTTATTTTTTAATAATATACTACTTAGTTAATGGTGACGACAATTTTCTAATCCCATTTTTATGGCGTAACAATCGCAGTATCATTTCCGTGATTTGTGAGAAAAAAATTCACAAAATACGGCAAAATGAGAGTCTCGTAGAAGTTTTATTTTAACAGTTTACACTAAGCCCAGCTAAAAACTGATTATTTTTGTTGTAAATTAAAATACTGTTACCAGTAGTGTAGAATATGTTCTCTCCAACAGTTTTGAATTCACTTTGTTCTTCGTTTCTGTTGCTGTTGTGGCCGTAATGACATCCATTCGCCCACGTTTGTGCCACCTTCTCCAACGCTGAACTCCAGTACTGTATAGTTCACGAAAAAAAAAAAAATAAAACAAAATAAAAAAAAAAAACACCAATATAACACACACACACACACACACAAACACATATACATAGTACTCACATACATATATAAACACATACCTAAATACATGCATGCGTGCGTTCAAATATTTTTACATACATATATCTATTTTACACACACACACTCATATATAAATTCATTATATATATTTCTCTTGATATTTCTCTTCTGTTAGTTCGTATTAAGAGTGTGAAAAATTAGCGATGCAACAGTACGTAAAATTGTCAAATAAAGATATTCATTTTCATCAATACCAAAGATAAGTTTCAGATCTAAAGTAATTATGAACTGTTGTGACGATGGCATAAAAGAACTGGTCTGTTCTTGCTGTCCCCCCGGAACAACTGCCTCATTGTTTCTTCAAATATACCACTCAGAATGATTATCAAGCAACATTCCGATGAATTAGTCAAAGTGTGTTATATTAAACTTGATTAAAGGAACTTGGATTATTAATTCCAATAAATTAGTCAAAACTAACTAGATTTGGCTAATTACTAATTAAACTTGAGTGAAGGCATTTGGATTATTTTGACCTGCTAAAACATTTTATAAAATATCATCCAACATCAAAGCTAACTAGAGTCAGCTAATTACTAATTCAGGCTGATTAAATGCTAATGTTTCCTTTGATTTGGCAAGTGATCTATAATTGAGATGAATATTCTATAAGACGGAGTTCATTGACTCAGAGCGTGATCATCCAAAACGTACCTTCGAAAACTATGTGTGTGACCGACAGAAGGACCTCAGTGGTGATTTCACACGAGTGTGAAGGAAGAAAGCAACCTCTCTGTACAGCTAAACTGTACTGAGACTGGATGCTTCTTTCATTTGAGGCAATGCATCTGGCGCCAAATTCAACTCATTATTCTGGCAGTTCGTAACAATATTGATGAAGAGTTTACTTTACTGATCCGTCAGATAGCTGCAATTGCATTCGTTCCACTGGATGAAGTCACGGCAGCTTTTGAAGCACTATCAGAAGCTGATGGTGATAATTCTTTATTACAAATACTGGATTACTTTGAGGACAACGTCGTATATTGCCAGTATGGCAGAGCTGGTCGCAGACATAATCCAGGTTACAATGTTGGCATGTAGAACATGCATCAGAGGTTGGACAAAATTTGGTTCGGACTAACAACTTCGTGGAAGGGTGGCACCGTTGTTCCAGTCAAACATTGGTGCCTACCATCTGCATTTCTGGAACTGTATAGACATTGTAAAGCATGAACATGCACCAATGAACTGGAAATAAACCAGATGATTGGCGGGGAAGCACCTCAGCCACTTCATAGAAAATACCAAGAAGCTTCACTGCGTTTGTTCTGACTAGTCAGACATCGTGAAAACTGACACGTCCTGGACTGTTTGAGTGGAACAGCAGATAACATAAAACTGAGACGTGTCATGAACTCTTGTAAGAAGTGTCTTAGTAAACCTGGTTGTAGTTGAATATGTACTTGTGAATGAACTGTTGCTATACAACGCTTTCCTAGAGAACTATTGACAGACTACAATAAATTTCATTTTATATTTTTGAAGTATTAAAAAAGTTGTCCTTATACATGTATATATGTCGTTATGCTTGAAAATGTTTAATGGAAGAAAAAATGGGCGGCAGTTGTCCTAGAATCAATAATTTGTTCTTATCTCGATAGCAGCAAGGAATCATTTTATAAAGACCCTGACATAAACAGAAATACATAAATATAGCTTTTGAACAGCAGCTGTCAGGGGTTGGGATGGGTCACCACTCGTGCTAATTTTAGAAACATTCCCGATACTGTTTTTATTTATTTATTTATTATTATTATTATTTACAATATTTACTAGAAAAAAGGTGTTAAAAAAGAAAAGACAAAAATAAAATAAAATAAAAACAGAAAACTAAATAAGCAATAATGAATAATAATAATAAAATAGAATAGAAGAGATTAAAATACTACTACTACTAGTACCGCTACTACTACCATCACCACCACCACCACTACTACTACTTCTACTAATAAATACAATTTAAAAAGATAATAATAATAATAACTCGACGTTACTTTGAGAGAATAACTATCAGTATCTCTGAATATCATTATAAGTTACTGTTGTACTTTATTATCAGCAAAGTTTGTTCGCCATGATGGAAATACGATCAGCTTATAAGTTTATAAAATGCATTAGTTCATACTAGATGTACACTTAAATTCTTAGTGTCTATTTATTTTATTTACTCACCATCAGTTCCATGTTAGCAGCAGTCGGATCCGCTGAACCTCTGTGCTTATTATGTCTCTTAAGGATTGCCTTTTTTTCTTCAAACGTGAAAGAAGATTTCCTTGTGTCTGCTCCTCTCTTTTGTCGCTGTAGTAAGACATTCCCCGCGCTGTCTGCTCCACTGACATCATATGCAGACGAACTTATTACATCAGCTAAACTTAGCGCCACCAAAACCACAAAAATCGCTTTCATTTTAATTTTATTTTTTAAAATCTTCTTCGTTTTTCTTCTACAAAGTTTACTGTTATTCAAATATTGTTCTCTAGCTTCCCGAAGCTCTTTATGTCTGAAACCAAACTCACCAGCACGCAAGTGGATATGTAACTTGAACTGGGTTTGTTGCCTGGAACCTAATACAAACAAACACTATCATGTATCTAAAAACAAAACTAAGGTCTAAAAAAAAAGTATTAAAAGAAAGAATTAAAAAAAAAAAAAAAGAAAAAAAAAAAAAAAGAAATAAAGAAATAAAAATGAACAGCTAAAGCAAAAGTGAAATTAAAAATGGATGTATCATTTGAATGCTATGGTGATAGAAAACAAACAACATGTCTTCTATGCACGGGAAAAACGATTTTCGATATTCGAGTTTGTTTTTTGATTTTTGTCTGCGTTATGTTCTATTTCAGTATCAATGTTTGTCTGGCTGCCAGCGTAACGTCAGCAACCTGAACCAGACGTCCCGGCCTTCTTCTTTGTTTGCTTCTGAGTAAAGTAAATAATTTAGCATTTATTAAAGAGTGCCTATTATTCCAGAAATCGAAAAATACATACCCGAAACTTGGTTTTTAAAAGTTTTATAAGAATTTTTAAATTTCAATGGCGATGTTGTTGTATGACTGTTTCATACTACTGGTAATAATTAAAGTTTGATTCAATATTTTTAACTGAAAAACCTATTGTTAAATGTTTCGTGTAGGTGCTAAGGTACAGTAATAAATGTTAACAACAACAGTAGTCAAAAATTATATTAATGGGACGAAAATGATAAATAAATAAATAAATAAATAAATAAACAAATAAATAAAAGTAGTACCGTCTTTGTTTTACCAGTTTTCTCTAGTGACTTTTAGAACTCGAACTGAGTAACGGTTAAATGGCAGATATCCAATGTTTTGCAACTATATTATTTTATAGACTGATCTTTTTATTGATTAGATCGCTGAAAGCATTAATAACTTAAAAAACGTATTGAATTTTTATTTTTAACGAATATAACGCAAAGTCGGTGAATTATTGTGACGAATCAACGACATTCGTTTCTGAAATGGAAAAATGCAGAAAAAGAGGTAATAATAATATTAAATAAATAAATAAATGACAGAAAAACAAAAACAGACAGTCCCATCCCCATACCGACTGAAAAAAGAAAAAAAGTCATTTGCAAATTGCCAGTCACTGTACTGATCAGTTTGTTTCTGCATTACACTAATAATATTTATTATAGTTGATCTTCCAAAATGTTGTTCGCGTTGAAACTTTTGTCCTAACCGTACAACGTACAACATTGCACACACACGTATGTAAACAACAAATACACACTAAGTAAAGAGTTCACGGCGGACGTACTGAAAAGTTCATGTGGCTTGAGTCCAGTGCCACTGCAAACGACGGCAAAAGTTATGGTGTGTGCAGACAAATCAAAACCTGACACCTACTTGTAGACGAACAAAGGACATCAATTCCAAATAACTCAGGAAACGTGAAAATACCTATTTATTATTGATATGACGTCATTTACTTCGTAACCGAAACAGTTAATTTTAAATATTTTTGTTTATTGCTTTTCCTTTGTTTTTAAATTCTAGGACGAGGTTTTTCAATATTTTTATGTTTTACAACCTGACACTGAAACATTTCACGAAATGCACTTCTACTGACAAAACAGTCATATACAGGACTTTTATAACAACGTGCAAGGGTAAACGGGCCTCAGTAAATCAAAGCTGCTTCTGCATATTTTATTTACTTTTAAATTGACTGGACAGACATTGAAAACAGTTTCATGGTGTCAGTAATATTCTCAAATAACGTTACATCGAGCGGACCAATTTAAAACACCCCTTACTCTCGATTTATTTATTTATTTATTTATTTGTTTATTATTATTATTATTATTGTTATTATTTTTATTATTATTATAATTTTATTTGCCTCTGATACAATTATGCAGATAGTGCTGTCAGAGGGTTTTAATTCTAAAACATATATGTCTATTTAAGTGGGGTTTTTGTTGTTAAAGTGTTAAGACCTCAAAGTGCGAAACTCAGTTTACACTAAGTAACTGACTTCTCGGCAAGATCTCAGGTTGCATGTTGATTTTACTGTTTATTATCAGAAACTGAACTTCGAGTCGGTACTGCCGTCAGGCTATACTGATACAGACACACACACAATCTCAAATTCAAAATAAAAACAATACACATAAAACTTTTTAATATATTTCTAACATTATTACCTTTTTAAACGAAGATGAATATATATTCTTTAATAATTATACATTATCTTTCAATTTTTTATTTTTATTTTTTAAACTAATGTATATTTTTAAACGTATAAAATATTACAAAGCAAAGGGAATAGGGTCATGTGACCTGTTAGTAACTTCTAGGGAGTTAGTTTTTATTATTTTTATTTCATGTTTTTTTTCTTCTTCTTTTGGTGACAATTTAACGTTACGTGTTTACAGGTAAAATTACGAATAATCTTTTCTCTGTGCAGAAACTAATAGCTTCGTATTATTTGAAACAGCACTGGTAATACATTTTATTTATTCTACATACACATGTTGCTATCATCGGTATGCGTCTTTTAAAATTATCCCCACAACAAAATGCGTCTCTTTTGCATGATGGCTATTTTCGTTCTACTTTTTGTACTACTGAAAATAGCTTCATGTTTAAAAACATTTTAATCTCTGTATTTTGAGATTTTTCAGGTAAGCGATATCGTGTTAGCGTGAGGCTCTACAACCAGACGTTAATCCATATACGTAACTACATCCAACTGATCCAATCAAATAAAATAAAAATAAAAGTAAATAAATAAATAAATAAATAAATAATAAATAACAGTAATAATAATAATAATAGTAATAGTAGCATTAGTAGTATCAATACTAATATCAATAATAATGAAACAATAAAACAAAATGAGGATAAATAAAAAATAAATAAGAATAGTAATAGTAGTAGTAGTAGTAGTAATAATACTAATAATAATAATAATAACAATAACAATAATAATAATAATAACAACAACAACAACAACAATAATAATAATATAAAAATTGCGGATTTTAAAACAAACATATATAGTTATATTTACTAGTATACATACATACAGATATATACACAGATGTATGACGTACCTAAATTATTAAATGAACAAGATGAAAGTGAAAGCAACTACATCAGATCCTACTGTGAGCCTATTGTAGGTGTCAGCCTTTACGTTCCTCAGAAACCTTATTTTCTTCAGCCTTCATTCGCGACTTAAAACTTTGGCTACTGGAATCGCGTTACAAGACAGACAAGCCTTTACAATTCGCTCATTAGTAGCACACAACACACAATGTAAAGAGTTAGATATAATAGTTTTCCCAGTACTTGAAAGTCATCGCAATGTTGACATTGAAAAAAAATCATAGAAAAGCAAAATTTTAACGGCTAGGAAAACGCACATGACAGGGCATCCGTCACATTTTTATAATAATAAAAAAAAAAAAAAAAAAATACCCACTGCAAAATCCGCCAATAAAAACATATAATAATAATAATAATAATAATAATAATAATAATAATGATGACGACGATGATAATAAAATAAAATAATAAAAATATTAAATAAATGAATAAAATGTGACATTTTAATATTTATCAATTTTCTGAACAGTACATTAAAAACCTGTATGCAGGTAGTTTTATATTTCAGAATACTTTACGACTGAATATGGTAAATTATGTGGGAATGTTTTAAGCTATATTCTAAATGTCTAGATTCATTTTCAATCAATGCCTAATGATATCATTTTAATTTTTTTTTATTTTGAAATAATTTAATAAGAACATTTTAAATATATTTGGTATTGTTTAATGGATAGTTCTATATGTTCATTCATGAACATTTTTGAACAATTTTGCAATATAATTTTAAAATATTTTATGTATATTCTTTAAATATAATGATAATGTAGCTAATATTAATCCAGTACACGATAATCTGGTCTAAAATAAGAAGAACAAAATCACAAAATTATAGTGGTCAGTTTCAAATCTGTCAGAATCCCTAGAGACAAAATTAGAAAATGGTATTATTATTATTATTATTATTATTATTATTATTATTATTATTATTATCATTATTATTATTTTTAAATTATAAATTCTGTAGCAAGTGCGGTTTTTAATTACAAATATACAAACACACACACATATATACATACACCTATACACATACATACATACATGCATGTATGTGCTTACATGAGCACAAACATATTTATTCTGTGTGCGTGTGTGCATGTGTGTATACACACATACACACACACACATCTGTATATTTACATAAATATATATTTTCAGAAACTGACATTATATCGTGCTACATTACAAAGTTACCTGATGAAGCGAAATCTGCCTGTGAAAATTTACATCCTTTCTGTATGACTCCTCAAGTGTGTAATAACCCAATTTCCCTATTACCAGCTTTACATGTATAAAATACGTGCTGTATAAGGACAAGAACTGCGTTGTCTACATACTGCATTAAAAAGTGAAGGACTCGATGACAAAACAAAAATAATACAGGCAGCTGACATTTATAGTGATTATTAAATATTTTTAATTCATGTCAAAGCAGTGTTACTAACAAGTTGTTATTATCAGATTTGTTCTTATACGTGTCAGTTCCTATGGGCGGCTGTTTTAGTGGTAAAACAGCAAGTTTTATTTTATATTTTATATGAACCACTCTACAAAGAAAGAGAGAAACACAACTTTTATTTTGTTCGGCGAAGAGCTGCGGGAACTAAACAATACTCGTATTGTGAATATTAAAGTAAGACTTCCCCATGCTGAGTTTCTGTGTGTTCATCAATATAATTATGTGTGCGCATGTATTATAACGTGGCTGAGATCAATATATGTAAAACAGACATTTCATTCTCTTGTGAATAATATATTTTATTACTTCTACGGATAGTAATTCATCAATAATAATTAAAGATTTATTATACATTTTGTTGTCATTATAAACATACAAAATTTATCGTCGAATTGAAAATATTTGTTAAAATATAGCTACAAAACGAAAAACTTCGTTTGCTACATTTCTTTAATAAGCAGCAAGGATTATTTTATAGCGCCATCTACAGACAAGAACGTGGATACAACCAATCTTAGGCTCAGGTTGGATTGGGATATAGGAGCACAGAGAAAGGTTGATTCTACAACCAAAGAACGATCGTTAGAACAACACGACACTCTATTACATTAGACACTGTATAATCAAATAAATCGATAGAAGAGATATAAATATATTTCTGATAATAGTTATAATTAAAATAAATAGAAATGTCACTTGGCTGTTAGTAGGTACAATGAAATGAAAAGTTTAGATGTACATCTGAGCGCTGTTTTCATGATAATGCAGATAGATACAGATACATTTTGCTGTTTTTCTCAGGCACTGATAAATGGAATCAACTCTGTTCCTATGTAATTTAAAATGATGACTTATTTATTTTGTGTCAGACTATTCTGGTTCTTAGCCCTTTATATTTTTTCATTCAAGCACGCTCATCATGGAAACAGTCAGCTATCTTATGTTCTTTCAACGACATATTTATTTATTTAGTTAGTTGTGCGTTTGTGTATGTGTATGTGTGTGTTTATATATATATTCTGAGAGGTGCTAAACAGTATTTCAAAAAAATATTTGAACGATCAACATAGATAATAAAACAATAATAATCAACAAGGCGATTCTTTATTTTCTGTGTGTTATTAGACAGAGATACTGACAGATAAACATAAATAATAAAATATAATGTAATATTTCAAAATGCAGCACTGGTACAGCAAATACTGTTATAAACTAAAACAATTATACTGATCTGAAAAGATTATTTCTGATTTATTAATTTTGATATTTAGCAAACATAGTTTAAGCAAAAAAAATAAATAAAAAAAATAACATTAAACCGAGCTGGCTTGAACTGCCTGAGGGTATGTAGAAAGACAGACAAACAGTCAAAAGAAAATTTATTAACTTTAACAATAGAGTACATTGGACTTACAACTGAATTATAAAGAGCCTATCTTTTTAGTTAGATAGATAGAGATAGACACAGAGCTTAATATGTAGATGGATAGATAGATAAATAGATAGATAGCTAGCTAGATAGATACATATAGATATATAATATAGATAGACAGATATATAAACAGTCAGATTGACAGAAAAAAGTTTACTAGGTAATTTTTAAGCTAAAAGAATATAAAACATTAATCCAGATTTGAGAGAAAAACAAATATACTCTAACAAAAAAGAAACGCAAAAGTAGATTTTATTGACATTGGGAATATCTGTCTAATGGATCAACAGAAAGAAGCAGAATGTTCACATTTTACAAACTCTTTCGCAATTCATTAATATTGATGGTATTACATTGAAAAGGTTAAAGTTCAAGGATACAACAGTATAATATCAATACCTTGTGTGTCGACCATGGGAGTCCAGAACTGCCTGACATCTCCATCCCATAGCAGTAATGACATTACGAATTACACCGTGTGGAATGGTGGCCCACTCTGTCTGTAGTAATAATGCCAACTGAGCACGATTCTGTGGCTGTGGTTGATGCTGCCTCAGTCGTCTATCCAACTCGTCCCATAAATGCTCTATAGGGTTCAAATCCGGAGATTTTGAGGGCCAGGGCAGGATCTGAATGTTATTGTTGTGTAGGTACGCTGTTGTGAGTCTGGCTGTATGTGGTCTCGTATTGTCGTGCTGGAATACAGCGTTACCATTATTCATAACAAGTGGCAGCAAAATTTCATCTCGCTATATCTGTGCCGTTAAGTTGCCTTTGATGTGAACCAGGTTGGTCGTGCCAGTGTACGAGATTGCTGCCCACACCATCACACTACCACCGCCAAATCTGTCCGCTTCCTGTATGCAGTTTGCAGAAAAACGTCCACGACGACGTCTGTAAACTCAACATCGTCAATCAGCTCGACGAAGCAGAAATCGAGCCTCGTCACTAAACCAGGCAGTTCTCCATCGTATTTGAGGCCAGACTCTGTGCAGCTGACACCACTGACGTCGTAGTAAACGACTGCGCATTGTCTGAGCAGATATTCTACGCTGACCTGGTATTGCTGAAGCAGTAGAGGTAGCAGTGGTAGTTCTTTCCCATAGATGAAGTATCCATATGTAGCGGCCCTGGGCCCTGGTGGTTACACGTGGTCTACCTGATCTGGGACGGTCACGTGTTGTTTGGTGTTGCTGGAAACGATACCACATTCTCAAGATGGTGCTTGGGGATACATGGAACACCCGAGAAGGATTCGCCAGCTTGTAAACGGCCGATGACGTTGTTTCGTTGCGGTTCACTAAGTCGTGACATTTGTTTGATGTTCGGTCAGAACAAAAATAACCAACAGACGTATTCGAAAATCTTGCATTTTTATAAACCTCGTATTCAAGTTTCATATGCCGCACGTGCACATGCACTGGCAACATGGTTTGCAAGCGGGGACGTTTTGGCTAATAAACACGATCATAGCCTTTATTTTGTGTTACCTACTTTTTGGCGACTGTAACAAAAGCTATACGTTTGAATCAACAAATGTCATTATAGTCATAGTTTGTCAGTTTACAATAGTTATCTAAGAAATCAACCATTTTGCGTTTCTTTTTTGGGACAGTATATTTAAGTTTCTATGGTAAGAAAGTGTTGATCATTATCACTTTATAAAAATTATATATATTTGTGCTTCAATCAGGATTACTCTGTAGAATTTGTACTACGAAACGAAAAGATGCACATATAATTATAATATAATCTACCTTTTTAATATTATTTATGTATATAAAATAAAAATAAATGTATTTAAAGCAGATTTTAAGTGTAATAGAACTGTAAGTTATATATCTATTTGTTTTTTTTTATCGTGAAATAATATTCTGTAATTAATGTTTATTACATGATATTTAATATTTTAATGAGAATTATGCAATAGATGGCTTGTACACACTGAATAATAAATACAGTAATTTATAATCCCAGATAAATAGAATTTTGTTTAAAACATAAACAAACAAATAAATAAAATGATATACAGCCAGATAAAAGGATAGATCGGTATAGAAACAAACATGTAGACCGTCAGTGAGATAATGAGACAGACAAATAACCTACATGTTTATATATGACTCTGCATAAAGACAATGGAACAATCTGGCTCAAGAGGACGTGATTCTCTATCTGTCTAACTATTTATCTGAATATCTATCCAATTCGGTTTCTCTATCTTTCCATCTTTCTCAATATCCCTCTCTCTGTCTATCTATATATATGTCTGTCTGTTTCTCTGACTGTCTGTCTGTCTGGCAATATATCTATGTCTCCTTAACAATAACTCTGTCACTATATCTTTCCATCTTCCTGTCTATATCTCTCTATCTATCTGTCGTGAAAATCGTCTCGTGCACTATTTCTGTAGCTGAAAACATACTTGGTGCTTATCAGAAATTCTTGTCCTATTTCTTTTTCATACATACACACCTACTATTTTTTTCTTCTTGACTTTCCTTTTGGTGATATTGTTGTTGTTCTTCTTACTATTATCATTATTATTATTATTGCTGTTAAACGCAGATCTATGATTTCAGTTCTTTAAAACAGTAGATTAAGATAACAATACAGTTAAACATCTTTTAATTTCAGTATTAGGCAACAAAACCAGTTATATTTTATTTCTTTTATCTCATATGAACAGGAAGAAACTGATATCTGAAGGCTTTAGTCACTTATTTCTTTTTATCCTGCAATTCTAAATAATACAAAAAATATAGGGTTTAAATGTTTTATTTATCGACTCAAAGTAATAGATTCATGTGTTGTGATTTCCTTGTCACAAAAATTAATTTATTATTTTTTCTGAACGAAAACAGTTTTTAAAATGGTAATTTAAGATCTAAACGAGCAATTAAGCACTATAGAAATAACTTTAAAGAATTTTTACATTAAGTAAATACGGTGTCGTCATAAAAAGCTACATTTTTGTATAGTCTCATAGCTTAGCACTATATGAAGTCATTTCAGTGTGTGTGTGTGTGTGTGTGTATACATTGGTACCTTGTCTTACGAGTGTCCTAACTTACGAGTTTTCCAAGTTATGAGGAGTCGCTTGGTCGATTTTTTGCTTTGAGTTGCGAGCCAAAATCCAAGTTATGAGCAAGCTTCAGATACGACGCCGCTAGGTGGCGCAACGAACAACACAACATCCCGCTTCTCAATTCTTTACTTCTTCTGGTTACCTCACTGCGGAAGCATCTATATTGTGTTGTGTTCGCGTTTTATGAAGTATTTTGACAAATTTCTTTTTTCTGACCATGGATCGTGAAAAAGTGAGTGCAAAGAACAATGCTGAGAAGAAGAAGCGGATAATATCGTTTGAATTCAAGCATGAAATCATAGAAAAACATGAGCGAGGTGTGCATGTTGTAACTTGGCTAAACAGTACGAGCATAGGATCGCACTGAAGCAGAAGGAGTCGATAAAGGATGTAACTCCAGCCAAAGGCGTTGAAATAATGTCTGCTCATTACAAAACCACTTTGTTTCTTTAAATTCTCTTTTAATTTGTTTTTATATACAATATTTGTCATTTATAAATAATATTTCTTTTTTAAAAACACGTTACAAAACAATAGGGTAGTTTTAGTGGTCTGGAACGGATTAATGGTATTTCAATTAATTTCAGTTGGGAAAATTGATTTGGTATACGAGCAAATTGATTTACGAGCTTGGTCACGGAACGAATTAAACTCGTAAGCCAGTATATATATATATATCTTTTCCAAATTGTAAAGAAAATATAACACAACTTTGGAATCAGGTGATTTTATGTTTGTGTTAAACATTTTATTAGTTTTATCGTGCACTTCTAGACTTAGTACTAGATTTTAGAAGAATAATAATCATATTAATCTTTACTGATAAATACATGAATTTTTTAAGCTTCAAAACAAATATCTGTATGTCAATAATAATAATAAAACATTTCTACAGAATATATCCTTAGGTTTTGTTATAACTGTTTACTTTGAAGTTATTATAGAATATTTTGCTACGAAACAGAAAAGTGTGTGTGTTTGTGTGTGTGTGTATGTGAATGTGTGTGTGTGTGTGTGTGTGTGTGTGTGTGTGTGTGTGTGTGCGTTGGGTGTGTGTGTGTGTCTGTGTCTGAGTCTTCGAGAGAAAAATACTTTTTCAAAAAATATTTATTAAAATCCCCAAAGTATTAGCAAATACACCTAAATAAAAACTCATTTTCAATTTTTCATGTATGTTTAAGTATGATTTAATATCTGAGTTTGTCTTTTTGGTTCTATATCACAGTATGCATGTCTGCGTAGTATGTCTATCTTTTCCGCACCACGCATATGTACAAATCATTTCTGATCGATTACTGGTTTGTTTTGCTTTCAAACCATATCTCTCTATTATTTTACATTTTGTTGTTAGCGACTATCCATCGGATTTTTTTTTTTCTATTTTTTTTTTTTTACACTTGACTTGAAGATGGATTATACAAGAAAAATCGGAAGAAAAAAGAATGAATATATGAAATACGGCGTGCTCGCCTTCATAACGTTTTCGCGTATCTCTCTATACCTATGTTCACAAAATGTTTAATGAACTTTCATAATTGCAGAATAGTTGCGGTTTTATGTATTTATACTTAGGTGTGTGTACGTATTTTTTAAAACAGTTATACACATTACATACACACATTCAGTTATACACAGTTACATACACACATACAGTTATACACATTTACATACACACATTCAGTTATACACAGTTACATACACCCATACAGTTATACACAGTTACATACACACATACAGTTATACACAGTTACATACACACATACAGTTATACACAGTTACATACACAGATTCAGTTATACAGTTACATACACACATACAGTTATACACAGTTACATACACACATTCAGTTATACACAGTTACATACACACATACAGTTATACACAGTTACATACACACATACAGTTATACACAGTTACATACACACATACAGTTATACACAGTTACATACACACATACAGTTATACACATTCAGTTCAGTTATACAGTTACATACACACATACAGTTATACACAGTTACATACACACATTCAGTTATACACAGTTACATACACACATACAGTTATACACAGTTACATACACACATACAGTTATACACAGTTACATACACACATACAGTTATACACATTTACATACACAGATTCACATCCTTACGTTATTACATGGAAATATATTGAGAAACATATATAACATGTATATATGTATGAATAAGAAAGAAAGAAAGAGAGGTAAAGAGAGAGAAATTACTCCTTTACAAAAATAAATGTTCATTCTGTGAATTAGAACGGTAATTGCAAACTTACACACGAAAAGATGAAAGTGTTTAGTTCCAATTTATTTTATAATAATAATTTTAATATGTTTCATTTAAGTGTATTTCCTAAAACCACGGATACTTTAAAAATGTATTTTTAAATCTCTCTCTCTCTCTCTCTCTCTCTCTCTCTCTCTCTCTCTCTCTCTCTCTCTCTCTCTCTCTCTCTCTCTCTCTCTCTCTCTCTCTCTCTCTCTCTCTCTCTCTCTCTCTCTCTCTCTCTCTCTCTCTCTCTCTCTCTCTCTCTCTCTCTCTCTCTCTCTCTCTCTCTCTCTCTCTCTCTCTCTCTCTCTCTCTCTCTCTCTCTCTCTCTCTCTCTCTCTCTCTCTCTCTCTCTCTCTCTCTCTCTCTCTCTCTCTCTCTCTCTCTCTCTCTCTCTCTCTCTCTCTCTCACACACACACACACACACACACACACACACACATACGCTTGTATACAAACACACACATTCAGACGCAGACATGCACACAAATATACAAAAACGAGGGTGTATGTTCGCCTGTGTGCGGATGTATGTATGTATATAAATAAATAAATGAATAAATAAATAAATAAATGCCAGTATAATAATGAAAGTTTATGTGTACTCAGTCTTTACGAGTTATTTTCACCAAAATACGTGTAATCTAAAACTACATTATTACTGGAAGAGGAACAACAACTCTTAGCGCTACAGCTAATACAACTACTGCTCACAATACTGTTAAACAACTGGTACCGAAACTACCAATAATAATAACAATAACAATGATAATAGTAATAATAATAATAATAATAATAATAATCAGAAGAAGAAGAAGAAGAAAATATATTTGTGAACTTTGGAGTTCCATATAATATTACATTTTCTGATTAGCGGAGGTATTTTAATATATATTTATTTATTATTACCTTAAGTAATCTTAGATAGATACATAAATAGATACACAGTCAGTACGACAGACAGACAGAAACAGAGAAAGGTTATTATATATAATTAATCTCTATCATAGTATTTGTTGTATATATATCTATTCGTCTCATCTCAATCCGTACATCCATCTATTGTTATTTATTTCTCTCTCTCTCCATCCATTCATCCATCTATTATTATTTATTTGTCTTTCTCTCAATCAATTCATCCATCTATTATTAGTTATTTGTCTCTCTATCAATGCATGCATCCATCTATTATTAGTTATTTGTCTCTCTGTCAGTCCATCCATCTAGTATTAGTTATTTGTCTCTCTATCAATCCATCAATCCATCTAGTATTAGTTATTTGTCTCTCTATCAATCCACCAATCCATCTAGTATTAGTTATTTGTCTCTCTATCAATCCATCAATCCATCTAGTATTAGTTATTTGTCTCTCTATCAATCCATCAATCCATCTATTACTAGTTATTTGTCTATCAATCCATCCATCCATCTATTATTAGTTATTTGTCTATCAATCCATCCATCCATCTATTACTAGTTATTTGTCTATCAATCCATCCATCCATCTATTACTAGTTATTTGTCTATCAATCCATCAATCCATCTAGTATTAGTTATTTGTCTCTCTATCAATCCATCAATCCATCTAGTATTAGTTATTTGTCTCTCTATCAATCCACCAATCCATCTATTACTAGTTATTTGTCTATCAATCCATCCATCCATGTATTATTAGCTATTTGTCTCTGTCAATCCATTCAACAATCTATTATTAGTTATTTGTCTCTGTCGATCCATTCATCCACTATTATTAGTTATTTGTCTCTGTCAATCCATTCATCCATCTATTATTAGTTATTTGTCTCTCTGTCAATCAATCCATCTATTATTAGTTATTTTTCTCTGTCAATCCATTCATCCATCTATTATTAGTTATTTGTCTCCCTGTCAATCCATCAATCCATCTTTTATTAGTTATCTGTTTCTCTATCAATCCATCTATTATTAGTTATTTGTCTCTATTAATCCATCAATCCATCTACTATTAGTTATTTGTCTCTCTATCAATCCATTAATCCATCTAGTATTAGTTATTTGTCTGTCTATCAATCCATTAATCCATCTATTATTAGTTATTTGTCTCTATCAATCCATCAATCCATCTACTATTAGTTATTTGTCTCTCTATCAATCCATTAATCCATCTACTATTAGTTATTTGTCTGTCTATCAATCCATTAATCCATCTACTATTAGTTATTTGTCTCTCTGTCAATCCATCAATCCATCTATTATTAGTTATTTGTCTCTGTCAATCCATCCATCTACTATTAGTTATTTGTCTCTCTGTCAATCCATCCATCCATTTATTATTAGTTATTTGTCTCTGTCAATCCATCATCTAGTATTAGTTATTTGTCTCTCTGTCAGCCCATCCACCTAGTATTAGTTATTTGTCTCTCTATCAATCCATCAATCCATCTAGTATTAGTTATTTGTCTCTCTATCGATCCATCAATCCATCTAGTATTAGTTATTTGTCTCTCTATCAATCCATCAATCCATCTATTATTAGTTATTTGTCTCTATCAATCCATCATCTAGTATTAGTTATTTGTCTCTCTATCAATCCATCAATCCATCTAGTATTAGTTATTTGTCCCTCTGTCAATCCATTCATTCATGCATCCATCTATTATAAGTTATTTCTCTCTCTGTCAATTCATCCACCAATCTATTATTAGTTATTTGTATCTGTCAATCCATACATCCATCTATTATAGTTATTTGTCTCTGTCAATCCATCCATCCATCTATTATAGTTATTAGTCTATGTCAATCCATACATCCATCTATTAAAGTTATTAGTCTATGTCAATCCATCCATCCATCTATTATAGTTATTTTTCTCTCTGTCAATTCTTCCATCCATGTATTATTAGATACGTACATCTGACATGACTGTTTACAGACAGAGCTTTGTGTGGGTTCTCACCACAATCTCATGTTAACAGATTAAATGAGAAATTCTCAAAGGACCGCACAAGGCAGCTAAGTCACGTTTATGTTTCTTTGGTATATTTCTTTTCAATAGCAGTTTAAAAAAAAGTAAAGAGGAAAATATGGTGAACATGGCGAAGAAGAAGAAGAAGAAGAAGAAGAAGAAGGAGAAGAAGAACTGTATTTATACCTAAAATCAGGTTCATCTGCTTTTCGAAGAATAAGATATCTACATTTCCAGAAAAATGTTTCGTTAATGAAATAAAAGAAAGTGTGCAGTATATAAGTAAATAATTCAATAGATTTAGTAATATATCAGGCAAATAAGGAAAACAAAAGCAAATTGTAGATAGAAATAGCTATAACTATATTTGTTTTAATGAAATATAAAATTATATACTTCCAGATATGTATATCAACGGAACAAATACATGTTATTATAATAACATCAACAGCTACAATCATGACAGTGATAATAATGATTTTTAAATTATTTACTTAACTGTTGAATCTTAAGTTCCTTAATGTTTCTAATACAATGTTTTATATAGTTAAACTGGTCGCGCACTTTCCATTTCAGCGTTTCAAAATGCTAAATGTTTTTCTTGTGTTACTTTTCTTTTGATCTTTGCTCTTCCTTGTCAGCCTAGAAATGAAAATTGGAGCAGTCTTGTCAAAAACGTAGAGAACTTTCTTCTGTTTCATGTCCTAACTTCAAGCCGACACTGTTCTTTGGAAATTAAATCAACTCCAGGGTATAACGACATTCACCGTCTGCATGTCTGTTCTTCTGTCCTTGTCTGCTCTTCTGTCCAGGTTACAGATGATATGACTTGATATCTGACTAAATACAGTCACCTCTCTGTCACAATCACCCAAGTGTTGCTCTTCACTCGTTTCACATATTTTCATCGTTGTTGGAAATACTATAGACATGATGAATTCTGTTTCTATTCACTACAGACAAATCTGTAACAGCTTACAGAAGATCTGTGGAGTGGAAGCTCTGTTTTCTGCTTTTTATAGCATTTTATTCGGAAACACGACTTGCTATATATGGTCATTTTAAAATTAATTTTTTTCTTCGGTCAGACTGTTAGGTTAGGTTATAAGAGAGTAATGCAAAATACAGTTTGAAAGTTTGTTCTGTTCGTAAATTTTATTTCTTGTCAGTGTTTCTTCTTTATTATAGTTTGTGTATGTACGTGTGTGTGTGTACATGTGTGTTAATTTAATTTTAAAATTCAGAATTTGCCTGTGCGTAACTACATGTATATATGTTGTTTATGCGAACCATGCCTTATACGTGTAGAACTGTGTGTATTAATATTTGATGGCGTAAATACAATATATACATGCGTTGTGTGTATAAAACTATGTACACTGTGTGTATGTATGTGCGTGTCTGTGTACACAAACAGACAGATGTTAATAGGTAGAGAGATATAGAAAGATTATTACACAGATTTAAAATATATAAGCATGTATATTTGTATTTAATTATAACAGAGTTTTGAAACAGTTATTAAATTATAAAATACAGTTTCAGCAAATTCATGTTGTCAGGACATCAGATGATAGATTATCACTTAGTGTCAACATGTTGTCATGTTTACATTAAAGAACACACCTGCTTGAGATAAATATTATTTATATATGTACATGCAACTATCAGAATACGTCATGAAAAGATATTAAAATAAATGTAACAGAAACACAAACACGCCCACTCAGCGATGTAAACATGAAGAGACATTAATACAATGATGCTGATGTATATACGACTAATCTAAGTGTTTGTTGTATGTTGTGTGTTTGGTTGTGGCTGTGTGTGTGTGTGTGTATGTATATATATATGTGTGTGTGTGTGTGTATGTATGTATATATATGTGTGTGTGTATGTATATATATTATATATATACATGGGCGAACGCATATGGATCAGTACTAGGGTAATATAAATTTGTTAATGATCAAAGTGTCTAAAGGAAGAGCTTTGATGGGGTTGTACTTGTTTTCCCTCTCGCCAGTACTAAGTTTCGAGTCTAGTACAGATAAATAAATATTTCGTTCGTTTCGTTCGTTTCGTTATTTTGCCTTTAGTCCTAACATAAAAAGGTCGCATTAAATGCGAGAGACATTTTAGATTGTCAGATCAATGTAAAAAGTTATATCTTAATCTTCATAACTATCTGTCAGTCTGTGCATCTATTTGTCAACAAACGACTTCTACTACTACTACTACTTCTAATGCTGCTGCTGATACTACAACAACGACTAATCTATTTATTTTAATTCAGTATTAGCAATGTTTTGTTTCCAACCAAAATACAAATCAAACAAAAACTTTGATGGATAATATGTAAAACATAATTTGACCATTTATTCTTTAAACAAAAATATACATAAACGAAATTTAGTGAAGAGAAAGTGTTTTGAATTATTCAGTTTCCGTATTTCAGGAATTTACAATCAGACTGTATTTAGAAGATCGTTATGAAGAATGTGACAAATGATGGCTGGACTGATGTGAAATGTCAGAACGACGCTTCAGGTCACGGGATTGATTCACTGACGTCGATTAACTGACCCCTGCTTTCAAGAATCCATCACGAAAACACACGTTAGAAGAAACCATACTGTCTCCATTCAGCTGAATTTTATTTAAAGATTCCTTGATACTTAATTATATCTCTTATTCAAGACATTCGCCCGGTTTATCGCATCACCCTAATATTATATGATACCCATGGGAAGGTGCACGTAAATATATCGTTTTCATAATTGAGAAGTGTAGCTAGAAGAATTGCAGCTCCGGGCATTTTCCTCTAAACTGATAAAAATAACTCTTTTTTTTAAAATTATTATTGACCAAGACGAATATATAAAATAAATAACTAAAGAACTAATAAAAATAAAATTAAAATCAATAAATAAATAAATAAAATAAAATAGAGGTATAATAAATATTACTATTATTACAATACGTCACTGAAATAAAACATCTACATCACTCCGTTTTCTCACTACTGGAAATATTCATGTTTAAAACCTTGCTGAAATTGAACTTAATTTCTATGGATTTAGATACCGTTTGAATAATAAACAAACAGGCAAATAAATAAATAAATAAATATGAGAAAAAGAACAAGGAGTGAAGAAATACTAAGACGACCTACAAACTAAAAGTAGTTATGGTCGTGAATATTTTTCACAGATGAAAACGGGTCTAATCAATCTCTACATAATTTGCACATTCACAGAACTGACTCGTTTAATCAGTAATAGAAGAAAATCTCGACATCAGCTTGAACAGCGACAAACTGTTGCTGTAGTTGAGAGTAAAATTTGTCAACCTGTGCCAGACTTTGAAAGCGAATTGATCACTAGACGAAAAAGACCAATAAGTTGATTTCTTAGACGTGATATTATTTCTTTTTACCTCTGAGGCCTATAATTTATACCTAGTAACCGAATGAGCAACTTGTTATTCTAACAAAATATCACACTAGTAAATTAGACCGTGTTTTCCAATCAGATATCTTCTTTGGGTGAGATAAACACACAAGATAAATTAAAACAAGAATAAACTACAATTTCATTCTGTCAGAATTTTGCGTCCATTGTTTAAATATACTGATATTTATAGACATAAATTTAATTAATACTTCACTGTGATATATTAACTATCTCCTGGTGGTCGCTTAAATATCATTTTTAAATTGCCTTGTTCCAGAGGGGACTATGAATATTGCATTTTCATTTACTTGTTTGATTTTCATTGACAGCAAATCAATTTTTTTTATCTTAGGTCCAGTGTCTTGCTAGACTGACATTTAATTCGATTAAATTTGTTTCATGATAAAAGTTCATACTTTCCTCACAAGCTACTGTTATATAGCAATATTTATGTGAAAGTTGAGTAATTCCATTTTAGTTTAATACAGAAAACAAGATAGACTAAATACAGCCAGCAGCCTCAAAGCAATGAGAAAGATTTTATTTTATTTATAGTGTCAAAACTGAAGTAATGTAATATAATGTTATATTTAGAAATAAAGCAATGGCTGCGTGAAATCAAAATTTTATATTTCTTATGTAATAATTTCACCATATTCAGTAAAAAAATTAATTCATTTAAATAGGTAATGAAACGCAATATCAGTGTCATGGGTGTGCAGAAGGGTGGAGGAAAGACTCTTTACTTAAGTTTGGATATTTACCTGACAGAAAGAGCCCGGTTTCCTGTACGTGCTCACAACCCCCCTCTCTGCCGTGCCCGCCCCTGTTACGTTAGTAAAACAGAATATTACCAGTAAAGGTTGCAAAATGACTTTAGCATTTGTTAAACAGACTACTTCTTCCTAACAACATCGCTGCTGAATCTATTTCATTTGCTTGTTTATGTAGTCACAGAGGAATTAGTCTGAAAATCTCAGAGCAAATCAGAACATGACAGTAAGACAGGATGGATTTAATTGTCTTCAACAAATACGCTAACAAACAAAAGCAAAGTTCATTTGTAAATCTCAGAAAAAACTACCATAACTTATTCTCAAAAACAAAAACAAACAAAGATAAATAAGTAAAAAAATAAACAAAAAATAAAAAGAATATAAAGACAAAGAAAAATGTACAATTAACGTAGTCAGATCTGCTTTGAAAAATAAACACAGAATGTTTCTTCCCTGAGTTTATTTTAGAAGTGCCCCAAGTGAATCTTACAGCCATTTATGCAGTCAAAATAAAAGAGGCCAAAATAAAAGATAAATCATTATATTGAAAACACAAACAGTTTCAACGGTTACACGTATCTAGTACAAACAGTAAAGCAGATAAAAAAGCGGTAGTTATGTGAACAAATCCTGGTAGTGAAACTTGTTTTATTTTCATCCAGGCTATATTTATATGCCATGTTTGATCTTTTTACCTCATATTTATTTCCCTGAGAAATCTGTAATCATTTGAAGGTATCTTAGTAAAAGACTTTCTGCTCTAAGGTCAATACGTTGTAAATAAACTTTGATTATATTGACAAATGGCCGAGGTTTTGAAATGCGATGCTGATGTCTATCACAAACTGTAGATTTATTACGCCAACGAGTTTGAATTATCGATGGAAGTCTATTCGATTTAAATCTCAGAGAATATTTGTCTTTTCTTAGTTAGGTTTGAAATAGTTGTTTGCATGTTTCTCTTTTATGGTACACTCGGTATTCTAAACGGTAAGGGCTTATCTGAAAGATCATATTTCTGTTGCAACTGAATAGCAGGTAAATTTAAAAATTAATTTTTTCTTCATAATAATAATAATAATAATATTAAAAGAATTTTCGAAATTTTAAAACATATTATATTATTTCGATGTCAATAAACAGACTGTTCCATTCTAAACATATATAAATTATAAGATTGTAAAAATTTTAACTTACAGTATTTAAGCTATAGCACATTCTAGTTATATTTAAATTACAACATCCGAGAAGAATTTAAATTCTAAACTGAATGTGTCGACATTTTCAAATATACAATAAAAGTTCAAGACTGAATGTTCATCAGATGACATTTATATATTTGGTTTAAAAAAATCAAAGAACTTTTGACTGAGATTTTCAGCTTAAATGATAAAGGCATTACAGAAAATCTTTTAAGTGTTTTGTCGCGCACCATGTTACGAAAATTAAAAAAGGAAGAAATTTCGATCTCTAGTGAGTCATTTTATTAAGAGGGTTAGGGTCATCTACAGAAAGAAAAATATAAAATGTAAAAGTCTTTCAGAACCCAGAAAATGCATGGTGCTATTCTTAAATCATTTATTTATGTTATTGTCATACTTTGTTGATACATCGTCTGAGACAACAAAGTAATAACATGGAGGTAACCGTTTGCTTGTACTGCCGCAGCCACTCTTTAATTGTTCGTAACATACTGAACAATGTTACACGAGAATGAATGATTAAATACTTGTGTAAGAGACTATTTGAATGACTATATGAAACGTTGAATATGTGAATAAATGAATAATGATTTAACGTATTTTATTTTAATTGTTATTCATTTACAGGAACTATTAATTAAGTACTTCTCTTTTAGTACTAAAATTTGGCGTATGTTTTATTAATACGTGTTTTGTTTATATGTGCATCACAAACACGCACACGAAACCTTTGTAACGTTACAAACCATTCTATAGAATATGAAGATCATGTTACAAAATAAACAATATGCTATTTGTAGTCACTATAAACTGTGAAAAATAGAATGAAAATAAATCACTTGCAAACTAGGTTTTAAAATACGTATGTCACTGAATCATAACACTCTAAAAATTATTTCTCCTGCACAAATTATTCATTATTTTCATTCCTTTTGTTTCTTTTGCTTTTTGCACGGACATAAACAAGTAAATTTAGTCTCCGTCTCTCTCTCTCTCTCTCTCTCTCTCTCTCTCTCTCTCTCTCTCTCTCTCTCTCTCTCTCTCTCTCTCTCTCTCTCTCTCTCTCTCTCTCTCTCTCGTCCACTCACTTTTTCAAAGCGGACATTCTCAATGGGAACCCGTGCTATTAACCACCATGCGTTTCGTCTATTCTGTAATAAGTGAACTGTTGTCCTCTCACGCCTGTTTTATAATAACTGAGTCGTGGCTCTCTCAAGCCTGTCTGTATTAACTGATCTGCAGTCCTCCTCCATTGTCACTGACATGTATGCATCTCTGCAGTAACCGAGATTTCATAACTAATGATCTATGCTCAGTGGAGAGTGGATTTCAGCAGATAAAACTGACAAGCTGTAATTCTGTAGCACAGTGTCTAAATGTCAGTTCTTCTAAACATATTTTTATTTTACGAACAGATTCAGAGAAATACGGAGGAAAGAGAAAAAAAAGAAAAAAAGTTAATAATTGAAAGACAGTTTGAGAAATCAAGTAAATTCAGTCTGATAGATCACATTTACTTCATCTATATATGTATTTTGAACGACTGCACCATACATCCAGTACTGAACAGTCTCATTAAAGACAACATTATAAGCTATGTTCATGCAAGCTATGAAATACAGGATACAAGTCAGCTATGATTAGATTTTGTTCTCTCTGTTCACTGAATAATGTCTAGAACAAGCCAGACGGATAGATAACGCGGTTTCTCCGACAGAGACATTGTGTTTTGGCCTGTCATGTTGGGATTTTAACCGTTTTGAAAAGCTGAAGAAAAGGCACTTGTATGCTAATTATGTCGATTACGTTTACAGTTAGTCAGTTCACATCCATTTTCCTGATCAGATCCATTTTACTTTATCAAATAACTAATTACAATAAGTCCGTGATATTCATAATTAGGTGTCAGGGCAAATATTAAATAATGGTAGAATATTTTCTTAAGCTGAGGCACTTTGGGGGACTTTTGTCTTACTTTGTTTTCTCACTTTTATGTTTTTCTATTTTATTATATTTTTATTTTGTCCTTCCCTGCATTTCCATTTTTGGACTGGTGTCTTTTGTCCTGTGAAGCTTATGTCTACTTAGCTCGACATGTGCCTGGCGCTCAACAAAAAGGAAGCTCGTTTTTCAAACATAATTGAGAAGAAACAAGAACAAAAGTCACTTTAAAGATTAAAATATATATATATATTTATTTTTCTCCCTCCAAAATTTGTCTTTATTAATCGTAATAGATAATTAATTAAACAGCTGATACTGAGGTTTCACTTTTATTTATTTGTTTTACGGCTGGAGGTATGGGACGGAATTTCAAAATCCCAGAAGAGCCGGGATAGAAAAAAGTTAAGAACTACGGCATTAGAACGATAAGGTATTATACACAAACAAAACTGTAAACAATTTTACTTCTCCGCTTTAATAACAGTTTCGCAAAGGGCAACATTTTAATGAAGCAATATAAATATTCAGTGTGTAAACTAATTTCAGATTTGGCGTTGAAGTAATAGTATTTCTCATCAAGCTAACAAGTCCAATAATTCACATAGCAATGTAAAACAGTTCCTAGGGATATTGTAATGGTGCGCACATCGCCTCACAAAAAATAATTAGAATTTTTGTTGATTCTAGTTTAAACTCTTGTGACTTTAAAGTTCAGATGTTCCAGGGAACGTCTGTGTTTCTGTTTAGTTATACAACACAGCATTGACGCGTGGGTGGTACTATGTTCGGTCCTCCTTGAAAGACCGATTAAAAGAGTCCTTGCTGATAATTGGTAAAAGTATGGCCTGAGAGCAGAACATTTTGTTTTTCCTGTCAGTTTTATACCACAATTATCCTTTGATGTATCATTAGACATTTATTCGTCAATGTCTGAATTTGTGCTTGTTTTTCATTTATATTATTGGTGGTTTTTTTATAAATGTGTTTGCTGTTTGTAAAACACTACTCCATCAATTACTACTTCATGCTAGCAGCTTTCAACAACAACTACACTGATATTGCTACTATTATTGCTGCTGCTACTTGGTTAGAAGAAAAAAAAAAAAAAAATTATAATAATAACTGGAACTAAGAGGTGATATAGGAAATAAAGCACTGAGGTATTGATCACGTGACATATTACCCAATCGTTGTGATACTTGGTTTCTGTGATAACCTGTACTTATCTGATAAACATCATAAAACATTAATAGTAAGAAGAAAAGCTGATAATAACTTTTAAGGATGACCAATTTTATGCTTTGTCCACTTTCATATATCTTTATTGACACAGTTTTCATTTGTAACAGGGATCGAACGACTTTAAAAAGTAATCGTATTATCAACGATTTCCTCATTTTCTTTCGGTTTTATGTTTAATAAATAATTCTTTGTCACTCGTGTACTCTTTGTTTTATTGTTCATTATTCTTTCTGCCTTAACAACATACAGCAGCAGAAATAATAATAAGAAGAACAACAACAGTAATGATGATGATGATGATGAATGATAGATAAACAAAAAGAAAGAAAGAAAGAAGAAGAAGGAAAAGTCGACAACTACTTGAGCCGTTACAGCTATAACAATATATTGTATTCAACCTGTCTCGCCAAAATGAAAGGTCGTTGTCTGGAAATCGAGGTCAATACGGTACTACGATTATTTACACCGTTTTATTATTATGAATCAGTAAATAGATGGACTACCATCATCAACACATTTTCTCTCTGACTTCCCCTGAAGAGCTCTTATCGACATTTCTCTAACGTGTGTTTCCTTGACAAGAACTGACTGGTCCGCGTTCGAAGACATCAATTTGATCTTTTATTCTTGACAAGAAGTAATACTCGAGTTCCACCAACTATGAAATCGTGTCAGCAGGTCAGTGTCTGACTGCAACTGTTAACAGAGACAATGTTAAAATATATATAGATAAGTGTGAGATGCTTGTGATAAACAGAGATAAGTGTGAGAATAATGTTATATTAAACAGAGATAAGTGTGAGAATAATGTTATATTAAACAGAGATAAGTGTGAGAATAATGTTATATTAAACAGAGATAAGTGTGAGAATAATGTTATGTTAAACAGATAAATGTGAGAATAATGTTGTTAAACAGATAAGAGTGAGAAGAATGTTATGTTAAACAGATAAGTGTGAGAAGAATGTTGTGATAAACAGCGATAAGTGTGAGATGAATGTTGAGATAAACAGAGATAAGTGTGAGAAGAATGTTGTGATAAATGAAGATAAGTGTGAGAAGAATGTTGTGATAAACAGAGATAAGTGTGAGAAGAATGGTGTGATAAACAGAGATAAGTGTGAGAAGAATGGTGTGATAAACAGAGATAAGTGTGAGAAGAATGGTGTGATAAACAGAGATAAGTGTGAGAAGAATGTTGTGATAAATGAAGATAAGTGTGAGAAGAAGCAAACTTATGTATTTATCATAAAATCGAAATAAAATGAGAAATTTGTCCATAATAATATGAATTTTTAAGTTATTAGATCCCTATATGCAATTTTAATAAACAAATACAAAAATATATCTCTTCTCTATGTCTGTCGTTCTCTATAGCTCTGTGTGAGATCTGAGGGTTGGTCTATCATTCTCTAATTATTTATCTCTCATTCTCACACTTACTTATCTATATATATATTCATAAAACGGTGCCAGTGTAAGTACTGACGGGCTTGTAGATTCTTCTTGACGGAGATATTTCCCTCTCCGAGAAATTCCACAAAAGCCAATTAGTTTATGATCACATTTGCCTTTCAGCTAAGTAAATTAACTCTGGGTCTGCAGGAGACTTACTAAATAGAATTATATTAGTAGACAGCCAAGTAATAATTGTCTAATTTTCTTTTAACTTTACTGAAATCGTCATTAATATTAGCAACCGGCTTTATAAATTGCCAACCTGGAGCTAAAAAGGAATTAGAAACATAACGCGTGCAATCCGTTTTCTGTGAAAATGTCTCCGGTAACGGAATTTGGTCTTAATTCATGGATATGAATAATAATTTGCACGGCTGTGTTGACCACCAGAAGGATCTAGTCAGAAAAAAAAAACCCACGTATCTCCTCGACGTGTCCTGGGGCTGCATATCTTTGCTTTGCTGCAGGACATTTATTTAATAATTTGAGATGTAAGTGATTCTGGAAGGTAAGTCTTCGTTTGACTCTTAAGTAATTACAGACGGGCTGTGTGTGTCTGTGGGACAAATGGATTTGCGCGAGTTTTGTGCCTGATCGGTAATTAACGTATTCTGCACGCTGAATCCAGATCCTCTTTGCCAATTTGGGAAACACTGCTTCCAGGCGAGATTCCGTTCTACGACAATGGCGTCCTCTCTCCACGTCTTTCGAGTGTTCACGACGTAGATTTCCCCGAGTGCACAAAGCGACAGTGTGCTGCGAGACATTGACAACAACGGCAGTAATCTTTTGAAGTTGAAATGTTGTGTTTTGACAACTAAAGCGCTGCAACATACAAAGAAACAAAATATCTATGGTCATTGTGCAGGTTTGATTAGCTAAGTAACGACTGTAAGACATTATTGTCTTCTTCTTTACAGATCGTTAAACTCTTGATCCGTTTAATATGAAGTGTAAGACACTTGACATAATACTGTATTAAGACGTTATAAACAGATAGATTAAACTTCATGTTACATTCTTAATACATGATACTGAAAAGTGAATGAATAGTCAGACAGCATTTCATTCTGAATAAAAATATATTGAAAAATAGACTAATATTAATACAGTATTATATTCTGATTTGAATGATATTGAAAAATATATTAATATTTATACAATATTACATTCTGAATACAGAAATACTAATATTACTAATTATATTCACATAACTTTATTTTTCTAAACAAATCAATAATGTATACTGATTTTCATATAGTCTTGTTTTCTTCTGAACGTTATATCAAATGGTACTAGGATATAACCATGATAAAATCAGTTTCAACTGTCTGATGAATATACTAATAATAAAGATACAATTAGCTTATGGTTTCTCCTCTAGCCTTCTTTGAATCCATCTAACTCGATATTCAAGCGACAAAATGCAAGTAAATCTCGAGCAGAATCGATGTAAATCTTTTTTCATTATTTTTATTTTTTCTTAAAAAATAAAAAAAGAAGACAGACCATTTTCTATTCATTATGTAAATTCTTTCAGTGCCGGTTTGAACGGCCTGGATTTCATTTGAGAGATCTTTTCTGCTCAAGAAAAAAAATAAAAAATAAAGAAAACGAGCTGGTAATTGAAACAGTCAATTAGAGAGACTGAACAGATAAAAATGAAAACAAGTAGCAGGTCTCGTATGTGACGAATATGACATTTTCATTTTTGCGTAATAATTTGCAAAATCACATCTAACCTACGAATGTTCACCAGGCTTGTCTGTTGATCAGTATTTATTCTGACATTAATTAACTAAGGAGTGAAGCTGGATGGTAAAGTACTAATTTGATCTCTGACTGATCACGGTTTCTCTCTGTTCTTGTTCTTCTGATTTATAAAAGGGTCAGTCGTCCTATTTATTCTTTAGGGGCTATGTCCAGTTCAGATCGGTGCTCCATGCTGATTTATGAACGTCCATGAGAAGATGTGTATATAACATATCTAGCTGTTTATAAAAAATAGCACTCTTCATTATCTGTGCAGTCGTATTATATATCTATTTCTATATGCCATATGTGTGTGTGTATTTGTGTGTGTGTCTCCATGACAGGCTTTGTTATATTTTACGCTGAAATATCACTAGTCCTCTTATGTATGTTTGCTTTTTTTTACAACGACAGTAATTATATATTATTATGAACAATTTCCAGTGGGTTATAAAAATAGCAATTTGAACAGCATCTGACGAAGACTTCAACGTGATCTTAAAATAGAAGCCTTGGGTGTAACGAATATAGGAATGAATAAATGAATGTTCGTTTCTGAGTTTCATTATTAAGAGATTTTACTCAAGAGTGTAACAGGAAAGACGGAAACTATTTATCGAACTAGATTTATTGAACTGAAGCAAGTTTATATATATATATATATATATATATATATATCACCGCTGAACATCAGCAGAACGGTAGAGATAAGCTGAGGCTTACGCTTCCCATCACGTCATCGAAAATACCCGACATAAAATACTTCATCATGTGTTTACTGAGTGTACCAAAATGCTTTCAAAAATTAGTTCAAACATTTTATGACATTCATTAAATGTATTTTGTATGGAAATAAAAAATGTATTTGTTACAAAAAAAATGGAGATGTCACATAATACTAATTTAACAATACATCTCTATGGAACAGAATATACACACACACATATACACACACACATACAGACACACACACTCACACAAACACACACACATATAAAATAGGGTTTATAATTTTATTTGGTGTAAAAGATTTTTTGATGTTTCAGTCTCCGGAAATTCTATCTTGAGCTGTACTGTTAGAAAGTAACAAGTATTTAGCAGGCCCACCACTCTTAGAACATAGGGTTACAGACTGACAATTATTTTGAAGCCGCGGTGGCCTTAATTATGTTATATTATATATTTTATCTAGATTATATACTACATTATAATCTATATGTTTCATACACAAACACACATGTATGGATTTTAACTACGTTATATTCTATATTTTATTTACATTACATTATATTCTGTATTTTGAAGACAACGGACGCTAGTCTGTTTACTGCACGCTTTGTCACGCGTTGTCTCAGTCTCAGTGAGAGTAGAGAGATGCTTTGATGCTAACAGAATCAGTGAGTGCATGGAAATGAGGGATTAGTGAATTTCCGCGTGCTGATAGTTTCGTTACAGAAATACAAATAAAATGTTTTTTGAATGTAACCTGCACATATTGCTTTTTGTTATTTGATTGTAAATTAAGTGAAATGTCACTTAAACGAAATTCACCATGAATTCCTGGTTTTTGCAAGAAAATTTTAGAATAACAAATGTTTTCTAAAGGAATAATGACATGTTCAATTTAACAATCATTTCAGTTATATTCTTAGTCTATATAATCATCCTCAAATACTCAATAGTATATAATTAAGTCGTAACATACATGGTTAATTACTGTATCGATATCGAGGGAAGAATCAAGAGACATGAAAAAAAGAGTCATATATTCATTGTTTGCTTCGTCACTTTTAATACATTGGCTGCGAAACAGAAAATAACTATGTTTATTAATAACCTCCACATCTTTTAACGTAGTGCATTTTTAAACACATATTTTACTCCTTCCTTTCATCTTCTGAGGTAATTATGTTTCTTCATTCCATTATTTATTTATTTTTTTTATTTTATTTTAATCTTTTGTTTCCTTGTTATTTTAAACATTCTTCCCCATTTTTTTATAATAACGTGTTATGTTTCCACTGTCTTCTGTTGTTTTTATTTGTCTTCTAGAACGGTCGCTGTTTTCTTTTATTGATCTTCTTAATATTATCTGCCATTTTCCTCCAATTTTCTTATTATATGTTTATCACTCAGAACAGCAGATTGCTTTTTCAGTAGCACAGTACCTGTGAAAATACTAACAAGCAATACAATACAAAACAATGGACGTAGGTGCATTTATGAACCATTTTTTTTCCGGAAGAAAAATAAAGCATCATATTAAGCTTCATACTGCACCACATGAACTATTTTATTATCAGAACAAAATTGTAGTTACGATTAAAAATTAATCTGATTTTGAGCTGACTGAAAAGAAGATTGGAACTGGATCAATTTAATAAACTGTTACAATGAAGCCTGTGACATAATACACATAGACAAATATTTAAAGGAATCTTTACGAAATCTGTATATTATATTAATTAAAATAAAAATAAAATAAAAAATAAAAAATTAAAGATTACTACCAAAAAAACAAAAACATATTAACAGAATTACACGCCTTACCACTAAATATATTATCAGTGGACTACATGGATTACTACTTGTCTTTGTAGATTACCACTGGACCATATCTATCATGCCTGGAGCGTGTAGATAAATATTACTTAGCTTTTCAAGATGATATACAAATCTCAGCGATTCAAATCTGACTGAACTCTTAGGCATGCACAATTTCTGTCTCTCAAAACCAGATTTTACATGGATACATGCTTTTGTGACGACATGTCTGTTCGTCCGTGTGTACAGTTAATTGAAAAATGATTTACGACATGACGTTGTGAAGTGTGAGAGACTGAACAACAATATCATCAGCAGCGTCATCACGTGTCGCTCACTCAGCCTCGCGATCACTTCAACGTTCGGTTAACCCCGTGTCCGTCACGGGCATCCAGGCTCGCAGAGCGCCATTTGTCAGCTTTAATCCGTTAATCAATCAACAAATATGCTGAATATATAAATAAATATTATATAGCGATACCTATTTTCTTTTCTTTTTTCATCTATCAAAAAAACAAACATTTTTAAGATATTTTTCTTTTTAACAAATTTGTTTTTGTGCCACTTTGTATTAGCAGTCATCATTTGATCTTCTCTCTCCCTCTCTATTACACACACACACGCAGACACACAAACATACACATACACACACACATGTAAACAATACATACCCCCATCCATATATACACTACTACCACTGCTACTACTTTTTCTGCTGGTACAACAATTACTACTACTAATAACAAAAATCATAATAATAATAAGAACGGTAATAATAATAATAATAATAATAATAATAATAATAATAATAATAATAACAACAGTAATAATTATAATAATAATAATAATAATAATAATAATAATAATAATAATAAGAAGAAGAAGAAGAAGAAGAAGAAGAAGAAGAAGAAGAAGAAGAAGAAGAACGGTAATATTCATCTCATGTTTTTATGTAATAATAAGCAATATTTATTTTCAAATGTAAATAACCAAAATATACCAAAAATCTTTGCGTTATTTTTATTTGTCGACTGGTGTCAATGTGAGAACTAATCTCGCACTAACCAAGCAGCAGTTAACACACAGATTTAAACTTCTAATCTCGCACTAACCAAGCAGCAGTTAACACACAGATTTAAACTTCTAATCTCGCACTAACCAAGCAGCAGTTAACACACAGATTTAAACTTCTAATCTCGCACTAACCAAGCAGCAGTTAACACACAGATTTAAACTTCTAATCTCGCACTAACCAAGCAGCAGTTAACACACAGATTTAAACTTCTAATCTCGCACTAACCAAGCAGCAGTTAACACACAGATTTAAACTTCTAATCTCGCACTAACCAAGCAGCAGTTAACACACAGATTTAAACTTCTAATCTCGCACTAACCAAGCAGCAGTTAACACACAGATGTGAGAACTAATCTCGCACTAACCAAGCAGCAGTTAACACACAGATTTAAACTTAGGTAATCAAAAGAACAATTCTCAGATGCACCTTTTTCAGACATCATATTTAACTTCTAGTTATAGGGAAGGCGTGTCTAAAAGATCTCTTATGATTATTATTATTATTATTATTATTATTATTATTAAGTGATATATATGGTCATTGTAATTTCTTAGAAATACTCGGCGAAAATTACTATTCAAATTGCAATTTTAATTAGTTTTTAATATTTATAGTGACTTAAATAGTTTCATTGGCAGATTTATCAAACATCTTGAAATGTACTTTCCCGTCAAAGATATGGTACATTATATTTGCTGTTGACTATACTGAATAAGTATAATCAATATACCATCTTATGGCATTAAGACAAATTATATTTCATCCAGAGTCAAAGAAAAAATCATTAGTTCATTTATTTGACTCATCAACAGCAACAACGGCATCAGTAAAAATAATCGAAACGGCAGAAATGCCGATGACAGCAGCATCAGTTACAAACGATAAGGATAACAACAATAACAACGCTAACGTCAGCAATAGCGACAATTACAAAAACGACAGTAACCAGGACGGGCAATAACAATAACAAAGACTTTATTATCATAAACTGTAGGCCTGCACTTCAGAGAAGAATGTATTAGAGATATAAAATAATAAAATTAAAATGCAAATTTATGGAAATGTGTATATGACATACTCTCTCTCACATATAGTTCTTATTAACAAATATAGTTATTTTTAATATAAACATGCTTTTATTCTACAAAATATTATAAGAAATTTGATTTGGATATCTCGAGTATTTATCTGGTATACCTTCTCTCGCATTTAATAATATAAGATCATTACATTCAAATATATAATGATATTCACCTCCAACTTTGTCAAGATTACAAGATGTTATTTTCTATTTTACCTTTGACTATTAAATCCATTAGATGTTTCAAATTTCCATAACACATTAGCATTCTTTTGAGAAAACATTGTAAGATAATTTTCTAATTTGAATTCATTTTTTAAAATTATATATTACTACCCTTTGATAACTTTTCAATTTCATTTTTATATTTCAAATACTGTTCATGTAACGTTTCACGTATCTGTTTAACATTATCAAAGCAGTCATATAACCATGCATATGCTATAATTTGTTAAAATGTGTTCCAAGGAGAATCAATAACATGCATTAAATAATATAGCTATAGGGAAATCTTGTTTTGCAAATAAGGTTCCCCCAAAAGATCATCATTCTTATTTTTATAGAAATACCAGGGGTACATTTATTAACATTTAAAAATACTTACAAAATTTCCTTTGGAGTCTTTCTATTAATAGTAATTTCTAAACCCCGTATTTCACAACCATACAATATAATTGGTTTTATCAGCTTGTGAAATAAGTAAAGTATACAATCAATGAAGAGATTATTCTGGCGACATTTTACTGAAAATCATTATTTTGGTTTTATTTGTATTGTCTTTAAGCCTCCATAGTCGACAGTAACTGACAAAATTGTTGAGATTATGTTGTAAAACATCCCGCCATTCTGCTAACAATATTGTATCTCTCAGCATATAGTGATTAAAAAGCTTTAAATAAACATTACATATTTCACTAAACATTGTTGTAATTGATTCTGGTCCATTTGCCTTCTAAATCTTTTAGAAAAAACAGAATAAAAATGGCGAGAGATTTTCTCCTTGCCTGCCACCGATTTCACAATTAAACTATCATATAAACAGTTCGCTGTAATTCTTGCCTTAGTTTATTTATACATATTTACTAAGACATTAAAACATCATTCATTTCTGTGAGACCTAATTAATCTATTCCATAATCTAGTTCTCTTCACTCTATCAAAAACTTTCTCAAAATCTATAAAAGAAACATAACTTTTTTTCTTCATATTTGTTCATTAACATAGAAATAACTAACAATAATTATAAAAGAATAAGGAACAATAAAAATAACAATAACAATTATAAGACCAGTAACGACGATAAAAACAACGATAATGAAACAGTCATAACAAAAAGGATATTAGCGACAACAGCTCTGAAAATAAAGACAACAACTACGACAATGGTGTAACAAGCGAATGTCACTGATTAGTTTATTACGTGTGTTGACGTAAATTTGACAAAAACATTTTATATTATAGAGAAAAAAATTAAAAACTAAAATAAAAGAAGACACAAAAAACAAACGTTGTTCCTCTCTCATCAGCTGTCTGCGATCACTGAACTGACAACTGTGAGAAATTCTAACAAATTAATCGTAAATCTGGATTCCGCACTAATCGGAAATCGTGTTTGGCATCTTCTTGGAAAAAAAGATTTAGATAGATGATTGATGACGATGGCTTCTAGTTGTATACACAAACACTCGACCAAATTGCTATCACATTGACTCGAAGAATAAACAACACAGGCCAGAGACCATACTCTCTGTATGCCTGGTCACAGATTGACAATTAGTTCCAGTGATCACTTGATTTATAGCCTGTAACATGAAAATGGCAGATATTGCAGTGCAGTAATCAATCAAATATTATTAATTTGCATTTTACATTCTGATATATGTACAAATACATGTATATGTGTGTATATATGTACGTATATTTGTATATATTTATGTATGTATGTATGCATACATATACGTAAATGTATATGTGTGTATATATAAATATATATATATATGTATGTATGTATGTATATACGTATACATTCGTACATAAAGAATAAACGTTTCGCTATATGAATGTAGAAGGTATTTTCGTATAACTAAGTATCATTAAGAATAAACAAGTCAAGACAAAGGTTAATTTCGGTGATCACATTGGAAGCAGTGTTTTAACAAAGACGACAGTTATTGCTAAATAGAACTAACTATTTATTTCCTCATATATAATATATACTATAACCTCACAGTTCAACGAACCTACACACACACACATACACAGGACACTGCCCTACGAAATATCAGATGAATATATAAAGGACGTTTTTTATATATATATTAATAAATCAGCCACTTTTTGCCGTTTCGATTATTTTTATTGATGTTGATTACACAAATAAATAAAATAATGATTTTTTTCTTTTCTCTGGATGAAATATAATTTTTCATAATGCCATAAGATAGGAAGTATGTTGATTCTTCTTAGTATAGTCAACAGCAAATATAATGTATCATATCTTTGACAGGAAAATACATTCCAAGATATTTGATAAATCAGCCACTGAAAATATTTAAGTCACTTTGATATTGTATAAAATTTCTGCATGATCCGGTCACTGACATTACAGGTTTGTTGCATATGCAGCGGAAACACAAATTTAGCTCTGGTTGCCATGTTTTTAGAAAGTAATAACTGTTATGTGATAATTAACCTCATAACTGCCTTTGTTATCAAGGCAATGATTAATGTTACTATAATAGATTCAGTATGTATGTATGTGTGTATGTGTGTATTTATATATGTGTATGTATGTATGTGTGTATATGTGTGTGTGTATTTATGTATGTATGTGTATGTATGTATGTATATGTGTATGTGCATGTGTGTACGGGTGTATTTATGTATGTGTATGTATGTATGTATATGCATGTATGTGTATAGGTATATGTGAATGTATGTGTGTAAGTATGTATGTATGTATATATGTATGCATGTATGTATGTATGCAAAGAAGGTATTTTAAAATATTCTTAGTTCGTATAGGTCATTAAGTATAAACAAGTATATATTTCGACATATATACTATTATAATATTTACCATACTGCCACTCTCACATCGTTCAACGAACCTAGTATTGAAGAATAGATACAAAGACGAAGTTAAAATTTCTTCTGCTTTTGCTTATTAAGAATAGCATTATGTCATTCCAGCGTTATGTTATACAGATTATCTCTATCCCTAAATATGTTGAATTTGTTTTTCTTTTTAGGCTTATATTAAACCGTTAATCTTTAAAACTGAAATAATAATAATAATAATCATAATAATAATAATAATAATAATAATAATAATAATAATAATAATAATAATGATGATGATGATGATGATGAAACATCGAACATTATAATACAAATTGATGAAGAAAAAAGAAAAAAAAAGAAAGAAAATATATATTCTTCAGCGAAAATTTAAATATCTTTAAAGTAAAATATTATGTTATTAAAGTATTTTGACATATTGGTATCTCGTTAGGTTTTAATGTACGTTTGTGCCTACATATTTATTGTAGTAAAAAAGAGAAAAGAAAGAAGTATCTGATTAAATAACATAACAGTGTAACAACAGTAGTTATATTGTGTCATCAATTACAAAACAGTTGTCATATTAAACAATTAAAATAAAGTGTTGTGTTCATCTGGATAAAACTATATATAACACATCAATAATAATAATAATAATAATAATAATAATAATAATAATAATAATAATAATAATAATAATAATAAAAATAATAATAATAATAATAATAATAAACTATATATTTTCATGTTATGTCTGATGTTTAGTGGCTTCAGATTCGAGTCCGTTTTTGAAAAGTGGTTAACTTGTTTTCGGTTTTCACTCTAGTTACAACATTCATCACACAAAAATAAAGTTAACCACTTTGATAATAACGTCGCTAACGATTCCTCACTAACGACCTGCAAGCGTACCGCACAGTACATCAACGTTTCATATTCACTACGTCTCACTCTCAGTACATCAACGTTTCATATTCACTACGTCTCACTCTCAGTGCATCAACGTTTCATATTCACTACGTCTCACTCTCAGTACATCAACGTTTCATATTCACTACGTCTCACTCTCAGTACATCAACGTTTCATATTCACTACGTCTCACTCTCAGTACATCAACGTTTCGTACTCACTACGTCTCACTCTCAGTACATCAACGTTTCATATTCACTACGTCTCACTCTCAGTACATCAACGTTTCATACTCACTACATATCTCACTCTGAGATCACCAAAACGTTTCCGGTAAATTTTCCGAAAAGTACTGACTATTTTTTAAAACACACACACACACACACACACACACACACACACACATACAAACAGAGTACACTGCCCTACTAAATATGAGGTGAACATACAACGGACGTTTTATATATATATATATATATGATAAAATAAAATAAAATAATCATCATTGCCGTTATCGTAATTTTTGCCGTTTCGATTATTTTTATTGATGTTGATTACACAAATAAATAAAATAATGATTTTTTTCTTTTCTCTGGATGAAATATAATTTTTCATAATGCCATAAGATATTAAGTATGTTGATTCTTCTTAGTATAGTCAACAGCGAATATAATGTATCATATCTTTGACAGGAAAATACATTCCAAGATATTTGATAAATCAGCCTCTGAAAATATTTAAGTCACTTTGATATTGTATAAAATTTCTGCATGATCCGGTCACTGACATTACAGATTTGTTACTTATGCAGCGGAAACACAAATTTAGCTCTGGTTGCCATGTTTTTAGAAAGTAATAACTGTTATGTGATAATTAATCTCATAACTGCCTTTGTTTTCAAGGCAATGGTTATTACGATAATAGATTCAATATGTATGTATGTATGTATCAGTGTGTTTATCACTGTATTTATGTATGTATGTTTGCCTGTGCGTATGTATGTAAATGTATATAGGTATGCATTTTAGTTTTTTTTTATACATTTCGTCTACTCTATTTTTTTCTTATTTTTTTATTTTAATTTTTTTATTATTTATTTATATTTTTAAATTTGTCAGCTATTGAAGTATATCCATCCGTCCATGTAAATATCTCTGCAGTTTCCGTTGTTTGTTCTGCAAGTAGGAGATGATGTATCTTCTGCATGTAGAGTGGTTATTGTAATAATGGGAGTTGACCATTTATACTTAGGTCACTGAACTAGTTTGCTCTTATTTTTCAGTACTCTGCTTACTATGAGTGCAAATGTCCAGCTATATGAAAAAATATTTAATTATCATATAAAACGACAATATTTTACATATTATCAAAGAAATTCAAACTTTTCCCCGCATCACCTCTAATGCATCCCTTTGGAAAACGTTTTAAAGATTTTCTTTAGCTAAGCAAGTCGATGTTTCAGTGAAAAGTACAAGAAATGGACACAACGTCGTCATTAACGGCGAGATCCCAGAAATAAAAATGTCTTATTTGTCTGTCTTAAAAACTGACTAAAAAGTGAAATAGAATCACTGGCTCTCAGGCTCTCAGGCTCTCAGGCTCCCAGTAGTCTGACGTCTGTAATGCTCTTCATTGCTGCTTAATCAAAACATTCGGTCACAAACAGTCACCGGTTTCGAGTGTGTCAATTGTGTTTTTAAAATCCAGCATCGCCAACTCCGTATAGACTTCTTCAGTTTTACAAACACATTTTATTTATGTGACTGGTCTGTTTCTAAAGTTATGGTCTTTGGCAATCCAAAACCGTTTATACATTTTTATCTGTCAGTGTGTCTGTCAGTCTGTCTGACTAATTATCTGCATCTCTGTCTCTGATTTCTACATTCTGCTTAATATGTCTGTATTTAGATTGCTGTTACAATAAAATATTTTATAGATAAAGCGAATAATCAGAGAAAACCCAGTTTTACATTTTAATAGAGTCTGCCAGTTCAGCTATCTTCATTTTACAAATGTCTTCATGAAACGATATATTTCTCACTGAGAGATCTAGAGATGCCAAGCGGACAGAAACAAGTTTAGGACGAGTGGCATATGTGGAACTGTCAGTGATCATGTGACTTCAGGGAACAGAAATGGAGACTTCAATCTAGAAAATGTTCGTATACATTTATTACTGAGAATATTTAATAAATTTCATTTTAGAAACGAAGGAAAATATGTCATTTTTCTTGCTGTCTTTGAATTTATTTGTATTTATTTATTTATTTATTATTATAACCTCTCTCTCTCTCTCTCTCTCTCTCTCTCTCTCTCTCTCTCTCTCTCTCTCTCTCTCTCTCTCTCTCTCTCTCTCTCTCTCTCTCTCTCTCTCTCTCTCTCTCTCTCTCTCTCTCTCTCTCTCTCTCTCTCTCTCTCTCTCTCTCTCTCTCTCTCTCTCTCTCTCGCTGTGTGTGTGTATATGTGTTTGTATGTGTTAAGTCTGTTTATCTTTGATTCAGAAGAACTTAAGACATAAACATACCTAAATATTATTTTTCTTATTTAATCTGTTTCTACTATTTATGTGGAAAATAACCAAAGTAAATAATTATGAAATGCATTGTTTATTAAGACTTTATTTTTTTTTTTTTCTTTAGGAACAATAGTTGTTGTAATTTGTTATCCTAGCAATATAAGCCAGATTTTCAGGTTAAATGACTAAAGTTTGTTTTCTATAACTACTCAACATATATTTGTTTTTCAGCAGTAAAACATTGGTGTTATTGTTGTTGTGGAGGTTGTAGTTGTAGTTGTTATTATTATTGTTGTTGTTATTGCCGGTGTGGTGATACTGATGGTGGAGTGCTAATGGTTTTGCTGGTGGTAGTAGAGTTTATTTTTGGAGTTTTTCCACATTCAGTCACGGTAGATAGCGTCATCTTTGATAAATCGATCAGACTGGAACGGGAAAATATGAATACATCGGCCCATTGGTCAACACTATAGAAAAATGGCAGATATCTTTTATTTTTATACTTCACAATTAATTAGAAAGCACCAGGAAAGAACAACAACATAATCTGGAAGTATAGAAAATATATTTCGACTATTCTTCACATCACAAGAAATAAGTTTAAATAGTGATAAAGATGATTCAACAAAATGAGAAAACAAAAAAGTTAGATTAATCCTACTCTTCGGCTGCAGCCAGGAAGAATGTTAACAATTACTTTACTCCTGCGTAAATTTTGGTAATTTTCGTTAGTCTTCGTTTCATTCCGAAAAAGTACTTCATTTTCAGTATAAGATGATAACACGAAGTAAAAGACACTTATGTTCATTTGAAGCTACCAATAAGTGGAGTCCGTAATGTTGTGTGGGAGAATTAACAAAGTGTCAGTATATTCCATCATATAATACAGTTTAATGATGTGTGAAAATCTGAGGCAGTTACGAAATATTCCGAGTGATCATGTGACATTAACATTGTGCAAATTGCGATCTTCGTTACTCTTTCGAAATGGGTTCGATAGTCTCTCATGTGAAGTCAGTTGAATGTGGTTAGTTGTCTATTATTAAGAAAATGTTATTACTGGAACCGAACATTCTTAAAAATCGTTTAAATTTAATCATTTCCCCGAGCGCTAACGAAGTTTTTAAGCTTTCACCTGGACGACTCAGGATAAATTTAGACTGTCTTCAGTGGAACAGTTGAACATCCCTTTTTATTTATGTACTAGTTTGTTTGATTGCGTATCTGTCGTTGTTCTTTTTTCTTTTCTTTTTTCTGAATTAAAAGTTATTTCGTCTTCAAAATTTCATTGAACAACGTTAATCATATTCCTTTTCTGAAATATTGGTTCGCGCCTGGTGTGTGTATGTATCTGAATATTTGTGTGTGTGTGTTTTGTGTGTGCGTGTGTTTGTGTTCATGTGTGTGTATGTGTGGGTGTTTGTGTGGGTGTGTATTTGTGTGCATGTGTGTGTGTGTGTGCGTGTGTGTGTGGTATTTTATACATTTGTTTTTACAACTGTAACCTATAACTCTGAGCATGCACGACAGTTCGTTCACAGCAGATGATTGGAACACAGAGATATGGGAGTTACGTCTCTCGAAAAACTGAGTAAATATCGTGATATTATCAAAGAAAGTGACTAACTATGTGACCTGTCGTTGAACATCTAAATAAACGTGTCTAAGACCAATGAACAGAAACAGCGTTGTAATCTTTTGCTTTGAATCGACATTTCAAAGATGCCATATTAACGGAAAGTAGAAATGTTTTACGTATCTTATGTTTAGGCAACGGTCTTAATTTTAACTTTCTGGAAAACGAAAAAAAAAAAATAATAATAATAATAATAATTTCTTCAAAGCAAAACCAACGCATATGTCTACCTATGCTGGATTGTTTTCATACATACTATATCTAATGAGGAGTCACTGACTGATGTGAAATGAACTAAGTGAAATGATAAGCTATGGAGTGATTGGAAATTATCTCCTTTGTCCTGTCCCACCCCAGAGTGTTTATTAACTAATGTGTTTTGCCTTGATTATTAAACATGAGAGAGAGAGAGAGAGAGAGAGAGAGAGAGAGAGAGAGAGAGAGAGAGAGAGAGAGATTTGGTGAATAAATGTATTTCTTTAGTCAATACAGAATCTCTCTCTCTCTCTCTCTCTCTCTCTCTCTCTCTCTCTCTCTCTCTCTCTCTCTCTCACATACACAGTCATATATATATAAGGGAGACGGTACTAAGCGTGTGTATGTTTGTGAGAACCTTTTGATTTTAGCAGAACTATGACACTTTCTGGTTATTAGTACTACGTTTTTTCTTTGTGTGTGAATCACATTTCATTTATATACTTTCATTCATTTGTGAATTATTAAAGGGAGTAGTCAAGCAATAATAACACTTTCGCTACGCTATCGATCCAAAGCGTTCCTTTTACTTCACCCTGCTGCAGAAAGATTTCTTCTATTGGCCAAGTTGATACTGGCGACACCAATAAAAAGCCATATTATACATACGTACTGGCACTGGTCATTAGTTATCAGCGGAACATATCCATCCTAACATCCTTTACTTCGCTTTGAATAATTGGCGCGATCTGAGATGACGAGCCAAGTAGAGAGTTGACGACAGAATCGTGTGTCTCCGCCAACACGGTCGAAATATTGAGATTTCTGCTCTCGACTGTTGTGTTCGCTCATACGGAGAATTTGTGAGTTTGTTTCAGTGATTCCTGCGCAGGTAGGACAATTCTATATTTTCTAATTGCTTGTTTTCTTGAGGTGATCATTATAGGAAATTAGATTCAAGATTCAAGCGGGTTGGTCAAAAATATCATTCTACGTTTTATGCTTAGCCGTCTGCGACATAAAGTCGATTCTAAAAGTTCTCTAGTTTAATGTTCTGACTTTATTCAGTCAAAGTCACATTACACTGCCGCCTGCTCAAATAATTGTAGGGTTGTGTATTGTTTGTCCGCTATCAATTTATTTAGTCGTCTACATTCGAATGTATATTTTGTTTCAACACTGCTACTGACAGTATTGAAACAATGAGAATAAAACTTTTAATATATCAGTTTATAGAAAGTAAAATTCGTTAACCTATAACTCGATCATATATATATATATATACGTATATATTTTGTTTCAAATATCAAAACTGGCGAATAATTATTAACTTTTTTCATAAACGAAGATTAGGTGTCGAGTAGCTGAAAATGGAAATATCAGATAGTTGTTGGTTTTGTCTTAAATTAAAATTTGCTTTTGTAACATATTTCATTTTAAACAAACAAATAAACAAATAAATAAATACATAAATAAATAAACATTTTAAGTGGTAACTGTAATGAAGTAGTATGTAACTGAGCGCATTAAAACGACGTCATTTTTAATTGATATGAAACAATATTAAGCTGACTGAACTTTGATTTTGAGTAGATATTATAACCTTGTTTAGAGATGACATTAAAATAGAGTTTTGAGTATATATCAAACAATGTTTTCAGTAGACATTAAAACAGTCCATGAATAGGTATTTTAAGTTGATGTTAAAAATAACGAAATACGAAATAGATATTAAACAAGTTTTGAGTGGATATTAAATACGTGTTTTGAGTAAATTAAAATACGTTTTGAACAGATACTGAAAAAGTACTTATTTGGTGAACATTAAAATAAAGAAGTAAACAAGATTTCTTATGTAAATATGAAAACAGTGCTTATTGTATAGATATTAAAACAGGTATTTTAGTAGGTATTGGTAGCGCGTTTGGAAGATATTAAAATAACGTTTCTTCAGTAGATATTAAATGTTTTTTCTTGAGTACATATTCAAACAGTAGACATTTCTTCAGTAAAAACAAAGTTTTCTTTAATAAATATTGTAACAAAGGTTCCATATTATATATTAAATCAGTGTTTGTAATGCAGATTTTGAAAATATATTTCTACAGTAGAAATTAAATCGACGTTTCTCATGTAGATCTTAAAACAACTTTTTTGAGTAGACACTAGAACATTGTATATATTAAAACAATGTTTACTGAGTAGATATCAAAACAATGTTTCTTTTCTAGATATTAAAATAATGTTTCTTTAACAGATATTAAAATAATGTTTCTTTAACAGATATTAAAACAATGTTTATTGAGTAGATATCAAAACAATGTTTCTTTAACAGATATTAAAGCAATGTTTCTTTAATCGATATTAAAACTGTGTTTATTATGTAGATATTAAAACAGTTTTTTCAATGGATATAACCTTTCTTGTGTATATATATATATTAAAATGGCGTTTGTTGAGTATATACTACATCCATGTACGTTAAACAGACGTTAAAGCAACCGTAATGTCAACACAGGTATTATATGACACTAAAACTAGATATTAAAACACTGTGATTTTGATGGCTATACTTTGATATCTTATTTCCAGTTTAATCTAGCAGATCTGTGAACCGCAGCAAATGACAGAGGTTTGAACTAAATCACTCAAACAAACAGTATCTCAATAATCACAATGTAATAGTATGACATCTTAGTTAGCTACAGCAACTAACTAATTAACTAAGTAAATAAAAATGAATGAATCTCTTACAGACACAGTCAGTAATAAAGAAAAAGAAAGATAAAAAAAGCAAACAAGTAAACAATGATTAAATGAACGATGACCAAAGAGGACAGGATAAATGACGTGTGATTTCACAACTACACGGATGTCAATCATAATCATTATTAGCTACATCATCATAATCATCCACATCATCAACGTCTATAAATCTCTCCTTTTCCTCATCATTTACAGTTTCCAAAGACTAGTTTTCACTTTTAAAATCATATTCTTTAACAAAATGTCGACCACAGAGCAGTGGCTTTTCTACAATATTTCTTTGATGCTACTCATTTAGGAAACTCGAGCGGTGCTCTTAATGTGGCTTGCTTTGAGTCACTGTAGCTGGCTGAAAATAATATCCAGCGGCAATAAACAAACCAACAGAACTTGATGGTGATGATGACGTAGAAAGAAAAGATGTTTGTGGTGAAGAAAAAGAAAAAGAAGAGGAAAAGAAAGCAGAGAAGGGTAGTATGAAATGGAAACAAAGAAGTGCGTGTGATCAAACCGAAGGGTTAAATAAGAAGTAAAATAAAATAATGATGATGTCCACAATAATGATGACTAACAAAACGAAAAAAAAGAGGAATGGAATTGTTGTGTTTTGATGATGATGACGATAATGAAGAAAGAATGAAGTTAATAATGAATGCATTAGTGAACAAAGAAAGAAAATAAACTGATATGATGATGAAAGGATGAATATGATTATTATAACGATGATGATAGCAGAGATAAAAATAAAAAAGTATGATCATAACAATGATGATAAAAAATTAAAATAAAGAACATCAAAAGAGCAGTAACAGTAATAATTAATAAAAAATAAAAACAACAGATCAAAGAAAGTATATATTAAACATTTAATAAATAAAAACTAAATAATAATAAAAAAAAAAAAAAAAATAAAAAAAATAACAAAATTAAATAACAAAATAAAATAAAAAATAAATAAAATTAAATCTTAGGAAAGTTTTTTACTTTTTAAAGCGATAATTTAATTTCTGACAAAACATTTCCAACCTGAAATCATCTGATCAATTATATGAATTTGAAAAAAATGCAAAAATGTTCAAATGGAATATATGATATATAATACGAATCCATTATTGGGTCTAAAATCATATATAATGTAATTGAAATATTGTTTGTGGAGGGTGTATATATATGTGTGCGTGCGTGTATGAGTGTGTTTATTTACATGTACACACTTAAACAGTTTACTCGTATTGACTTTATAATGGATTTCAAAGAACGTGATTTTCAGATTAGAGGTGTTAAGATATGCGCTTCAGCAGATTAAACTTTTATTTCAACTATTATATTAAATTAAATGGAAGTATTTGACTCTTTGAAAGTGCTGGGTACAGGAGACTTGACCTGTGTTTCACAGTGTGAGGATTTTCAGTAGGTTATTGCTCCGTGCTGTTTATCAGTAGTACGACCTTAATGGTTTGGTAACACTTATTTCTCAGTATGTGATCGACTCAAAACCAACCAGAAATTCCAATGCTATGAGGACAGAATGAAAAACAAAATGTAAAACGTCGTGCGAATGAAACACTAAAGTGTCGATAAATAATAAACAACTTGTAACTAACAAAGCTTACACAATGTGATCAAATCGTATTTCTATGCACGTTTCATTGTCTCTCGCAGTTCTAATTTATATGAAAATGTCTTTCTGCTGAGAGCAGTCAACGAACTGATATTGATTTCTGAAAATGGTTTTGTCTCTTTGATGGTTTCGTGCAAAATACTACTACTATTACTACTACTACTACTACTACTACTACTACTACTACTAATAATAATAATAATAACAACAACAACAACAACAACAACAACAACAATAATAGCAATAAAAACAACAATAACAATAAAAATAACATTAACGATAATAACAACAATAACAATAACATAACAACAACAACAAAAACAACAACAATAATAATAAGCAGAAGAAAAAAAGCAGTAATATTTTGACATTATCTGAAATAATTTTCTGTTTAACTGCGGAATATAGTGCATATAATATTAGTTTTCTTAAGTGTGCATGTAGGTATTCTAATATTTATTTATTCATTCTTTCCTTAAATAATCTATATAGATAAATACACTTACAGTCTGAACGACAGAAAGAGGTTATTATATCTATGCGACATTATTTGTTGTATATGTATCTTTATGTCTATTCCTCTCTGTCAATCCATTCATCCATTATTAGTTATTAGTCTCTCTGTCAATCCATCTATCCATCTATCTATTATTAGTTATTTGTCCCTCTGTCAATCCATTCATTCATGCATCCATCTATTATAAGTTATTTCTCTCTGTCAATTCATCCACCAATCTATTATTAGTTATTTGTCTCTGTCAATCCATCCATCCATCTATTATAGTTATTTGTCTATGTAAATTCATACATCCATCTATTAAAGTTATTAGTCTATGTCAATCCATCCATCCATCTATTATAGTTATTTTTCTGTCTGTCAATTCTTCCATCCATGTATTATTAGATACGTACATCTGACATGACTGTTTACAGACAGAGCTTTGTGTGGGTTCTCACCACAATCTCATGTTAACAGATTAAATGAGAAATTCTCAAAGGACCGCACAAGGCAGCTAAGTCACGTTTATGTTTCTTTGGTATATTTCTTTTCAATAGCAGTTTAAACAAAAGTAAAGAAGAAAATATGGTGAACATGGCGAAGAAGAAGAAGAAGAAGAAGAAGAAGAAGAACTGTATTTATACCTAAAATCAGGTTCATCTGCTTTTCGAAGAATAAGATATCTACATTTCCAGAAAAATGTTTCGTTAATGAAATAAAAGAAAGTGTGCAGTATATAAGTAAATAATTAAATAGGTTTAGTAATATATCAGGCAAATAATGAAAACAAAAACAAATTGTAGATAGAAATAGATATAACTATATTTGTTTTAATGAAATATAAAATTATATACTTCCAGATATGTATATCAACGGAACAAATACATGTTATTATAATAACATCAACAGCTACAATCATGACAGTGATGATAATGATTTTTAAATTATTTACTTAACTGTTGAATCTTAAGTTCCTTAATGTTTCTAATATAATGTTTTATATAGTTAAACTGGTCGCGCACTTTCCATTTCAGCGTTTCAAAATGCTAAATGTTTTTCTTGTGTTACTTTTCTTTTGATCTTTGCTCTTCCTTGTCAGCCTAGAAATGAAAATTGGAACAGTCTTGTCAAAAACGTAGAGAACTTTCTTCTGTTTCATGTCCTAACTTCAAGCCGACACTGTTCTTTGGAAATTAAATCAACTCCAGGGTATAACGACATTCACCGTCTGCATGTCTGTTCTTCTGTCCGTGTCTGTTCTTCTGTCCAGGTTACAGATGATATGACTTGATATCTGACTAAATACAGTCACCTCTCTGTCACAATCACCCAAGTGTTGCTCTTCACTCGTTTCACATATTTTCATCGTTGTTGGAAATACTATAGACATGATGAATTCTGTTTCTATTCACTACAGACAAATCTGTAACAGCTTACAGAAGATCTGTGGAGTGGAAGCTCTGTTTTCTGCTTTTTATAGCATTTTATTCGGAAACACGACTTGCTATATATGGTCATTTTAAAATTAATTTTTTTCTTCGGTCAGACTGTTAGGGTAGAGACAGATGTATACAGAGAGACAGATGTTAATTGGTAGATAGATATAGAAAGATTATTACACAGATTTAAAATATATAAACATATAATTTGTGTTTAATTATAACAGAGTTTTGAAACAGTTATTAAATTATAAAATACAGTTTCAGCAAATTCATGTTGTCAGGACATCAGATGATAGATTATCACTTAGTGTCAACACTACGCTAAGTTGTCGTATTTACGCTAACAAAGACAGCTGTTTGAGATATTAGAAGTAGTAGTTATAATAGAGTAGCAGAATTAGCGGAAGCAATAATATATAATAAATGAAACAGCCGCAGATATCGCTATAATCATTTATATATGAACTTTTGTTATCTTAACTACTTCAAGAAAATACCCACATTAATAAACATTATAATAATAATTTCAAAAATAAATATAATAACTTTAGTTATTTGTGAGTTTGTTTGTTTTTCAAACACACTTAGAAACAGATACCCATTGTTGGAGGAGGCATTTTTCATTTTCAAGGAAGTAGATCCTAATAACTAAACCTGTTTCATATAAACCAGGAAACACTGGAAATCATTTTTACATTTTTCTTTTCTTTCAATATTCTGTTAACGGTCTAGAATTCTTGTGTGGAAGAAGTTGGACATAATTCCTTACCATCTCAGACTAAATCATCTCTTCCAAAGATTTGTTGTTTTTTTTTTTACATCGTGTAATAATCACTTAAACTAGTAACTAATAAAATTTCAAATAGCACTATTGCTACATCGTGTTGGATCAGTTAAATTATGGAAAACAAATCTTTCTTTTGAAATCTGGGTTTTGTCGTGAAAACTAATGGAGACATTTTTTACGGACGATCAGGCGAACAGAAAAGGTTGTGCTGCTCTTTGTAATTTGCGGTGACATCGCCAAGAAGAGCTCGGACATTTCTGAAATATTATTTCATTTACTGTACTGCTCGTCTTGGAAATTAGATCAGTGGTATGGAATTTTCATATTAAACCCCGAAATAAACGAAAAGGAAAAAAGACATTATGAATCATGAATGAAAGAAAGAGGGAGCGATAAAAAGATAAAATTAAATTAAATTAAATTAAATCAAAAAAGAATAAAGAACAAGAGAAAACAACAAAAAAAAGAAGTGAAAAAAGGAACGATATCCATGAAAGTACATTCTATGAAAAGCGCAGACCAGACTCGGACAAGCTGAAGTGAGATAACGATGTCCACGCACAGAGAACGATACAATTATTTTCAGAAATGAAATGTTGTCATTATTTAATTGCGATGTCAGTAGTGGTTGGAGTGAAGTAAGCCTATAAATGACAGGGGTTCCGTGGGATACGCTCATCCATTGTAAACTACTCAAGAAAAACTCTTACGAACATTTGATAAATAGATGGCATATATGAAATTCAGGCAAGCTGTCGCCGAGGACGATCGATCCTGTGACCTGCCAAACTTAAGAAACCCAGAGAGATATGACTCAGCTACAAAGCTTACATCTAAAGTTGTTATATAGCAAAAATTAAGGCTGGAAAATTAACCTCTGAAATCAAAATATCTGTGTTGATCTCATTACTGCAGTAGATTTACCAGTAATGACAATGATATTGGTATTTGTATCTCGTTAGAAAATTAATACAATTACCAATGCAGATATCTTTATGACAGGAACGTGATGATGTTTATATCATTGAATAGATTTACTAGCAATAATGATAGTGTTAATTACGTACTGGATAATAGTAATCTCGTTAAAAAGAAAACTTGGTGATAACATGAGTATTGTTGCAAACATGCCGATAATAATGACAGAATTTTTAATTGTATTTCGCTAAAACATTAGTGATGATAATAATGACAAATTTCTTCTAGGTATAATGCTATACATATCGTAATAACAATGATATGTTATTATTGTTGAAATATTAGTGATAAGAGGGGGAAAAACGCTTATGCTTAATAATGTAGTAAACATGTTTTGTATTTTTACTTGTAATAGTTAATACTGGACTCACGTGTTTTCTCTTTTTACTGTCCTTTACTGACAGAGCAAATATTATTTGCAAAAGTTTTGATTTTATCATTGAAAATAATAATTCTGTTAGTATGCTTCCATTTCTTGAAGCAATAACTTGTAGTTAATTGGCGGCTTAAAACAAATCTTGATAGTGACAGAAGGATTTTGTCAGTCAAAAAATCATTCTATGAGCTAAAGCATAGACAACAATGTCATAAATATTATTAGCAATTATCCCAGAAAAAGGTGATCTTGAGAAACTGAATGGATGAATATTAGTTAACAAAATGCAAAACAACTCGCTCGAACACATATAAACATGCGCGCATGCAAAAAATACATTGTCTAAATGGTTAGCAAAGGTATTGAAAAAGATGTACGATTATTATTATTATTATCATCATCATTACTATCATTACCATCATCATCATCATTATTACTATGCATAATAAATAATTAATATTTGATTATAATATTACAAAATCGATCTCATTCATCAATAATTAAATTATTTAATTTCCCGATTTTTTTTATATTTTCAGATACCAAAAGGATGAATTCAAATCCAGTTTTTATTTATTTCCTTCTGATTTAGACAGGTAAACATGTAAAACACCTCTAACTGTAAAATCTCCAAGTGAATCTAAGTACGTCAGTCATGTCGGAGGACTACGCATGCGAGGACTGCTTTTCAAACAGAGTTACGTCCACCTTATCCACCAATCCAAATGGAACCGGAAACGAAAGCTTCAACCCTATGATGGCAGAGTGGCACACAACGTTCAAAGTAGCCACGATTCTGCACACGTACGTTTTACCTGCAGATATTTTCATTGGACTTACGGCCAATTTGATTTCAATTCTTGTATTCACGGGTAAAAGTCTACGTAATCTCAGTTCCAGCGTCTATGTGATAGCAGTCCTTATAGCCGATAGTGGTTCGTTGGTTTCCATGGTAGCGGTGTGGCTGGAGGTGTTGCAGTACCCCGTCAACAACAGGCAAGGGATGTGTCAGTTCTTCGTGTACATCACGTACGTCTGCAGTTTCCTGTCCGTCTGGTACATGGTGTGCATCACAGTGGAAAACTATATCACCTTCTGTCACCCGACACGAATTCGAACCATGTGTACCCAGAGACGAGCGCGAATTGTCACAGTAGCCTTGGCTGTGGGTGCCATGTGTTTATACAGCATCTCCCTCTTCATCGTTGACGTCACCACCAACACCGACAAGCCTAATGCACAAGCGACATGCGGACCGAAACAGTCTGTGAGCATTTTCAACTACATCCTCACCTACATAGATTCCTTCCTCACTCTACTCGTTCCATCGTTCGCGATCCTGCTGATGTTGGTCGCAATCGTGGTATCGATCGTCCACTCCCTGAGGAAGAAGAAGAAGAGGACGGTGAAAGACTCCACCAGACCGAAAATTAAAACCAACTGTCCACAAGTACGAGTCGCTAAAATGTTATTCGCGTTGTCGTCGACGTTTCTCATTCTGAACATGCCAAGTCATATCATACGGCTTTTCTTTCTGTTGCGACCCAAGGATGTGACCCAACAGCAGACGACAGTGGTTGAAAGTTTCATGATGTTGGCGTTCTTGTACCTGTCGTATTTTAATTCGTGTATCAAGTTTTTCCTCTTCTTCGTGTTCAGTGCGAATTTCAGGAAAACTGTTCTCGGAGTCAGTCTGCTGAAACGATGTCAGGTGTACTCCCCCCAGACGTTAGTGTCTAACGTGTAATGTCCCAAGTGACGGCGGTTGTTTTATGTGAAAATAATGACTACTGCTAGAAATTCGCAGACAATATGCAAGAGCATTTACAAAGTCATTACAAACCTGACACAGTTTGTGAACGATTTGTCTCGTGTTTTCTTTAGTAGTGATGTTTTAATGACGACGTAATTTCAGATGAAAAAAAAAAGACAAGATACTCAAGTTGTGCGTAAGGGAGATACGTGTCAATCACGTGTTGCCTTTGGCGGAATAGACGTGCTATGAGTTTAGAACTTGTTTCAGAAAACATTAGTAGCAATACAATGATGCCATTTTCATTTTTTTATTTCTTCTGAAAACTAATTTTTCTTTCTTCTTTTCTTATTTAATTTGTCTTTGTTGATTTTTTTCTCTCTTCTTTCTCTTATTTCTCCTTTCATACGTTTTCTTTTTCATTCTTCTCCTTCTTCTTATCTTGCTCTGCTGGACTACCGGCTGACAGAGCAGCTGTTACAACTGTAAACCATTACATAAACTACTTTTATTTCTATAACATGTAAATGTTAATCTTTTTTGTACCTTTTATTACTACTACTACTACTACTACTACTACTACTACTACTACTACTACAAAATTAAACTTTAAAATGTAATTAACCTAAATGACATATAAGAAAAGGAATTGTCTTCTTGGAAACTAGAAGTATAAATTTCACTGTACATTTCGTGCTGCAACAGTACACTGTAATGGTTAAAGTATTTATTTTAGCTCTAGAATTTCAGTGTTGGTTTTCTCTGTTAATTGTGAGACGTGGAATAACTTTGTGTATTACACAGTTTGCGTCAAATCACATTGTATAAATTGAATGAATAAACACAGAAGGCATCGTTAAGTGTCGGTTTGTGTTTTACCCATAATTGGCATGTAAATCACATGAGTATAGATCTGTCTCATTTTCACTTTAACTGTAACCAATTAAAAGAAGTAAAGTTAATAAGTTAACACCAGTCAACGTGTACAAAATATTCCATTACTGAACTGTTTTAGTGTTATGCACATAAAATGAATGTGGAATATTTACTCTCGATAATAATGTAGATTACATTTTTCCCTCGATAAACGTTTATATCAAAGCATTTTTTTTTTATATACTGACAATTGCTTGTTTGTGTATCTTATGTTTCACATCTGGATCTACTTTATGTTTGTTCCAGGGAAAATATTACTGAAATTACTTATATCTAACTGTAACTGGGAAGGTATTGCTTATATCTCAGGATAATGGTAGAGGTATTATTGATATATAACTGCAGATGTGTTAGTTATTTAATTAATTAATTGTTTACGTTCTTACTTACCCTGTATCTTTTACAACATTATCGCCCACGCTGTTTGGTGTGTCAGAGATAACTTTTTTATTTTTGTTAGACACGCACGGGCAGACAGATACACATTCGAGTTAATTATAATTCTTTTTCTTCATTAGTCTAACTAATATTAATTATAAATGTTTAGTCTTGGTTTCTCGCGCTCATGTTAGTAATATTAAACTGGAATAACGAAAATTCACACTAATCTTTTTGTCTGCATCTTGTTTTTCTCTAATTACAAGTTCGAAGTTCAGTTAATTAGTTGTGTGTAGGTGTGTGTGAGCATGAACGTGACTTCTCAAACTAAATATAAAATTTAATGATGATGATGATAATAATAATAATAATAAGTATAAAAATGCACGTCCAGTCTGAAAGAAGAAAGTAAAAAGAAAAGAATTTGACACGTCCATTGCTTACACACATTTTAATATATATACATATATATACACACACACATGCATTTATACTCTTTCCTATTTTGTCACCACTACAAAAATGTATCGTATCGTTTTATAGGGATATGAATCATTAAACACATTAGCCATAACTTGTAACATTATTTTTACTGATTGTAAGATATATTTTAAAAACCCAAGTGACCAAACTTACAAAACCTGTATCCCTGTATAGCAGATTTTTTAATACTCTCTATATATTAAGCAGCTTCAAAACGGGTTTTGTAATCTTGACCAGATCACTTTACCGTGTGGATTTTTCACTCTTACGCTTATGTATATGTACTTATCAGATACATTCTTCTTAGCATCTAATGCTGCAGAGTGGATTGGGAAATTGATCTCAGTAATGCAGTTCTGAAGTCACACATCTATGGTAGCACGATCACTTCTACACTGTAATTCCTCAGTAGTGCTTTGTACCATTCAGTTGATATTAGTAGGATTAAATTTTAGTTTTCGCCTTGCTACGAGATATTTCGAACTACTTTCAACCCTCCAGATAAACCAGTATTAGATGCATGCTGTATACAACACTTACTTTAACACTAGACAACTTACTGTTACAATGTGGAAAAATGCATTGTGTCCTAACGTCAACTAAGTTCACATTTGCACGTAAAATTAACATAGGTGCACATGCACAAGAAGACATTTTACGATGGCGTAAACATATAGCTTAAATTTACAGTTGTTTCAGACTTATATTCTTTATCATAGCTTCACGACGTTATGATAGTTCCAATATACATAATTTACCAAAATACTGTTTTACGAAGGCACCAAATTATGCAGCCTTAACAAACAGCTTCGTGTTTAATCTAAACAGATCTTATTTATTTCTAAAAGAAAAATTATGCAGTGGGAATTTCTATAATAAATCATATTGTACTAATCAGTGCTTCTTCACTTATTGCACGTGCTTAAATGACTCTACCACGTGACTGCGTTCTCCCGAGTGACCATCGTTGCCCGTGCACTGCCTGTGAACCCGCCACCGCCGACAAAACCCACTGATTGGATTTATCTGACGTCTGGTTGATGTGTCATTTACAATGAAATTTCCCTGAATCAAATCTCTTGTGATTATGGAGAAGAGAAACGAATCGATTGCAATATTCCGATGAAATATTCAGTTTGTTGTAGCACCAAAAATCTAATAATCTGTCATTGAGATTTATAGATGAAAAACAGGTGCCGGTGATTTTCATGTAAATGTATTATTTGTTTTTGTTTTCGAGAGCGAAGATGATGGAGTTACTAGAATATTTCTTGTAGCAAAACATCAAAACGCTCGATTACAAAAACCAGTCATTGATAATATTGTTCTTTAGTGTCATTATGAAAATAAATTTGTACCTAAGCTCTTTACAGAAAACGAAGTTATACCTTAGAGTGGCTAAAGAAAAGAAAACTGCTGATGAAATTATACATCACGAGCTTAAAGGAAATAAAATTGCTAATAAGATCATATATTAATGTTTTTAAAGATAATTAAATTATATATTAGTGTCTTTAATGAAAATAAAGTTTTATCTTAGTGTTTTTACAGAATATATAGTTATATGTTAATATCTTTAATATAAATAATGTTATATGTTAATATCTTTAATATAAATAATGTTATATTTTAATGTCTTTGATATTATTAATCTTATATGTTAGTGTCTTTAATATGGGTAAAGTTAAATGCTAATATCTTTTATATAAATGATGTTATATGATAGGTGTGTTTAATATAATATTAAAGTTTTATGTTTCTGCTTTAATTTAAATAAAGTTATATGTTAATGTCTTCAGAAAATAAAGATGCAAAAATTTGCTGTTATATTGATATAAAATAAAATAAGTACGTAAGTAAATAAATAAATAATGCATTTAATAAAGATCTGCATTAAAATGAGATCTACTAAAAATACTAAAAACAGTCGATGACACTTTTCCGCATTAAGTCACTTATAAAGTTTTGAACAACTGTAAAAAATTACAAAGTTAAAATTATACATCATTATCTTTATCGGTTTAGCAAGAATAAGTCTGATCAAGAAACTCGCGTTATTTTTTTCCTCCAATTCTGACACATTCTTCAGTATTATTCAAATATAAAATATGTCAGTTTATTAAATAATAATAATAATAGAAAAAAAAGAGCAAAAAGCAAAAACAACAAAAACAGCAATATATAAACAAACTTCCATTCATTCATTTCAGAGAGAACGAAAGAAAATATACTGTACACATAAATGTCCTGTATCTATTATTGAATGGTCTAGGAAACGTCTTCTTTTACTTAGTGACGTCAAACAAGTTACCTGAAGTAACCTCATTTGTCTTTTACGTCCAAGAGAAGCAATGTCACTAATGTCTGCTAATTGGACATAAAAACGCAGCTAGAGCTAAAGGGTCGTCAGAAATAAACTGTCTGTAATATTGTTGTGTTGCTGTTTTTTATTATTATTATTATTATTATTATTATTATTATTATTATTATTATTATTATTAGAGAAAGACAAACGAGCAGACAGATAAAAAGAAAAGTGAAGATTACAGAAAGAAACATAATTTTACGCTAATAACATTGAATGAAAGAAAAAAAAAAAAAAAAAATGAAGGCAGAAACATGAAGAAGATGAAATAGATAAATAAATAAATAAATAAAATTTAAATCAGCTGACACATGTTGGTTCTTGTACATTGACAGATTCCAACTTCGTCAAATAGTGAAAAACTATTACGTAAAGAAAAAAAAAAAAAAAAAAAAAGAGAAGTTTTATTACTTCTGTTATTTTAAAACATGGCTCTGACATACTTTTAAGGCAACAAACTAGACGACCAAAATAAGTCTCTCAAATAATACACAGCAAACTGTCTTTGACTTTTCATTTCATTAATTTATGATTAATTTAAAAATTGTGGAAGCTTCAAATATTTTCTGAAAGTAGGTAGCAAAGACTTTTTTTTAAAGTAATGTGTTCAAACTATGCAACGTCCATCACAATAATTAACTAACTAACTAAATAAATAATTAAGTGAATAAATTAATTAATTAAAAATTATATTAAAAATATGTGATTAGTATTTGAGAGGGGAAAGAAGACTGTAACTAATGTCCGTCACAGGAAAAAGTGGCAGCTGTAGGAAAAGTCTTCACTGCCGTCGTACAGCATCTTCAGAGTTAGTTTCACTCATTACCATCAGATGACAAATACAGAATAATGGTATTTTACCCACGATTCTTCAGTACGTCCTCTTTGCTCATTTCCTGATATTTTCAAGAAAAAACAGTTCTAGTTCATGAGGCATCATGCTCAAAAATAAAGATATGTATTCAGTTTTGTTGCTGATACAAGAAAAAGATAGTAATCACTGATTTTATTTCAAACTGTCAGTGAGTGAAAAACACAAAACACACTTCCCCGTTGCTGATCCCGCGCTATGCCCCTGCCTAAGACAGACGGGCGGGTACTTGTCTTTGTACTGCTATTTGTACTGATATTTGTATTGCTATTTGTACTTGTTCACAGTATTAGTGAATTCAGTACACCACCCAGGGCCGGTCTAATGTGTTAATGACTCGCATTTTTGAGAACCCACACTCTTTTGCTGTTTACTTGATAGCTGTCTGGCAACGTTACTGTGCACACTTTAAATGACATTCATCTTTAACTATTCAAAATTTTCAGGAAACATTACATCGAGGTCTTAACGACCTACTCAAATATCTCGTTCGAATCATTTCTAATATTTTTCTGGGTTCATTACTATACCGCAGCTTGGGGCTGAGCTGTCGCAGAGTTCACAGCCCCTGGTCAGCGCGTCAGTGAGAAAACAGGAGAAAACAGACACAGTCCATCTTTAAACTAGAGTGCCGTTCATGACGTCCATTCCGCTCTGTTTCGACTTGTCACAATAAAATAGTAACAGGAACTGACTAAATACCGAGCACTTCTCAGAATCACTAGACAAGTGAATCATTTATGTTTTAATATTTATGTTGTTGTGGCCATTAAACTTTAGAAGATACAAGCATTTAGTAAAATGATTCTCCTTGGATTGGTGTTTATTCAGCATTGTTGTCCTCGTGATAATTTTTTTTGTTTTTGTTTTTTGTTTTCTGTTTCTACTTTTTAAAATCAGTTTCAGTACATCACAAACAAATTAGTTCACGATATAATTATATTTATATTTATATATTTATTTATTTTTAATTTTTTAACATCTTGCAGTTTAACCCGGCCTCTCACCACCGACTCGCTGAGTCGTCCACACCGGCGGAACGCGACTGTGTGCACTGCACGGTTATTTCTGTGTCCACCCAATATTTTAAACATTTAAAAACAGTAAAGTTTCTATCTCATCATTTCATTTATAAAATAACAGCTGTAAAGGCAAGCTTTTAAATGATGTGATTAAATGATAATCTTTCAGATAAAAAACAACAAAACAAAAAACGACCACTTTGGCCTGCGTATGTTCCTTCCTCCTAAGGATCGTCTTAATCAAACGCTTTTATGTCAAGGACAAATGTTGGAAAATGCACGATTTTTACCTTGAGAAGGTCATACTTAACCCTCATCAGAGACATGTTCTATAGTTTCTAACTCTTTTATTAATCTGGGATAGAAGTAGAAGCAGCGGGTTTCCCCGGTCAGTTCAAGTAGCAAGTCGAATGGTATAATATCTGCCTCATTTCTTGATCACAGTTATTTATTTTCTCATATTAACGAATTGTCTCTTAATTTATTTTCAGTACAACTACACTGGTAAGGGAGGGTATTTAAAAAAGTAGGTTTCATGCTCAGTTCAGCTCTAAAGTTTTAAAAATATGTTCCAGTTCCTATTCCCGAAAGAAAGCTACTTTCATTTAACGCAGACTTTGTCCTTTTTCATCTACCTGTGTTGTTCAGATAATTAGATTTCATCTCCATTATGTTTATCATTCAAGTAGTCGAGTCAAATTATAGTTAAAGCGATTTACATTTTAATAGAGTCTGCCAGTTCAGCTATCTTCATTTTACAAATGTCTTCATGAAACGATATATTTCTCACGGAGAGATCTAGAGATGCCAAGCGGACAGAAACAAGTTTAGGACGAGTGGCATATGTGGAACTGTCAGTGATCATGTGACTTCAGGGAACAGAAATGGAGACTTCAATCTAGAAAATGTTCGTATACATTTATTACTGAGAATATTTAATAAATTTCGTTTTAGAAACGAAGGGAAATATTTCTTTTTTCTTGCTGTCTTTGAATTTATTTTTATTTATTTATTTATTATTATAACCCCCCCTCTCTCTCTCTCTCTCTCTCTCTCTCTCTCTCTCTCTCTCTCTCTCTCTCTCTCTCTCTCTCTCTCTCTCTCTCTCTCTCTCTCTATGTTTCTTCTTTCTCTCTCTCATTGTACACTTTGTAGCGGAATTGTGAAATAGGAAGTTAAAACTCCCTTATATGTCATGTTGTCCGCAGAAAGAAAAAATAAAAAAATAAAAAATGTTTAACAGTTTTAAGTTTAACAGTTTGTCCTAACGGTTATAACTGCAGGTGGGGCAATTTGTTTTCTTCATACTCGCACCGAGAGCTCGACGGTTATAATCAAAGTGCAATGAACCGCAGATTTCTGTTTCCTTCGCGAATTTGTCCTAATGTTCTTGCTTTATCTTTTATCCTGTCTCCCTCTTTCGGTTTCTTCAATCTCTCTCTGTCATTCAGTCTTTCTCACTTTTTACTCTCTAAGTTTATCTCTTCCTCGCTCTCTTTTTTTGCTCTCATTCTCTCACTATATCCTCTGTATTTAAAGAGAAAGAAAGAAAGAGATTGGTGATATATGAAGAATGAATGAACAAATAAACAAGCAAATAAATTAATGAGACCTCAAGAAATTTTATTGTAGATAATTATTTGGTGAACATTTATTTTTTACAATTACTTTTTAAACTTTTTCCTCTATTTATTTATCTGTCTCTCTGATGGTCTGTCTGTCTGTCTATCTATTCACCTATCTCTATGTTTATATCGATCTGTTTATCTATATAGATATCTGTATATGTTTATCAGTATTTATGTCTGTCTATGTGTAATCTGTGTATTAATCTGCTTACGTCTCTCAATGAACAGTCTCCGAATTTTTAAATTAAATTTTAAGAGAATAAATTCAAATGAAAGTTAATATGGATGAGAAGTGTACGCCATTTTTACTAAAAATCTTTATTCAGGAACCGTTTCTGCATGCGACTACAGCAACTTTAACCTGACTTTAATTAATATCATGATTACTTGTTTCAATCAAGTCGAGTAAAACAAGAACATTCAATCTCCTGTCTACAAAAATAAATCTGAATCGCCAAAATTATTAATGGTTCAGAAGCAGCGATTGTGATTGCTGACAGACTTCAGTTCACGTAAACAAGTAAAGTCAGCGGCTGCAGTCAGGTACTGTATGAGAGCCACATGCACTTCGATCTCTGTGACAAAACATTTAGAGAAAAACAAAAATAATAAAAAGATTCATAAACATGCCTACAGTAATAGCCTACGTCAGCAACTCAACAACACCGTGTCAACATGACATGAGTGCCTTTAAAGGTAATACTACTTTTTTGAAACACAATGAAGAAACGTAAAAAAAGAAAAAAGTAAAAAGAAACTGAATAATATCAGTGTTTGAAGTAAAAAAAAAAAAAAGACTATTACATGTTTCGTGTTTTGCTGTGGGCTTTTTCTTGAAGAGTTTTGCTTCGAAACTGTGTTTGAATTCAGTGTGTATTTTATTTACTTATTAATATTTGTATTTTGCTTGTTTGTTAATGCTAGCTCGTTTATTTATTTAAGTAAATTTTACTCTCGGTATATTTTAGTATATTTTATAAAAATATTATTAACAATTACTGTACTTTCTTTCTATCCATTTTCCTATGAATCGTCATATTATCCTTCCGTTTATTTATTTATTCCTAGGATTATCTTACTTCAAGGATTCTCTCTAAGTGTGTGTTAAACAAGATGGATTCCGTCTCTGAATCATTATCATACTTACAGAATGTCAGACATACCCGTGCATTTGCAAAACAAAAAAGAATAACTTGTATTTTATTTTTGTTTATTTCTTATATTTCTTTTTTTTTTTATTTATTAATTTTCTCTTTTTCATTTTTATTAATTAATTAATTATTTTTTTGCAATATCAAGCTTGTATGGATATGTCTGGGTTTGATCCCACGGCCGTTCCCGTCATTGTCTTAGCGATCCTAATTGTATATCCATAGATATATTTACATGTAAGGTCTCAAGAAAAGAAAAAACAAAAGAAACAAAAAGAAGAAAAAAAGAAAAAAAAGAAGAAGAAATAACATCATATAAACAAAACTATCAACAATTCTTTAAAAAAAAACATGTAATAGTTAATTAAACTATAGCTAGTGAATGAGTGAGTGGGTGACTTTATAGGTGGTTTCACTGAACTTAACTTTATAGTTTCGTCTACAGGTGGTTTCACTGAACTTAACTTTATTGTTTCGTCTACAGGTGGTTTCACTGAACTTAACTTTATTGTTTCGTCTACAGGTGGTTTCACTGAACTTAACTTTATTGTTTCGTCTACAGATGGTTTCTACAGAACGTAACTTTTGCCATTTGAAGTAACCAATGAAACTGCCATTAAGTAATTAAAAGATCCTTCTATTTTACTTCTACTTCTCAACCCCCCCCCAAAAAAATATATTAATAATTTAAAAATAAGAATACACTAAATAAATAAAAAAAAAATAAAGAAAACATTAATGAAATAAAATAAAATAAAAAATAAAATAAATAAATAAATAAATAAAGAAAGAAAGAAAGAAAGAAAAGAAAGAAAGAAAGAGAAAATAATATAAAGAAAGAAAATAAGAACAAACTCAAAAACAAATAAATACAAAATAAATAAATAAATAAATAAATAAACAAATAAATAAATAACAAATAAAATAAAATCATTTAAAAAATAATTAAATTACTTATATATATCTAAAGACTTTAGCAGTATCTCAGCTATCTCTCTAAGGTCAGAGGTACTCACAAGCTTAATTAGCTTCGTAAATTAAGGAATGAATAATTTATACCTCACATGATTTTCATATTAAATATGCTTAAAACACCTGACGTTATTATGATTTTAATTTTATGTTTTATTATTTATGTGCCGAGATAGTTTTGCAAATGCACGGGTATGTCTGATATTCTGTATGTATGTATGTATGGTATTAATTCAGAACGTTGAGACGCAGTCCATCTTGTTTAATACGATGTATAGAAGAACCGTCATTTGTTCTTCAGAAATCATTGTTAATTTTGAAATATTAAAATAACAAAAATAAAGGAAAATACATTTTTTTTTCTCCAGAAAGTCAGTATCGCTACATGATTATCTAAACAATAGGAATGAAGAAAGGAAAACAAACTAAAATTCATAAAACAAAACATTTAACTATTTATGATACAGAGAGAAAGGAGCGGTATGTGGGGAATGTGAAAACAAATTCATAATCGGAGTTACGATTACACAAATCGATATACAAACTACTTAATGTAAAACTGCTTTACAAGGTTTAAATTATGTACGATTGAATTCAGTCAAAGAAAATAAGGTTTGAGGTTAACTCTTCGAAAGTATTAATGAATTAATTAATTTATAAACATTATTTGTTTGATGTTGGCATGTTTAAAACGTCAGTCAGTGTCAAAGTTTATATTGTCCTTACAACAGAGTGTAAAGAAAATTCGTGGTGACGAAAACCGCTTCTTTCTGAAGCTTTGTTTCATTTGATATATTTCTTTTGCATTTACTAACTGAAGATATTTGATTAAACTACTAATTAAAATATATAAGTAATCTTGAGATTATCTAGTTTCTAAAAAAATAACGACAGATATTCAATAAATATAAGCTGCCTTTAGCTGCCGATATATGCAAATAATTCAAGTTCTCTTTGACCTTTTTACAGAAAAATGCGCGATGACGAACTTTTAACGGCAGTTTTTGAACTTGATTAACGTTAATTAGCGGCCAAGATATGACGAGTTCTGCGTGGTAAACTTTCACAGCTTTTAAATCTGGCCCACCAAGTGGCTTCTTTTTTATTTTTAATTCTGCGGTTTTCACCGATGTCCGCAGGAATCTAATACATGGGCCGAGGTAACAAAATTGACGAACAATACAACTCCTGGAACATCAATTAGCGGAAAAACAACAAAACACTTCGATCTGCTCCATGTCAGGCCTGATGAGAATCCCTGTTTTTCAACGACTCAGCTCTTTTCTACGACATCACAGCGCTTTTGAGTGATGAACACGAATGTCATGGGAGAAAATTTGAAACTATAGCCTAGCTTTTTTATCGTAGGGCAGCGGGACTTATTAACATATTGTTCTCATTCATTTTTTGATACCATCATTAGCTAGTTTAATATATAAATCTAAAAATATATAACTATAAAACTTAAACTTATATGAACGTAATTACTTGATTCTCCCGTTAGGATTGAACTGATTCTGTATTTTAATTCAGGTTTCCACCAAACCGTAAATATTTAGTTTATGTTTTTGTATATTATTGCAAAATATATTTTAAATAATAAATAACTCAAACAGCATTTTTGTTGATGTGTGTTATTTATCTAGTGGATATATTTTACTGTCATAGTTTATATTTACTGTCACAGTGTTCTAAATGTCTATATCATCAAGACGTGGTTACGACCAACTGAAGTCATGATAGCTCACCTTACGTCTAACATGTCTACTAGCAACTATTAGCTATACATTTACAAGGCAGTTCATTACTTCATACTGATGACTGTAATAACCACTAACAAAGGCAGTGCAACATCACTGCCCAGGGAAAAGAACCCTATTTTAATAGTCTTGATATTTTAATATAGTAACAAGAACCCCTACCCAGCGAATAAACTCCACCCATTTTCATCCTTTTACAAACGTAAAGAATTAAGGTACATAAAAGAAATTCATAAAAGTAATATTATGTATGCATATATACATATATATATACATACATACATACATACATACATACATACATACATACATACATACATACATACATACATACATACATACATACATACATACATACATACATACATACATATGTATGTATGTTTTGTGTGTGTGTGTGTGTATGTGTGTGTGTGTGTGTATATAAATACACACACCAAACTGATTACTGTCTTAAAGTTTATGCTTTATGCGACGAAGGATAAATCGCACATGGACAGTGTAACGCTGGTCTCTGAAGACAGTAAACTGTTTAGTGTTGTTTACATCGTAAATGATACAAAACCTCTTTTATTTCTCAACTCAGCGCTTTTGTTTCGTTATTGCCTAAAACAGGTTTACATCAAAACAAAATATTCTTAAATAACAACAGTTTAGTGTTAGTTTTTAGATGAAAACAATTTTCAAAAATGGCAAAACAGCAGTTAACGACTAAAGAAGTAACTCTAAAATAAGTATAGTGTCGTCCCAAAAAGCTAAATAAAAATATATCTAGTCATCTTATCTTACCATTGTTTTAGTGATTGCAGGACACACAAACATTATTATACATATGTGAGTATTAACATACCAAATCAAAATATAAAGTTACATAAATAAATAAAAGCATAGATATAAATGTATAACATGACAGATATACACCCGCTCTCAAAAAATTACACATTACATATGCAACTATAAAAAAACAACAAAAAAACATTCAGCGGTTACACATACAAGTGAAGTGGAAGTCAGGTGTGACTGGTGGAAACCGGTGAAGTGGAAGTCACGTGTGACTGGTGAAAACTGGTGAAGTGGAAGTCATGTGTGACTGGTGGAAACTGGTGAAGTGGAAGTCATGTGTGACTGGTGAAAACTGGTGAAGTGGAAGTCATGTGTGACTGGTGAAAACTGGTGAAGTGGAAGTCATGTGTGACTGGTGGAAACTGGTGAAGTGGAAGTCATGTGTGACTGGTGGAAACTGGTGAAGTGGAAGTCACGTGTGACTGGGGAAAACAGCACGTACCGCCTTCCCACCCTTCCAGTGTGTCACAAAAAAAATGACGTGAAAGGTTTGTGTCGTAATTAAAGATGTAAATTTAATTAAAATATCGGAAGGAAAACTTGGGTTCCGAGAGAAAAACAATCATGTATGCAAGTCAGAGTAACATGCTATAGAATAAACAAATAAATAAATAAATAATAATGATAATAATATTTTTTTTTTAAAAAGAAACAACGACAACAACAACAACAATAATAAATAATAATAATAATAATAATAATAATGTTTTTGTTTCAATTTGTTTGTTGTTGCATTTGTTTTGTAATCATGGCAAAATTCCTTTAACAAAAGAACAAAACAAAATATATATATATATAATCTGAATTTACGAACAGCATCTTGAAAATTACCTGTATTTCTTTTTCTTTCTTCGATTATATATAACATTAGTGAAATACTTCCCTGAAACTACGTTAGTAAGAAAAAAAACCCATTGTTAGATGTTCTTTCAAATTCCAGCGTCATTACGATTAAATGGCCTTGAAATGGACAATCCACTGCAGACTGCTGATCACGACATAGTTACACTTTTTATTATGACGTAATTTACTTCATTAGTGATCAGGGGAACTAACTATTCATAAACGATGAGAGAGTATTTTGTACTGGACTTCATACATGAGAAGAGTTCCATGTAACATGATAAATTGTGTGTAAGAAGAAATAAACACAGCTTGTAGAGAACCCGCGTTATCACAGTTTCTGTCTGTCTTGCGACGACTGGTGTAGTTGTTACATGCCGCAGATATTACCGACTAGTGAAATAAATATACTGCTCATAATAAGTTAAGGGTAGTCATGAATTTTCACTATTTATTATCTTGTTTTCCTTCTTACTTAAAGGAAATGCCAGGACGGTAAATGATAATTAAAATACATTTTAAATTATTGTTAGACGACACATGCACTAAAATTTATTAATTGCTTGTTTTCGAAAGTGAAAATATATACAGTTTTAAAAAGTCTAATACTTTTTAAAACTGTATTTGTATCTTACATAAAACGCAGTAACAATTAATTAATTAATCAATTAATTAATTAATAATAATAATAATAATAATAATAATAATAATAATAATAATAATAATAATAATAATATTACACAATCATTCATTTATTCCAAAGATTACAAAATAATTTTCTTTGACACTGATCTCTGTACAGAAATAGTATTCAGTGTTCATTCGTTTTATTTCCCTACCAGACATTACCTATTATGATGACATTTTAATAACATTTTTTCTGTTTATCTATCTCTCCATCTCTCTGTCAAATCTTTCTCTCTGACTATCTAATATATCTATTTATTTATGTATATATCTATCTGTATATCAAACGATATGTATGTCTGCTGTCTACATTTCTTTCTCTAGCTCAGTGTCGAACTGGGAACTCGGAGGTTTGCAAGGACGGACGATATCAAACTGCGTAACTGTCAAAGTAGAAAGTTTTTCGGTGTTCAACATTTATCATAAATCAGTGCGGCCTGTTAATAAGTTAACTGAAATGTCGTGTTTGTAAAGCGACAGATGAAACATAGATTGTTTTATTGTGCGCTTTACTCCGCTGATCAATCTAGTTGTGCCTTATAAAAATAAAAAAATAAACTGAACAAGTTAAAGACGACTGATTTATGATAACAGGACTTTATTTTTATTTTATTTTTATTATTTTTAATCTGGATGTCTGTATTCGTTCCATTATGTTATTCTAGATTCATCTCTCTCTTTCTCTGCCTGTTTATCACTCTGTCTATCTTTTTTCTTTTCATACCATTTCCTAAGACTGATATATAAGCATGGCAGAAGTATAGGTTTTTTTTTAGTTTCTTTTTAGGAATTTTCAATATTTTTTTTTTTTTTTTCTCAGTATCAAAAGACATCGAGGAACTAATCACTCGCCTATAATTAATTTTAATCATCGCTCATGTTTCCCGTTCTAACCCGCACTTATTCCCCGTGTCTTTTCCCCTAAAACAAACATTAATGTTTTCAGTCAAGGTGACATCTTGACAATGATTATATTAAATCTGTAACGCGTGTGTGAGAAAACACGTCACGTGTTGACTCAAACTTAGAACTGTTGTCCTGACTTCTCAGTCTAAACATAGAAGGTGAATACGTTCACAGAATATGAATAGGAACTTGATATATTACAGCAGTCAGGTTTAAAGTAAACTACATTTCAACACTGCTGTACATTTCCAATCTTATTTATTACTTACTAACAACTTTAGATTATCTGCGCTGTCTCTGAATGTATATGTGTGTGTGTGAGTTTTAAATATCTTTTTGTCTCTCTATTTGTCTCTCTGTCTCTTTGGGACTGACTGAACACATATTCTAACAGAGAGATACTAGAAATCAATAATAACAAAGCAATGAAAAAACCCAGTCAACAACAACAAAAGAAAACCATAGAAATAAAGACAGCAGAACGTTGGATCTTGAATCAAGAAGTCTGAAACATACACACATGCGCACTTACACACACACACACATACGCACACACACACACAGAGAGAGAGAGAGAGAGAGAGAGAGAGAGAGAGAGAGAGAGAGAGAGAGAGAGAGAGAGAGAGAGAGAGAGAGAGAGAGAGAGAGAGAGAGAGAGAGAGAGAGAGAGAGAGAGAGAGAGAGAGATTTTGCAAATTTATTGGGTTTTCTCCTTCTCTATGTCTATTAGCGTGTTTACTTAACTAATTTTCTACCTGTAGCTACAATAAGAACAAAAAAATGAACAAAGATATATCAAATAAAAATAATTAACTATTACAATACTTATATTTAATCATATATAACCGTAAATGACTATATAACTATACAAATATTGATTACATACAGAGTGTTCACATAACCAGTTTTATATGGTTTAACATTGGTCCTATAATCTCTCTCTCCCTACT